>JAUPFV010000003.1:83161380-84361380 GCA_036936605.1 Limnanthes douglasii subsp. nivea
TACCACTGCTAGTGATCCACCACCTCCCTCTCCTCTCAGAGCTCCGTCCCCTGCGCATACTATTATACATCCACCACCTGTTAGTGACAGGGTGGATGCCACTGGGGACCCTGAGCAGGACACGATCGATGAGGAGCACATAGATGCCATCCACACCGAGGAGAAGCGAAAGACGTTTGCATTTCTCAAATGCAACAAGATCCTTCTGTTTCCTGACTACAAGGAGCATGAGGCGTACCACGTCTTCATCGGACAGGTAAGTACCTAACTATTAAACGTCTAGTCTAAGTTTTTACTATTATTATGTTCTGACTTAGTTTTTAATTTATAGGGTCGCACTACACTGGGCATACAGGCATATTATAATGTGCTTCGTGTGTGGGACCTTAGTGCTCAGCCAGATGTGCAACGATTTTTGGCGCGGACTCCTTTTGGTCCTCTTATAGCCCACCTGCCTCAGTACTTCACACATTTCATCCTTGACGAGGTTTTTGTTGAGCGTTGGCATCAGGAGACCAACACTTTCCATTTCTCATTTGAGGAGATGGCGATTACGCTCGATGTTGTCAGCTGCATTACAGGTCTCCCTGTAGTTGGTCGGACCCTGGATGTAGTCACGGCTCCTTGTGATGAGGCATACAACTACTACGCTAGTATGTTAGGTCTGACAGTGGATGAGGTCCGCACAGAGATACAGTCCACCAGAGGCGTTGACTTCAAGATAAAGTGGTTGCGGGAGACTTTCACCAGGGGGCGCTACATCGAGCAGACTGATGCTGAGACTATCCGCCAGGTATCACGAGCATACCTTATGTTCTTATTTGGTTGCACTATTTTTGCGGATACTAGTCAGAAAAGCGTCAAGGCTGACTACTTGTACGGGTTAGCGAATATGGATTATGGGTTGTGGGACATCGCATGGGGTACGAGTGCATTGACATTCCTTTTCCGTGGTTTGGGTGATGCTTCGAAAGCATTGAAGCACAACCTTTATGGTTTTATAGCTATGCTCGATTGCTGGATCTACGACCACTTCCCCGCGTTTAGGGCCTCAGAGAATGCTGACCATGTAGCGAGGCAGCCTAGGATTGTGAAGTGGCTACCGAAGTGGATTTTTGGGCAAAACATCCGCCCCAAATCGGTTGTCCGTACTCTCCTTGCTGATCAGAAGGAGGCAGATGTAAGTTTATAAATATTTTTTTTGCATTAACATTTTGATATTAAGTTTTAGGATTTTAAAACAGTCTAATTGTTTTACTGTTTTATAACGGGTGATATTTGAGCCATACCAGGACATTAGAGTCCAGTTCCCCATTCAGAAGATCCGCACCATTGTTTATCCTTTGCGGATGATGAGCACGGTCGAGGGCTACATGCCTGATCGGGTTATGCGCCAGTTTGGACGGGTTCAGGATGAGCCAGAACTCCCACTTGTACTACGACCGGGTTACATGAAAGGAGATCTAGCGAGGTACACGTGGCGAGAGAGCGCATGGCTAGATTGGCGTCAGCACTTGCTTTCTGAGGATCGATTGACAGTTACCATTGCCACGTATAGACAGTCTGCGACGAACACCTACTGGAGGTACCTGGCTGAGTATGGTTGGCATACTATTACTCCACCACCACGTACCACAGACGATAGACTGTTAGACGCTGTTCGCTCGATTGTTACTATGCCCGTAGAGCGTGGGGAAGCGGGTGCGCTTAGGTGGAGAGATCAAGTCCTGCAGCTCTTCTCTCCTTGGTTGTGTGTCCTCATTATTGGACTTGTTTTAGCATAGTTGTGATCTTTCATTCTCGTGGACTTCTTAGTTGTTTCACTATCGTATTTTGTATTATGACTTATGACATCTACTTTGTAATATGACTTATGACATCTACTATCTACTGCTTCTATTGTTCTTTTAGATTTTTTGTACTTAACTTGAATTCGTTTTTTATAATTGAGATTCCACAAACAAACATAAGTCGAACCATTCTTTCAATCAATCCTCTATAACATATATTTAACAATGTTCATCTTAAATTCTTCAAAAATAACACCATAACATTAACTTAAAATCCATAACACCATAACACCAAAACACCATAACATTCACTTAAATTCATCAAAAAAACACCATAACACCAAAACAATTTAAAAAAAAAATACAACTTATTGTGCACCATGGGTACGCAGTCAGTGGTACCTATGGTGCACACTACTGCGTACCCATGGTACAATAGTGCGTGCACCATGGGTACACAGAAGACAGTACCCATGGTGCAGAGTACCATCGGTAAATGGGGTATATACCGATGGTACAACCCCCTTGTACCGATGGTACCATGCACCGGCCATCACGTTATGTACCGACCGGTGCATAACACCATCGGTACCGTAGCCTGTGCACCATAGGTACACAGAAGACAGTACCTATGGTGCACAATTGTATCTTGGAATTTTTTTCCCGGTTTTTTCCCCGCGTTTTATGTTTTCACGCTCTTAAATTCCCGCCAAAGTAAACTCTCATTCTTCTATATAAGGAAGTCTACCTTACAACACCAAACACACAAAACTCTCCTTCTAACATAGTTGAAGTCTTTCTTAATGGGTTGGAGTGTGTTTGATGATGCTCATTTGCTCAAGGCTGCGAAAGCTGTGAAGTTCAAACGGTCGTACGATAATACCGATGAGTTCTTTGATGAAGTTTTGTGTATGATGTATTTCATGTACGACGAAATGTCTACATCTAGACAAATTCCTCGATCTCTTACTCGTCAGGAGGTAGCCACTAGGTACAAGTCTATAACTAGTGGACCGATGTTCTTGGTGTTTAACGAGCCCCCAGAAGTCAGGAATGAAGCATTCGACTCCTTCGGTTTAATGATCACAAACTATTTGTCTTTGGAAATGGCACAATACGTTCATTCTCAAATTGCCATGAAGAAGGAAACAGTGCGTATTCTCAGCGACAATGGAGGCTACGATTTTGACTAACTGTCTGTTCTATATCAAGTTATGTACTAATGTTTAGAAGATGTTGTTGTTGCTTTGCGATGTTTTATTTTAGTTATGAAATGATTATTGGCGTATCGTTATAAGTTGGTAAGTTGCATAAATTACTCCAATAACAGGGAAGGACCAAAACGACCAAAACGATGTAGTAAAACAAACAAAGTTCTAAACAACATAAATCCTTACAAATGACGTAAAGCGACCAAAAGACACAAATGAGTTCGAAACAATAACATAAACCTGACCAAAACACATAAACCTACTAAACAAATTCATCAAGATTAGTTACTTCTGGGAATGAACAAACTGGCTTTCTCCCTTCGAGTTCCGTGTATTTCTTGCAGCGACCAACTATTGGTAGCTCCCAATGCGTAGCCTCTTCGCTCTTCAACTTCTGCCATGTAGGATGTATGCGTGCGCAAGGGCAAAGGGGCTTGATTGATAGCTGTTTAATACTACTTAAATTAGAACCAACAATTGAGTGATATAGTGGTGAGAAAAAACATAACCATATATCGAATGACTTACATTGACAAAGTGGTTAGTATCGACGAATCCAAACCCAATCTCACGTCTTTGGACCATAATGGGGGGCTTACCGCGCAGAGGTAAAAAAAGTATGACTACAGTTGTGAGACCCTACGAGTGACACAAAATGAACAATGCATTCGAAACTTGGTTGCAATCGCAATCCCCATTTCAGGCATTGTCATCCAATATTTGGGTGATGCTGGTGTCTCGTAGTAGTTTATACTTTCTGCAACTTTCAGGTAATCCTCTTTACCGTTATAAATCTTGTTGTACGTGTCGTAGTTTTCCATTAGTTCATCGTATATTGCCTTTCGAACACCTCGCCAACCTTCTTCATGACCATACAACCCGAATGAAACTTCTCTATATCCACAATGTCCATCTGGCTTAACATCATTAATACCCGATATAAAAGGGTTGAAGTGAATCGGAAACCAACGCAAAAAATCTTTTGGGTCATGTATTAGTTATGTGACTCGATCAATGGACAGTTTTACGATGTTGCTACCTAGCGAGGCAATGGAAGAGGTACGAGTACGAGGTACTTTAGGCACATCTGCCCGAATCGTATTTTCACTACCAACTGCTTTACCATTTTTAACTTTTGTTGGTTTTAAAGACTGCATGACTGCGTCATGACTAGTTTCATCCTCTTTTAGCGGGTACCCCCATCCGCTCATGTCCCGTTTAGTGGATGATGTATCCACTACTAACTTTCTTTTCACCTGTGGGCGGCCTTAGTGTTTCTGCTTCTCCAATGGCTCTAGCAATGACGATGTTTCAGGATAAACAACTTCAAACCATTTCTTGTAAATATGTTTGATACGGCTTTCATCTTTTGTCTCCATAACATCGGTTACTAGCTTTAGCAGATCATCTTTGAGATTTTCCATGGTCGTACGGAATGTACGAGGTATTATTTCTAACCTTGTCCAGTGGATGTGTAAAGCATCTAGAGAGGCAGACATTCCACCTTTACGCCACTTGCGGACCTAGTGATAGCAAAGTATACCATGGGTAGATTTTATAGCGCATATACAGACGCCAGTGTATTTAACATCCGACCCATCTTCAATAGCGACCATCTTGGTATCTTCGGCCTTCTCTACTTCGGAGAAAAATAGTTCTAACGCCATGTGGGAAACCTTGCCTCGAATCTCATCAAACAGTTTATCCGCGAACTTATGCAGTGCTATGTAACGACTCTTCTCGAACGACGACCTAATTGCAGCATGTTGGATTTCAACAAGCGAATGAACCCTCCCCCAAAATAACTCGAAGTTTAATTTGCTCGTATGTATGTAACGCTTTAGGTTAGAATGAGCACTCTCGACGCGGTTAGTTGTGCAATGTCCCAAATGCAAGTTTTTGTTCGTCTTCCAAACAAAAAAGTTGTCCATGTACTTATCGAGCCACGATTTTTCAGTGTATTCAATTGCAAGAGGGTAATCTTTGTACTCCAATAGCATGTCCCGTCTGGCGTGATCGAATTCAATCTCTGATTCTACATACGCAATCTTCTTCCAAGCAGTAACAAATTTAAATTGATCACTTTTCTCGAGGAAGTGTTTTCTTGTTTGCCCTTGAACATTTTGGTTTATGTGCCAGCGACATAACATATGCGTTGTCTCTGGGAATATCACTTCTATGGCATTCATCAATGCTAAATCTCTGTCGGTTAGGATGACCCGAGGTTCTTGAATTCCGTGAACGGAAATCAACGACTTCAAACACTCTAACACCCATTTGAAGTTGTTTAACTTCTCACCCGACATGAAGGCAAATGTCGCACAGAAAGTCAATCCGGTACACGTCACACCCACTATCTCGAACAATGGCATACCATATCGTATGACTTTATATGTACTATCCATAATCAAAACTGTCGGAAATGTCCGTAAAAGGTCAACACTGACAGGATGGGAAAAAAACAAATCTGTAATGATTTGTCCATCATCTTCACCAGATTTATGCCATTCATAATAATTTTGTGTCTTAAGCTCACCCAACAAGAACTGAAGTTGTGACCTACCCGCCTTCTTTAAAACCCGACTTTTCTGTCGTGCATCGTAGATCGTCCGCATGGTAGAAATATTATCTTCGTTCAATTTTTTCACACCATTCAGTATATCTCTGGGGTTAGTACCAATGAAGGTCGCTCGTTCAACATATTCCATCTCTTCATCATTCAAACGGCCAGCAAAAGAATGACCATCTAGATGCATAGAAGTCTCATGGTTATGAATACCACATTTTACTTCTAACTTCCATTGATCTGGGGCAACCATTGACCCGAGAAGCTGAAATGGGCAGTCAATCTTTTTCGTTCCCGTAGACTTCCGTTTAAGGTCTTTTTCTGCAACCCTTGGAGTATATTTCCCCCCCTCTCACACTGGAAAAAAACTCTCGGATTTTTTCTGCTATTTACTTTGTCGCGCCGACTTATGTTGATAACCATACCATAAAGTTTTCCTAACTTCGTAACCCATTTCACCAACGCGTCGTGTGTGTAGAACTCGGTAGTGAAGAACAAATGACTGTAATCAGTAGAGGAAGGTACCTCAGTCCCACTTGCGACATTTGTCCCCTGTTACACAACAAAAAAGCAACAATAAACATTCAGGTATAGTTAAAAACATAAAAAAAATCTTGATTTTTTTCGAAAAACATGCGCGAATCCAAGGTTTTGAGGCCTAAAACCGGTGGTTCTAGGCCTCAGAACCGGCCGGACACGACCTTAAGCACCACCGGTGCTGAGGCCATGAACCGGTGGTGCTGGGGCCTCAGAACCGAGCGGACTGAGGCCCCTGCACCACCGGTTCATGGCCTCAGCACCGGTGGTGCCAAGGCTATGGAACCGACCGGCTGGTGGTCCATGCACCATCAGTTCTAGGCCATGGAACCGGTGGTGCTTAGGTGACGCACGGCCGGTTCAAAGGCCAAGAACCGGTCGTACGTCACCTACGCACCATCGGTTCCATGGCCTAGAACCGATGGTGCATGGGCCACCAGTTTGGTTATTACCTTCTCCGACGATGGTGGTGGCTGCTCCGGCGACAGTGGCTCCTTCTCCGGCGACTCCATCTCTTTTTCCGGCAAAATTTCATCATCCCTTTTCTCCGGCGACATCAACTCCTCCACGCTGATCCCTAGTTCTGCTTCGGTCATGATCGATTTTGTGTTTTAGGTTGAATGTTCTTGATTTTCTTAGGAAGTTTGAATTAGGTTTCAAAATGTTTAAGAAAACTATACTATTTGGATACTAAATTCAGCAAAGAAGAGTGTTTGTTTGGGTATAGATAGCGAAATAGGACTTTTGGTGAATTGGGTATACTCAGGATACACTTAGTAGTTTTTTTTTACTTAATGGCAGTTTAGATATTAATTTTCTGATAGAGGGTAAAAATGTCAAAAAAAGTCAAACGAAAGTCAAATGTTGATTTTGGGTATACTTAAACCTGAATTGGTTATATATAGCCATACCCGTGTAGTATATCCATTTTACTGCAAAAAATCGTCTAAAAACCATGACTGATCATCAGTATTTGACACATGTTACAAACTTGTTACTAAGGTTCATTCGTGCAAAAACTGGTGACTTATGTTTAAGAATGCTAGATATATGGTCACTGGCGCGTGCTAATTAACCATACGCTGACATGTAGAGCCCAAAGTTAAAAAACATAGTTACAAATACGGTTACTAGACATTTCAGACCCAAAATACCCTTAAAACCGATTTGTTTCTTTGGGTGTAAAATGTCCATTGACTATATTTATAGTCCCACTAGTGTTGATCTTTGCTCCATTTATCATGAAAGAGTATTTTGGATCTGAATTGTCCAATGACCATTTTTGTAAAAAACAAATTATAACTTTAAGTGTGATATGTCACTGTATTGTTAATTGACATATGTCAGTAATCATATATACATTCTCAAATATGAACAATCAGTTTTGAGCATGAACAAACCTTGTAACAGAGTTGTAACAAACGTGAAGTAATATTAAATGAACACATTGCACGTGGTAGTGCATGCATGCATTTACTTGAGAATAATAAAAAATCTTCACGCAGTATGATTATTTTTTCTTCAGCCAAAATCATATTAAATGAATAATGCAACAGAGGAAAAACCGCACAAATTCTTCATACTCTGCACAAGTAAGAATACAAAAGTAGTTTTATGTCGTTGGAATCATTCCATAAATCTTCAGGCTTGCTTACGTTCAAGTTTTTTTTGTCTCAGCATTTAGTTTAAAATATTCAAGAGTTTCTTATTTAACTAAAATAACTCCAAAATAAATGTTTTTTCTTTCAGAAAAAACTGAGATGGATTATTTCTGGTATTATATGACCTCCCTCCAACAAATAATCAATATGTATTAAAGAAACGACAAATCCGCTCGTGAATGACGAGCCATCAATGACGGCTAACCCTTTACCTTTAGGATCGTTACTCGCACTCTTGATGAACTATAAAAAATAAGAACAATAGCTTTCTGCGTTGGTGAATATCCCGAGTCAGTCCTCCACATAAAATTCGTAGAAACTCAAATTAGTGGTTTTTGAGTATAAGATCATATACAAAGACAAAAATAAAAAATAATACTCCCTTTGTCCCAAAATGTTTGTCGTTCTAGAAAATATTTTTTATATAATATATGTTGTTCTCGTTTATCGATACAAATTTAAATATTATTTATAATCAACTACCAATTAGATCTCTTCATTTTTTTTACTTTTTATGTAAAAGAGAAGTAATTATTACATTCCTTAATAGTTGTGCATATCCTTAAAATGACAAATATTTTGGGACGGGGGAGTATGAGATAAGACAACATAACTAACCTCTTTTGCACGGGCGCTGCAATGAAACACTCGTTACCGTCGGCTACTATTTTTCAGATTTTCAAAGACAGACCTGTCAGAATCTGAATATTCCAAACAACATCAGCGACTTTATCAAGGGCGCGTCTAAACCAAAGCCCATTTTCTTATAGTAAGAACCTGAGTTCCATATTTTTTTTATTGAATGTTAAATTACCAAACTATCTTCAGATATAAAAACATTAATTTTTCCACCTACCTCATTTATATTCTCTTTATCTTCTCTCCCAAGTACCTATCTCTCTAATATTCAACATAAATCCATAAACTCTATAATATTCAACATTAATATTTTTCATATTATTACAAATTGATCTAATAAAACTTAACTTTAATAAATATTATATTAATAATTAAATAAATAAAAACTTTAAATATTTATTAATAATAAAAAGTAAATCAACAAAGGTCATTTACGCTAATATAAAATATATAACTTTAACATTAAAACTAAACATAAAAATATGCTAATAATTAACAAAAAAAAAAAGCAAGTAATAATTACTTATTGACACCGATTAGAAAAACCTTACAGAGATTGAGCTGATCCTAGTCATTTTTTTTTTCTACAATTAGTATTTTGTGGGGTTTTCATTTACTACTTTTTTAATAGTGAACTGCAGGACTCTCTTTCTCGCGTTAGGTTATTAAGTGTTTATTTTTTTTATTAATCTATTCGAAGATACCTGGTTGGACAGAGAATTCATTTCTAGATATATAATATTAATGAGAATTCATTTATAGATATAGATTTGTGAAATAGGCATTTCTACGCACGATTTCATGGATGGAAATACCAGATGCATCGCGTGTTTTCACGTACGAAATCGTGTGTGGAAATACATGTTCCAAAACACCCATCTGAAAATTTCAAACCTAAATTATACGATGTCAAACCCAACAAAACATATACCAAATTGAAGCCAAATATCTAACTAAACATATATATATAATCAAACAACCAAACAGCAACTACAAATAGAGGAAAATTCGATTTTTCTATCAAAAAAATAAACTCTAAATATCAGTGTAAATAGAGATCCAAATTATAAAAAATACCACCATGGTGTAAATAATTCATAATTTAATAAGTATATGCTGTTGGATTTTAAATATCTAGCATTTTCAAATATTGGGTTAGAGAGAATTAGGGTTTCAGAAGAGAGAAAGTGGTGGAATTTGGGAATTTTTATATTTATATCGATGATGTTTTGTAAATAAAAAGAGTCTCGTTATAACCAAAACGGGTCTTACTATAATCGGGTCTCGTTATAAGAAAAACGGGTCTTGAATTAGCATAGCCCCTTTATCAATTGTACAAAGACTTTTAAAAACCACTTTCTGCTCTCCTATTTTGAAGCCTCGGTAGATGAAACATTATGCTTATGCGAATTTGTTTTATGCATTTCCTCGAAGGCGTCGCTTAACTCATTGCGGGCAAATACTTCCACCTGACTTTGTATATCTAACACACATTGTTGCACTCGAATGAAAAATCTCGATTGTAGTTGACTTGAGGAGTAATTATGTGCACTCTTTAGAGCTATATATATTCTCCTGCAAGCTGCAACATGTTTTGGCCTTGCTACTAAAAGGTTACAAGCTTCTTCAAAAAAATCGATGAACACATAGATTCAAAGTTAAGAGAAATTTATGAACCATAAATCCCGAAGTCTACAGGTAGTAGTTCAAATTCGGCTAGACTCGTAAACTCAAAAATAAAAAGACACACAATTTCACAGAAGTGTTGGACTTATGATATCCATATATAGAGAGAATATTTCTATACTATGATAATACTAGCATAAAATTATCATGTTTCAGCCCTACTTTTGATCAAGTTGTTGGAAGATAATATGATTCCAAACTGATATACAAAATAATATGATCCTAGTATTGAATCGAACTCTTTACCTCTACGATCACGTCATTAAAATATTCACACAAGAGAGGAGTAAGCACAATTTGGGCACGAGATAAAATCTTTATACGTCATTAAACTGACACACAATTTCACAGAAGTGTTGGACTTATGATATCCATATATAGAAAGAATATTTCTATACTATGATAATACTAGCATAAAATTATCATGTTTCAGCCCTACTTTTGATCAAGTTGTTGGAAGATAATATGATTCCAAACTGATATACAAAATAATATGATCCCAGTATTGAATCGAACTCTTTACCTCTACGATCACGTCATTAAAATATTCACACAAGAGAGGAGTAAGCACAATTTGGGCACGAGATAAAATCTTTATACGTTATTCCCACTATTTAACGTTGACCATGTGTGCGGAGTCAACCATGAGGCAGTCCATCAGATTTGGTAATTTGATTACAAGTATAATGATTTTGATAGTCATTATTGTAGTAAATCATACATACATGGAATTAATTTATTTGAAAATGTGGTGTGTTTATTGCGGGAATGTTCTAAAGTTCAGGAGTTTATGTTAGTTATGTAGGTTAATGTTAGTTATGAAGTTTGTGACGTTTGTGACGTTGGTTAGGCAGGTAGTTGTAGCTACTCATATAAAATAATGGGGCCTAAACAAACAGAGAACAAGAAGGATAACAAGAATAATAAAAAGAGTTGTACAAAGAAGAATTTTCTCAGTTCTTGTTTCGCACAGATTTCCCATTGGGTTCCCACAGAGTTCCCACTATTTCCCACAGAGTTCCAACTATATTTTCACCCGTTCTTGAATAATAACCTTTAATAGGTATCAAAGCGTAGATCGTGATGGAGAGAGACATTGACAATGGTAACGCTATCGCGATGACCATTCTCGATTAAACTTCCGATATTAACTTCGACAAATTACTCCGTGTGGACGATGCGGATAAAGGTAGCATTGAGGGTTCACAATGTTATTTTGACATAATAGTCCAGCATTATTCAACATTAATGTTATTGGATAGAAGAGATGCTAGATGAAAAGACAGTGAAGATGAGGCAAGTGTTAAACACATTAAAGAGAGCTGGAGTGAATTGAAAAGACAATGTAATTTTAGTGGGTCAAAAATTACACATTAAGGACTGTAAATGTTTTCCCCTTTTAAGTGTTACAGTCTCTACAAAACTAAGTGTTAGAGTTTTTGTATATCCATCGAAAACAGTAAAATCACTCTGTCTTTCTAATAAAATCGATCTGCAGCAGGTCCGAAGACGTATGGATAATTTGTTGAGCTCCTTAATAATTGTGTGTTTGATTTCACTTTTGTTTTGTGTTTTCTTTCTTTTTTTGATTTGATTGCAGAAAAAATGTATATTTTCCCAAAACCCCTCTTTACCTCAAGCAAATTTAGAAGTGATTTTCCGGGAAATTAGCGTATTTCCCTTACAACTGGTATCAGAGCCAGGCTGATAGTGATCCAAAGGAGGTCGGATTTGAGTGAGAGCAATGGCTACAGACGAAGGAAATGTGAGACTTGAAAATTTTGATGGTGTAGATTTTGGGTTCTGGAAGATACAGATTGAAGATTATCTGTACCAGAAAAAGCATTATCAACCCCTCTCAGAAAAGAAACCAGAGGGTATGAAAGATGAATAATGGACCTTTTTTTATAGATAGGCTCTTGGAGTCATCCGATTGACACTATCCCGCAATGTTGCTTTTAACATCATAAAGGAAGCAACCACGGAGGGTCTTATGAAGGCTCTCTCCAGTATGTATGAAAATCCATCAACGTCTAACAAAGTTCACTTGATGAGGTGTTTATTCAATTTGCGAATGATACAAGGCGCTTCGGTAGCTCAACACCTCAATGAACTCAATACAATCACAACCCAGTTGAGTTCAATTGAAATTGATTTTGATGAAGAAATACGAGCATTGAAATTGTTGTCTTCACTACCAGATAGTTGGAATGTTACTGTCACTGCAGTGAGTAGCTTGTCAAGAAGCAATAAGTTGAAATTGGATCATGTTCGTGACCTATTTCTCAGTGAGGAGATTCGAAGGAGAGAATCAGGTGAGTCATCAATATCCTCAGTCTTACATACATAATTGAGAGGAAGAAATTCAACCAGATTATATGGACGCGGTAAATCGAACTACCGAGGAAAATCAAGAGACTGGAGGTCCAAGTCTAGGAATCCTAAAAATTCCCAAGGGTTGAGAAACATCGAGTGTTGGAATTGATGAGAAGACCGGGCACTATAAATTTCAGTGTAAGAGAGAACCAAAGGACCAGGAGAAGAAGATAGTGGCAAATATCACTTCAGAAGGAGACGATGTGTTAATATGCTCCTTCGAAAGTAGGGAAAGGTCTTGGGTATTGGACTCTGGAGCATCGTTTCACGCGACTTCAAAGAAATAATTCTTCGAGAGGTATGTCCTTGGTAACCTTAGAAAAGTATATCTTGGTGATGATCAACTTTGTGATATTGTTGGTAAAGGTATTATGAAGATTAAGTTGAATGGGTCTGTATGGGAACTGAAAGATGTCAGACATATCTCAAGTCTGAGAAAGAACTTAATCGCAGTAGGGAAGTTGGCTAGCGAATACTATAACACGATCTTCCATGGTGACAATTAGAAAATTTCAAAGGGAGCAATGACGGTTGCTCGCAGAAAGAAGAGTGGTACTCTTTACAAGACAGCAGAGACGAGCTGTTCAATTGCAATAGCAGCAAGAAACAAAAATTCAAATGTTTGGCACAGGCTTGGCCATATGAGTGTGAAGGGTATGAAAATTATGTACTCGAATGGGAAGCTTCCAGGTCTAAAGTCAGTCGATATAGACATGTGTGAAGATTGCATACTCGGAAAACAGAAAAGGGTAAGTTTTCAGACGAGTGGTAGAACCCCAAAGAAAGAAAGGCTGAAGATTATTCACTCTGACCTTTGGGGGGCAACAACTGTTTCATCTATAAGAGGGAAACACTATTTTGTGACCTTTATCGATGATCATTCTCGAAAGGTATGGGTTTATTTTCTGAAGCATAAATCTGAAGTGTTTGATGTTTTTAGGAGATGGAAATCTATGGTTGAGAATGAGACAGGTCTGAAGATTAAAAAGCTGAGAACTGATAATGGTGGTGAATATGAGGACACCAAATTCAAGAACTTTTGCTATGAGCATGGTATCAGGATGGAGAGAACCGTTATAAGTACGCCTCAACACAATGGTATTTCCGAACGTATGAACAAAACGTTGACAGAAAGAGCTAGAAGAATTCAAATATAGTCTGGTTTACCGAAGCAGTTCTAGGCAAAAACAATCAACACATCGGCTTACCTGGTTAACCGAGGCCCGTCGGCTCCCTTAGAACATCGAATACCCGAGGAGGTATGGAGTGGTAAGGATATAAAATTATCACATCTAAGAGTTTTTGGTTGTATAGCATATGTTCATATAAGTGATCAAGGCAGGAACAAGCTTGATCCGAAATCGAAAAAATGTTTCCTGATCGGCTATGGCGAAGATGAGTTCGGTTATCGTGTTTGGGATGAGGAAAACAAGAAGATGATACGAAGTAGAGATTTGATCTTCAATGAAACAGTGATGTACAAGGACAGACATAAAACTTAAGCAAATGACTTAAAGCCGTATGAATCAGTATTTGCAGATATCGAGGGAGTCCCCGATAGTGAAGAAGTAGAGCCAATCAGATTAACCCCTCAACAAAGAGAGTCCGTTGGACAGACCGATCGACTGCAATCCAATACCCTATAGCCGACCGAGGCAATTTCTGTTTTACCAAGATCTTCCTGACCCCATGTACCCAACAGGAGATACTTGAACTATCTGTTACTTACCGATGGAGGGGAACCTAAATACTATGATGAAGCTTGCCAGACCAGTGATGCTAGTAAGTAGGAGTTTGCCATGAAAAATGAGATGAAGTATTTAATCTCAAATGATACATGGGACCTAACTGAGTTACCAATCGGTAAGAAGGCACTTCATAACAAATGGGTGTATCAGGTGAAAGATAGGCATGATGGTTCTAAGAGATACAAAGCCCGACTAGTTGTCAAAGGATTCCAGCAAAAGGAAGGAATTGATTACACCGATATTTTTGCTCAAGTTGTGAAGCTCAATACTACTATATCAGTGTTGAGTACTGTTGCCATTGAAGAGCTTTATCTTAAACAATTAGATGTGAAGACTACATTTCTTCACGAGGATTTGGATGAGGATATATACATGTATCAACCATAAGGTTTCTTAACAGAAGGGAAAGAAAACATGGTATGCAGACTTAAGAAAAGTTTGTATGGTTTAAAACAAGCTCCAAGACAGTGGTACAAGAAATTTGACGGTTTTATGCACAAATAGAGTTTTTAAAAGTGTAATGCGGACCACTGTTGCTATTTTAAAAGATGTAAGTCTATTTATATCATTTTGCTACTCTATGTTGATGATAAGTTAGTAGCAAGTTCGGATATGGATGATATTAGAAGATTGAAGCTACAATTGTCAAAAGAATTTGACATGAAGGACTTGGGTCCGACGAAGAAGATTCTTGGAATGCAAATCATAAGAGATAGGCATAGAAAAGTTTTGCAGTTATCTCAGTCAGAGTACATTGATCGCGTTTTGAAGAGATTTAACATGTGTGCTTCAAAGCCAGTTAGTATACCATTGGCAGGTCACTTTCGTTTATCCAAGGATCAATCCCCTAATACGGATGAAGAAAAAGACTCAATGGTTAAGGTTCCTTATGCCTCAGCTATTGGAATTTTGATGTATGCGATGGTCTGTACGAGACCAGACATTAGTCATGCAGTGAGAGTTGTGAGTAGGTTTATGTCAAACCCATGGAAAATTCATTGGGAAGCTGTCAAATGGATTTTGAGGTACCTACTAGGTAACACATAAAAGTTTTTGTACTTTGGTAAGGGTGATTTAAAGGTACAAGGCTACGTAAATGCATATTTTGGAGGTGAAGTTGATCACCAGAAAAGCACTACCGGTTATATATTTACTGTTGGAACTACAACTGTTAGTTGGATATCAAAGTTACAGAAAATTGTCACTCTATCAACTACAGAGGATGAGTAGGTAGCACTGACCAAAGCCAGTAAAGAGATGATATGGCTTCAAGGTTTGTTAACCGAGTTGGGATTCAAACAGAAGAAAAAGGTTATGCATAGTGGTAGTCAAAGTGAAATTCAATTGGCGAAGAATTCAACATTTCATTCAAGAACCAAGAACATCAGTCTTCGTTATCATTTCATTAGATATTTATTTGAGGATGAGATACTAAGACTGAAAAATATCCAAGGAATCAAGAATCCAGCTGATATGTTGACAAATACAGTAGCCATTAAAAAAATGAAGTTGGTTCAGTTTCAGTTGGTCTGCAAGAGTAATAAGACCAGAAAGATCTGCTGCATAGATCAAGGTGTGAAGACAGGTTGAAACTAGTCTTCAAGTGGAAGATTATTATTTTGACATAATAGTCCAGCATTATTCAACATTAATGTTATTGAATAGAAGAGATGCTAGATGAAAAGATAGTGAAGATGGAGCAAGAGCTAAACACATTACAGAGAGCTGGAATGAATTGAAAATACAGTGTAATTTTAGTGGGTCATAAATTACACATTAAGGACTATAAATGTTTTCCCCTTTTAAGTGTTACAGTCTCTACAAAACTAAGTGTTAGGGTTTTTGTGTATGCATCAAAAACGGTAGAATCACTGTGTCTTTCTAATAAAATTGATCTGCAGCAGGTACAGAGACGGAGGCATAATTTTCTGAACTCCATTAACAATTGTGTGTTCGATTTCACTTTTGTTTTGTGTTTCCTTTCTTTTTTGATTTGATTGCAGGAAAATTGTATATTTTACCAAAACCCTTCTTTACCTCAAACAAATTTAGTAGTGATTTGTCGGGAAATTAACGTATTTCCCTTATACACAAAGGGTCAGATATTATTGAACTAGGGGGAAATGATCCAGAGAAAAACAATATTGCAATAGCCTTGATATTCCAATCGATATCAGAAGCGTTAATCCTGCAGATTGAAGAACATGAAATGGAAAATGATATGTGGGAAGCAATTAAAACTCGACATATGAGAGCAGACTGTGTCAGAGAGGTTCGATTGTAGACATTGAATGCTGAATTTGATAGGTTGATAATAAAAGATTCAGAAAATATCGATGATTTTTCTGGATATTATCGGAACTGTCATCAAGAAGTGCATCTCTAGGTCAAACAATTGAGGAATCGAAACTGGTGAAGAATTTTCTCGAAATTCTACCGAGACATAAGTTGATACACATAATCGATTCGCTTGAATAGGTTCTTGATCTCAACAAAACGGGATTTGAAGACATTGTTGGAGGATTAAAGGCATATGAAGAGTGTATAGGAGAAGAAACTCATGGATATGAACAAGAGAATCTTATGTATGTGCACTCAAATAAACAAGGCTCTAGCGGCGGTTATGATGGAAACCGTGGGAGATGAAGAGGTCGCAGTCGTGGTCACAGTCGTAGAAGAGACAACGACCAAGCTGCATATCAGAAGCAACCGAAAGACAAACAACAAAAATATCACTCTAAGGTTGTGTGTTACCAATGCGATAAGAAGGGTCATTTTGCAAGATTATGCCCCGATAGAGTACGAAAACAGGAAGGTAATGTGATTGAGAGACAAGAAGCCATATGGTGCATTGTATATGCATGAAGTAGTGTTATTGTACGAGGAGAAAGTAAAACCAAGGAAGCTCGAACCCGCTGCAAGGGATGCCAAAATTTGGTACTTGGAGAAATGAGCAAGAAATCATATGACAAGTAACAAAATACTCTTTGTTGAGTTTAATGAACGAGTCATAGGAAAAGTGAAATTCGATGATGGACCAAGTATTGAGATACCAGAAAACGGATCTGAAGTGCTAGTTGATAAGGGTAGAATTCGCCGATATAAATAACGAGGGATTAATTATGAATAAAAGATACTTGGTGTAATTATTAATGTATTTAGGATCTATCGGGGACCAATTTGTAAACAAGGTACCTACTAAAGGGCCTCATTAGTTATGTAAACAGCCCACTAAGGATTTTAGTGGGTCCACCTTATTTTAGTATAAAAGGTGACCCACTTTCTTGGTAGGTAGGACATTGAATATTATTCTATTCCATTCTCTCTCTCTACACTTTCTCTCTCTAGTCATATCAAGCATAAGATTCGAAATATTCTACCAAACGTTTATTGACTCATCATTGGCGCCGTCTGTGGAAAAGAGTGATACCAAAAAGGAATCTTTTTTCTTTGAAAATCACGCTTTACGAGATGAACAACGAAACTGTGGTAGAGAGGGTCGGTAGAGAAGTGATCCGAGTCGTCTAGGTGTCAGAGGGCGAGGAAGCGCCTGGTCGGGAGCACCACGACCGGGGTTGGGACAAACGGTCGACCCTAATAATGACCCGAAGACAGCTCCTTGAAGACATTGCCAGACTAAACGCAGAAAGAGAGCGGGCACTGGACGAGAAAAAGGTCCGGGAAGGAAAAGGCAAGGAACCCCTCTTGGAGGACCGTGAGGAGGCCGACCGCAACGTTGGGCCGCGCATCGAAGCCCGACCTGTTAGGTATTATCGAGAACCTCATCCCGAGGAAGGGAAAAATGCCAGGACTCAGCGGTACCCAGAGGATCATCGCGGTATGTCGGTTGACTACACCTCGGATGATTCATTGGGCAGAGAGTATCGGCGACGGGAAAGGGTCCAGCGCACACAAAAGAATCGTTCCCGACGCCTCCGAGGACCCAGGACGGACTCCCCAAACTACAAGAAAGGTAGCACCGAGAAGCAAACCCCGGTGTCCTTTGAGAAGGAAGAAATGCCCGCCGCCAGCCGTGAAGAGCGAGCGGCGCTGCCTCCAGTGCCATGGCAACCGTCGAACAGCCAGAACCACGGTTACCGAACCAGCAGCCAGTTTATCAGCCCGGGAGATGAGAGACTCTACGGAGTTCAGACAGAAGGACTTGGAGGAGGAGCGTGCGGGTTCAGAGTCAATTTGAGGGCATCTCCATTGTCCGACGAGATATTAGCTGGACATCTCCCGAAGCGATTTGACATTTCTAAGCTAGAAAAGTACGATGGGAAGAAGGACCCAGATAGTCATTTGGAAGCCTTCAAAAACTTCATGCTGAGTTTCGACAACGATGACAAACTCCTATGTAGAGCTTTCTCCATGACCTTCAGGGATCGGGCATCTAAGTGGTACAACCGTTTACCGCAGGGCTGCATCCAAAACTTCGGGATGTTTTGGACAATGTTTAGGCAATATTTTGTGGGAAGTAAAAGTTCTCGAGCCAACGGAGACACTATTATGAATTGTAGGCAGAAATTGGGGGAAAGCCTCAGAGAGTACACCAGACGATCCATTGACGCGAAGACCGACATAGACCACTGCGAAGAGAATATGGCCCTAACTGCGTTCCGCTTGGGTTTGCTCCCAGGACCAATGAAGCAAGCAGTGACGAAGAAACAAGCGTTCACGTTTTCCGCACTTCTAGCTCAAATAGAAAAGCAGATATTGATCGAAGAGACCGAAACATCTAAGTTGGCGGCAAAAATTCAACAAAGTGCCCAAGCATCGGTAGTGATAAGGCAAGGCACTCGATCGGACTACGCTAGGGCAGTCCAACCGGTCAGCACGATACACCCGACCCCGCCTGTATCAGCCAAGCCTTCGGCCCCAACAAGCCCAAAACCAAAGCAGACGAGTCAGACGACTTCACGACCCATGTCTAACAAATGGATCCGACCTGCATACTTCGCAGACCTTACAAAGTGTGTATCGTCGATCTACGAGAAGACTAAGAAGAGCGGAATGTACCGAAGACCTTTCCCGATACCAACACCTCGGGAACAGAGGAACAACCGCTATTGTCGCTATCACGAGGACGTTGGGCATGATACTAAAGACTGCATTAACTTGAAGAAAGAAATACAGATGCTCATAGAGCACGGAAACCTCCTAGAGTATGTTAAGAAGGCACAACAAAGTACGACCTCGAAGGAAGTCGTGATAATACCAAAACCCGAAACCACCATGGCAATTTCAGAAGTAACCGATCCTTTCGATGTTTCCATTGAGTACCTCGACCCCGAAGCAAACCGCAACATCATCGGGATTATCGAAGAGGAAGCCGAGGAGAACGTTGGTAATGTACGAGGCCTTTGTAAAATTTTTGAATCCCTAACTATTTTTGGGGGAGATTATATGGCAAGAGTCACACATTCATCCAGGAAAAGGCACATCGTCAACTTAACCACTCAGTTGGAAGCCCGAAGTTACTCCCAGTCCAGAAGAGTCCCGTCTCCGATTATGTACTTCGACGACGACGACATGAGAGACATAGCCGGCCCCCATGAGGATGCCATCGTAATCGGGGCAGCCATTGCGGGGGAGGAGGTTCGGCGCATCTTGGTGGATACCGGTAGTTCGGCCAACATAATCTTCGCATCCACTTTCGCCAAGTTTAGGACACCACCAGTGATTGCATGGTCCGACCGTACCATAGTGGGGTTCACAGGGTCAGCAGCCGACGTTATAGGAGAATTTGAGGGCGTAGTCCAATTAGGCCGCGACCCATTCAAGAAAGAGGTTACGGTTTTATTCGGAAACAACGTGGGAGTGGTCCGAAGCAGCCAGAAAGCAGCACGGGAATGTTACCGAGCAGTATTGGCACCTAAAAAAGATCAAGAGATGATTCAAGCTCGAGAATAACAATTAAAGGGGCTCACCCGGAATCATTGCCCGTTGATGACCCCAGGGAAGCCCCAAGCCTTTTAACGACGGACGAAGAATGCGAGCAACACCAATTTGCCGCAGGGAAATTCCTGTGGATCGGGGTATGCCTCTCACCAACCTTCAGGGAACAGCTACTGACTCTCATACGGGAAAACCTAGATTTGTTCGCGTGGTGCTCAAGAGATGTAACCGGGGTCCCATAATCTTTTGTTATTCACAAGCTAACTGTCAACAGAAACGCCAGACCGATCTCCCAAAAGCGTCGGGCTTTTTCCCCGGAAAAGGCAGACATTATCTTACGAGAAGTCGAGAGAATGATCAGCGTCGGTCACGTCAAGGAAGCGAGTTACCCGTTGTGGACTTCAAATCCCGTTCTGGTCAAGAAGAAAAACGGGAAATGGAGAATGTGCGTGGATTTCACCGACCTTAATCGGGCATGTCCGAAGGACCCCTTCCCGATGCCAAGAATCGACCAGTTGGTAGATTCGATGTCGGGTAACAAGTTGCTGTCATTCATGGATGCATACGCCGGTTATAATCAGATCAAATTACACGATGCGGATCAGGAAAGTACCACATTCATCACGGGTCGAGGACTATACTGCTACAAAGTAATGCCCTTCGGGCTAAAAAATGTCGGCGCAACATACCAAAGGCTAGTTAACAAAACGTTCGAGGGTCAAATTGGGAGGAATATGGAGGTGTACATCGATGATATGTTGGTAAAAAGCGGCACGGATGAAGCCCACCTTACCGATCTGAGAGAAACATTTGATAACCTGCGGAGAATAAATCTCAAGCTTAACCCTGAAAAATGCTCCTTCGGGGTCCGGTCAGGAAAATTTCTAGGTTTCTTCGTTAGAGAGAAAGGGATCGAAGCCGATCCCGTCCAACTTCGAGCTCTGACCGATATGACTCCACCCCGGAACATCAAGGAAGTCCAGATCCTAACTGGGCGTCTGACTGCCTTAAATCGATTTATTTCTCGGTCATCTGATAAGTGCGCTCCCTTTTTTCAGGTCTTGAGACAAGCCAAAAATTTTGTGTGGACGCCCGAATGTAACGAAGCATTCTTGAGAATTAAACAATATCTGTCGTCCCCGAACCTCTTGACAAAGCCCATCGCTGGCGAGACACTTTTCCTTTACGTTGCGGTTACTGACTTTGCGGTTAGTGCGACTTTGATCAGTGAGTCGGGACCGGCCCCTACAGCGGTTTACTTTGTGAGCAAAAGCCTGCTGGATGCGGAGACTCGGTATTTAAAGTTGGAAAAAATGGCTCTCGCCATGGTCACGGCAGCACAAAAAATGCGCCCGTACTTTCAAGCCCACCCTATCATAGTCCGAACCTCGTTCCCACTCAAGTACATCCTCCAGCGATCAGACATGTCCGGGAGAATGTCCAAATGGTCGGTCGAGTTGGGAGATTTTGACATCGACTTCGAACCTCAGACAGCCATTAAAGGCCAAATCCTGACTGATTTTTTAGTAGAGTTTCATCCCGAACGACCGGATCAGGACGCGCCTTCCCAAGAAGCCGCACTGAATGAGTGAACAGTCCGAACCGACGGGGGGAGGGGGGGCCTAACGTCAGTGGCTGTAGAGCAGGGATACAAATAGTTACCCCATCGGGCATTAGCATGCACCAAGCCGTTCGATTTGGTTTCCATACTTCAAACAATGAAGCTGAATACGAGGCTGCTCTGGCAGGGCTACGGTTGGCGCAGGTATGTGGGGCAAAGCGGGTACGCCTCATAAGCGATTCCCAACTTTTGATAACCCAAGCTTCGGGGAATGCGGATGCTCGGAAAGAGCATCTGGTACAATACCTAGCAGCACTCAGAGTGCTAGCCGCCTCGTTTGACAAAGTCACCTACGAACATGTCCCGAGAAGCGAAAACATAGCTGCAGATTCTTTGGCAACAATTTTATGCTCCAGTAACTATCCTTGGGTTACCGAACAAGAAAGTCCGTCTATTATCAAATGTCACGAGTTAGATAACCGACCTGAAATTGCCTGTCAGATATCTTCGGTAACAATCTCAGATTTGCGACGTGACATTATCGCCTTCTTAGCTGAAGGTAGGCTGCCTAGCGATAACGCCTCAGCTCGGAAAGTACGCAACAAGGCTCGGGGTTACGTCCTTTTAGGTGAAGTACTGTACAAGAAATCCTTCAGTTGCCCCCTGCTCCGATGCTTAGGGGTCCATGAGTCACAAATAATTGTGTCCGAGCTGCATGATGGTGAGGGTGCGACACATTGCGGTTACAAAGCCTTAATCACAAGGATTCTTCTCACAGGGTTCTATTGGCCGACGATAACAACAGATGCACGACTAATAGTCAAAACCTGCGATACATGTCAACGATTCGCAAACGCGATAAACGTTCCCGCGGCTCCTCTAGAGTCCATATCCGAAGGTCTACCCTTTGACCGATGGGGAATCGACCTTGTCGGACCACTACAAATGGCATTGGGTGGAAGACAGACGATCGTCGTGGTAGTAGACTATTTTTCCAAGTGGGTCGAAGCTGAACCTTTATCCGCCACCAAGACCAAAGATATCATCAAATTTATCTGGTCTAACATATGTTGTCGGTTCGGGGTACCGCAAAGATTAACTATGGATAACGGACCACAGTTCGACAGCGGGGAAATGAAAGCTTTCTGCACCACTCATAAGATCAAGCAATGTTTCTCTACTCCTTTCCATCCTCAAGCAAACAGGCAGGTCAAAGTCACCAACCGGACCATTTTGGACGGCCTCAGAAAAAACCTTGAAGGAAAAGCCGGAAAATGGGCCGACTACCTACAAGAGGTACTGTGGGCTTACCGAACCACCCCCCGGACGGCAACCCAGGAATCACCTTATACTTTGGTATACGGTATGGACGCGGTTACCCCTGCGGAATCCATTTTTCCATCTTTCAGGGTCGATACCTATGAGGAGAAAGCGAACGACGACATCAGACGACTCGAGCTCGATCTTATAGAAGAGAAGCGCAATCGCGCCCAGTTGAACTCTTTGCACTATCAGACCCTGATGAGAAGTCGATACGCCTCTAAGGTACGCCGTCGGGAGGTCGGTGACAAGGTTTTGAGGCGCGTCTTTCTTCACACCAAAGACAAAAGCCTCGGCAAGCTCCCCCCAAATTGGGAAGGACCCTACGAAATAGTGGAAAAAATCAAGAGCGGGACATACCGCCTGCAAAACAGGCTCGGGCATCCTTTGAGGCTACCATGGAATATTGAACATCTAAAATTGTATTTAGAATAGTGGTAAAATATTTGTAGTTTGTTTGACATGGTCTGTAAAAACTTATTGGTCGGGGATGCACTCTTTCCTACCTCAGTGGCGCGAGAAGGTTTTGACGAGGCATCATAAACACCCGATCACTTGATTACGTTAATCAAAATTTTCTTTTGCCTTCCAAATGTTGAAGTGTTACGAACTTGATCAGCTGACAAGCTGGTCAGCGTCTGTTCCCACTAATATTAATGGATCTACACGTTTAATTTTCCCGACCCTTTGGGAAAAGTTTCAATCTTACATTGATCTACAGAGCCTTATTAGGTTTTTCAGTTTTTACAACTGATCTACATGTTTAATTTTCCCGACCCTTTGGGAAAAGTTTCAATGTTACATTGATCTACAGAACCTTAATGGGTTTTTCAGTTTTTACAACTGATCCACATGTTTAATTTTCCCGACCCTTTGGGAAAAGTTTCAATGTTACATTGATCTACAGAACCTTAATGGGTTTTTCAGTGTTTACAGCTGATCTACATGTTTAATTTTCCCGGCCTTTTGCATAAGTGTCAATAATACATGTTTTTCTTTTCCCGATCCCATCAGGAATTTCACAAATAGCGTTGATCTACAGACCCTACTTTGGTTTTTCACAAAAACACTTTGGTTTACCTAAGTAAAAACACCCACAAATTATGGTAAGACACAAAGGTTGCATACTAACACAAACATAAATATTGAAATGTTCACATGAAATAATGTTAGGGGACCCCGCGGCCCCCCAAAGATATTACAAATAAAAAACAAAAAACAACAAGTAACAAAAACTGCCAGCCGATCATTCGCCATCCTCCTCCTCAGACTCCGTATTGTCCGACTCATCCTCACAAACGACTCGCTCAGGTCGGTCCACCTCGGGTACATCTAGCCACATCGCCCCGAGATGAAGGGTCGGGAAACGATTATGGAACGAAAGCACATACGCGGCTTTAGCATCGGCCGCCTCTTCGTCCGCCCACTTCTTGCACTTATCTGCAAAAGCGGTGTTCGAAGCTTTCAGCTTTTGGACCTCCTGAGCTAGAGTGGCAGCATGATCTTCCCCGACTTTTTTCGTCTCCTCCGAGATACAAATAGCCTCTGCAACCCGCCCCTCTGCCAATTCCTGCGCGGCCTTGGCACTCTGCACCTCCTCCTTTAAACTAGCAATTTTGGCCTCAACGCCCACTAACTTCTGGCTCAGCTCGGCCGCCCTAAGCTCTTTCAGGGCCGCGGGTACAAGCAGGTTGTACAGAGATAAGGCCAGTCTGTCCGATCCTTGCAGCGGGAAGGTATGCGGCAAACCAAGCATCGTTAGCACCGGGTACTGAGGACCACTGGAGGAGGTCGCGGCTGGGTCCGATGCATTGGGAGGGTTGACATCATCTGGAATCACCACTACGGGATCCATCGGCGATTTATCTTTAACCCCATCGAAATGATCAAACAGCTCTGGTACGATGGCATTGTCCGTCCCAGCAATGATCCCGCTCTATTTGGCACGCCTTGGCTTCTTCAGCTTGGCCCCATCAGCGTCGGCTCGATTTTTTCTCTTAGGCACCGGAGGCTGGGCCTGGTTGGATGCGCCACCTTCAGCATCATTCACCACTCCCCGAACCGTTCCCTCTCCACCAGCTGCATTATCCCCCCCGACCTCGTCATCCGACTTTGGGCGCTTGCTAGGCGCCTTGTTGCGTTTCGGGAGGTACAATTTATTCCCCAGGAGCGTCTATTTTAGCAATAATGTCCTCCAGGCTGGGGGGGGGGGGGGGTTCCCGCAGTTGTTTAATGGTCAACACCTCCGACGAGCAACGCCAGAGGTTACTCTTGAGCAAGTTGGTGTCCTTGAAGGTACGATGCATCGCCCGACCCCACTGCTTCTTCAAAAAATCCTTCAAAACTTGGAAAGTGTCTTCAGCAGCTTTCGAGAAGTCCTTCTTCAGCCCATTGAGGAACTCCTTCGACACTGCACAGAGGGTCGGTATTTCAAAAAAAAAAAAAAGAAAAAAAAAAGGAGAGTACCGTCATGGACCCAGGACCGAAGCAGCTGCCTCTTATTCTTCTGGCTATAAGGAAGACCGTTCTCCCAGCAGCCGCTCAGAAACACAAACCGATGCTTCCAGCCCTTATCTCCCTCCAGAAAATCGTTAACTATATTCCATTTGTTTCCTAAGGAAGAGTAGAAGAACAGGGACTTAGGAGCTTTGGACAGACCTGACATGACGATGTATTTGTCCATAGGCATAACCCGACCAGAAATGCGTGAAGTCATTATACAGGACATTAAGGTATACCAGGCATTAGGCATTAGCTGCGACGGGCAGATCTGGAGGGTGCGGAAATAAAGCGCAATCTCGGGGTCTAAGGGGAAGCGAAGACCCCAATTGAATAGCTCGGTAAACACCACTATTTCCTGAGATCGGACGTGAACAGGGGTTTCCCCAGGGACCGGGAACCGGACCGTGACGCACTCAGGGATTCCCCAACGAATCAGCAGCTCCTAGTGCTCGGACTCGGGGAAGTAGAGGTACTTTCCTTCGTAGAGAGAGACGACGTCCTTCGAAGGAAGCCAGCGGAAATAGGTGGTGGTGATTGCGGCCTCTACTTCTTCAGGCAGAGGATCGTCTGAAGGGTTAGCAGCGTTCTCGACAGCGGCAATGCCGACCTCCGCGGGAGCAATATCCACCTCCGATTCTTCCAAATCGGGGTTTGGAGCTGGGTCAGAGCTTCGGGCAGTAGCAGCATTCGGATCAGATGATCGTACCCGAGAGCTTGAGGGTTCAGGAGTATTCCCAGAATGAGCCCGATGAGCCGCATTCAATTCCTCTGGCGTCAGCCGACGCTTAGGCAGACCTAAAAAAGTTACGGCAGTGTTAAGACCAGTCCGGTACCCTCGAATTGAGGGAGTAAGCTGAACCATTTCAAGATAATTACCTCCTGCGGGAGACGTAGGGGGACTATTTTCGCCCATAGTCAAGAACTTAGTTTTATGAACGTGTCGGGGCGGAAATAGAGGCGACGGGACGTACGAGTTGACAGACGACGGGGTCGGATTCTCCGACCGAACTACAGGGGAACGAGAGGAGTTGCTACTAGAAGAGAGGATAACAGTTTCTGGAGATAGGCTAATCTCGGGGGACAGAGAACCAAGCGGTTTGGGCGAAAGGATTCGACAAGGATCGGAGTAGCTAAAACGGGGTCGTGGGGCTGCGGGACGGGAGTAAATGGTTTGGAATTAGATCCTCAAATCAAGCCAGCACGTCGGTACTCTTTGGCTCGGTCACCGATGCTCGCCCACTCTTTGAAACCGAACACAACCTTTTTT
Organism: Limnanthes douglasii subsp. nivea; assembly: GCA_036936605.1. Taxonomy (NCBI): domain Eukaryota; kingdom Viridiplantae; phylum Streptophyta; class Magnoliopsida; order Brassicales; family Limnanthaceae; genus Limnanthes; species Limnanthes douglasii. The sequence continues at coordinate 83,188,143 of JAUPFV010000003.1, forward strand.
TTTTCTTGGTTGGTGGTTGCTTCGGGTGTCTGGGTTTCATAAAACAAGCACTCCCTCTCTAGAAATAATCAGACATCACTTTTTCTCTCTAGAATGCCTCTGAGAGAAATCAAGATTTGTGGAGTATTTATAGGCGACGTTGAATGACCGGGGAATGCCAATCGCAAAAGCACGACGGGAAGACGAAGAGTCTCCCTAAAAAACTAGTCTGACAAAGACGCATCCCGTCAACGGGTGACACGTGTTGACCACCTTCTGACGAAGGTTTTCCTAGGTTAGCCCCTTCGAACCGACTGATAAGATGGGACTTCTTAGCCTGATCCACCGCGAGAGCCGGCCATCATAGTGGGTCCAGGAATAAAAGCCCAAGAAGACGCGGGAGCCGACCTGGCCAGAACTATGAACACCGGGCAAGGAATGTCTAGCAGAACCTGAGTATTGCCTTCAGATAAAGTCAGTTAAAAAGCACTGTGGGAGTGTCATCGAACACCCATGGGACAGATCGGGACGGGCAACATCGTGGAATGCCCGACACTTTTGGAAAATGGGTAATTCATCCAAGGATAAGCCATTGGCCCGAAGCACAAGAGACTGCGGTCGATAGGTTTAAGCTCGGCTATGAGTCTCCGCTCCTGATACTCCCGAAGACTGGGGGGCTACTGATAAGGTTAGAATTCGCCGATATAAATAACGAGGGATTAATTGTGAATAAAAGATACTTGGTGTAATTATTAATGTATTTAGGATCTATCGGGGACCAATTTGTAAACAAAGTACCTACTAAGGGGCTTCATTAGTTATGTAAACAACCCACTAAGGATTTTAGTGGGTCCACCTTATTTTAGTATAAAAGGTGACCCACTTTCTTGGTAGGTGGGACATTGAATATTATTCTATTTCATTCTCTCTCTCTCTCTCTACACTTTCTCTCTCTAGTCATATCAAGCACAAGATCCGAAATATTCTACCAAAATTTATTGACTCATCACTAATGAAGGATGATTATTTGACATTTCTCAATCCATATGGAAAGGTGTTGGTTCATGTTACCAGAAATTCCAATCGATTTACATGGCAAGCATGAAGATAGGGAGTATCATGTGCTTACAAATTAAAACTAATGAGAATTGGAAGTGGCATCAAAGGCTTGGTCATGTGAATTTCAGGATTTTGAAATTGATGGGAGATAAAAATATGGTGATAGGTATACCGAAGATTGGAGTAGTAATTAAAGCTTGTGAGTCTTGTTTGGCGGAAAAACAAACACACGACTCGTTTCCAGAAAAAAATGAGGTATCACGCGTCACGAGCTCTCGAACTCGTGCACAACGACCTGTGTGGTCCGATCTTGCTATCAACAACTGCTCAAAACAGGTATGTTATTGTTTTGATTGATTATTTTTTGAGATATATGTGAAGCATACTCGTGAAGGAGAAAAACAAAGAATTTGAGCGTTTTAAATTCTTTAAGGCCACAATTGAGAAGGAGACTGGGCAATAAATCAAAACATTTCAAATTGATCGAGGAGGAGAGTTTACATCGATTGAGTTCAACATATTTTGTGAAAAGAATGGTATCATACGTCACTTGACTGCTCCCTACATACCGCAGCAAAACAGAGTTATAGAGAGGCAAAACAAGACTTTGATGGAGATGAACATAAGTATGTTGAAGGGTATGAGGCTTCCAAATTACTTGTGGGGAGAGGCAGTACGACACTCGATTTATCCCATTAATCGAGTTCCCACTAAGGCTTTAAAAGATCAGACATTATACGAGTGCTACATGAGTAAGAAACCAAATGTCGAACACTTGATGATCTTTGGTTGTTTGGCTCATGTGAAGATCGCCAGCGCACATCTAAAGAAGCTCGACAAGAGATCATGTCCGCTCATGAGTCTTGGAACCGAACTAGGCTCCAAAGCGTACCATCTTACGATCCCAGGAAAAAAAGGTTATTGTGAATCGAGATGTGATCTTTGTAAAAGACAAATACTGGAATTGGAGTGAACATGAAGAATGCAGTGACTCAAGTATGTTCAAAGTTGTTGATATGGATGAAAGAATTTTTGTTGATCAAGCACATGAGATTGCCGAAGAGGTTGAAGTCAAAACCGTCGATATTAATACACACGAAGATGTGTTAGAGCAGGAAAACATCGACATCGGTTCAGTTTTGAGACGATCTACAAAACCAGTCACGAAACCCAAGTATCTCGATGACTATGTTTTGATGGAGAAATGTGAACAATTGTTACTCACAGTTAACGACGAGCCAGATTTCTATGTAAAGACTGAGGGTCTTAACGAACGGATTGAAGCGATAAAGGTTGAAATTGTTTCGATTGAGAAAAATCAGACTTTGAAGTTTATTGAAAAGCCAAAAAAAGTCAGTGTTATGGTTTTGGTTAAGATGAAAGATACAACTCAAGCTTTCCTTGAAAAGAAAATCAAGGATGCTGTCATTATATACTTCAACAATGCCTAGAGACAAGCCAAAGTCGTAGGTCTTAATGTAGCAAGAATTATTAATGATTCCACTGTTTCTAAAAATGCATATTATTTGGACAAGACAGTTGGTGAGAAGAATATCCTTGTGTTCGATCTTGGTGGTGGAACTTTGATGTCAGCATTCTCACATTTGACAATGGTGTTTTTTGAGGTTCTTTGAACCAACGAAAACACTCATTTAGGAGGTGAGGACTTTCTAAGAAGAAGTTTTCAATGATCAAATTTAAAGACATATGGAGTTTCAAACCAGTGGAAGACATTAATCCGGATTCAAAGCTTAGGGGTGAATGTTGGCTAATCTTGAATTTGTTACGTAGGCAAATGTTAGTTAGGAAGTTTGTGATGTTGGTTAGATAGGTAGTTGTAGCTACTCATATAATAATGTGACCTAAACAAACATAGAACAAGAAGGATAACAAGAATAATAAGAAGAGTTGTACAAAAAAGAATTTTCTCAGTTCTTATTTTCCATAGATTTTCTATTAGATTCCCGCAGAATTCCTACTATTTTCACTAGGTTCCCGTAAAGTTCCTACTATTTCCCACAAAGTTTCTAATGTATTTTCACCCGTTTTTAATAATAACCATTAGGAGATATGATTTATTTCCCCGTGGGTATCTTTGGGTTCGTATTCATTAAAAAAATTAATTATTTTAAGGGTATAATATTAACTAATTCAGACGAATCTAAAATTCCTTTTATATAAATAAAATAAAATAAATTTAAATTTTATATAAAATTTTGGTGAGAAGTAGTTAGAGATTTTTTTTCTTATTTTCTTTTAACGCATTTAATTTTAATAAGGATTTAGCAAAAAACTGATAATTTAACCAAACCTTTTTAAAGTTCTTCGGTCTTAAAGCTGGTTAAATTACCTACAGTTCCACAAACTTTTTCAAAGTTCGAAACTATGAATCTTCGTGATGGATCAACATACAATTTATTATTAAGACCTTTGATTCATGGGTCATTTCGTTTAAAAAAAAATCCTTTTTAGCTCAGGCGGCTCCTTCTAGATAATAACACCTCACTATGGTCCAAGAGTTCTCTAAAGACTCCAATTCAATTGGACTATGCAATTATCCCTTTTGCCTTTGCCATTGATGATGTTGTATGTTGTATTTAATATTTTTATCACATGTTTATATCAAATGACTACATCAAGCTGAAGCTATGAGAAAAATCACAAGAAGATTTGACCAAATGATCCAAGCATTGACGTTGGTGACGGCTATAGGCCGGAGCAGCGATATACATGATGATTGTAAATTGATTGCTCTACTTTGTTTTGTCTATATTTTTAATTTTTTATAATGATTTACTAAAATTTTACCTAAGTATATAGTTTTAAAAGTAGAATTTTATACAAAACCTAGAAATAAACTTTTAACAAATTAATATCGTACAATTTATATTATCAAAACATATATAATTTTAATTGTAGGATAACATAAATTTTTAGATTGTTTTTCTTAACAGAACATATATATCTTTTTTGTATTATATGATAGGACAAATTCCTACCTTGTTTGACGCTTAAATTTTGTTTTACAATATGTTTAAATTTTGACAAAACAATATCAAATAAATAAAAATATTGTTAAGAATTTATGTTTGATTTTTTAAATGTATTTTTAATTATTCTACATATATCTTTATATATATATATAACTATGTTAGTTATTATGTATATATATATATAAATGTTATAATTTTATAATATTTAGTTAATGATGTTTTGTTAAAATTTGGAGCGTTGTAGGAGTTTTTCGCAACATACAACGTAAATAAATAAATATTTGTTTTGTGAAAAGGAGTATTAAGATTTGAATTTTTCTCTCCATTTATTATTATTATTATTATTATTATTATTATTATTATTTCCTTCTCTAATGATAATTTTTTTTAACTTATTGATATCTTTGGAGGTTAGTAAGGAACACTGCTTCATTTGTTTTATCTCGCAATGTGCATTTATTACTCCATTGCTTACAACCCTTTTATGTCTAGTGAGTTTTGCAGTATAGATTGGGTATCAATAAATTAAATTACAAAAAGGGAAAGATATATCATCACTTTCGACCGACTCTTCTTTTACATCGAATTGCCATAAGAAGAGCAGCGCGATCGAAACTTTCCGAAGGTGAAAATTTCAAAGATCTCTATATGCGTTTGAATCAACCTTTTGCCCAATAATACTTTGTAAGTGTATCATGAAATTTTTAGTTTGTTAATAACCATCTCAAAGTTACTAATAAGCATCATAATTTTGTTGTATGTTTTGAAATGCATACTTCTTCCTCATTTTGTTTTTAATTTCTTTTGCTTTGACCAATGTCTAAAATCTTTAGAGGGTTGGTTATCATTGATGTTGCCATCTTTATGTATCTAGATAACTCTAAGTACATGCGTGCATTATAAAAAAACTATTCTCTTTTGCGTCATAAATTCGTTAACTGTTCTAATTAGCAATATATAGGTATGTATATGTGTAGGCCAACTTATGTTAAGATATGTTCATATATTCATTAAGTAATTTTTTACCAAGAGGTCATGGTCTCTAATTAATTGTCATATATTTATGTGTTAGAATTTTCAATATGAAATTATGTTTATGTATTGTGGTTAGATTAAAACTTATACCTAACACCTTGTAGTCATCACAATGGTGGCATTTCGCTCTTTTCTATTCTTTTTATTATGTATTTTCTAATTTTATTATTTAGGTGAATAAGCTTATATCAATAATGTTATAACTGTTTTGGTTTTTACATTTTTGTTTAAACAAAATTAAAGGGATGATGGAGACCATACTTACGGATTTAGAAGCATCTCAGAGTGATCCCGATGTTCCTTCATCTGATATTGATCCAGACGTTTCAATAAATATTCCAAAAACTTGATTGGTACAAAACTGGATAGAGTTATTCCTGGCCTTGGTAGATCTTATTCTTGGTTAAGTATTTCTCAGTCTACTGCATCTACTAAGTCAAATATTGGAGAGGCTATGCATTTAAAAGACAAAGTGAACAAGTTAGAAAATGTTATAGCTCTTCAAAAGATTAAATAATAAAATTTTATTGCTGAATATGAAACTAAATTAGTAGAGAGGATTAGCTCTATTTTGAAAGACGCTGGTTTTAATGCTAGTGGCATGTTAGATTTGTCATGTGTTAAATTTGTCTTTTATTAATTCAGTTGAATTTCAAATTTAGTTGGCTTAGTCTTTTGTAAAGATTACAGTGTTTTTTGTTTTAAATTTTGTATATATATATATATATATATATATATATATATATTTCAATATAGTTAGTTAGTAATTTAAATTCGGCACAAGAAAGAACAATCAATTATTATTTTCTATAAAGTTTAATATTTTTTTATTAATAAAAAATATTAAATTTATAAACAAAATTCAATATTCTAAATAATCAATTATACAGATTAAATTTATTAAATAAATAATTTTTTTTGTTGTTGTATAAAGTTATATTTTACAAAAACAATATTAGTTGCATAAAGTTATATTTGGCAAAAATGTTTTCATGTTGCTAAATATATATAATTATCGATTTTTACAACAAATGTTTTTTAATTGTAATTACATTTCTTTTACAGCAAAAAATAAATTTATTGTAGTTACACATGTTTTACAGCAAAAAATAAAATTATTCCAACTACATGTATTTTACAATGAGAAATAAAATTATTATAGTTACACGTAGTTTACAACGAAAAATAAAATTATTGCAATCACACGTTATTTACAACAAAAACTAAAATTATTTCAGTTACACATTTTTTACAGCGAAAAATAAAATTATTGCAATTATACATTTTTACAACAAAAAATAAAATTATTGCAATGACATGTGTTTAACAACGATAAATATATTTGTCGTTTCTAAAAACTTTAAGCGTCCAACCTATAGCAACAAATATTTTGGAACAATTTTTTCACTCGTAAAAGCTTTTCATTGCTTATAACAAAAATTCTTGTAGTGACCACCGCGTAGTCCCAACTGGTTTTATCTTTCAAACTACAGTAAAAGAACCACAAAAATTCCAATGGGTTAATTTTTTTAAGACCAACAAACTAGATCCATTAAAGATAACTTAGAAAAAAAAAGTGTTATAGCTGCGGAACTAATGCAATTTGGTTGCAAATGAATAATTATATTCCACTTGCGGAATTACATGTAATTTGGTTGTAAAAAACAACCATATTTTTATTGCAGAATTACGTGTAAATGTATTGCGTTAATTAATATAAAATCATTTCTTAAATAAATTTTTCATTGCTAAATAAGTTTTATTATGTGAATAAACAAAATACAACTAGTTTTTGTGAAAATAGATGTTAATTAGGTGTGAAACAACTAACTTCTTTTTAAAAAATAAAATATATGTAATTTTTTGTTAAAAAACTTTTCCGAAAAATAAAAAACTGGATTGTGTTTTAATTGCGAAAATACGAGTAATTTGGCTTAAAATTTAGTTTGGAAAAATAAATTATGTTACAGTTTTGGATTTGAAGCGAAAAAATTAACTGTATTTTAGTTGTGGAATTAAAGAAAAATTTGATTAGAAAAAATGTTCAATTCAAATATCACTAATCAATTTCGCTTTGTTCAGTAAATAAAAATATACGATTTTTTGAAAAACATATAATTTTTAAAGTTAGTTATTTTAAAAGATTTTATATGCTTTTGTCTTCAAAAATCTTTTAAACCTCATTATATATAACTTGAATATTGTACTATGGTTATCAATAAATCTTCTTAAAATAAATAAATAATAAATTGTAAATACAAAACCAAATGAATTTTAAATAAAAGTAAATAATAGTTAATAGTGAATGAATATATTCCATTAAAATCTCTCGTATGTTAAATAAAATTATTTATGTGTATAATACTAAGACTTAGACTTGTACCTTTGGTATAACATTAAACAAAATAATTTCAAAAGACAAATCATAATATTTTCTTTGGGTATGCCCGAAAAATAAAACAACCAAGTCCATGGAATATACGACCTTTAAAACCATTCCGAACGAAGTTTTGGAAATTAAAATATGAAGCTCCGACTCAGTTCAACGACACCATCCCCTCAAAAAAGGAGCTTAGAGAAGCAATTGCACCAATAAAAGAATAGGCCCAAGTGTTCATAGCCCAACCCAAATAAATCAAAGATGGACCCATTTAAATAAAAATTAAACCCTATAAGACCCTTTAGTAAAGAGAATCAGAAAACCCTAAAGATAAATGCGAAGCCGCCGTTTGCTCATCTATCCAGAAGCTCTCCTCCACTATCAAATGCTTACCCCTGCAGCAGCAACTTCTCTGTTACTCTCTTCATTCCACGACAGTTGCCAACACCGACTCTGTTGTTGAGCCCGCACCACTGACTGAAACCTACCTGTGCTGAAACGATGGCGGGACGAGGAAGATGACGATCCACCAAAGGAACCTACCTTATCTTCCGCATCCAGGGATGAAGTTGCGTCAGGTATTAAGGTAGAATCCCTGATCCTTCTGCAAACATAGGAACATTTATGATATAGATCTGGTTTGATTACAAGTATAGTGATTCTGATAGTCAGTATTGCAGTAAACTGGAATTGATTTATTTGAAAATGTGTTGTGTTTATTGCTGGAACGTTTTCATTCGAAGAAGCAACTTATTTTAAAGGTATAGTATTAACTAATTCAAACTAATCTAAAATTATTTTTATATAAATAAAGTTTAAATTTTATATAAAATTTTGGTTAAAATTAGTTAGGTTCTTTTTTCTTATTTTCTTTCAAACAAATTTAATTTTAATAAAAATTTAGGTTAAAACTGATAAATCGACCAAATTCCGGTCTTATAACCTAGTTAAATTACATATAACTACCATTTAAATTATTCGCAATTCAACAAACCATGTTATGAAAATAACTCATTTTATTATCAAATTCTTCTATTTATATAAAATACAATCTTATCTAAACATTATTATAGTTTTTTCTGCTCTCTAAGGCTTCTTAGGCTCCAATTAGGGTTCTTGTATCTTGTCTTTTGGAAGCTCTTCCATGAAAATATACATAGGATATTTTCGTTTCAACAGATGAGAAGTGTCTCGCTTTTTCTTTTCGTCTTTGTGAACAAGAAGGTCGAAAAGAAAGGAAAGAGCGAGACACTTCTCAGCTGTTGGACGATCTTTTTCCAAATGTTTCTCGAGCAAATCCTCTGATATTCTATGTAATATTCTCGTGGAAGAACTTCTAAAAGACAAGATACAGTATGAGAACCCTAATTGGCGCGGAAGAACCACATATAATATAAGTCACATATCATATAACTTTGATATGAAAAATACAAATTTTAATTTTAATAAGAAATATAACTTTCACATTCATCGGTTAGTCTTTTCTTTTCTAATTTGATTGGAAGTTTTTTTCTTGACAAGGTCTACAAAAACTTCCAATTAGATTAAAAAAGATTTGGTACTTGAAGGTTATATTTTTTATTAAAATTAGAGTTTGTATTTAGTAAAATAATTGTGTGACTTATATTGTATTTTGTTAAAAACTTTAATTTTGTTTAACTAAGCTTATATTTTAATATAAATGTGATAGTTTGATAATAAAATGAGCTAATTTCAAAAATAAAATGGTTTGTTCAATGATGAATAAATACATGCTTTGTTCGGCTGTTCTATGATAACTTTATTCGGCTGTTCTATGATAACTTTATTGATTCATTTAATTGATGAGTTTAAAGACTATGGGAGAATGAAGTATCAATTAATGTGATTCACCATAAAAGCAACTCTCTTGTGGATTAAGTGATTTTTCTATCTATCAAATGTTATCATCATGGTCTACAGAAGGTTATCAAGCAAGTTTGTCAAACCATGTTGAGATTCAACAACCTTACTTCAAAGTGGTAAGGTGGTAAAGTTTGTTATAGGTCTGGCGTGGATATATAAATCAATTAGATTTTGGTCAAATTGGTAATAACCCTAGTAATAAACGAAGAAAAACTCCAAGGCCAACTTCTTAAATGTTTTGAACAAGTAAAAATATTTTTTTGAGCTTGAGTGTTGGTTAAAGTTAAAGATTAAACACAATCTCGATCTAATGAATATTGAAACAAATGTTGATATTGTTGTTGGGACAATGCTAAATATTGAAGGTAAAACAAAATACAGTTTAAAGCTCGTTAAGATCTAGAACGAATGAATATATAGAAAAATTTATGGTTGACTAAAGTAGGAAACAAATGGGTCAAAAGACATTTGTCGTATACATTGAAACCATACCATAAGATGTGTGAAGATGGATGATGCAAAACTTTCAGGGTTAAAAAGTTATGATTGTTATATTATAGTAACGAATTTTTTCGGTTGGTATTTATCCTTATTTGGGAAAATATATATTTGAGACTATTATAGCATTGTCACAATTTTTTTCTCAACTTTGTGCGAAAGAGTTGAAAAACGAAGATGTACAGAAACTCAAAGATGAAAAATTTTTGTTCAAATTTTATTTTGTTAATATTGTCCATTTTATGCAGATTATTTGGGAAATATAAAAGTTATGTAACAAATAGAGCAAAACCAGGGAGGATCCATTACGGAAGCATATATTTCTAACAAGTCTCTTATATATCGTGAGATGTATATTAATGCTTAAGAATGTGATAATGTTGAGATACTTGGAAGTGATCATCTTGGTTCTCTTTCGGTATTCCTCTAATGGTGCAAAGACTTTCGATATTCATCCAACTACGGTAATTCTTGATGAGGCTCAATTAATGAAAGCTCACACGTGTGTTCTTCAGAATTCTAATGAAATCAGAGACTTGTTATCTAGTCATAAGAATAAAATGATGCGAACTTACCTGTCTGATTTTATGAAAAAACATTATGAAATTTTTTTGATTGGTTTTTACTCATGTAAGTATCCCTCATATGACTAAAAACCACTATATTAGTGCAACTGAGTACTTTTAATAAAAAAATGTTTAATATTTGTAAGTGCAATCATTTCGCTTGCAAAATAGTGCATACTACTAGGATGATTTGCATGCCTTTGCTAGAGGTCTAGCTCGTTCTCATATGGCTAGCGGGTGCATTTTGAATGATGCTAATTAAATTTTTAGTTGCAAAGCGGGATGAATGAAGAGCAACTTAAATTAATGGTAATTAGTGATGTTGAATCAAATGATGTAAATTTTGATGTAAATTTTTATGGCAAATTACAAAGTGTACCTAGTTTTGTTTACAAAGCTTTTAAAACAGCAAAACATCACATTTATTGTGAGGATAATGGATATGTTCTTGCTATATTGGCAAGTAAGTTTTTTTATATGCCTGGCTCCAAATTAGGTAATAATTGGATGATCGTTCAAAATTTTTATATACTAGGCTCCAAATTAGGTAATAATTGGATGATCGTTCAAAGCATTGTAATGGAATTACCTATTCAATAAAATAGCAATCCTATCGACAATGAGACCGTTCCAGTTGCATACCAAGAAGATTCGTCTACATCCATGATGACAGATAGATTTAGAGACCACTAATATTATGGAGCCTTTTGTGCTAAATGATGTTCCTAGTGTTTCTATTCCAATTAACGAGTTAATTATCGGTTTTTCTCGTTATAATATCATTTCACCCACTTAATGAGGACCTTATTGATAATTCTTCTAATTCGAACTTCTAATTCGAACGATGAAGAATATCTAGAAAATAAAGATATTTCTGAATAAGGTATATGTTTTGTAAGGATTAAATATATTTAAAAACTTATTTAGGTCTTTTTGAAATATCTCTGATTGTTAGATCTCTTTTTATTTTTATTGGATCACTAATTGTTGTTTAGATATTTTCACCATTTAGAAAAAGACAACTAAATGTTATTTTGTTATATCTCTCGCTATAATCCACTATTTTTTGTAGTTAACATAATTAAAGTTACAACAAAACCTCTATAAATAAAATCATCTTTATGTTTTTTTTATATATATATGTACATATACAGGTTGAGAATCATGTGAATCCATTTAGACAATTCATGAATCATTCGTTGAATCTAAATTAAGACTCATTTGTTAAATCTAGACTAACAATCAAAGATTAAATACAAAGTGAGAATCATGTGTTAAACCCGACTTGATAATCAATAGTAGAATGAGAATCACAAATAATATATTAAATGCGAACTTAGAATCAAGGGTCAAATCCAAACTAAAAATCACGTGTTAATTTTGAAATAAGTATTATTTATTAAATTTGAATTCAGAATCAAGAGTTATATATGAATCACAAATCATGGGTTAAACGCGAATACCATATCATTTGTTATATCTAAAGTGAGAATCATAGGTTAAATGTGAATCGCAAGTCATATGTTAAATCCGAACAGATAATCATGGGTTAAATCTGAATCACGAATCAAGTGTTAAATCCAAACTAACTTTGATGTCTTCACCATGAGTGGTCCCTCATTGCCATCGCCCGTAATTTGTTCTCTAACGACTTCAAACTTGCTACGACCGCAACAACCGATGCGTATATTGGGAATGTTGGCTTGCTTCGACATAATGGCAACCAGTTTCGATTTCTTTGGTATGCCCTCGTTTGTGAAGCTTTTTTCCCACCTACTTTGCCCGAACATCATCATTACGGGCTTTCGACCTTGTTTCGTTTGTACCAGTTTGTTTACTACAACAAAAAACAACAAATATTTAAGTTATATTTAAAAAAACAAGCTAAGTCATGAGAAAAAAAACACATGTCGTTGCCCGTGTTCAGAAGATATCCTAGCATCGTAAATGTCTTACAATTGCAGCGACAAATTAGACTGCGAGAAGATGGGTTAAAGAGACAAAGACTAGATGGATGGAAGACATTTCAGTGCTATTGGCTTATAGTGGCAACAATATATTACGATGTCGGTGTAAGAAAATTGCACTGAAAAAATACTTCCATTCATCTTGTCACTATTGGTGCCAACTGCGTTACACTAGCAGTGTAATTCGTGGATGTCAATGCAAGACCTTTACGCTGCCATTGTATCTTCCAAACATTAACAAAACCTCCCAAATACTTGCAATACCTAACCGGCATGTAAACCATTATATTATTATGAACGCAATTATAATCCTAAATTTAACTAATAAAAAACTAGCAAAAATCAATACAAAACTAAAAAATCAATCAAACCATTAGGTATAAGATAATTTAATCTTTTTATTTGCCAATAAATTAATAAAATGGTATGTTTGTGGTTTGGAGGGAAAATGAAAAATTTGTTTTCTCAAAATTTTCTACTTGAATTTGTGTTCTCCAAAGGTTAGTATATACTTGGGAAGAATTTAGTCTTTTCACTCATTATATTTTTAATATAAAAAAGAACAACTTAATTTAATAAAAAACTATTTGTTTTTAAATTTCAAAATCAACATAGTCAAACCTTTTGATTAATCTTTAAAATATTAATTAATTAATTAAAAATAACAATTAATTTGTGAAAATTATTAATCATGTACGGAAGTCTTATTCTTTAAAAACAATTATATTAGTGAAATAATTTTAATTAAAGAATATTATGGTTTAGAAAAATATCAGCGCATTCACCTAACTTTTTCTTCATGTATTTGAAAAATATAATTTTTATTTATTAATAATGCTAATAACAATATTATTGTAACGATTTATTTAAGATTTTGCTAGTTTTTTTATATAGGCACGTAGACTAGTATATTTAAGAGTGAATATATAGTAAATAATCATTAAATTTTCATATAAAATTTAAAATAAAATTGATAAGCTCAATAATTTATATTAAATTTTATTTTAAAAGTAAATTGAAATTTTATGAAAATTTTAAATAATAAATTAGATATATAAAGAATAAAATTATTTATATACTCTAAGAGTTTGGAATAACAAATTTGAATAATATTTTTATATGATATAATAATTATTATTGGAGGCAATCTAAAATTATTACATTAATTATTATATTTTAATATTTTGTAAAAAGTAAATAAAAAAATTAATTATTAATTAGAAAAAATATTTTTAAAATAGATTGGAAAATCTAGTATAGACCTGCTCTGTTTTCCCACTCCGGAGACCATTCTTTGCCTGAAGCCGGCCTGAACTTAAACGGCTAGTCCCCGAGCTTAGGAATAGGCTACGCTGCTTGCGCTTGCTAGTAATAAGGTAGCTAAAGCAATTCCAATTCCATTCTCATACAAGTCTAGACTTTTTACGCTTCAACCTCATCTTACAATCCTTGATTGGCCTTTCTATACGAAAGATCTCAATTCTATATATGTACATCCAATATTGGCAGTTGCTTCCTCCACCTATAGGCCGATTCAATTAAAACAGTCTTTGACGATCCTCCGCACCACCACCTAAGAAAGAAGACGATTCATAGCTTCTGCCAGTTCTACTTGGGTGTCTTACGCATATAGCTAGAGCGTTTAGAATGTGAGGAAAGATCCGTTAACTTCTAAAAAGTTGGTTCCAAACCAAAACCAGGGTGACACTATGTAACTCAATCCATTAGAGGGCTTGGTATTAAATTGTTTTTTTTTCTAAACATAAAAAAAATTATTAATAAAAAAATGGGTTAAAGTAGTCCAACATTAGACAAAAGAAATGAAACTTCTGCACTAAAAATTTAATTTCCTTCCTGCATTTTTTTTATAAATTTCATTTATGCGCTAACAGTTGAAATTTTCTTTTATATTATTCTATAATAGTTTTTGTTTTCATTAAAAACGGCAACATATGATAGTGTGTCTTTTTTATTTACCCATTTTTTTAGAAACCACTTTTGCACTTTTCCCCTTTTATTCTCCTAATTTTTGTTCGTTAACTTTCTCTTGACAGTTTGGTATAATTACAGCCTTATATTCGACCATGGAGCTTCAATGAAGACAAAGAAGGATTCTTCAATAAAGAGAGGATTCGTAGGTTGGAGAAAGACAACCTAATAAAAAAAAGCCTTTTGCATTTCTTCTGCTGATCGACGACATCTTATCTCCGGTTTATCAATTCTCTCTGGTAAGTGAGACGAATGAATGTTTAGAGTCTTTTTTTGCACATTGTTAGCTTACTTGCAATAAAACAATATAATGTTATATCAATAGGTTCATATAGTAGTCTCTAACTTATTTTAGAACAACATAATATTATATCAATAGGTTCATATGGTATTCTCCATATGGTAGTCTCTAACTTATTGTTAGCTTACTTATTCGTAGTGTCCATATGGTAGTCTCTAACTTATTGGTAGTCTCCATATCAGTAGGGTCAAATGATAGTCTCCATGTCAGTAGGTCCATATCAATAGTCTTCATATCAGTAACTACCACTATATAAGATATGTAGCTACAAAATCTCGTGGGCGCTAAAACATTTCTCACAACAACAATATTTTCTTGTAGTGCTCAACAAAGAAGTAAAAAATTTAAAGCATCGCTTCCTGTGCACTTGAAACTAGGATCTCATTCACTACGACCTCTTTACCAACGATGCGCTCCATATCAAATGTGAGGTCCCCACAAGCTGTAGAGAAGATAATGACGAGCCAGATTACAGATCCTACAGATTCAACTTTTCTCACCGCAACCTTGGCGTCTAACAACCGACTAATGTCCAATATGAATTCAATCTCTTTTCAGACGTCGTATGCATTGCAGAGCAGCTGAAAACAGACAAGGTTTGTTAGCCCTAGTGATTGAAAACTGAACTGGAATTGGAGAAGGACTGAGAACCGTTATTGAAGAATAGTTTGGTAAGCTATTCATGTTAAAGAATGGTTTTTGGTTCGTTATTCTTGTTTTTAACCAACTGCTGAGTATATATATTAGCTCAGTCACTTTGTTTACTTACTAAGATAACAAAACACAGGAAAATGAGATAAAGTATTTTCCTTGTAACTGTTTTTTTTTGTTTATTGCCTCATTTTTAGAGCTAGAAATGATAATTGTTAGTGAATTGTTGGACTGATCTGATTCATGACGTAAATCTAATCACACCAATTAGATCGAATCCGGTTGTGAGAAATGTAGCTTCTTTGGAGAGTGAAGTCACTGCTTCGATGCTTTATGGTAAAGGATAAGAAGAGACAAAGTCTCAAACTGATGATAAAATATGTAGAGTTTCACCCCTAGTAATATATACTTTAGGCCGACCTTGTATAAATTCAAACCCAACAAACATAAATCCAATTTAAAAAACAAGAAAAAAAGCCCAAGTTAAAATAAAAGATTAACAAGCCCGAATTGAATTAAATGAAGTAGCCCATTACATTTACAAATCTTTGTTTTATCTGTTACATAAAGAAGAATATTTTACAGCTCATGATTATACAAATAAGGATAAGATTCTTGTACTATGTGAGAAATTCAAGTAACAGATTTTCCTTGAATCCTGCACCTACATTTTTGTATACATACTCTGTAAAAACAAAGCTTTGTTAAGTGAAAATAAATAAAACAAAATTCACTCAAATATTACTATCTCTAACTTGGTATTAGAGCAAGTGATTACCCTAAAAATGGCTAGCAATGATTCATCAATGTCCTCTGAAACGTATGCCACAACTACCTACAATGGTGATCTCTTCAGTGATAGCAAAAGTCACCTGGAAATGAGCATAATAACTTCATTCAACTCCATTAGGTTAGACAGAAATAATTTTATACTATGGAAGACTATTGTCTTACCAGTAATCATAAGAAATGATCTATGAGACTTCATTATTGGTGAAGAACCATGTCCTCCTAAGCTTGTTACTGATACAGATGGAAACACCACTAAAATTCCTGCTTACAAAGTTTGGATAAGTAAATACCAACTTCTTATGGGGTGGCTTTATGGTCCTATAACCCCAGAAATTGCTTCTCACCTAATAGAGGAAGATACTGCAAATAGTCTATTGCAGGCTATTATTAGACTTACTATTTGACAAACAAGGTCTAGGATAATGCTTCTAAGGTTTGAGTTTCAAAAAACTCAGAAAGTAAACAGCTTCATGGAGGATTACCTGAATAAAATGAAAAACCTTCCTGACAATCTTGCCTTTGCAGGATCACCTCTGCCTATTGACCATCTAGTCTCTTATGTACTAGCAGGTTTAGACTCTGAATATACACCTATTGCAGTTAGTCTAGCAGAAATAGAAGTCTACAACTAGCTTAATTTATAGTCTACTCGCTTGAATTTTGAGAATAGACTAGACCAGTTACACAAGGTTACTCACAACTTAGTTAGTCTAAACATAGCAATAACAAACTACAACACCTCCAACAACTACAGGGGACAGAGTACCTAATAGAGGGCAAGGCAGAGGAGATAGAGAAAGGAATAACAATCAACGTGGTAGATCTAACTAAAGGGGTGGTAGGAGTGGTAGGTACACTACTCCAAACAATATCAAATATGTGGTCGATATGGATATTTATGACCTTACTGCTACTACAGAGATGATCCCAGTGTAATGGGTATCATTCCTAGTGCGTAAGACAAACCTACACAAGAACAAAAATCCTATATGGTCTCTCAAGATCCAACTAAAGATAATGCTTGGTATCCGGACAATGGAGCTAGCCACCGTGTGACAGGATCTCTTAATCTAATGACTCATAAAACTGAGTACTTTGGTAAGAAATCCATTGCTGTTGGTAGTGGTGAAAGACTTAAAATTCAACACATAGCGAACACTAACCTAACAACATCTACCAATAAACCTTTGACTCTACAAAACATCTTACATGTCCCTAAAATTAACAAAAACCTTCTATCAGTTCATCACCTTATTCTACATAATCCTCTATATTTAGAGTTTCATAAAAATGTTTTCTTTATTAAAGACAAGAACATAAAGATGGTGATGCTTACATGGACAAATAAATAAGGCCTATATCATTTGGAGACTATCACCACGAATAACAAGTCCAGTGTTAAGGGTTTTAGTCAATCTCCAATTTTTTTTACTGTTTCTAGATTACCTTAGAGTCAGTCTAGGTCTAGCAGTTTTGTTCCCCTAAGAAAAAGATAATATAAGAGACTTGGCCACCCTTTAGATAGAGTTTTAGTTGTTGTGTTGAAATAATGTAATATATCTTCAAGTTTAAGGAATGAAAATGTTTTGGTGACTCGTGTCAACTGGGCAAATCCCATTCTTTACCATATAGCAGATCTGAGTCTTAGTCTAAACATGTACTATACCTGATACACTCAGACCTCTAAGGACCATCCCCTACTATTTCTAAAGATGGTTTTAAATACTAAATCATATTTGTGGATGACTATTCAAGGTACACTTGGGTATACACTTAAAACAGAAAGAAGAAACACTGCCGTAAAAAAATTTAAAACTTGTGTTGAAAATCAATTTAACATAAATATTAAAGTTGTTCAATAATTCTTGTGTTGTTCTTTCTTTCTCTTTTATAGTTCTTGAGTTTTTGCAGATTAAATTAAGAGATTGAGAGTTGAAATTGAAGGTCTCAAGGAAAAACTAGCTGCCTTCAAAAAATTTAAAACTTTTGTTGAAAATCAATTTAACATAAACATTAAAGCTCTCTAATAATTCTTATGTTGTTCTTTCTTTCTTTTTTATAGTTCTTGAGTTTTTGCATATTAAATTAAGAGACTGAGAGTCGAAACTGAAGGTATTACTCAAGGACTATCAAGAACTGAAAAATGCTTAATATGTAAAACTCATCTTATTTTGAAAAACTATTTTTCATTTGAAAACCGTTCTACTTATTTTAACCAAAACATACACAGCTTTTATAAGGTAACCACAACGCTCTCTGTCTAACCAACATTTCAACCGGTCTAACTAACAAACAACCTGCCTAACCAATTCAAGATTAACCAACATTCACCAGCCTAAGCATTGAGTCTAAGTTAATGTCTTCCACTCCGATTAAGTTCCTCATGTCTTTGAACTTGATCCTTGCAAGAGATTTAGTCAGTTTGTGTGCCTTCTGCTCGCTTTTTGGAACATGTTAAACTTCAACATGGTCACTCTCAATGCACTCTCGAATAATGATACTTCACAAGTATATTTTTGCTCCTCCCATGAAACATTGGATTTTTCTTAAGTGTAATTGTTGACTTGTTGTTCACATGAATTGTCACTTTCTTGCTCTCTGATCCTAACACTTCTCCGAGAATATCATGTAACCAAATCTCTTAACATGCAACTGTTGTAGCCGCCATAAATTCTGCTTCACATGACGATAAACCAACCGTTGGTAGCATCCGCAAAGTCCAAGTTATCAATATTGAACCATAGTTGACTATATGAACTCCTTTACTTTTTCCATCATCAAGATCGATGTTATGAGTTCTATACTACAGCCAACGATCTCATATTTTGCTCTGTGTCTGAACTTCACTCCAAGACTAACAGTTTCTCTGATTTATTGTAACACTTTCTTAATGACTTGTCTATGTGACTCTCTCAGACTATGTATATAACGGCTCAATACTCCCACTGAATATGCTAAGTGTGGTCGTGTATATAACAAGTATCTCAAACATCAGATCGTTCTTCTGTACCTGGTGGCGTTAATTTCTGACTCTTCGATGGCTTTGGCTAAACTTAAAATTTACATCCATTGGAACATGAGTCGGGTCACAAGCCTCCATACATGTATCAGTCAAAATCTTCTCAACATAACTTTCTTATCAAATAGTCATACCCTCTTGATTTTTCTCAACTTCAATTCCAAGATAATAAATAAGCTTTCCCAAATTTGTCATTTTAAACATTGTTGTCATGTCTTCTTTAAAATTTGAAATCAGCTTTAAAAAATAACCAGTAACAAACAAGTCGTCTACGTATACCGCAATAATAAGTTGACTATTATTCTCTCCTTTAGGACACGGCTTGTTCCTTAGTGAATCTCATAAAATTTAATCCTTTCAGTAGTTAATCAATTTTTTTGTTCTAAGCTCTTGGGGTCTGATGCAATCCATACAAATTTTTGTATATACGACATACTTTTGTCTATTCTTCTAGTTTAACAAAACCCTCAGGTCGTATAACATACATGATTTCTTTCGGTTTGCGGTGTAAAAATGCAATTTTTACATCCAAGTGATGAATTTTCCAACCTTGTATCGTGACCATAATAATCAGCAATCATACGATTTTGAGTTGAGCTACTGGCGCAAATACTTCATCAAAATCGATACCTTGCTTTTGCACATACCCTTTAGAAATTAATCTCGTTTTATAATTGTTAATAGTTCCATCTGCATTCCTCTTGATTTTGTAAACCCACTCCAAACCAATTGATTTGACTTCTTTTCGATTTTTAACCAACTTACAAGTCTGATTTTTCTCAATCGAAATGATTACAGCCTCCATCACTTCAACCCACTTGTTAACACCCTTAGCCTCTTCATAGAATTTAGGTTCGCCGTTAACTATGAGTAACAATTGTTCACATTCCTTCATTAAAACATAGTCATCAAGATAATTGGGTTTCTTGACTGGTCTTGTAGATCGTCTCAAAACTGAACCATGTCGATGTTTTCATGCTCCAACACGTCTTCGTGTGTATTGATATCAATAGTTTTAACTTCAACCTTTTCAGCGATCTTGTGTGCTTGAAAACATGGTAACCACTGCATTCTTCATGTTCACTCCAATTCTAGCCTTTGTCTTCTACAAAGATCACATCTCGACTAGAAATAACCTTCTTCTTCCTCAAATCGTAAAGACTGTACACTTTTGAGCCCGATTCGGTTCAAAGATTCACGAGCTGCTGTGATCTTTTTTCTAGCTTTTTGAAATGTGCGTTGTCGATCTTCATATGATCAAAGTAACCAAAGATCCTCAAGTGTTCAATACTCAGTTTCTTACCCATGTAGCAGCCATATATTGTCTAATCTTCTAAAACCTTAATGGGAACTCGATTTATGTGATAAGTTGAGTGACGTACTATCTCTCCCCACAAGTAATTTGGAAGCCTCATATCTTTCAACATACTTCTGGTCATCTCTATTAAATTCTTGTTTCGCCTCTCTACAACCCCATTTTTCTTCAGTGTGTAGGGAGCAGTCAAGTTCCTTATGATACCACTACCTTTACAGAATATGTTGAACTCAATCGATGTAAACTCTCATCGTCGATTAGGTGTTTAATACGCTCAAATGGTTTGCTCTTCTCCTTCATGAGTATGCTCCACATATATCCCGAATAATTATCAATCAAAATGAACATGTACTGGTTTTAAGCAGGTGTTGATGGCGAGATTGGACCACACTGGTCGTCGTGCACGAGTTTGAGAGCTTTTGAAGCGTGGTACCTCATCTTCGTTGGAAATGAGCTGTGTGTTTGTTTTTCGACCATACAAGACTCACAAGCTTCAATTTATACTCCAATCTTCGGCATACCTTTCACCATACCTTTATCTCTATAAATTTCAAAGTCCTGACATTCACATGACCAAGCCTTTGATTCCACTTCCAATTCTCATCGATTTTAACTTATAAGCACAAGTTACTCCATATCTTCATGTTTGCCTTGTAAAGTCAATTAGAATTTCTCGTTACGTGAACCAACACATTTCTATATGGATTGAGAAGTATCAAATAATCCTCCTTCATCCGCATTTTGCATAAATTTTCTGTAGTTTGCCCAAGGCTCAAAATGTTGTCTTTGAGATTAGGTATATAATATATATATATATATATATCATCCGATTACCTTTGCTCACCAGAGCGGCAAACAAACATAATAGTTCCTCTACCATCTATCTACATACTTGATCAATCGCCAAATTTCAATCTTCGTATGAGTCATTCATTCAGCTCAACAAAGAATGATATGTTACCTGTCATATGATTGTTTACTATGTTGTCCGACTATCAAATTCCAGCATCTTTTGCGACGAGATCAAGATTACTCGAATTTAATTTATCCTCGTACAATAAAACTACAATGCATAATCTTATTCTTGTGTCTCATTCACGTTAGCATTCTATTTTTAAGTTCTTTCATGGCATAATCTCGCAAAATGACCCTTCTTATCGCATCGATAATACACAACCTTAGAGTGATCCTTTTATTGTTTGTCTTTGGATTGTTTCTGATCGACAGCTTGGTCGTTATCTCTTCCACGACCGCCACCTCCTTTTTCTCTCCCGTAATTTCCACATAACCGCCGCTACAGCCTTCTCTATCCGAGTGCACATACATAAGTTTCTCTTGTTCATATCCATGTGTTTCTTTTCCTATACGCTCTTGGTCGTTAGAAGATGAGAATTTTTGCTCATCTAGGATTTCTAAGAATAAAATCAGTTTCATTTTACGAAGAACTTCTCCCTAATCCGATTACATTATATGCTCAATCGGAGATCAATATTTCTGTTGATTCGCCAGTAACACAGATAAGTTGAAACCCAGTTAAAATAGAACAATCAGAGAAAGCAATGAATTTGATAATACTGAATATAGAAGATTTGGTATTGGGTCAGATCGAAAGTTGTACAACAACAGTTTCTATGTGGAAAATGTTAGAGTGTCTCTACATGTCCAATTTGTTGCTAAACAGAATTTTATTGCAGTTTAAATTCTATACTTTTAAGATGTGTGATTTTTTGTCTATTGACAAGAATATAGATAAGTTCTTAAAGATCGTTGCAGATATGACTTGTGTATGAGTGGATCTTTCAAACGAAGTCCAATCGGTCATATTATTGAGTTCACTTCCATCAGAATATGATTAATTAAATAAAATGTTAGAGTATGCTAGAGATTTGATGTCATTTGATGAATTTATAAGAGTAGTTCAAGCCAAAGAAAGATAATTCAAAGATGTATTTCAGATGAAAAAATGGAGAAGATTTGAGGTTGAACTCATATAATAGGTATAAGTAGCCTAAAAACGAGAATTGCATAAAGGAATATCAGTATCTCGATATAACCACAAGGGAAAAACAGATTATCGAGATAGAAAACAAGGAATAAGTAAATAAAAACAAAGTATCAATCAAAGATCAATAGTTGAAATTGTAAAAAGGATAGTCACATTAGAAAAGATTGTTATTCTTATTGAAGACTTATGGAGCAGGTTGATCAATGTGAGGCAGCAATTGGTAGCGTCAAGCTACGAGATAGAACAGACGACGACAAACATAAAGAGAAGAAGACGAAACAAGGATATATAAACTCTAACCCTAGGTTAGAGTATAAGAGACTAAGAGAAAATTCTCAATTTTTATTCATCAAAGTCTGAAAACAAAAATAAGGTATAATATGCTTTATATAGCACTACCCAAAACCCTAATTCCAAATAAAGAAAATTACATAAATGTTGTAAAATAAAATAAATAAATAAAATTAACGCTAAAATATTAAAATTGGTTTTCGGAGGCTTTTCAGGTCGAATTTGGGTGTCAAACTTTGTGACAAAGTCATATTTTTGAAATCTTACGGTCATCGGAAGATTCATGTTAGCAAGTTTATAGTGTCTTTCAATGAATGTGGACTTTGTTAAACCAAATGATTAAAGACTGAATCAGAATTGAAGAAGAATTGAGTTAAACAATTATTAAAGAACAGTCTCGTTATTTATTCTTGTTAAAGAATGGTTTTTGGTTTATTTATATATATTGGTTTTTTTGCTTCATTTTCTGAATCAGAAAGGATTAGGTCACATTGTTTTCTTCATAAACTTAATCATTTTGTTTTCTTCCTAAGGCTAACAGGAGAGCGGAAAAGTGAAATTGAATATTTTTTTAGCTATTTTTTCTTTTTTGGGTTTCTTACCTTATTTTCTGAACTAGAAATGATTATTACTAGTGAATTTTTGGATGGATCCGGTACGGAAGATAGATCTAATCACATAAATTAAATCGAATTCGATCAACAAATTCTTATGTTTTTAATGATTTTTGAATGGTTGCAAATTGAAAGATTTTGGGTTGAAATTATTAGGGTCTAACTCAAATAAGGCCCAATTAATAACTTAGGGTTTTCATATCCCTCGGTTTATATGAGGACGAGAGATGAGATATTCAGACGACACCCAAAAACACACAAAAGAACAAAAAAAAGAGCTTTTATGAAAATAGAATGAAAAAGAATATTTTTGATTTTCGGATCTGTTGAGTGCAGTCACAGGTCTGATAGAGGGACAAACGATGTCAGTTTTTGTTGAATTTTGGACACTGTGTTGACAACCTTTGATACTTGATGTTACAGATCGGAAGCAATCATTGATGGAACAATGCAGTCTATTGGTGATATTTTTTCATTTATGCTTCTCTTTTTGTTATCTATTATTCTGTGTAAATGTTGGTGGGTTTGTAGATATATGTGCGATTGATTCAAAATTTACTTGTACCCTCAATTATAGTAATAAAAGTGTTATGGGTGGACTCGTTATAGGCCCAATTGCTTTTTACTCTTCACATCGAAGATGTTTTTTCCACACAAAATAAATCTTGTACACCGGTTTATTTTGAATGTTGCTTATTTTTGTGATTGGATTTATGGTTTAATTTGGTTTATTAATTGGTGAACCGTAGGCATTGAAAAAGTTTTCTTATTTGATTGGTTAATTGTCTTGAAGTTGATTTAATGGTTTTATATACTACTTGTTGGGGTCTAACAATTGATTTTTTTGTTTTCGCTATTTTTTCTACTCTTGTTGTTTGGGACCTACATTTCGTATCAAGACTTGTGTTTTTAAGCCATAGAATATACAATATAACAATGGTAAGTTCATGAATAAATTGGCATCAACCAATTATTATATTTGGAAACTGATGATAGATGAAGATATGTTTGAGCCATATGTTTAGTATTTACACTAAACTTGTAAAACAACAAAATAAGCAAGAAAAATATTAGGCTACTAGTAAAAATGATGAGTCATTGATTTGTGAATTTGGTGAGTATTATCATCTTGATTGTTCAGATTCAATGGTTTGTAGGTACGGGTGCTTCATATTATTGTGTCTATGATATGGATTTTTTTTTAACTACAAAAGTGGAAATTTTGGTAGTGTCAAGATGGGAAATTGGAGGTCATCTACCATTGTTCGATTAAGTGATATTTGTGTGAAAATATATGTTGGGTACATATTTATATTGATAGATATGCGTCATATTCTTGATCTACATCTGAATTTGTTTTGTGTAAATGTCCCAAGGGCTTGTGAAAATCACTACCATTTCTGATTTTAATAATTTGGTACAAGTGCTTGGTTATAATTTAATTTTCTTCCATAATAATTATAGGAAATAAAAAATAAATAAATCATACAAGATACAATTTATAATAAAAAATATTGTTAGACTCATTAAAAAGAGTTGAAAAATTTTAAATTTGAAAAGACAAAAGTGATTTAGTGAGCCATAAATTACTAATTAAGGACTGCAATCTTTTCTTCTTCTTGTTTGTGTTAAACTCTCTGGAAAACCAAAAGTTAGGTTATGTGAATGTGTAGAAAAAGTCTGAGTCATTGAGTGTTTCTAATAAGATGGATCTGCAGTAGGTCCGAAGACGTAAGCATAGTTTGTTGAACTCCGTTAACATTTCATCATATCTTTATTGGAATATGATGTGCTAATACTGTAAAAATATAAGGAAGCAAGAATCTAGCTCATATGTTGACAAATAAAGTAGCCATTGAAAAATTGAAGTTGTGTTCAGCTTCAGTTGATCTGCAAGAGTAACAAGACCAGAAAGATCTGCTGCATATCTCAAGGCGTGAAGATAGGTTAAAACCAGTCTTAAAATGGGAGATTGTTAGACTCATTAAAGAGAGTTGAAGATATTTGAATTTGAAAAGACATAAGTAATTTAGTGAGTCATAAATTACTAGTTCAAGATTGTAATTGTTTATTCTTCTTCTTTATGTTAAACTCTCTAGAAAACCAAAAATTAGCTTTTGTGAATGTACCGAAAAAACATAATCACCAAATGTTTCTAATAAAATCGATATGCAGCAGATCTGGAGACGTAGACATAATTTGATGAACTCTGTTAACAATTTTTATATTCTATTTCTATGTTGTTTTGTGTTTTTCTCTTTTTGATTTGATTACAGAAAAATTATATATTCTCCCAAAACCTTTCTTACCTCAAACAAATTTAGAAACCACTTGTCAAGGAAATTGTGTATTATTTCTAACTATTATAAATATAACTGATATTTCATTTAATCTATATAAATATTTCTCATTTGTTGGGATAAATGGTATCCCGTTCATCAATAATCTAATACACATTTTTTTAAAAATCTACATCTCCGAGTAAATCTTTATCAGAGTCGTGAAAAAGACTACCATCTTGACCAGTGATAGGATGTTTGATTTTTGAGGACACTAAATCTTTAGTGGGATGGTTTGAAGTCTCAAACTTCATAACCCGGATTGACTTTCTTCTGGAAGTCACCGTAGCTTTCCAACTCGACATCGGCCAAACTACCTAAAGGAGGGGAGCCTTTGGTGCAGCTTGACGGGTTGAATATAATGAATTCTATTTCTGCCATCAAATCCTTTACCACCACTTTGTTCTACGAGGAAACTAAGAGGATTAGCCTCGTACATTGCTACTCCACTGTACAATAGTGTCCGGTGGAAATCAGCTACTAAAGAATATATGTATGGAGAGTAATTTTTTGGTATTTGCCTTTGCAGGCTAAAAAGCACTGTTAGTCCCCCATGTTTACTATTTGTATCAATATAGTCCCTTTCGTTCACTTCTGCATAAAACTCATCCCTTTCATTTTAAAAATTTGCACGATTAGTCCTTCTGGCATATTATGGGGGACCACAAGTGATACAAAACTTGGCATTTGGGGACCAAAAGTGATACAAAACTTAGAATTTAAGTGCCACGTGTCAGTTTTTAAATGGTTTATATGTGCGGAGGGACTATATTTGCAAATTTTTAAAACGAAGAGGATGAGTTTTATGTAAAAGTGAACGAAAGGGACTATGTTGATACAAGTGGTAAATATGGAGGACTAAAAATGTTTTTTACCCGCTTTTACCTTGTCTAAGTGTGTCGATATATCGTCAAAGTCTTTCTGGCCAATCAAAATACGCGTGCATAGTATACGGAATAAATCTGCCCCGTAACAATATACAGCTGTTAGTTTCCAAACACAAAGATATTTCACAATTTAACAGTCTATGCTTTGCCTTTACATGTCTATCCCTCTAATCGAGTTACAAGTTACTCAAATTTTAACTCTTCTATTGAGCTGCTGGATTCAAACCCTGAGTCAAATATCTCGCTCAGTTATTATTTTAAAAATACTTAGACGACCAATCAATTTGAGTAATTTGAATAAAACTACTATATTCAAAATAATTCTTGAGAATTCAATGTTCTCTCACCACAATAAACTTAATTAATTTCAAAAAATGATTAAGTGAGGGATGGAGTTTATGCTCTAATACTTTCTCTTAAACTTGATTATGATATGATGGGCATTATATTTTCCATGGTTATATATAATGAGCATAATATTTTCCATGACGGACATTGTCGCGTGTTAAACACATCGTTTATGACTTTTGGCTTTGATACCATGTTAAGAATATATAAGTGTGATTACTAATATTCAATAGTATCAAATTTATGTCAATCCTAACTAAGCAATATAAAAGAAACAAAAAGTTGATATCTAGCTTCTTTTATTCTACTATCAAATTTTCCGAAAATTTATGAATAACTATAAGAATGTAGAATATAATATACTTATTAATATGATATTGAGTAGTTTTGGCGCGACCCTATCGGACTCAGAAACCCTAGCACGTGAAGTCTAAAGGCTAGAACCTGAACTGTGAGGAGAATTGATAAGAGCAGTGAATCGCTTGAAAGTGTACTGTATGTGATAGAGAAACACCACCAGATCGTCTTCTATGGCGATATCTCATTATGCTTCGTCGACGAAATCAAGCAGAGTACTAAACTTTTGGCTGTTATGCGGAGTGGAACTCGACGTTTGGGATTTGACGAGTTTGAGCTTACTGATAGAAGACACTTATGGACTGTGACTGAAGGTTCTGTAAACTAGAAACATAGCTGATTTTAGGGTGAACACGGGTGATTTTTCCCGAGAATATTGAAGTTAGGGTTTGAGTATCATTCGGGCGTTTTATTCTTTCCCATTTTACGAAGATAGATTTTTTATCTATGGTTGTCGTTGGTTTAGTCATTTGATATTATTAGAGCATATACTTGATCCCTCAATTGATCAGTTGTCCTACATCGCTTAGACTGAAAATAATATACAATATATAAGTGAATAAAACATATTAGCTAATATGAGGCTTTTTGGGAATACATTTACAATATCATACTAGTAATCACACGTGATGAGTTCAGATATTTGAGTTATTATGTCTTGACTTAATCCGATGGGCAATTCGGACCACACCACTATAATAAAATTCCAAAGAGGACAAATATATTAAATGTTGAGTAAGCTAACTGCTGGTCACTTCAAAACAGATTACTAATGGGTCCTTAAACTTGACCCGACCCAATAAGCTCATGGGTCAGTAATTAAGTATGAATACCTCAATCACTTATCTCTCTACTCACCACTATAAACATTAAATTCCACAAAACATCCAAAACACTTTACGAGATTACCCTCAAACAGAAATAAACCACACCAAATTGGCGACCACAGTGGGAGGTCGACGGTGCCTGAATTTCACATTCAAAACCAGCAAACAAAGTAGTTCGGATGGATCTGAATGAGCAGAATATTCCACCTCTAGAGGTGGAAGGTGAAAAAGAAAATAAGGAGTATACCATTGAGGAATGAGACCAGTTGAGGGCTGAAATAGAGGCGTTGAGAGCAATAAAACAAGCAGAAAAAGGAATTAAGGAGAAATCTAGAGCGTCACTACTTCACCACACTGACAATCCTAGAGAAAATGAGCAGTCTTTGAAAGCCCGTCACATTTCCAAGAAGACACACCGATCTAAGCCTGTTGAAACTTTTGTATCTGGGTAATCCAGCAGCTCATCAAATGTAGCAGAACTTGAAGAATCATTATCTTCAAGTAGTGATGAAGGAAGATCTAAAAAGAAAATGAGGTTGACAAAAAACACTCAAGGAGGAGGGATATGCATGGTAGGCTTAAAAATCATCACGGTAAGGGGTCAGCTAGTAGGCATATTGATCAGTTGCTCATTGATCCTTTTGCCTTTCAGTCCAAACCGGGTATTTTTTCCAACCCCTAATGAAGATACCGTTTTTAGTCGCAACAAAAATTGGAGGAAATCGCCTTTGTCCATAAAAATACTCTTCAGACATCTTCCTAAAAGGTTTGATAGCTCCAAGATGGAGAAATACGATGGGAGTCAAGATCCGGACAACCATCTGGAACAGTGCAAGAACATTATGATGAATTTTGACGACGATGACAAGCTATTGTGTAGGGCCTTTTCCCAAATTTTACAGGGAAGGCCCTTAAATGGTACAATAGTCTCCCTCATGGGTGTATAAGAAATTTTGATAATGTTCTGGGTTGCCTTTCCACCAGCAATTTTTTGGAAGTAAAGAACTCAAGGGTAATAGAGACACCATTATCCATTGTACTCATGAACCAAACGAGACCCTGAATGAATACATTAATCGATATTTGAATACAAAAAATGGGCTAGCAGATTGCTTTGAACAAGTAGCAATTGATTCCCTTATACAAGGTTTAAATCCAGATAATTTAGTCGATTCAGTAACTCGGAGGAAGACTATGACCTGGGGTATTCTGTTGAATTAAGTGGGAAAACAAATCAATGTAGAAGAGACCAAGAAAACTAGACTAGACCGTCAAATGAGATCTACCACTACTACAACAACTCCTTTAGCTACTAACCAGTTCAGTTATAGAGCAAAGGAGACCGGCCAAGGGTCTAACAGTCAAGGCAGAATCAATCTAACCAAACGCAGAGCCAACAAACCAGAAGTAAGAGGGGGGCCTAGGTCCAGCCAGGGTGGTTCGCTGAGTTGGGGGAGAGTGTGGCTACAATTTATGAAAAGACTAAGAATGAGGTGTATTTTAGAAAACCAGCAAAGTTGCAGTTCTCCAGAGAAAACCGGAGAACTCACTTTTGTCAATATCACAATGATATAGGCCATGATAATCAGAATTGCATAACATTGAAACAGGAGTTCCAGAACCTCATTGAAAGGGGCAATTTAGGAGCCTATATTAAAAAGAGAAGTGGAAACAGACCGGATAATGCGCAAACCAATGCTCCTCGGACAGGTCCATCGAATAATCTTGGGACATTTACACAAGAGGGTGCAATGGTGATTGTTGAAAGATTTGATGTAGACTCTGAGTATTTAGATCTAGATCCGAGTCAAAATTAGGTGGGAGTGATAACGGATAAAACCAAGATAGTTTTCGGACTGATCAACTTTTTGAATCATTAACTATTTTCGGAGGAGATACAGTGACTGCACCTTCTACTTCATCAAGGAAGAGGCATGTTCACAATTTTTCCACCCAGTTGGATGGCGGGATGTCCACCTATCAGTGTCAATCCCCATCCCCATTTATAGTTTTTGATGAAGATGAGCTGAGGGACATTGCAAGGCCTCATGAAGATGCGGTGGTGATAGGAGCTTCAATAGGGGGAAACGATATACGCCAAATTTTGATTGATACGGGAAGTTTGGTAAGCATCCAGTTCTTAAGCTCCTACAAGCAAATGAGAAACCCTTCGATTACACAACTTTCGAACAGAACCATTGTAGGCTTCACAGGGAGTTCTGCAGATGTGATCAGGGAGTTCGAAGAGGAAGTATTGTTGGGCAAGGGGTCCTTTAAAAAATGGTGAGAGTGTTGTTTATTGTGGTGGATTGCCCAACATCGTACAATGCAATTTTTGGGAGGTCTTGGATCTCCAGAATGCATGTTGTGGCCTCTACGGTCCACCAATTTTTGAAATACGCTGTCCAGGGACAAATAGGTGTTGTCTGGAGCAGTCAAAAGATATCCAGGGAAGGCTATGCAACAACTCTTTCCCATAAAACTCTAGGGGCTGTCAGAACTAACAAAGATTAGCAGCTATTGAATCCTTCTGCTGAGGAGAGCGAGATTGATGATCCCAGGGAGGCTCCTAGTGTTATAATACCTATTGAAGTTGAAACTCACCCTCGCAGAGGGTAAGAATGTTAAGATTGGTTCTAAGCAAGCACCAGAATTGAAGCACCGGTTGTTATCCTTTTTAATGAATAATCAACATGTTTTTACATGGTGCAACAATGATGTTACCGGAGTACCAACAGATATTATCTCACACAAGTTGTCAATCCGGAGTGATATTGCACCAATCGTACACCATATAAGGTATTTTTAAAGGAAATAGCAGATGTGATTGTCTAAGAAGTTGACCGGTTAACCAAGATAGGTCACATTAAAGAATCTCAATACCCTTTGTGGACTTCCAACCCTGTGTTAGTCAAGAAAAATAATAGTAAGTGGCGTATGTGCATTGATTTCACTGACCTCAATAGGGCATGCCCTAAGGATCTTTATCATGTTCCTTTCATGGTGGATTCCACAACTGGAAACAAATTATTGTCTTTCATGGACGCCTTCTTAGGGTACAATCAGATACAAGTAGATCTGAAGGATTAAGATCACATTACTTTTATTACAGATATAGGTCTTCATTGTTATAAGGTGATGTCGTTCGGATTGAAAATTGTTGGGGCCACTTATCAGAGGCTTGTGAATAAAGCTTTTGCTCACCAAATTGGCAGGAACATGGAGGTCTACATAGATGATATGATGGTTAAACTTTTGGAGGAAGATTCACATATGTCTGACATTCAAGAGACATTCTCCAATTTAGAAGTTGTGAATTTAAAATTGAACCCTGAGAAATGTGTATTTGGGGTTCGATCTAGGAAATTCTTGCGCTACATAATAAGTGAAAAAGGAATTCAGCCTGATCCGGATCAACTTAATGCCTTACTAGCAATGAACCCTCATCGGAATGTTAAAGAAGTTCAAAGGCTGATAGGACGATTGGCTGCGTTGAACAGATTTATCTCAAGATCATCAGACAAATGCGCTTCATTCTTCCAAGCATTGAGAAATGCTAAAGACTTCAATTGGTCTCCACGGTGTGACCATGCTTTTATTGAAATAAAGAAGCATTTTTCCTCACCCAAAACTCTTTTCAAACCTATATGGGGGGATATTTCTATGTGTATTTAGTTGTATCAGAATATGCAATTAGTGTTGTGTTGGTGAGAGAGGTGGACAATTACCCTCGTTCGGTGTATTATACCAGTAAGAGTATGTTGGATGCTGAAATAAGATACTTGAAATTGGGAAAATTGGCATTGGCCTTAGTAATTGCAACAAGAAAGATGGGGTCATACTTCCAGGCTCATTCCATTGTTGTTCGAACATCTTTCCCCTTGAAAAATGTTCTTCGAAAAGATGATGTGTCAAGTAGAATGGCCAAGTGGCCAGTGGAGCTGGTGATTATGATATTGACTTTGCACCTCGAACAATAATCAAAGCCCAGTCAGTGGCTGACTTTTTGGTGGAATTCCATGCTGATAGATCCTCCGAACATGAGTAAGAAAACAAATCTAAGAAAGAATGGGTAGTTCGAACTGATGGTGGATCAAGTACCATGGGTTGTGGAGCTGGTATTTTCTTAACTTCTCTGTATGGTGACAAGATGTATCAGGCTATATGTTTTGGATGTATCAAGAAAATATGACCATACTTGTTATTCAACCTAAAGATTGGAGATATGCTCTTCTCCAATACATCTCCGATGGATTTTTACCTCCGGATAAATCTATGGAAAAAAAGATCAAGTACAAGGCTCGCGGTTTCTTAATAGTAAGAGAGGTTATTTACAAAAATTATGTCAACATGCTTCTCCACGTTGTTTAGGGTTCAAAGAATCCCAAGTTATATTATCTTAACTACATGATGGGGAAGGTTCTGCACACTATGGTTATAGGGCCTTGACCTGAAGAGTCTTGTTAGCAAGATACTAATGGCCAACCATAATGGCATATGCTAAAGAAATGGTGAAAAACTATGATCATTGTCAAAAATATGAGAATGAAATTCATGTCCCAGCAGTACATATGAAGTCCATATCTGAACCAGTACCTTTTGCCAGATGGGATATGGATCTAGTTGGGCCTCTTCCTATGGCTTCCAGTGGATGTAGAATAATCATAGTCGTTATTGACTATTTCTCTAAGTGGATAGAGGCAGCTCATTTGGCTGGAACCACTTCGAAAGCAGTTTTTAAATTTATCTTATCTAACATATGTTGTAGGTTTGGGGTTCCCCAGAAGATGACTACAGACAATGGGTCATATTTTGATAATAAAGACATGGAAGCCTTTTGTACCTCTAGAGGAATTCAACATTGTGTTTCTTCTCCTTTCCACCCTCAAGCAAACGGCCAAGTTGAGGTTGCAAATAGAATTATCTTATCCGGATTAAAAAAGAATTTGGAAGGAGATGTATGAAAGTGGCTAAGTTATTTACAAGAAGTATTGTAGGCCTATTGAACTACCTCTCGGGCTGTCACACAAGAGTCTCATTTTGCTTTGGTATATAGGATGTATGCAATTACTCTCATTGAAGCTACTTTACCATCACACATAGTCCAAAACTATTCTGAACAGGCTAATGATGTAGCCGTTAGGAATTAGTTGGACTTGATAGAAGAGAAAAAGGTTAAAGCACATCTGAGAACAACACAATACCAAGGCTTGATGAGGAGCAAATTTGCTTCCACAGTTAAAAGAAGAGATTTTCAAATAGGGGACAAAGTTTTAAGAAAAGTATTTTTACACACCGAGGAAAAACAGCTCGGTAAGCTGGAACTGGGAATGCCCTTATGTGGTATGTGAAAAGGTTAAACTAGGAACATACAGGCTGCAGGACAAAGAACGGAGAGCTCTAAAGCACCCATGGAATATTGAGCATCTCAGGTTATACTTTGAATAGAACTCTTTTGTAAATATTTATTTTTTAAATATCAATGTAATATTATGGAGCATATTCTTTCCTACCCTGGTGGCTCGGTGAGGTTTTAATGAGTTTTACGGGGTTTTGAATAATATATGATGCCTTCTTCAAAAGTCTGGTGCAATTTTGTTTCAATTCAGATATTAAATGCTTATTTAACACCCCAGTTCTCAAGTTTTCTTGAGCTGATCAGTTATGATTAGCACTTGATCACATTTTATTAAACACATGTGGTCGGAGATGTTGGGTACTATTGTTCAACACATCTGAAATATTAGGCTATTTAAACATTGGCCATTAAAAATTTAAACAAAAAAGAAAGTGATAATTAGAATCTGATCGGCCTCAAATCGATCACTAGTACAAAAAATGTCTTGGCCATCCAAAGACTTTAGTCTTTTAAAACAAAAAAGTACATTATAAAACCTTAGGGCTTGTTCCCTTCGGATTTTTCTTCACCACTATCTTTTTTGGGAATTTTGAGTTCAGAACTTGAACTCTCACCCACTTCTTCATCATCAGAATCTATTATACTGGAGTAGTTGTGCTTATCCCCCATCGGTCATTGTATGGAAAGGGAGATCTTCATACTCCATATATTTCCACAAAGGAGCAAGGGTCCTCTTAGGCCAAGTCTCATAGAACAGAAGGACCATGTCAGACTTGATTTCATTATCTCTCTTCTCCAGAGAGTCCACTATGCAATTAGCATACTTTTCAATCCCTGTAGCTATGGCTTGAGCTTGTTGGCGTTCCAGGGTCCTCTCAGGCCAAGTCTCTTAGGCCAATTAGCATACTTTTCAATCCCTGTAGCAAGGGTCCTCTTAGGCCAAGTCTCATAGAACAAAAGGACCATGTCAGACTTGATTTCATTATCTCTCTTCTCCAGAGAGTCCACTATGCAATTAGCATACTTTTCAATCCCTATAGCTATGGCTTGAGCTTGTTGGCGTTCCAGGCCCTCTTTCTCTTTGGTCTTCTCCTGGACAATATTCTCTTACTTAGCTTTGTCATCGGATAAAATCTGGATAGTATTGTCCTTATTTTTTAATTGCTCCTTCAAATTTGTGATATCTTTTGAAGTAGAAGTCTCTAGGTCTGAGTATTTGGTTTGAAGCTCTTTGCTGACTGCTTCTGACTTGAGCAGTTTGGTAGCTAAATCTTCTTTATCCTTCTTCAATAACTCTATGCTTTGTTGAGCACTGAGAAGATCATTCGACAAGTTTTTCTTGTCTATGGTTAAGGAATTGATGGTACCAGTTTGGTCCCTTACATGTCTCTCCAGATCAAGCACTAGTCGGATATAGGCCAAGAGGGTATGGCTCAAAGTATCTTGCTCACCGGATATTGCATAAGTTTTTCCATTATGAGCCACCACGTTGGAAGAGTTGGGAGGACGGTAAGGCCCCGCAAATTTATCTTTTTCTAAGTCATTGAAATAAATATTGATATTTTGAAAGACATCAAGATATACCTCATCGTTACCATCACCAGCAACCTGTTCGTAATGGAGATTAGTTGGAATTTCCTCTTGCAAGGTAGGATCGGTAGGAGCTGGAGGAGGGACTTCAGGAGGATGAAGGATTCTCTCTGCTACCAGAGTAACCTTCTTCTCTTTGGCAGCTTTCTCATCATTGTTGGCCTTATGCTTCTTGTCCTTCTTCGGAGGCTTCAGTAGGTTATTTGACCCACTAGATTCCTTCATAATCACTTCTACTACTTCCAGTAAAGCAGCATTAATACCTCATTGGTTCTCCGAACCGGTCCCTTCAATAGTCGTTTAAGGTGGGTCTGTTGTCGTTTTTTTTTTCATCTTACGGGGGACTTTAGCCCTGGAAGGCCGGTAAAATTTGGCATCTTTGGCTTCTGTCCTATTTAGAATAACATCTGCATAAGGTGGGGCAGTGAACTCTTCCCAAGAGAGGTCTCTCCTCCCTGTGGTGTTCCACAGATGAGACCTCACAAATTTCCCAATGTGAAGTAGTTGTGAAAAGCATTGCCCCACTTCTCTAAGGCCCAAGCGTTCAGCTTGGCACAAGTATCCTGACATGCCTCCAAATAATTTGAAAAGTCCTTCGGAAGCGCTGAAAATAAGTATGAGTCAGTTCAGATTAAAAACTTAACACTTGAAATATTATAGAAGAAGTAAGATAAACTCTCAGTGCTCTTCCAACGATTGGTGAGTTGGCTTGGGTTTGAGTCAACCTTGATCTTCTTGCCATTCTTTCAAACCCCACTAATAAATAAGAACTGCGTCCTCCAAGGTTTTTTCAGAATCTAGAAGATCGTCCACTGCCTTATAATCGTTTCTCATGTTGTAATGATAGAAGAGGATCTGATGGTTTTTACACAGGCTTGCCACAACAAGAAACTGTTCCATCGGTAACAGAATCTTAGACAACCTGGATGCCATGATACAAGCCAGCAGAGTATACCAAACATTGAGGCCCAGTTGGTTGGGGCACAACTTAATCAGATTGAAGTATCTGAATATCTCTGGATCCAAAAGAAATTGCAGTCCC
Source organism: Limnanthes douglasii subsp. nivea (assembly GCA_036936605.1). Classification (NCBI taxonomy): domain Eukaryota; kingdom Viridiplantae; phylum Streptophyta; class Magnoliopsida; order Brassicales; family Limnanthaceae; genus Limnanthes; species Limnanthes douglasii. The sequence goes on from JAUPFV010000003.1 coordinate 83,224,230, forward strand.
CAGTTCAACAATTCTGTGTAAACTACCATTTCATTTAGCTTGCAGTCCATTGGGGTTTATGGGGTGATTGGAATTCTTACTTTCACAGACTTTGGAATTCCCTACTTAGTGTGAATTCGACCTAGCTCAGTAGTGTGATTATGCACATAGGCTATGTTTTGAAGGGACAACAAATACTTCACGCTGACCTTCTTAAAGCATGATCCCACTATACCCTGTAGACTTTCCAGAAGCGCATCCGGATGAGACATAACCACTTTGGTCTTACCCGCAGTGGTATATTCTGTTTGACCGGAAGCCTCAAAATGGGATTCTTCTATACTGTCCTTCTTCTATACTGTCCTCCATAGTTTCTTCCATAACTGTGGAAGGCTGTTCGGATGGCTTTACATATGATTGTTCGGATGTTTTTGCAGTTGGAAATTCGGATAGTCTAGTTTCTACTAGGGGCTGTTGCCCTGGTGGTTTAGCTTTTGGCACAGGTTTTATTACCTCCGAACTGGAGGGTTTTGAAGATGCGGGGGTGCATTTTGACTTAGATTTACGTTTGACTCGGCATAGAGTTAACTTATCTGGAGATTTCTCTGCGTCTGATCCCATTTAAATGAAAGGTGAAGGCTTTTTTACATTGGATACAGCTTTCTCCTTAGGTAAATATTTTTGGGACTCCTGGACAGAAGACCCAGATTGAAGAGGTGAAAGTTTTCCGACAAATGGAAATTTCCTAACCTTAGAAGGTTTTAATCATTGCTTAAAATCGATTTACCTTCTCCTAGGTAACTACCCTTAATATCTCATGTCTAGTCAACTTTCTTATTTATGAGTGTGCTTATACTCAGGTTATCTGAGTTGCTGCCATCACCAAACTCTAATTATTCTTCCGTAATGGGAGTTGGTATTCCGGGTTTAAGGTGGTTTCAAATTAGATACCGTCATCTTTGGCGTATTTGTTTTGGTGCAGTCTTTTATCACGTTTGACTAGAGAGGAACTGAAATATATTTTGCTCTCCTCCCGTCCTTGCCTCTACGGTGTCACACCGTGTGCTTTCCGACCTTTGGTTTAGATTCCTAGGATCCAATGCGGTCTGACCGATGTAATCTTGTACCTAATTTCTCAGCTAATGTGTTTGGTTGCAGGTCCATCCCCGCTTTCATGTTTTAAGATATATTTGCTAGTGATGGCCCTCCTATCGTTGGCTTCAGTCATTCCCGGCATGTGCATTTTAACCGGAACCGAACCGAACTGAAATAACTGAACCGAAGTAGATTTGGTTCTTTCATAATACCCGAATGGTTCTAGTTTTCAATTACCCACGGTTCTCGGAACCGAACCGAACCAGACGAAGAACCGTGCATACCCGTTAGGAACCGAACCTATGTATTAACCCTTAATTTTGATTTTTTTTAAAAATATTTTCTTTTTCAAAATTAGATTCCCTTAAATCTGTCTTTTATCATTGACCTTTAGTTATGTTCTCTTTGATAAATGACAGCAGAGTTAATTCAAAATGGCGACATATTTACAAACTATTATACGTATAAACAAAATAACAAAATATCAACCTTATATAATCTAATAAATTTGATATTATCTCTCTATTTTGTTTATATCAATAATATTATTTTTTGATATATTAATTTTGAATATTTTTTATATTTAACATTTTTTTTACAATCTAACATAATTTTGTTGTTTTAAAGTGTAATTTTTTTTTATGTATGTTGATATTGCAGAGCATTTTAAATATCCAAAACTATCCGATTGGAACCGAATTAAATACCGATATTGAACCGAACTAAGAAGAACTGAACCACAACGAACCGAAATTTATTCGGTTCTTAAATGGATACCAATTTTCAAGAACCGAAAGAACCGAACCGAAAAATTGAATACCCATTCTTAGTTAGTTCTCTCGTTTTTTACTCGTTCTCCGCCCTTACCTTGCACTCTCATTTCCAGCCCACAACATTTTTACGTCTTAATTGTCTTTCTTATATCTCTGGTATTCGTCGATATTTATACATTTGTCAATTTTTATTATTATTTCATGGTCTACCTATGTGTGGGTCCATTATATTTCATGATTTTTTTTTAATAGTACGTTTCTAATAGATGTCAAACCCGAGTAACCAGATATTTTTAACCCAACTCCTCTTCAAACCGTGAAAATGTTAACAAACACAACCTTTTTGTTTCAAGTCTTCTTTGATCTTGAGAGAGCTAAGTTAAAGATGACAGCCTTTTTATAGGCTCAATTATGTTTTATCTTTTATTTATGAGATAAATATTTTCAATAACATGAATAAAACACCAAAATATAAATATCCACCATTTCATCAAGGATTTCATTAAGGATTGTTTACGTACATGTTTTATTAAAACCTCTTCTCATCACCATAAGAAAAATAAATCAATCAATACATTAATTACATATATTTATAATTATATAAAATAAAATAAAATGAGAATACACCTACCGAATCACATATACTTATACAACATAAAAAGTAATATATAAGTTTTCAATATTCCATAAAACATGAAAAGGCCGCCCTTCGTTATCATCCAGCAACCTGGAAGCTACACCTTTCACTATATTTCGAAAACACTATAGGATCGTTTCTGGTTGGAACCTAACATAAAAGACACAAAAGTATGAAGAAAAATATCTACATAATCTACTTACTAAAAGAGACCTCCTCATATGAAGATAAAGACAAATAGAAAAGAACAAAAAGAAAGTTGAAGAGCTAATCTAACAAATTTAAAATCTTAAGTACTAAAACCAGAAAATAAAGCATATTGAAAAATCTCACCATTTGACGGCCGAATTTTTAAATTTGTTTATAACCTATTAAAAAAAATCAAAAACCTTAATGGGAACTCGATTGGTGTGATAAGTTGAGTGTCGTACTATTTCTCCCCACAAGTAATTTGGAAGCCTTATACCTTTCAACATATTTCTGGTCATCTCCATTAAAGTCTTGTTTCGCCTCTCTACAACCCCATTTTTCTTCAGTTTGTAGGGAGCAGTCAAGTTCCTTATGATACCACTATCTTTACAAAATATGTTGAACTCAATCGATGTAATCGATTAGGTGTTTAAAACGCTCAAATGGTTTGCTCTTCTCCTTCATGAGTATACTCCACATATATCCCGAATAATTATCAATCAAAACGAACATATACTGGTTTTAAGCAGGTGTTGATGGCGAGATTGGACCACACCGGTCGTCGTGCACGAGTTCGAGAGCTTGTAAAGCGCGGTACCTCATCTTTGTTGGAAATGAGTCCTGCGTTTGTTTTCCGACTAGACAAGACTCGCAAGCTTCAATTTATACTCCAATCTTCGGCATACCTTTCACCATACCTTTATCTCCATCAATTTCAAAGTCCTGACATTCACATGACCAAGCCTTTGATGCCACTTCCAATTCTCATCGATTTTAACTTATAAGCACAAGTTACTCCATATCTTCATGTTTTCCTTGTAAAGTCAATTAGAATTTCTCGTTACGTGAACCAACACATTTCCATATGGATTGAGAAGTATCAAATAATCATTCTTCATCCGCATTTTGCATAAATTTTCTGTAGTTTGTCCAAGGCTCAAAATGTTGTCTTTGAGATTAGGTATATAATATATATATATATATATATCATTCGATTACCTTTGCTCACCAGACCGGCAAACAAACATAATCGTTCCTCTATCATCTATCTCCATACTTGATCAATCGCCAAATTTCACTCTTCGTATGACTCATTTATTCAACTCAACAAAGAATGATATGTTACCTGTCATATGATTGTTTACTCCATTGTCCAAGTATCAAATTCCAGCATCTCTTGCGATGAGATCAAGATTACTCGACTTTACTTTATCCTTGTACAATAACACTACAATGCATCATCTTATTCTTGTGTCTCATTCACGTTAGCATTCTATTTTTATACTCTCTCATGGCATAATCTCGCAAAATGACCCTTCTTATCGCATCGATAATACACAACCTTAGAGTCATCCTTTTATTGTTTGTCTTTCGATTGTTTCTGATCGACAACTTGGTCATTATCTCTTCCACGACCACCACCTCTTTTTTCTCTCCCGCAATTTCCACATAACCGCCGCTAGAGCCTTCTCTATCCGGGTGCACATACATAAGTTTCTCTTGTTCATATCTATGTGTTTCTTTTCCTATACGCTCTTCATTTGTCTTTAATTTTCCAACAATATCTTCAAACCCCATTGTGTTGAGATCAAGAACATGTTCAAGTGAAGTGATTATGTGTATGAACTTGTGTCTCGGTAGAATTTTAAGAAACTTCTTCAACAGTTTCGATTCTTGAATGATTTGACCAAGAGATGTGCTTCTTGATGACAGTTCTGATAACTTTCCTACAAAATCATCGATATTGTCCGAGTGTTTCATTATCAACCTGTCAAATTCAGCATTTAGCGTATGCAATCAAGCTTCTTTGACACGATCCGCTCCTATGTGACGAGTTTTAATTGCTTCCCATATATCCTTAGTTGTTTTCTAATCTCTAATTTGCAGGATTAACGATTCTGATATCGATTGGAATAACAAAGCTATTGTAATATCATTTTTATCTGGATCATATCCTGCTGCTCAATAGTCTCCCACACTTTATGAACCCTCAATATTATTTTCATATGCATTGCCCACATGGTGTAATATGTCCAAGTCAACAACAAAAGTTTAATCCATGATGATCTTCGCGACAGCGCTGACGTCATCGATATTGAGTCTCTTTCCATCATGATCTAGGCTCTGATACCAATTTAAGGTATTATTCAAGAACTATCAAGAACTAAAAATGCTTAATTTGTAAAGAACTATCTTATTCTGAAAAAATTGTTCTTCTTAAGAAAATTGTTCTACTTCTTTTAACCAAAATATACACAATTTTTATAAGGTAACCACAATATTATCTGCATATCCAATATTCCAACCAATCTAGCTAACAATTAACCTACCTAATCAATTCAAGATTAACCAACAAAAATCGTAATTGATTTTACAACAGGTGGTATTTGAGCCAATAAATAAGAGATTACTCCAAATATTGAGAGACAATAAGAATCTATGTCGAACGTTTCGATAAATCTGAAGACTTTATGCTTTAGAAGATGAGAATTTTTGCTCATCTAGAATTTCTAAGAATAAAATCAGTTTCATTTTACGAAGAACTTCTCCCTGATCCGATTACATTATATGCTCAATCGGAGATCAATATTTCTGTTGATTTGCCAGTAACACAGATAAGTTGAAACCCAGTTAAAATAGATATTCTCCATGTCAGTAGGGTCAAATGATAGTCTCCATGCCAGTAGGGTCAAATGATAGTCTCCATGTCAGTATGTTCATATCAATAGTCTTCATATCGGTAACTACCACTATATAAGATATGTAGCTACAAAATCTTGTGGGCGCTAAAACATTTCTCACAACAACAATATTTTCTTGTAGTGCTCAACAAAGAAGTAAAAAATTTAAAGCATCGCTTCCTGTGCACTTGAAACTAGGATCTCATTCACTACGACCTCTTTACCAACGATGCGCTCCATATCAAATGTGAGGTCCCCACAGGCTGTAGAGAAGATAATGACGAGCCAGATTACAGATCCTACCGATTCAACTTTTCTCACCGCAACCTTGGCGTCTAACAACCGACTAATGTCCAATATGAATTCAATCTCTTTTCAGACGTCGTATGCATTACAGAGCAGCTGAAAACAGACAAGGTTTGTTAGCCCTAGTGATTGAAAACTGAACTGGAATTGGAGAAGGACTGAGAACCGTTATTGAAGAATAGTTTGGTAAGCTATTCATGTTAAAGAATGGTTTTTGGTTCGTTATTCTTGTTTTTAACCAACTGCTGAGTATATATATTAGCTCAGTCACTTTTTTTACTTACTAAGATAACAAAACACAGGAAAATGAGATAAAGTATTTTCCTTGTAACAGTTTTTTTTTGTTTATTGCCTCATTTTTAGAGCTAGAAATGATAATTGTTATTGAATTGTTGGACTGATCTGATTCATGACGTAAATCTAATCACACCAATTAGATCGAATCCGGTTGTGAGAAATATAGCTTCTTTGGAGAGTGAAGTCACTGCTTCGATGCTTTATGGTAAAGGATAAGAAGAGACAAAGTCTCAAACTGATGATAAAGTATTTAGAGTTTCACCCCTAGTAATATATACTTTAGGCCGACCTTGTATAAATCCAAACCCAACAAACATAAATCCAATTTAAAAAACAAAAAAAGAAGCCCAACTTGAAATAAAAGATTAACAAGCCCGAATTGAATTAAATGAAGTAGCCCATTACATTTACAAATCTTTGTTCTATCTGTTACATAAAGAAGAGTATTTTACAGCTCATGATTATACAAATAAGGATAAGATTCTTGTACTATGTGAGAAATTCAAGTAACAGATTTGCCTTGAATCATGCACCTACATTTTTGTATAAATACTCTGTAAAAACAAAGGTTTGTTAAGTGAAAATAAATAAAACAAAATTCACTCAAATATTATTATCTCTAACTTGGTATCAGAGCAAGTGATTACCCTCAAAAATGGCTAGCAATGATTCATCAATGTCCTTTGAAACGTATGCCACAACTAACTACAATGGTGATCTCTTCAGTGATAGCAAAAGTCACCTGAAAATTAGCATAATAACTTCATTCAACTCCATTAGGTTAGACATAAATAATTTTATACTATGGAAGACTATTGTCTTACCAGTAATCAGAAGAAATGATCTATGAGACTTCATTATTGGTGAAGAACCATGTCCTCCTAAGCTTGTTACTGATACAGATGAAAACACCACTAAAATTCCTACTTACAAAGTTTAGATAAGTAAATACCAACTTCTTATGGGGTGGCTTTATGGTACTATAACCCCAGAAATTGTTTCTCACCTAATAGAGGAAGATACTGCAAATGGTCTATTGCAGGCTATTATTAGACTTAATGTTTGACAAACAATGTCTAGGATAATGCTTCTAAGGTTAGAGTTTCAAAAAAATCGGAAAGTAAACAGCTCCATGGAGGATTACCTGAATAAAATGAAAAACCTTCCTGACAATCTTGCCTTTGCAGGATCACCTCTGCCTATTGACCATCCAGTCTCTCGTGTACTAGCAGGTTTAGACTTTGAATATACACCTATTGCAGTTAGTCTAGCAGAAATAGAAGTCTACAACTAGCTTAATTTATAGTCTACTCGCTTGAATTTTGAGAATAGACTAGACCAGTTACACAAGGTTACTCACAACTTAGTTAGTCTAAACATAGCAATAACAAACTACAACATCTCCAACAACTACAGGGGACAAAGTAACTAATAGAGGCCAAGGCAGAGGAAATAGAGAAAGGAATAACAATCAACGTGGTAGATCTAACTAAAGGGGTGGTAGGAGTGGTAGGTACACTACTTCAAACAATGTCAAATATGTGGTCGATATGGATATTCATGACCTTACTGCTACTACAGAGATGATCCCAGTGTAATGGGTATCATTCATAATGCGTAATACAAACCTACACAAGAACAAAAAGCCTATATGATCTCTCAAGATCCAACTAAAGATAATGCTTGGTATCCGGACAATGGAGCTAGCCACCGTGTGACAGGATCTCCTAATCTAATGACTCATAAAACTGAGTACTTTGGTAAGAAATCCATTGCTGTTAGTAGTGGTGAAAGACTTAAAATTCAACACATAGCGAACACTAACCTAAAAACATCTACCAATAAACCTTTAACTCTACAAAACATCTTACATGTCCCTAAAATTAACAAAAACCTTCTATCAGTTCATCACCTTATTCAACATAATCCTCTATATTTAGAGTTTCATAAAAATGTTTGCTTTATTAAAGACAAGAACACAAAGATGGTGATGCTTACATGGACAAATAAATAAGGCCTATATCATTTGGAGACTATCACCACGAATAACAAGTCCACTGTTAAGTGTTTTAGTCAATCCAATTTTTTTTACTGTTTCCAGTTTACCTTAGAGTCAGTCCAGGTCTAGCAGTTTTGTTCCCCTAAGAAAAAGATAATACTAGAGACTTGGCCACCCTTTAGATAGAGTTTTAGTTGTTGTGTTGAAATAATGTAATCTATCTTCAAGTTTAAGGAATGAAAATATTTTGGTGACTCGTGTCAACTGGGGAAATCCCATTCTTTACCATATAGCAGATCTGAGTCTTAGTCTAAACATGTACTATACCTGATACACTCAGACCTCTAAGGACCATCCCCTACTATTTCTAAAGATGGTTTTAAATACTAAATCATATTTTTGGATGACTATTCAAGGTACACTTGGGTATACCCTTAAAACAGAAAGAAGAAACACTGCCTTCAAAAAATTTAAAACTTGTGTTGAAAATCAATTTAACATAAACATTAAAGTTGTTCAATAATTCTTGTGTTGTTCTTTCTTTCTCTTTTATAGTTCTTGAGTTTTTGCAGATTAAATTAAGAGATTGAGAGTTGAAATTGAAGGTATTACTCAAGGAAAAACTAGCTGCCTTCAAAAAATTTAAAACTTTTGTTGAAAATCAATTTAACATAAACATTAAAGCTCTCCAATAATTCTTGTGTTGTTCTTTCTTTCTTTTTTATAGTTCTTGAGTTTTTGCATATTAAATTAAGAGATTGAGAGTCGAAATTGAAGGTATTACTTAAGGACTATTAAGAACTGAAAATGTTTAATATGTAAAACTCATCTTATTCTGAAAAACTATTCTTCTTTTGAAAACCGTTCTACATCTTTTAACCAAAACATACACAGCTTTTATAAGGTAACCACAATGCTATCTGTCTAACCAACATTTCAACCGGCCTAACTAACAAACAACCTGCCTAACTAATTCAAGATTAACCAATATTCACCAGCCTAAGCTTTTAGTCTAAGTTAATGTCTTCCACTCTGATTAATTCCTCATGTCTTTGAACTTGATCCTTGCAAGAGATTTAGTCAGTATGTGTGCCTTCTGCTCGTTTTCTGGAACAAGTTAAACTTCAACATGGTCACTCTCAATGCACTCTCGAATAATGATACTTCACAAGTATATTTTTGCTCCTCCCATGAAACATTGGATTTTTCTTAACTGTAATTGTTGACTTGCTGTTCACATGAATTGTCACTTTCTTGCTCTCTGATCCTAACACTTCTCCGAGAATACCATGTAACCAAATCTCTTAACATGCAACTGTTGTAGCCGCCATAAATTCTGCTTCACATGACGATAAACCAACTGTTGGTAGCATCCGCAAAGTCCAAGTTATCGATATTGAACCATAGTTGACTATATAACCGCATTTGCTTTTTTCCATCATCAAGATCGATGTTATGAGTGCTATTACTACAGCCAACGATCTCATTTTTTTCTTTGTGTCTGAACTTCACTCCAAGGTTAACAGTTTCTCTGATGTATTGTAACACTTTCTTAATGACTTGTCCATGTGACTCTCTCAGACTATGCATATAACGGCTCAATATTCCCACTGAATATGCTAAGTGTGGTCGTGTATATAACAAGTATCTCAAACATCAGATCGTGCTTCGGTACCTGGTGGTGTTAATTTCTAGCTCTGCGATGGCTTTGGCTAAACTTAAAATTTACATCCATTGGAACATGAGTCGGATCACAAGCCTTCATATATGTATCAGTCAAAATCTTCTCAACATAACTTTCTTAGCTAATAGTCATACCCTCTTGATTTTTCTCAACTTCAATTCGAAGATAATAAATAAGCTTTCCCAAATTTTTCATTTTAAACATTGTTGTCATGTCTTATTTAAAATTTTAAATCAGCTTTAAAAAATAACCAGTAATAAACAAGTCATCTACGTATACCGCAATAATAAGTTGACTATTATTCTCTCATTTAGGACATGGCTTGTTCCTTAGTGAATCTCATAAAATTCAATCCTTTCAGTAGTTAATCAATTTTTTGTTCTAAGCTCTTGGGGTCTGATGCAATCCATACAAAGTTTTGTATATACGACATACTTTTGTTTATTCTTCTAGTTTAACAAAACCCTCAGGTTGTATAACATACATGATTTCTTTCGGTTTGCAGTGTAAAAATGCAATTTTTACATCCAAGTGATGAATTTTCCAACCTTGTATCGTGACCATAATAATCAGCAATCCTACGGTTTCGAGTTGAGCTACTGGCGCAAATACTTCATCGAAATCGATACCTTGCTTTTGCACATACCCTTTAGCAATTAATCTCATTTTATAATTGTTAATAGTTCCATCTGCATTCCTCTTGATTTTGTAAACCCACTCCAAACCAATTGATTTGACTTCTTTTGGATTTTTAGCCAACTTACAAGTCTAATTTTTCTCAATCGAAACGATTTCAGCCTCCATCGCTTCAACCCACTTGTTAACACCCTTAGCCTCTTCATAGAATTTAGGTTCGCCGTTAACTATGAGTAACAATTGTTCACACTCCTTCATTAAAACATAGTCATCAAGATAATTGGGTTTCTTGACTGGTCTTGTAGATTGTCTCAAAACTGAACCATGTCGATGTTTTCATGCTCCAACACGTCTTCGTGTGTATTTATATCAATGGTTTTAACTTCAACCTTTTCAACGATCTTGTGTGCTTGAAAACATGGTAACCAGTGCATTCTTCATGTTCACTCCAATTCTAGCCTTTGTCTTCTACAATGATCACATCTCGACTAGAAATAACCTTCTTCTTCCTTAAATCGTAAAGACTGTACACTTTCGAGCCAAGTTTGGTTCAAAGATTCACGAGCTGCTGTGATCTCTTTTCGAGCTTCTTGAAATGTGCGTTGTCGATCTTCATATGATCAAAGTAACCAAAGATACTCAAGTGTTCAATACTCAGTTTCTTACTCATGTAGCAGCCATATATTGTCTAATTTTCTAAAACCTTAATGGAAACTCCCCACAAGTAATTTGGAAGCCTCATACCTTTCAACATACTTCTGGTCATCTCCATTAAATTCTTGTTTCGTCTCTCTACAACCCTATTTTTATTCGGTGTGTAGGGAGCAGTCAAGTTCCTTATAATACCACTATTTTTACAGAATATGTTGAACTCAATCGATGTAAACTCTCATCATCGATTAGGTGTTTAAAACGCTCAAATGGTTTTCTCTTCTCCTTCATGAGTATGCTCCACATATATCTCGAATAATTATCAATCAAAACGAACATATACTGGTTTTAAACAGGTGTTGATGACGATATTGGACCACACCGGTCGTCGTGCACGAGTTCAAGAGCTTGTGAAGCGTGGTACCTCGTCTTCGTTGGAAATGAGCTGTGTGTTTGTTTTCCGACCATACAAGACTCGCAAGCTTCAATTTATACTCCAATCTTCAGCATACCTTTCATCATACATTTATCTCCATCAATTTCAAAGTCCTGACATTCACATGACCAAGCCTTTGATTCCACTTCCAATTCTCATTGATTTTAACTTATAAGCACAAGTTACTCCATATCTTCATGTTTGCCTTGTAAAGTCAATTAGAATTTCTATTTACGTGAACCGACACATTTCTATATGGATTGAGAAGTATCAAATAATCCTCCTTCATCCGCATTTTGCATAAATTTTCTGTAGTTTGCCCAAGGCTCAAAATATTGTCTTTGAGATTAGGTATATAAGATATATATATATATATATATATATATCATTCGATTACCTTTGCTCACCAGACCAGCAAATAAACATAATCGTTCCTCTACCCTCTATCTCCATACTTGATCAATCGCCGAATTTCACTCTTCGTATGACTCATTCATTCAACTCAACAAAGAATGATATGTTACTTGTCATATGATTGTTTACTCCGTTGTCTGAGTATCAAATTCTAGCATCTCTTGCGACGAGATCAAGATTACTCGACTTTACTTTATCCTCGTACAGTAACACTAAAATGCATCATCTTATTCTTGTGTCTCATTCACGTTAGCATTCTATTTTTATACTCTTTCATGGCATAATCTCGCAAAATGACCCTTCTTATCGCATCGATAATACACAATCTTAGAGTGATCCTTTTATTGTTTGTCTTTGGATTGTTTCTGATCGACAGCTTGGTCGTTATCTCATCCACGACCGCCACCTCCTTTTTGTCTCCCGCAATTTCCACATAACCGTCGCTAGAGCCTTCTCTATCCGGGTGCACATACATAAGTTTCTCTTGTTCATATCCATGTGTTTCTTTTCCTATACGCTCTTCATTTGTCTTTAATATTCCAACAATATCTTCAAACCCCATTGTGTTGAGATCAAGAACATGTTCAAGTGAAGTGATTATGTGTATTAACTTGTGTCTCGGTAGAAGTTTAAGACACTTCTTCAACAGTTTCAATTCTTCAATGATTTGACCGAGATATGCACTTCTTGATGACAGTTCTGATAACTTTCCTACAAAATCATTGATATTGTCCGAGTCTTTCATTATCAACCTGTCAAATTTAGCATTTAACGTCTGCAATCAAGCCTCTTTAACATGATCTGCTCCCATGTGACGAGTTTTAATTGCTTCCCATATATCCTTAGTCGTTTTCTAATCTCTAATTTGCAGGATTAACGATTCTGATATCAATTGGAATAACAAGGCTACTGCAACATCGTTTTTATCTGGATCATTTCCTGTTTCTCAATAGTCTCCTACACTTTATGAACCCTCGATACTATTTTCATACGCATTTCCCACATGGTGTAATTCGTCAAAGTCAATATCAAAAGTTTAATCCAAGATGATCTCCGCGACAGCGCTGACGTCATCAATATTGAGTCTCTTTCCATCATGATCTAGGCTTTAATACCAATTTAAGGTATTATTCAAGAACTATCAAGAACTAAAAATGCTTAATTTGTAAAGAACTATCTTATTCTGAAAAAAAAATTGTTCTTCTTCTAAAAATTGCTCTACTTCTTTTAACCAAAATATACATAAGTTTTATAAGGTAACCACAGTATTATCTGCATATCCAATATTCCAACCAGCCTAACTAACAATTAACCTACCTAATCAATTCAAGATTAACCAACAAAAATCGCAATTGATTTTACAACAGGTGGTATTTGAGCCAATGGATAAGAGATTACTCCAAATATCGACAGATAATTAGAATCTATGTCGAAAATTTCGACAAATCTTAAGACTTCATGCTTTAGAAGATGAGAATTTTTGCAGTTTCATTTTACGAAGAACTTCTCCATGATCCGATTACATTATATGCTCAATCGGAGATCAATATTTCTGTTGATTCGCCAGTAACACAGATAAGTTGAAACCCAGTTAAAATAGAACGATCAGAGAAAGCAATGAATCTGATAATACTGAATATAGAAGATTTGGTATTGGGTCAGATCGAAAGTTGTACAACAACAGTTTTTATGTGGAAAATGTTAGAGTGTCTCTACATGTCCAATTTGTTGCTAAACATAATTTTATTGCAGTTGAAATTCTATACTTTTAGGATGTGTGATTTTTTGTCTATTGACAAGAATATAGATAAGTTCTTAAAGATCGTTGCAGATATGACTTGTGTATGAGTGGATGTTTCAAACGAAGTCCAAGCGATCATATTGTTGAGCTCACTTCCATCAGAATATGATTAATTAAATAAAATGTTAAAGTATGCTAGAGATTTGATGTCATTGGATGAATTTATAAGAGTAGTTCAAGCCAAAGAAAGATAATTCAAAGATGTAATTCAGATGAAAAAATGGAGAAGATTTGAAGTTGAACTCATATAATAGGTATAAGTAGCCTAAAAACGAGAATTACATAAAAGAATATCAGTATCTCGATATAACCACAAGGGAAAAACAGATTATCGAGATGGAAAACAAGGAATAAGTAAATAAAATCAAAGTATCAATCAAAGATCAATAGTTGAAATTGTAAAAAGGATAGTCACATTAGAAAAGATTGTTATTCTTATTGAAGACTTATGGAGCAGGTTGATCAATTTGAGGCAGCAATTGGTAGCGTCAAACTACGAGATAGAACAGACGACGACAAACATAAAGAGAAGAAGACGAAACAAGGATATATAAACTCTAACCCTAGGTTAGAGTATAAGAGACTAAGAGAAAATTCTCAATTTTTATTCATCAAAGTCTGAAAACAAAAATAAGGTATAAGATGCTTTATATAGCACTACCCAAAACCCTAATTCCAAATAAGGAAAATTACATAAATGTTTTAAAATAAAATAAATAAATAAAATTAACACTAAAATATTAAAACTGGTTTTCGGAGGCTTTTCAGGTCGAATTTGGGTGTCAAACTTTGTGACAAAGTCATATACACACTTTAAAAAAAAATATACATCTCCGAGTAAATCTACATCTCCGAGTAAATCTTTATCAGAGTCGTGAAAAAAGACTACCATCTTGACCAGTGATAGGATGTTTGATTTTTGAGGACACTAAATCTTTAGTCGGATGATTTGAAGTCTCAAACTTCATAACCCGGATTGACTTTCTTCTGGAAGTCACCGTAGCTTTCCAACTCGACATCGGCCAAACTACCTAAAGGAGGGGAGACTTTGGTGCAGCTTGACGGGTTGAATATAATGAATTCTATTTCTGCCATCAAATCCTTCACCACTACTTTGTTCTACGAGGAAGCTAAGAGGATTAGCCTCGTATATAGAGATGATTTCTTGGGTACATTGCTACTCCACCGTACAATAGTGTCCGGTGGAAATCAGATACTAAAGAATATATGTATGGAGAACAATTTTTGGTATTTGCCTTTGCCTTGTCTAAGTGTGTCAATATACTGTCGAAGTCCTTCTGGCCAATCGAAATACGCGTGCATAGTTTACGGAATAAATCTGCCCTGTAACAATACACAGCTGTTAGTTTCCAAGCATAAAGATATTTCACAATATAATAGTGTATGCTTTAACTTTGCATGTCTATCCATC
Organism: Limnanthes douglasii subsp. nivea; assembly: GCA_036936605.1. Taxonomy (NCBI): domain Eukaryota; kingdom Viridiplantae; phylum Streptophyta; class Magnoliopsida; order Brassicales; family Limnanthaceae; genus Limnanthes; species Limnanthes douglasii. Next base: position 83,239,240 of record JAUPFV010000003.1, read on the forward strand.
TAATCGAGTTACAAGTTACTCAAATTTTAACTCTTCTATTGAGCTGCTGGATTCAAACCCTGAGTCAAATATCTTGCTCCAATCAATTTGAGTAATTTGAATAAAAGAACTGGAAAACAGGTTACTAGTTCTTTAACAGAATTAGAGATTAAAGCTTTTGACATTGAGTCTTCTAAGAATAAGAGGTTATTAGGTACTCCTGCTAAGGAGTTCCATGGGCTATTAGTTAAAGGGATTGAGGTGCCAGTGTTTCATCTTGTGAGGTTGGAGGGAAGCAATAGCCTGGAGTCTGTATATCAACCAGTATATTCAAAATAATTATTCGGAATTCAATGTCCCCCTGCACAATAAACTTAATTAATTTCCAAAAAATATCATATTTATTTATATATTGTATATTATTTTCTATCTAAGCAAAGTGGAACAGCTGATCGAGTGAGGGATCGTGTTTATGCTTTAATATTTCCCCTTAAACTTGATTCTGATATGATGGGCATTATATTTCTCATGGTTATATATACTGAGCATAATATTTCTCATGACCAACATGGTCGCGTGTTAAACACAACGTTTATGACTTTTGGTTTTGATACCATGTTAAGAATATATAAGTGTGATTACTAGTATTGAGTAGTATCAAATTCATGTCAATCCTAACTAAGCAATATAAAATAAACAAAAAGTTGATATCTAGCTTATTTTATTCTATTATTCAATTTTCCAAAAATTGATGAATAACTATAAAAATGTAGAATATAATATACTTACTAATATGATATTGAGTAGTTTTGGTGCATCCCTATCGGACTCAGAAACCTTAGCACGTGAAGTCTAAAAGCAAGAACCTGAACCGTGAGGAGAAGTGATAAGAGCAGTGATTCGCTTGCAAATGCACAGTATGTGATAGAGCAACACCACCAGATCGTCTTCTATGGCGATATCTCATTATACTTCGTCGACAAAATCAAGTAGAGTACTAAACTTTTGGCTGTTATGCGAAGTGAAACTCGAGGTTTGGGATTTGACGAGTTTGAACTTACCGATAGAAGACACTTATGGACTGTGACTGAAGGTTTTGTGAACTAGAAACGTAACTGATTTTAAGGTGAAAACGGGTGATTGTGCCGGGAATATTGAAGTTAGGGTCTGAGTATCATTCAGGCGTTTTATTCTTTCCTGTTTTACGAAGATGGATTTTTTGTATGTGGTTGTCGTTGGTTTAGTCATTTGATATTATTAGAGCATATACTTTATCCATCAATTGATCAGTTGTTCTGTATTGCTTAGACTGAAAATAATATACAATATATAAGTGAATAAAACATATTAGCTAATATGAGGCTTTTTGGGAATACACCAACAATATCATACTTGTAATCACACTTGATGAGTTCAGATATTTGAGTTACTATGTCTTGACTTAATCCGATGGGAAATTCGGACCACACCACTATAATAAAATTCTGAACAAGAAAAATGTATTAAATGTTGAGTAAACTAACTGTTGGTCACTTCAAAATAGATTATTAATGAGTCTTTAAACTTGGCCCGACTTCACGACCCAACCCAATACACCCATGGGTCAGTAATTAAGTATAAATAACCCAACCACTTTCATTAATGAAGGGTAATCAGAATTTATTACTAGTAGACAGCTTAACAATGCTTGAATTTTCATTAATGAAGGGTAATCAGAATTTATTACTAGTAGACAGCTCAACAGTGCCTGAATTTCACATTCAAAACCAGCAAACAAGTAGTTCGGATGGATCCGAATGAGCATAATGTTCCACCTCCAGAGGTGGAAAATAAGTAGTATACCATCGAGGAGCGAGACCAGTTGAGGGCTGAAATAGAGGCGTTGAGAGCAATAAAACAAGCATAAAAAGGAATTAAGGACAAATCTGGAGCGTCAATACTTCACCACACTGACAATCCTAGAGAAAAATGAGCAGTCTTTGAAAACCCATCTCAGTTCCAAGAAGACACACCGATCTAAGCCTATTGAAACTTATGTATCTAGTTGATCGAGCAGCTCATCAAATGAAGCAGAACTTGAAGAATCATTATCTTCGAGTAGTGATGAAAAAAGATCTAAAAAGAAAATTAGGTTGACCAAAAAACACTCAAGGAAGAGGGATAGGCATGGTAGGCTTAAAAAGCACTAGGGTAAGAGGTCAGCTAGTAGGCATATTGATCAGTCGCAAACCCTAATGAATATTTTTGCAGTCGCAATAAAAATTGGAGGCAATTGCCTTTGTACGTAAAAATACTCTCCGGACATCTTCCTAAAAGGTTTGATAGCTCCAAGATGGAGAAATACGATGGGAGTCGAGATCCAGACAACCATCTGGAACATGTCAAGAACTTTATGATGAATTTTGACGACGATGACAAGTTATTGGGTAGGCATTTTCCCAAACTTTCACAAGGAGTTCCCTCAAATGGTAGAATAGTCTCCCTCAGAGGTGTATAAGAAATTTTGACAACGTTCTGGGTTGCCTTCCGGAGGCAATTTGTTGGAAGTAAGGAAATCAAGGGTAATAGGGACACCATTATCCATTTTTCTCAGAAACCAAACGCGAACCTGAAGGAATACATTAATCGATTTTTGAATACAAAAAATGGGCTAGCAGATTGCTTTGAATAAGTTTCAATTGCGTCCCTTAGACAAGGTTTAAATCTAGGGAATTTAGTCGATTCAGTAACTCAGAAGAAGGTTATGACCTGGGGTGGTCTGTTGAATTAAGTGGGAAAGCAAATCAATGTAGAAGAGACCAAGAAAACCAAAGTACACCGTCAAGTGAGATCTACCACTACAACAACAACAACTCCAGCTATTAACCAGTCCGGTTATAGAGAAAAGGAGACCGGACAGGGGTCTATCAGGTCAAGTCAGAATCAATCTAACCAAACTCAGAGCAACCAAACCAGAAGTAAGAGGGAGCCCTGGGTCCAACATGAGTGGTTTGCTGAGTTGGGGGAGAGTGTGGCTACAATTTATGACAAGACTAATAATGAGGTGCATTTTAGAAAACCAGCAGCGTTGTAGTCCCCCACTAAAAACTGGAGCACTCACTTTTTTCAATATCACGATGATATAGGCCATGATACTAAGGATTGCATAGCATTGAAGCAGGAGGTCCAAGAGGGTGAAATGGTGATTGTTGAAAGATTTGATGTAGACTTTGAGTATCTAGATCCATATCCGATTCAAAATCAGATGGGAGTGATAACGGATAAAACCAAGATAGTTTTCGGACTGATCAGCTTTTTTGAATCATTAACTATTCTCGGAGGAGTTACGGTGATTGCACATTTTACTTCATCAAGGAAGAGGCATGTTTACAATTTAGCCACCCAGTTGGATGGCGGGATGTCCACCTATCAGTGTTAATCCCCATCCCCATTTATAGTTTTTAATGAGGATGAGTTGAGGGACATTACAGGGCCTCATGAAGATGTGGTGGTGATAGGAGCTTCAATAGGGGGAAACGATATACGCCGAATTTTGATTGATACGGGCAGTTCGGAAAACTTCCTGCTCTTAAGCTCCTACAAGAAAATAAGAAACCCTTCGGTTATACAACATTCAAACAGAACCATTGTAAGCTTCACATGGAGTTATGCAGATGTGATCGGGGAGTTCGAAGAGGAAGTATTGTTCGGCAATGGGTCATTTAAAAAAATGGTGAAAGTGTTGTTTATTGTGGATTGCCCAACACCGTACAATGCTATTTTTGGGAGATATTGGCTCTCCAGAATGCATGTTGTGGCCTCTACGATCCACCAATTCTTGAAATACGTTGTCCAGGGACAAGTAGGTGTTGTCCGGAGTAGTCAAAAGATAGCCATGGAATGCTATGCAACAACCATTGCCCCTAAAAATCTAGGAGCAGACAGAATTAACAAAGATTAACAGTTACTAGATCCTTCTGCTGAGGAAAGCGAGATTGATGATCCCATAGAGGCTCCCAGTGTTATAATACATATCGAAGAGGTTGAAACTCACCCCCTCGCAGAGGGCAAGAATGTTAAGATTGGTTCTAAGCTAGCACTGGAATTGAAGCACCGGTTGTTATCCTTTTTAATGAATAATCAACACGTTTTTGCATAGTGCAACAGTAATGTTACCGGAGTACCATTAGATATTATTTCACACAAGTTGTCAATCTAGAGTGATATTGCACCATTCGTACAAAAAAGAAGGTTTTTTTAAGGAAAAAGCAGATGTGATTGCCCAAGAAGTTGACCGGTTAACCAAGATGGGTCACATTAAAGAATCTCAGTACCTTTTGTGGACTTCCAACCCTGTGTTAGTCAAGAAAAAGAATGGTAAATGGCGTATGTACATTGATTTCACTGACCTCAATAGGGCATGCTCGTTCCTCGGATAGATCAGTTGGTGGATTCTACATCTGGAAACAAATTGTTGTCTTTCATGGATGCTTTCTCAGGGTACAACCAGATACAAGTACAACTGAAGGACCAAGATCACACTACTTTCATTACAGACAAAGGTCTTCATTGTTATAAGGTGATGTCGTTCGGATTGAAAAATATTGGGGCCACATATCAGAGGCTGGTGAATAAAGCTTTTGCTAACCAAATTGGCACGAACATAGAGGTCTAAATAAATAATATGAATGTTATAAGCTTGGAGGAAGATTCGCATATATCTGACCTTCAAGAGACATTCTCCAATTTAGAAGCTATGAATTTAAAATTGAACCCTGAGAAGTGTGTATTTGGGGTTCGATCTAGGAAATTCTTGGGCTACATAATAAGTGAAAAGGGAATTCAGCATGATCCGGATCAACTTAATGCCTTACTAGCAATGGACCTTCCTCGAAATGTTAAAGAGGTTCAAAGGCTGATAGGACGATTGGTTGTGTTGAACAGATTTATCTCAAGATCATCAGACAAATGCGCTTCATTCTTCCAAGTGTTGAGAAATGCTAAAGACTTCAATTGGTCTCCATGGTGTGACCAAAGTTTATTGAAATAAAGAAGCATTTTTCATCACCCAAAACTCTTTTCAATCCACCAAAAAATTATACCACACTACTATAATAAAATTCTAAACATGACAAATGTATTAAATGTTGACTAAGCTAACTATTGGTCACTTCAAACCAGATTACTAATGGGTTCTTAAACTTGACCCGACCCAATAAGTCCATGGGTCAGTAATTAAGTATAAATACTCCAACCACTTTCATTAATGAGGGTAATCATAATTATTACTAGTAAACGGCTTAATTATCTCTCTACTCACCACTCTAAACATTAAATTCCACAAAACATCCAAAATACTTTATGAGATTACCCTCATATAGAAATAAGCCACACCAACACTTATATATTCTTGACATGGTATGTATCTTAACGGATATAATAAGAAAAATACAACGATTTATAATTAGAAACATAGCTGAAAGTTTCGTTTTCTTGTTTTTAAGACGAACAAAACTAGATCTATTAATGATATTTTTATTTTTATTTTGCTAGTAACATGTGAGAAAGATCGAACATAAATAAAAATATGAGATATTTACTACTTGATGATAGAGATGCGAGACCAGGGTCACTTGGTGATGTAGCCCAGAAGCTCAAGCAAAAACCCTTTTTTATATTATTTTATATTATTTTATTTAAATATCTTATATTATTCAAATCAAATCTGATTGTATTAAGATTTTATTTTATTTTATTTTAAAACATTTATTTTATTTCTTTGTATTTTAATTTAGAATTTTGAGCTGCTCTTATATAAAGTCTCATATGTCTTAAATTATTTTAAGTTTTTAGAATAATATAATTTTATCTTTGAAAATTTCAATCTTTGTTACCCTTAGATTATGGTTCCATCTATCATGTTACCCTTGGATTAAGGTTTCATGTATCGTTGTTTATTTTCTAATTTTCGCTGCATCAGTTTGGTATCAGAGTCTCAGTTCCTGCTACGGGGCAAACATGTTTCTTAAATCTGTTTTTATATGATTCAAGGTCTAAAGATGAGAGCACCATTTATGGTCATGGAGATCTCAAAGATTTTTTGGTATACGGGGACACATTAGGCGTTTAGATGACGATCGTATTGATCGGTTACTAAAGGAGTTTAAATTGGTCATTAATCGTCATATCAAGGTAAAACTTGCTTATCATGTTTAAGATTCTAGGCTACATCACTGGGTTAGATGAAAAAAAAATCATCAATGGATCTAGTTTGTTCATCTTCAAAAAATAATGCATCATCTCACATGATTTATATGTCTCGTCTCGCATGATTTAATAATTCTTGGTCTCTCAACTATATTATGTTTGGTCTCGTATAATTTATTATGTCTCGTCTCACATGGTTTATATTTTCGGTCTCATGTGATTGAGTATGTCTGATCTCGCATGTTTTTTATGCATGGTCTCGCATGTTTTTTATGCATGGTCTCGCATGTTTTTTTTATTTCTGGTCTCGTATGTTTTTTTTCATGGTCTCGCATGTTTGGTTATATCTGGTTTCGCATGTTACTAACGAAAAAAAAATTAAAAAATATAATTAATGAATCTAATTTTATTTATCTTAAAAAAAACAAAGCCAATGGTATTTTTGGATTCTCTTTACGAGCTTCGTTTAAAAGATACGGACCTTTTAAAAATAAAAGAAAAATAAAAAAGAGAAACTTTGGTTCAATAATGACAAGTAATTACATAGCTGGTGATAAGGTATGAGTATTTGAGGTATTATTTAGATAACTGGATATTGAATGAGAGTTAAGCACACAAAATGGATATTAGATGGGCAACACTGAAACTTGAGATAGTAGATGGCTGTAAAATTTAGTTTTTGATACCTTTAGTGACATTTTCCTTTATTTCACTCTTCAGGAATTTTGTAAGAATATAGTTGAATGTTATAAATTATAACTAAAGGCGAGTGTACTCATTCGATCGTTGAAATATAACCACAAATTTATAGGTTATAGAATATTTATAAGGTTATATGTTAAGGAATTGCTATAGACAGTGTTGTTCTTACGCGTACTAGAATTATTTTATGTAGTTGTATTTTCTAATATTTTTGTTTTTGAACTAAAAAATACATATTTTTACTTTATACTCCAAAGAGTTTTAAGATTTTTAACAATTTGTTTCATAAGTGGTCAGCTTTGGGGTTTTTGGTTAACGCATTGGTACGCAAAATTGGATACTTTCGTTACATTTTAAAATTTTAATTATATATTTCCTCTCAGTCTTAAATATATAATTCTCAAAATATTCTTATTCTAGTTCGGATCTGGATGTCTTCAATTGGTCAGATTATGTTCTCGATTATGTTTTTAATATCCATAACTTTCTTTTGAAGTAGCAACTCAAGCAACAACACCCCAATATCGTAAACATTCGATTAAATTCTTTAAATGCTCCGGTAGCATGAACAATGGCTCTTAATCTTCTGAGTTCATGAATTCATCATTAGTATAAAAATTATAAGTAATATCAATGGTGTTAATTTTTGATATTTCACTAATATATCCAATTTTGATAACATAAATAAAAACACTTATTAATGGGTGACAAAATTGTCTAATTATTTAAAGATCGGGTTGGATCCTAAAACTTGAGGGAGACTAAGCTTCACCTGTTTTTTAGATTTAGTTACAACAAAATATTGTCATGTTTAGTTGCAAGAAACTAGAATAAGAGAAAATAAAAAAAATCTGAAAGTTTTATTTTCTAAAACATAAGTAAAAAATTATGTTTCCGACACAACACATTGAAGGTATGAAAATTGTTGAAAAATAAAAATAAAAATCAGTGAAATAACTCATAAATAAATTGAAAACTTGAGATTTTAGGGATGTTTCTATTGGTGACAATTTTGTAGATATTAAAAAAGACCAAAAACAACTATACTGATCAATCTTGGCTTGTTTAGCCAAATGACGAGTCATGAGTATAGCAACTCCCTATAACTTATAACCAAATGGTGAGTCTAGCAATTCACTATATGTCATGAACTATGAGTCATGAGTGTATTTATTTCGACCAATAATTATCCAGCCAAACATTCAATTAGGGTTACTATCTAGAAAGAAAAATGTTATTATATTTTATTATATTTTTTAAGGAAAATATTATTTTATACAAAAACAGCAAACACCGGTATGTTTTCTTTTCTTTTTTATTTAAATTTTTTAAGCCCATTAATTTTTTTAAAGTTTGCATCTTCTTATAAATCGTAACTTGAAAAAAGAATCTAGTTAACATTGGTCTCGCATCTAGCATTTACCTTACTCTTGCATCTAGCATTTTCATTTTACCTCTTGTATCTTATCTGATATTTATATTGGTCCCTCATATAGCATTTACCATGGCATCTAGAATTTACCTTGGTTCTCATTTAGTAAATCTATCTTACCATTGTATCTCATCTAGCATACACCATGGTCTCGCATCTAGTATTTATCACGTTTTCTCATCTAGTATTTACCCTAGTCTTGCATCTAGCATTTTTCATGGTCTTTTATCTAACATTCACGACTAAGCTTAAGATCATCATCCCAAGTCTCATTTAAGTCCACAATAAATCTAACAATTAGTCAGCTGGTAGAAGGTATTAAGAAAAAATAAAGCACACGAGCACTTTAAGTTGATTTAAAATAAATTAACAAAGCATCAACTAATAAAAGCAATCCAAAATTCATGAGTCTCAACTAAAAATCCTAGAATGTAGTTTAGTTATAACCTATAACTAAATAACAAAAGTATTCTTCAAGTGAAAGACAAGCAAATATGAATAAAATTGGTACAAGTTTTATGTTTTTTATTTTACTTTAAGTTTTTCTTTGTAATTTTTATTAATATTAAATCAAAATTAATGTTATATTCGACTTTAAATCTATTAGAAACATGTGAAGAATTATAGGTATGTTTGAATTTGTAAAATATAGACATTTTTTAAGTTGCAAAAACATGAAATTTGTCCTTATTTATAAAATAATAGCATGTTTATGCGAAATATATAAATTTTTAATGTTATGAAAGATGGTATATGTTATTGTTTTTTATATCTAGGCTTGTTTGGAGTGGTAAAATATAGGTATTTATGAAGTTACAAAATATGGTATTTATCCTTCTTTACGAAATTAAATTAATTAATCTGTAAAATGTACATTCTACTAAATTTGTAAAATGTATAAAAACTATTTGCATGATAAACTATAAAGTTTATTGGAATGATAAACTAAATTGTATGTATGTATAAAAACTAAACTATCTAAATTATATCCTAAAACAAGTAAAATAATTTTTTTGCTGACTCCCTCGAGTTGTTGGGCGGAGATATGAGTGGATAATATATTATAAAATAATATACGTACTCGTACACTACTATACCGCAATCAGCAGTTCTATTGTTATGGTGGCGACCAAAGTCTCGTATCTTACATCGGCTAAATATAGGAAGGATGAGTCGTATATAAGTAAGAACATATCTTAACTAGTACGAGGCATTTCGAAAGTGGACCAAAAAGCAAAGTCGTGCAGTCTTTCAGATCCAAAGCGGACAATTTTATACTAGTGTACAGATCGGTTGTTCTTACTTATATACGGAGACAGAATATGTGGTACCCATATTTTCTAGTTTTTGTCCGATAAAGTATTTTATTTACAACGTGCAAACTCTAATTCCCAATTGTTAGTGAAACATGTTCTTACTTGATTCGTAAAAACTTGATAAAACTTGCAAAACAATGCTAATCAGACTTATATTATAATATGTTACTAGAATTGCAAAACATGAAATTAACCAAAATGTGTGAAACATGATTCGGTAAATTTTAACGACTATGGATGACTAAAATTTCAAATAAAAATTCATTTTTTTCCAATAGCCATTTTTAGTTGTTGAAAAACAAAACTACAATTAGATTCGGTAAGTTTGGCTTCCAAAATGTTTTACTTGATAAAAGTAAATGGAAGGTTTTAGTTGAAATTGAGGTAAAGCACAAGATTTTTACCTCTGTTATTTGCCTTATTTTTATTTAATAACATCCTCTGCCTCGTCCAAACCCGTTCAAATATCAGTAATTTTTCAGCAATTTCAACAACCAGTACTACCGAATCCACTTTCTCCTTCTGCCATGCTCTTCTCGATCTCCACCGGCAAATCCGGTTCGAGCTGGTTCGACCGGCTCCGGTCACTCAAGGGATTTCCGGTGGAAGACGACCTTGGTCTCGACCATTTTCTCTCCAACCTCCCTGATTCTCCGGTCACAGCCACCATTCCGAATCAGACGCCGATTCCCAAAGAAACAAAAATCAATAAAGAATGCGTCGAATCAGTGACCGACATCCTATCGCAGCTTTTTAATGTGGATCGCCCCAACCGTAGCAGCTCGAGACTATCAATTCGACGATGTTCGAGAAAACAAACAAACCCTAGGTTTGTCACCGTCGATGCAGCTAACAGTAACAACTCCGTAGAAAAAAAAGTAGCTAAGAGTTGCGGTTGGTTGCAAGAAGACGAAAATGCGATGGACTCGACGGCCGGAAACAAAGAAGACGAGAAAGCAGAAGAAGAAGGAGAAAGAGAGCTGGTAGGTTACTCGAGGAGCGAAGTGACGGTAATTGACTCGAGCTTGGAGGTGTGGAAGTTGGATAAGCTGGTTTATAGGAGGAAGAATGTGTGGAAAGTTAGAGATAGGAAGGGAAAATCTCGATTTGCCCCAAGGAAGAAGAGGAAAAACAATGTCTCCGATGACTTGATTCCTCAAGGGAACATTAAGAAAAGAAAAGCTTCAGGATTCGGCTCGCATTCTCTTGTGTAGTACCTTCTTGTATCTCTTGATGTATTCTATCTGTATTTCATATTTGCACAATGTTTCTGTTCATTGATTTATGATGATTGGATTCTAAGGCTTATTTATCAATCATGACCATTTGCTTAGCTTAGTAGAATGTAGTTAACTTGCTTTGTAGAACTATGTTTGGTCTAACAATCTTGAACATTCAAGTTTTGGACTCTTCGGTCTGAATTTGACAGGTGTTCGGACGGACTTTGCTTGCTTTGAAGTTTAGTGTTAGAAAAACTGCAGTTCCTAAAGTAATGCTGGACTAGCCCTTGCATTTGTTGGTATGAAACTGTTGGATAGTATTGTTGTCTCATTGTTTATATCCATTTATTTATGTCTCATTGTTTATATCCATTTATTTATGTCTCATTGTTTGGTTTTCTTTTGTAGAGATAAGTTCTTGAGAGTGCAATTGAATAATCGAAAGAGGCCTCAGCATCCGAACATTTTTAACGAGTTTCCTAAAACTAGGTGAGTAAACTTGATCAGTTAAGAGAAATGCATGCTCTGTTATCTCTTGCAGTTATGCATTGTTTTAAATGTAATCCATTTTTGCTGCATGTCTGATAGTTAGATTCTTTTACTTTGTTTTATGATATGACTGATAGATAATTCAATTAATTTAGTTATTTAAACAACTATAAATTGAACCACTCCAACCGTAAAATTGGCATGGGGATGGAATTAGTACCGGTACAAACTCTAGGGACTCTCTATATGTTTCATTGTTTCGTCTTCTCATTTCTTCAATAGTGGTTCTCTTTTGTCAATCAAATAATGTACGACCATTCTAGACGTCACTTTGCCCACTTTTTCTCTGCTGAACGTGAACCTGCAGCTCCTTTGCTATGTTGACATGCCCATGTCGTTTATCACTCTCAATGATCACATCGTTATTTATCTATCGCAAAGTTGAATAGAATGCTTAGGCAAAAGAGCAGGACAAGGTTTGAGTGACTCATTATAAACGAAGGGGCCAAGCTTGAGGCATGTTGTTTGACAGGTAGAGGGTGATCAAGTGTCTAGAAAATGAGAAAACAGACACCGTTGCTTAGAAGATATTTGTCTGCATTGTCATTTTGTTCAGTGATATTATACAGTTTTATATTATAATTTATAACATCTCAATTTTTGGTGAAACCAAATTATATTCGTGTATTCAAGACTACATCTAATCGTGTTTGATAGTATGATCTGAAAGACAATGAGAATCGGTTTCTATTTACTTTTGGCTCTATCGTCTTTCCAGCTTGAGTTGGAATTTTATACTTTGCTACAAGCTTAGTTAGTCGGAAAAAGTAATGTTCAACTGGAAATTGCAAACCTTGTGGATAATGAACCGGCCTAGTGTTTTGGATAAGTTGAATTAATAGACTCATAGCCATAGGGAGGAGTGAGAAATGAAAGGAATCCAGTTTGGTTACTAGTTTATTCACATTTTGTCCCATATGCTCCAGTATTTAACTGCTTTAGAATTATAAAAAATGTGAGTCATAAAGTCTATTTATCTAACTAGGAGATGTGATCTCCTAAAGTGTAGATCATTTAGGTGTGGTGGCCGTCTCAACCTATCATCAAAACATTGAAATATATGAACAAAAACGATAATTGCTTACAAACATCTCAAGGCTTCGGCAGACGCTTAGCCCAGCTCCGTTCATTTTTCATCGCAAGAGTGCTCGATCAGTAAATTGTCCAGCTCCGTTCATTTTTCATCGCAAGAGTGCTCGATCATTGAACTACTGCGCTTCTGGACGTCGTTTGTGCACTCTAAATTAATCTGATCTAAACCCAATATTATCCAGCTTGTTTGGAAAATTATCCTAACCTGGAGAAAAACAGTTTATTGTGTTTATGAATAACGACTTCATTATTTCTCCCACTTTTAAATACTATATAAAAGGTTAAAAGGTTACAACTCAAATGAGCCCCCGAAGCCAAAAGAATTGGGGATAGTTACAGAAAATGTTTTTGTAGTAGTTAATAATTGTATAAGATATTGATAAAAAGAAACTTTGAAGTTCTGCTATGCAATAATAAACTTCATTCTAAATAAAATAAAAAATGTGCAAGATTATATTATTGTAAATATTTAAATAAAATTATCACTCTTTTTTTTTTTTTTTCCGAAAATGTTCATTCATACCAACCCTTTTACGAAATTTTCAACTTTTTATGTTTGACATTATGATATTTAAGCTACATGTATAGCTGGCCTACATATGTGGGTGTGTGTTTAACTAAAGAAAGAACAAGCACCTCAGGAGCCATCCGATGTGACCTGAAAATCTCCGCCGCATATGTCGTTGCATCTTCTGTCGCACCTATAGTCAAGTTATAGCCTAAGACCTTGACTTGCTCTTTGTCTTTGGTCATATGTATGTTATCTAAAGAAGTCTTTAGATCTAGATGCCTCCGCTGGATTTTCCTCAAGTACTTTGCGAGTGAGTAACTCATTGGTTCAGTAATAAACCTAAGCCATGGTCCTGCAAGACCTACAACGAGCTTGACTAAGTTTGGATGATTCAATCTAGATTGTAGCCTGAGTTGCCTATAAAAGTTCAGTTTCTGGTCCTTAGTAATAGATACACGACCTTCTTCTATGTATGGCAAAGTAACGAACATTGTTGCATCGCTGGATTCGAACTCTCCCTCGTAGACAATGGCGTACTCTCCTTCCTCGATCACAGCACGCATATGAACTTTCTGATCAGTGACCACTTTCGCTGTTTTGATCGTGGAAGTACAATCCTGTTCTTTAGAATCGTAGCTGCGAACTACGTCACCGTCAGCATTAGCTCGTCCGACTCCTTCATCACGGCTAGATGACGTAAGGCAAAGTTCGTCGGTGTACGTCACCGTCGATTCGGCAGGTTCGTCCATCGGAAGGATTTGTATATTATTTAGCTTTTGAAAAGAGAAACGCTCCAATAAATAAAATTATAACTCGAAATTGATTCCAATGTTAGATTTGTTTATATATATTTATTTGAAATATTATATTTTTTGTATAACTAAAAAAATTTAAAAATACCACTAGCCTTGTTTTTTTCACAACGAATAAACCTAGATTGGAAAATTGCATCTCAAAAGCTCACCCAATTATTATATGGTTCTCTAATTCCAAGTTTTGTTTTATTATATCTTAATACTCATCTCAACTAAACTCGCATTCAGTAACTAACATTATTTTAATACATTAAGTACCCTCACCCTTCATCAACAACCACGTAACAAAAAAAAATTATTCCTTACTTTTTTTAAAATCCATATCTTTCAAACCTGAGTGCGGAAAAAATGTATAAAAGTAGCATCGCTTTTGTCCTTTTAAGATGAATAAAGATTCATTATTTTTTATTTTTTTATTTTTTTTTTAAAATAAAATTTCACTAGTAACATGCGAGTTCTTTGAAAACAACTCTGAGAAAATAGAGAGAGTTGTAGACAACTTCCATATTATAGAGCTGCAAACAATTCTCAGGATATAGAGAGAGTTGCAAACAACTCTCAGGAAATCGAGAGAGTTGCAAACAACTCTCAGATAATATAGAGAATTGTGTGCAACTGCCAGATTATAGAGTCACAAACAACTCAAAGGTATGTTTTTTAAACAACTCTTAAGTATGTTTTTTAAACAACTCTTAAGTATGTTTTTTAAACAACTTTCAGATTAGTATTTTTGTCCAAATTTTTAATGGAAGTAACAAATGACACTATCCTAATTTCGGATACTAGTGGGTAATTAGGTAATTGAGTACAAGGTACTAGTTGTGGAATCGCATTTAATTTTATTGTTAAAAAACACGGTGGAAAAGTAACTGTATTTCAATTATGGAATTATGTGCGAATAAATTACGTAAATGAAAAGAGAATAGTCTCTAATAGAATTTTATTTACCAAAAAAAATATTATATTTAAGTTACCTAATTACGCAAATGAGTTTTCTATAAAAAAAAATAGAATTACGTAATTAGAATTTTGGTTTGAAAAAAAAACTATTATGTTCAGATTGTAGAATTGCGCTAATAAGTCGTTTAAATAAAAAAAAATGATTGCGAAATAAGTTTTAAAAAATAATTGTATTCTTGATGCGTAACGAAATTTGATTACTAAAAAACATTTGATTAGTAAAAATTAATTGTGTTTAGTTAGAAGATTATGTGAGCCCTCAAAGGTAGAGTAGGGGGACCAAAAATCATGAAATCCTTCTATAAATCTTTTATTGGTGAGCTTTGGCGTTACTGCGTCAGACTAATGGTTTACCCTGTGGGCAAGCGGGTTCTTTCTGAAAAAAAAAATGATTACATGTAATTTGATTGCGAAAATATACTTATTTTTAAAATAAATTAAATTAAATTTTAAAAATAATAACAAAAATTATTATGTTTAAAATATTATTTTTTAAAATTCATATAATTATAGATCATTTAAAAAAATTTACTTCGGTTATTGGTATGTCTCGTAAAACAATATCAATGGTTTGGATTTCGGAACACTAAAATTATTAAATATTTAATATTACAATCAATTGATTAATCAATAAAATAAAATTTTAAGAAGAGACTCCTAAGTCCTAACTTCTAACTAACAAACTAGAAGATATACTCCTGAAATTTTAGCAGTTATCCAAATCTCAAACATTTCAACCAAAAAACTCTCGAAACACGCTCACTGCTGCCTGCTGGCGCCATGTTCTTCGTCACTCCTTGTTCTTCCTCACCATCGTCTCCAATTATATTTCTTTCTCATCCAACGAAACCACAATCCTCACATGATTCATTGTTGACAACTCTCCGTTCACACGACTGCTGTTTTTCTCCTCCGAAAATTTCTGGACAGAAGATCGATCGCCCACCATTGTTAGCCACTGTTAGATTCCGGTTCAGTGAAAGGCTCGTTGTCCAATGTAGCTGCGTCGACTCTCCTATTGATCTCAAAGGTGAGATATTTTCGTATTTGTTCTAGTCTCTCTCTGAGGACATTTATCGAACAGTTTAAGTGCATTTAGCCTCTTGTGGAGTAGTTTCGTCAGAGCAAATCGGTCATTTATAGCTGTAAATTTGGTAAATAAATTTAAAAATGTAGATAATTTAGTTGTTTTTTGAAGAATTTAGGATATACTCACCGGTGTACTTTATCATATACACTTACGCAAGTAGTTCAAAGTATGTTAAATGCCCATAAACAGCACTATATGTATGTATACTGCTGTAGTTTATGTTAATAATTAGTAGTTCTGTGAATTTAAGTAAAGAAAATTAAATTGTATCAAGTTTTCACAGATGGTTAATGGAGATTTTCAAACCAGCAATCAAGTGGTACTAAATATGTTGGCGAAATAAGCATCAAGAGCTGATATCTATGTTAATATGCTAAAAATTAACAAGTTCTTGACTATAAGTTATGAAGCAACATCTCTTTTACTACTTGTGTAAGTTAAAGAAACATTTTAATTAGATAGACAATTTTCAACAAGCTACGGCATTGCTATATGTCTCAGGTTCCGTATTTTCTTTCTTCCGAGGAATCAGTCTACGTGAGGAGGAGACTGAATTGCTTTTGATGAAAAACCCTTCATTGGAAGCGATTTCTTTGGAGAAGATACGTAGCCGTACTCTTTCGTTACAGTCTCTAGGAATCAATAGCTTTACACTTCACAAGTTGGTGACAACATGCCCTACCATTTTAACAGCAGAGGAAGTTGGTCAGGTAATAAACTTTCTGCAAAATGATTTAGAAGGAAAGCTTGAACCAGCACAGCTCGAGCGCCTTTTGTATTCGATTGATAAAACATCTTTGGCTGATTTCGATCGAAAGGTTAAGCTGCTTCTTTACCATGGAATTCCAAAGGAAGAGATTGTTAATATCCTTAACAAAGTTAATGTTACCAAATTCATAGTAAAAAACTCTCTCAAAGATATTGAAAAAATCATTAGTTTTCTGATACCCTATGGTGGTATACGGTTGATTCTAAGGCGTCCGGCAATACTCAATTACAATCTAGATCGTCAACTGATTCCACGAGTCGAAGTTCTTACGAAGCTTAGTGGAGGAGACAAGAACGCGACTGGTACAGTGATTTATAGACTCCCGGCTATCTTGAATTACAGCGTGGAGCATGTGCAAAGCCATGTAGAGCTGCTGAGGTCTTTTGCTGGCCTAACTGATGACCAAATATTTAAGATTGTTTTTGTGTTCCCTAATATGATCAGCACCAGCAAGGAGAGAAAGTTACAGCCTAGGATAGAGTTTCTCAAGCAGTGTGACCTGACTCCGAATGACATTTTCAAGTTTTTGACGAAAGCCCCTCTGTTCCTAGCTCTGTCGTTCGAAGATAATCTAGCGCGTAAACTTGGGTTTTTATTTAAGATTGGGTATAAACCCAGAACAAAGGAATTAGCAATGGCTATGGGAGCTATGACCAGAACAAGCTGCGAGAATCTGCAAAAAGTGATAGGGCTCTTCTTGAACTATGGATTGTCTTATGCCGATATTTTTGCAATGAGCAATAAACACCCTCAAGTACTGCAGTATAATCACACCTCATTGGTGGAGAAAATGGAGTACTTAGTAAAAGAGATGGGTCGGGAAGTTAAAGAGCTTCTTGCTTTCCCCGCTTTTCTTGGTTACAAGTTTGATGACAGGATCAAACTTAGGTATGAGGTAAAGAAGAGGATCAGAGGGGCAAACATGTCACTCAACAAGCTTTTAACTGTCTCGGCCGAAGATTTTTTAACAAAGGGGGAAAAAGAAGTAGAAACGGCCGAAGACTTTTTAACAAAGGAGGAAAAAGAAGTAGAACAGGAAATCGGAGTTAACTAGGTAGGTCAAGTATTTTGATTTGTCATTGGCACATATTTTCCTTCTGCTTGGTACAACAAGATAGTTTGGTTTGGGGAAAAAACTTCAGAAACCTCATTTGCAGCGTCAACTATCAGAAGCCGCCTAGGACAAAGTTTGGACTGAAGGTAAATTAAGATTGTAAAAGGAGAACTATTTCTGTCTTCCGTTCTGCTTCGTTCGATTGTTGTATCTCTACTAGAAAGCCATCAGTTAGTATAGGAACCATTGTTGCTGGTTTGGTAATATCCGGAATAGTTTAAATTTAAGCCATTACAAAACCCACGATGGTTTTCATTGTCTTCCTCTTGTATTATAGTTTTTGTTTTTGCAATCTTCACTACATGTAAAAACACTGGTCTTAATATCTCTTTTGGCTGAACTGTCATACTTTGAATTTCTTGCAACAAATGCAACTGAGACATATTTAGATTATAGATCATATATATCAACTCGTAAAATTGATACAATTTTCTAGAAAAACAGAGTTCTATTGACATTATGGAAGCTACTTACAAGTGGATGTCCTTAACCAACAAAAAAGGAGAGATTCAAGTATATTAATCGGAAAAGGGAAACCAAGCTAATAAACTTGTCTACATTAGGCGATTATACATTGTTTTCTTTACTTCTCGAGTTTTGTTCAGTAACCATGTCATGATCATTCGAATGGACAACCAACTATACAAAAATGATAATGAATCTTCAAAAGTTTGTTGGTTCTGCCTGATTATGAGTTCCTCTCTACGTAGCCTGTTAGTATCAGCCGAAGGGGACAGGCCGTTCACAATCACAGCAGTAAAAGGTGACATTACTCTGCTAAGGAAGGTTCTACAGCCACAGGCTCAATTTTCTCAGTCTTACCATTTCCTTTAGGTATAATGACACCATATCCTCCGGCTTTTCTTTTGTACAAAATATTAATTTCACCTGCACATAGCCATTGAGCATCTCATGATTCTCAACTCAATGGATTCTAGCTAAGTACCGCAGAGACGGGAAAATACAATAGCTTACCTGTTTCCTCATTCCGGAAAGCATAGAAGTCATGGTGAATCAATTCAAGCTGCTCCGCTGCTTCAGTGACAGTCAGAGGCAGCATCTCGAAATATTTTGTACGAACAATCTGAAAAGGAATGGGTTAAATAATCATACAGCAGGTTTGGATCTAGTAAATAAAAATACTATTTTTTAACTTGACTAGTTTCGTAACATATAAAAAGAAGCTATGTTAAGAGTCAGTAATAGAACCTCCTTCACAAAATCATCCTCCTCCTCATGTTGAGGAGATTCAATTTCATCTTCCGCGTTTTCATCCTCCACAACTGGTTGTAGCGTTGCCTCTCTAACCTTAGATCTGTTGAATCCTTTCATGTGCCGACCATGGTCAGAGTCTTTCTCCTTAATCTTTCGAAGCTTCCTTTGTATAATTGATGACACTAAGTCAATAGTCCCGTATACCGTCTCCGCGTCTTCCTCTGCACGAATCACTCCATGTTTCTTTGTAAACAAAGTCACCTAAAGCAACACAAACTATAGTGACCCAACTTTCTAATTATCAAAATATTTAAAAGAGCGCAAATGCGCACCTCGCATCTCCTGACCCTGGGTCCTTTGCCGAACTCTCCTCCTCTAACCGACAACCTGACATCAACATCGCGCACAAGATGATTGTGCTTCTGGACAGCCTTGCCTACCTTCTCCTCTACATGTTGTTTAATTGTATCTGTCAACTATATTAATTCACACAAGATAAGGTCTCACACAGGTTTCAATAAGTGAGTGCTATACATCTAAGCTTTCTATATCAAGACAACATGAGATCTTCGCTTTATTAAGATATGAATATGATTCCTAAGTAAAAACTCCATAAAGTAAAATTGGAAACCCTAAAAAGGAAACTTAGTATTTCGATGAACAAGAACTACAATGAAGTAGGGTTTGAAGAGAGTACAAACCTCAAGATTCTTTCCTTGAATGATTAGTTTGACGGAGGAGAGTGGACCGTCCCATGACATTTGAACTGAGAGCGAATTGTTGCGGCATTTTCTGGTAGTTCTTGATTTTAGGTATGGGATGGTTTCAAAAGTTGAGCTCAGGAAAGTGGATTTGAGAGTCGATGACAATGGATTTGTGAGTTTTAAGTTGGACGAAGATGAGGATGAAGGAAAGGACGAGGAAGATGAAACGGAGAGACATGGATGGTGAAAGCTGGTCTGTAGAGAAGCTAGAAGAGTCGCCATTTTTTTCTTTGTAGCTAAAAATAGTAATGGGAATTGGGAAGTGTAGTGTGAAGAATTAAAAGGAATGGGATTGAGATTAGTCCGTGAGAATCGGATAAGACACTTGACATGGCAGAATGGATAATTATTCAAGTCCCACTCCCTCGTGTCCGACAAAATGAATCCGACCATGTTTCTATAATCAATTCTTGCCAATTTTGTGAGCGATATTTATAAATCAAATAAATTTGGTTAAAAAAAATAAAATATCATATGTTAGAGGAGATTTTTATGATTTTTGTATATGTATATATTTTTGACGGAACAAAATTTTATTTTTACCCGACTTCTTTCAGATTCCCGGTTATAGATTTATATACATATCCGAATTCTAGAATGAAACTTGTGTCGAATTACAGGCATAACAAGTATATGCTCAATAGGACTCTCCTTCCTTAAGTGAATACAATAAACGCAGCACAAGATTTGTGGCTTTGCGACATCCATTTCTATGAAATAAAATTTGGTTGAATGCCCGTTATTTAATGACTCACGTCTTCGGTTTTTTGGTGTGTTTAAATTTTCTAGTTGAGCCTTGTGTTTTATACCCATATAATAATTCATTTTTTTTTTTTATTGCTAACGCATTATGTTAGCAAAACCAATTTGAGGATAGCTAGTTTGATTTGGTTTAAAATGACCACAAAAGACAAGAAAGGATCTTTTCATTTAAGTCTAAATTTTTGAAAAAATATATAATTTTTTTATAATTGGTTTCTATACTAGTTTTAGGTTAAAAAAAATACACAATTTTTTTTGTAATTAGATAAAAAAAAACACAAAACAAAAGTGAAATAAAAAACATAAATTGTTGACGGAGTTTAGCAAACTATGCATACGTTTTTTAACATGCTGCATATCGATTTTATTAGAATGACTTAGTGACTTTCTTTTTTTCGATACATTCACCAAAACTTAGCTATTGGGTTATAGAGAGTTGAACAAAAAAAAGTATAAACGATTACAAACCTTAATGAGTAATTTATGACTCGCTAAATTATTTTCTTTTCAAATTCAAAAAATTTACAGCTCTCTTTAACGAGTCTAACAATCTCCCACTTGAAGACTTGTTTCAACATTTCTTCACACATTGATCTATACAGCATATATTTCTGGTCTTGTTACTCGTGCTAACCAACTAAAGTTGAACACAACTTTAGTTTTTCAGTGACTACTGTCTTTGTCAACATATCAGCTGGATTCTTGCTTTCCTAGGATTTTTTCCAATATTAGCACCTCATCTTCCAATAAAGATTTGATGAAATGATAATGAAGATTGATATATTTGGTTCTCAAATGACATGTTAAATTATTCGTAAACTAAATTGCACTTTGACTATCACTATGCAAAATGTTCTTTTTTTGTATGAATCCCAGCTCGGTTAACAAACCTTGAAACCAATATTATCTCTTTACTGGCTTCGACCACTGCTACATACTCAGCCTTTGTAGTTGTTACAATGAAAATTTTCTGTAACTTAGATATCCAACTAACAATTGTAATTCCAACAATAATTATATAACCGATGGTACTTTTTCGGTGATCAACTTCACCTCCAAAATCTGCATCTACGTAGCCTTGTACCTTTAACTCACTCTTCCCGAAGTACAAACACTTTCCTATGGTGCCTAGTAGGTACCTCAAAATCCACTTTAAAGCTTCCCAATGAAGACTTCATGGGGTTGACATAAACATGCTCACAACTCCCTCTATATGACTAATATATGGTCTCGTACATACCATCGCATACATCAAACTCCCAATAGCTAAGGCGTAACGAACCTTAGCCATGAAGTCTTTCTCTTCCTCCGTCTAAGGGGATTGATCCTTGGATAAATGAAAGTGCCCCACCAATGGTGTATTAACTGGCTTGACATCACCCATGTTAAATCTCTGCAAAACACGATCGATGTACTCTAACTGAGATAAATGTAAGACTTTTTTATGTTTATCTTTTGTGATTTGCATTCCAAGGATCTTCTTTGCCGGGCCCAAGTCATTAATGTCAAAACAAATTGACAATTTATGTTTCAATCTTCCAATATCATCTATATCTCAACCTACTACTAACATATCATCAACATAAAGTAGCAAAATGATATAACCGAACTTACATCTTTTGAAATAGCAACAGTGGTCAGCATTACACTTCTGGAAACTTTTTTTATGTATAAAACCATCAAATTTCTTATACCACTGTCTCGGAGCTTGTTTTAGACCATACAAACTTTTCTTGAGTCTGCATACCATGTTTTATTTTCCTTTTTAAAAACCCTTCTAGTTTATACATTTATATCTCCTCATCCAAGTCCTCGTGAAGAAATATAGCCTTCACGTCTAATTGTTCAAGATAATTGTCTTCAATGGCAACAATACTCAACATTAATCTAATAGTATTGAGCTTCGCACCTGAAGCAAAAATTTCGGTGTAATCAATTTCTTCTTTTTCCTGGAACATTTTGACAACTAGTCGGGATTTGTATTTCAAAAAGCAATCATGCTCATCTTTCACCTGATACACTCATTTGTTATGAAGTTCCTTCTTACCCATGGGTAACTCAGCTAGTTCCCGTGTCTCATTTGAGATTAAAAATTTCATCATATTTTTCATGGCAAGCTCTCACTTACTAACATCATTGGTCTGACAAGCTTCATCATAGCATTCAGGCTTCCTTTAATCCGTCAGTAACAAATAGTTCAAGTATTTTCTGTTGGGAATATGGGGTTGAGAAGATCTTCTCAAAACAAGAACTTTCTCGGTCGGTTTTAGGGTGTCGGGCTGTTGTCGATCGGTTTGTCCAACTGACTTTTCTTACTGAGGGGTTAATATGATCGGCTTTATTTATTGATTATCTGAGACCCCCTCGATATCTCCAAATACTGATATGTACGACTTTGATTCCTTTACTTCGATTTTATGTTTGTCCTTGTACATCACTGTTGTATTGAAGATCACGTTTCTACTTCGTATCATCTTTATGTTTTCCTCATCCCAAACACGATAACTGAACTCATCTTCGCCATAACCGATAAGAAAACATTTCTTTGATTTAGGATCAAGTTTGTTCCTGTCTTGATCATTTATATGAGCATATATTGTACAGCCAAAAACTCTTTTATGTGATAATTTTATATCTTCACCATTCCATACCTCCTCAGATATTCTATGTTCTAAGGGAACTGATGGGCCTCAGTTAACCAGATAAGCTAATGTGTTGACTGCTTTTGCCCAAAACCGCTTCTGCCCAAAACTGCTTTGGTAAACCATATTGTATACGAATTCTTCTAGCTCTTTCTGCCAACATTCGGTTCATATGTTCAGCAATATCATTGTGTTAAGGCGTACGTGGCACGGTTCTCTCCACCCTGATCATGTGCTCATAGAAAAAATTCTTGAATATGGTGTCCTCATATTCACCATCATTATTGGTTCTGAGCTTTTTAATATTCAGACATGTTTCATTCTGAACCATGTATTTCCATATCCTAAAAACATCAAACACTTCATATTTATGCTTTAGAAAATAAACGTATACCTTTCGAGAATGATCATCGATAAAAGTCACAGAGTAGTGTTTCCCACCTATAGATGAAACAGTTTTTGACCTTCAAACGTCGGAGTGAACAAACTCTGGCCTTTCTTTCTTTGGGGTTCTGCCACTCGTCTAAACACTGACTATTTTCTACTTTCAAGTATGCAATCTTCGCATATGTCTTTATAGATTGACTTAAAACCTGAAATCTTCCCTTTCGAGTACATAATTTTCATACCCTTTTCACTCATGTGGCCAAGCCTCTGGTGTCACACATTTGGATTTCGTTTCCTAGCTATTATTGCATTTGAACAGCTCGTCTCTATTGTCTTGTAAAGAATATTATTATTCTTTCCAGAAGAAATCGACATTGCTCCCTTTGAAATCTTCCAATTTTCACCATGGAAGATCGTACTGTTTCCTTCGCTAGCCAACCCTACTGAGATTAAGTTCTTTCTCAGATCGGGGATATGCATTATGTTTTTCAGTTCCCAGACATACCCATTCAACTTAATCTTCATGGTACCTTTACCAATAATATCATAAGGTTGATCATCACCAAGATATACATTTCCAAGGTTACCACGAACATACCACTTCTAAGAATTATTTCTTCGAAGTAGCGTAGAAAGATGCTCCAGAGTCTAACACCCAAGACTCTTCCCTGATTTCTAAGGAGAATATTAACGCATCATCTCCTTCTAAAGTTATATTTTCCTTTATCTTATTCTCCTAGTTTTTTTCTCTTTTGCATTAATATTTATTGTTTCTGATCTTCCCACAATTTCAACACTCGATATTTTTCAACCCCTGGTTTTTTTAAGATTCATGGACTTGAACCTCCAGTCTCTTGAGTACCTTGTAGTTCGGTTTACCGCGTTCATACCCTCTGGTTGAATTTATTCCTCTCAACTCTGTATGTAAGAATGAGGAGATTGATGACTCACTGATTCTCTCATTTGAATCTCTTCATTGAGAACTAGGTCACAAACATCATCAAATTTCAACTTATTGCTTCCTAACGAGCTACTCACCGCCCTGATAGTAGCATTCCAACTATCTAGTAGTGAAGACAAGAGTATCAATGTTTATACTTCTTCATCAAAATTAATTTCAACTTAGCTCAACTGGTTTGTGATTGTATTGAGTTCATTGAGATGTTGAGCTACCGACGCGCCCTCCGTCATTCGCAAATTGAATAAACGTCTCATCAAGTGAACTTAGTTGGACGTTGATGGTTTCTCATACATACCGAAAAGAGCCTTCATAACACTCATCGTGGTTGTTTCATTTACGATGTCAAAAGCAAAGTTGCAGGATACAACAATCAGATGACTCCAAGAGCTTGTCTGTCAATAAGGGTCCATTCTTTATCTTTCTTACTCTCTGGCTTTTTTTCTGAGAGGGGTTAATAAAGCTTTTTTGGGTACAAATTGGTGAGGTTAATTATCGTATGAGGGTAAATTCGTAATTTGTTCGATGTTTTGTGGCAGTATGTGGGTGTTTAATCTTTAGAATAGAGGGTAGAGGGAGAATTAAGCTGGCTGGTTGCAGTTAATATTCATTACCTACATTTAATGCAGGTGGTGGGTATTTATACCCTTACATTTGGGCCCTTATGGGCTTTCGGGTCATGTTCAATGCACTCGGGTCATGTTTAAAGACCCATGAGCTCTAAGTAGGAGAGCAAGTAGCTTAGTCGAGAAGTGTTTAGGTTTTTTAGTACTTTTGTCATAGTTCGAACAGTCCCATTAGCTAAGTGTTCGAAGAGGTCTGTCCGGTCCGGAGGGCTAGGTCTGATCTGTCCCTGTCCGGTGAGTAGTCAGAATTCGGACTCATCACAAATAATCTTCAATCTGTATCTTCCAGAATCTAAAATCTACACCATCAAACTTTTTGATTCTCACATCTCCTTCATTTGTAGCCACTGCTCCCAGTTAAATTTGACCTCATTTGGATCGCTACCAAACATGTAGCTCCGATACCAGTTGTTGGGAAAATACACATTTTTCTTGGCCAAATGGCTTCTAAACTGGCTATAGGTAAAAAAAAGGTTTTGGGAAAATACACAATTTTCCTGCAATCAGATAAAAAAAGAACACAAAAACAAAAGTGAAATAAATACAGAAATTGTTAACGGAGTTTAGCAAACTATGCCTACGTCTTCAGACCGGTTGCAGATTGATTTTATTAGAAAGACTCGATGACTCTGCCTTTTTCGATACATTCACCAAAACGATTACAGACCTTAATGAGTAATTTATGACTCACTAAATTACTGTCTTTTCAAATTCAAAAATTTTTCATCTCTTTTTAATAAGTCTAACATGAGTTTCTCTCATCATTTCTACAGAATAAGACAGTTCATAATTTTTCATTTGTTTTAACTGCATTATTTCATGTTAATTTATTCATGCGTTTTTCTTTCTTTACTTTGCGAGGCCATTTTCCATGGAATTTGTGAGAAATGATCCAAAAATATTATATTGGGGTCATTGTTTGTCCAAATTTGTTAATCCTTTCAATTCTGATATCGTTGAATCTTGTCCACGCTATCATTATCTACAATCCCAACAAGCTTTCTCTTCTTTTTGTCCATATTTCTACCATCTCATTCAATAGTCTCTTTGAGGGTTCCTCGATTTTTAAGAAGCTTAAAGGCACCACAATGTAATCATTTTCCCATGGAAACCTCATGAATAGTTCCATAACTTTGTCCATCTATCATCGTTGACTTTTATTACTTCATTCATATTAAGTACATTATATTTTATATAAATCATTAAAAATTTAAATATGTATTTACTTAAGTTTTTATGAAAAATAAAATAATTATAAATATAAAAATGACTATATATATACATTTTTCAAAAAAGTTAAACAAAGCACGAAAAACATTTTTCAACAATTTTTAAATTTCATTCAAATTGAAAATAAACAAACGTTCAATTCAAAGTGTCTTTATGGATTCACCAATATACTGGATCTAATATTGCTTACTAAGAAAAACAGTTATAATTAAAATTGAGAGACTATTCAATAGTTTTCTTCGATGCTCAACTGAAAAGGTGTATTTTATCAAATGGATAAATTGACCAAACATTTGCAGACCATATAAAGATGGTGGCCTAAATGTTAGGTCAATTAAGGATCTCCAAGATTTTTTTTATTCTAAACTATGGTTTAAGTTTAAATAAAATAAGTCTTTATGGTTAAGTATACTCACAGTATCCATTGTAAGCAGCTTCATCCTCTTCAGACCCATTACTCTAAGAATCATTCACTCACTTGGAAAAGGCTAATGAGTATTAAGGATTATGCTCAGAAGAATATATATTGGAAGTTAAGGAAATGAGACATTGACTTTTGGTTGGAGAACTAGTGCACTACTTTTCCTTATATTAACATATCTAGCAATGAGAATAACAACAGCTGGTATTCTAAAGAGAAAGTCTGAAACTATTGGGATAGAAATGCATGGACTATGGAAAAGTTGTAAAGTAAATTTATTCCTTCAAAGATTCAGTTAATTCAATCATTACCCATTAAGGATCATAAGGAACATATAATAATTTGGACCCTAACTAAAGATGGAACTTTTAAAACCAAAAAAACTGGGACAAAATTAAAACTAAAAAACAAATCAAGCCTCATTAATAGAGTTTGGAATTATATAACTTCAGAGAAATGTTCTATGTTGTACTAGAAAATTATAAACTCTTGGATATTTGTAGATTTTGTTCTTAGAAAAATGAATTTTTTTTCTGGTCTCTAAGAGCCAGTTTTGTTTCGATACTGAAGACATAAATTATTTGTTTGTATCTGGAAAAATTGATTGGAAAACTTGGACTTATTTCTCAAAACTTTTCAATATTAGAATAGATAGGTTTATGTCTATTACTCATCTTCTTAGAAAATCGTTTTGGTCTATGAAAAATGATGTTCATATTAGAACTATTCTCCCTATTATTATATGTTGGGTTCTGAGAAAAGCCTGAAATCATGCTAACTTTAAAGGTATAAATGATGCTTTCAACTCAATCATCAGTTATATTATTGGTAGTCTTGATCAGGATATGTTACTCAATAACTCTCATTGGCTTGAAGATATTAATATGGCTATTAAGCTTGGTTGTTATAATCATCTTACCAAAAAAAAGAAAAAAAAAATTATTTAATTGGTTTCCTCCTGGTGCTAACAGATTTAAATTAAATATTGATAGTTCATGCTTGAGTAACGGTGAAGTCTCAAATGGTGGTTTATTTAGGGATAGTTATGGAGATATTACTATTGGATTTTGAAGAGTATGTGGAAAAGTCACTCTCTTTCTAGCTGAAACCATACCCTTGATTGATAGTCTAATCCTACGTAAGAATTTTGGTATAAATAAGGTAAATATAGAATCTGATTCAATGATTTTAATTGGTTTTATAACTAAAGGTAACTCTCCTTATACTCCAGCTCCTTTACTTAATTGTTGTAGAAATTTGGTAAACTCTTAAATGGTTTTCAAACACATATATAGATACCAGAATAAGACGATTGACTACTTAGCCAAGTGGACTATAAAATGAAAAATAAAACTTGACCTTAATAACAATAATGCTCCAAATCATTTTAAGGCTATTGCTCTCTTGAAAGGATTTGACTAGGATATATTCGCTTAGAATATTAAATGCAGTTTCATATATTCTTTTCAATTTTCATTTTTCAATGTAATTGTCACTAACATTCGATAGCAGGTTTTACCTGACTAACAAATTTACAAATATTTGGATGCATGCCATATTTAACAAGTAAAGTGGGTAAGCAAATAAATAAGCAGAAAATCAACTCAAACGGAATTCATAGCTGGCTAAGTAGCAAATGAATAAGCAGAAAATCAACTCAAAATTCATAATTTGGAAGCAAATTTCAAGATTATGTAGCTCATCATCTTATTTTTAGAAGTGGCGGTCAAACTAAGCAGATCCCTAATTTTATGAAATCCAGAATTATAATCGTTGAAAGATTAAATTATGCAATCTACAAATATAAATAAAGGTTTCACGATATGAATAAGTTACCACATCTTTATTAGATCGAAAGTCTATATATTAGGTTGGAAAGATGGTTATTCAATAGACTAGTGCTAACAATGATGCATGAGATGAAATTCAAATGAAGATGAAATTACTTAAATTCAAATACCAAATCAAATTACCCGAGTAAGATCCTCAATAAGCTATTGAGTTGATTTTTCGTATAATCGGGTCATGCTTCTGCTTATTCTGATTGCTCTTATGTAATGGCCCTAAAGGTGCAATCAAGTTCTTCAAGCTATTTGACTATATGGATGCTTCCTTGAAATTGATATATCGAAGATCAAGAGAAATATTTTGATATATTATGGAAGGATTTGGCTGCTTTAAAATCCATGAAAACATCATATAGTAAAGCTCTGTCCATTTTCTCGAAGAAGTCAATAAGCTGAATATCAGACTCAATATTATCCTACGCCCTTTTCATTTCTCAAATTAGAAAGGAAATGAATATATTCTCCAACTAAACTTATCTTCAAAAGAAATAGAGTAATTCACATATGATACTACATACTGTAAAAGGAAATCTTAAGTATTTTTTGATAACTCAAGAGATATATATAGAGCTTTATTTCTAGTGTAGAATTCTAGAGACTTGATATATGGATTTTATAGAGAGATTAAGAATTTTATTTAAGTATTGGTAGTTGCAGTTAGGAACATGAAACCTTAGTTTTAGGCTTATAAAATTGTAGAAAGAACCTCATTACCCTTAAGAATTTTATTGTAAAAGTCGGATGTGTTTGGAAGGCTGTCTATCTGGTCAATTTAACTAGGAGGTTATGATATAAAGTTTAAACCAATAATCACAATTAAAGATCAATCCTTGACAGGTTTCCGAACATTATTTCACTCAAAATGACCTACAAGTTTGAAAGAACAAAAAAAATCAATTTGTCAAGTCAGAATGGATGAAACGGGAGAAAAAACTTAGGCTCCAACGCAGAAGTTCAGTTAATGTATCCAACAAATAAAATTTCGAGTCAATCCATAAATTTTGGTTTTTTTGCTTCTAACAATAAGAAAAATAATGAGGATATTATAGCGGGACTTTGGCTAGTAAATATATTTGGATCTAAAAGATTGAAGATCTCCATAGACATCCAAGTAGTAGCCAACCATACTTTATGCCAAATACAATCTAAAAAAGAAAACCTCATCCAATATCTAAACGAACTTCGCTGCCACAAAGCTCTATTGGAGCATGGTATTTTTGAATAAGTACCACTAGCAGAGAATACAGTTATGGATGTTTTGGATTTTTCGGCTTGTGCAAATTTAATATTAATCCAACAATATATTACCCTACTCACAAGTTTTTGTCGATGTTTTTTGCTTCATGAGTTATGATAATTGAGGGAGACGAGGAAAAATAAAATTGAATAACTCATTTAAAAAATATATTATAGAAGGATGACTTTCGAAAGATAAGGTCAAAGCTTGAAACATAAAAATAAATTCAACAAGATATGTGAATAATTAATACCTTGTACAAGCATGTACTCACTAAATCCTTGCTCAGATGTGTCGGCCTGGGAAAGCAACGCTTTTAATAGAAGAATTTATTATAAAAAGCATTTACTGTTGTGGCTATACGACTATTCATAGAAGAATTTTGCTCCAATTGTACTACTGGCCTACAATCATGTATGATGAAAAAAGTTAGTAAAAACTATGACACTTGCTAGCGCTTTTCAAATGCAATACAAGTCTCAACCGCTATACTTGAAACAATTTCAGAGGCTTTTCCTTTTTATAGATGAGGCATTGACATTGTAGGGCCCATATCAAGAGCTTCATGAGGTAGAAGCACAACCACTTGTATAAATTACAGTAAAAAAGTTCATATACTTCCTCAAATCAAACATATTTTGTATATACATGACACTAAAAGTTATCACAAAAAAGTAATAGAGGTTAATTTCAGAATAAACAACTAATACGATTATGTGCGACTATAGGTATAAAACAAAATAAAATATATATTTTTTCATGCACAGGAAAACGAGCAAGTGGAGGTCACTAACAAACAATAAAAATTGCTATAAATAAAATAATAGAAGAAACAACGTCGAATTGGACTTATTTCTATAGGAAGTTTTGTGGTCATATAAAACCACCTCAAGATCTACAATGATAGAAACACCTTTTTCTTTGGTGTATATAATGCATGGAATAATACTACTTGAACCTGTTATGCCTTCATACAAAATACCAACATATGAGGAATGAAACAACTCTGAATCAAATAGTGCATAACTTGACGTAACTTAAAAAAGAATATTAAAAGATTACATAAGATAACATTGGTGTGGATAAAAGTAGCCTGAGGGTAGGCTGGTAATTTCAAGTGGAGTTTCAAAACGGAGTAAGGGTGTTTCAGGGCGGTGTGAAGGTGTTTCAAGGTGTTTTAAGGTGGAGAGAGAATTGAGCAGCTTGGCAGCAGTAAATTTTGTTACCCATAGTTAATGCTGGTGGTTGGGTATTTATAGTATGAAATTTGGGCCCTTATGGGCTTTCGGGTCAAGTTTAATGGACCCGGGTCATGTTTAAAGACCCATGAGTTCTAAGCAGGAGGACGGGTAGCTTAGTCAAGAAGTGTTTAGGTTTTTTAGTACTTTAGTCATAGTTCGAACAACCTTAGGCTCACAGTGTTCGAAGTCAACTGTCCGGTTTAAATGTCCTGTCCGGTTTACGGAGAGATTCGCATTAGGCTGCCCTTCCGGGGAGCACTTCGAATTCGGACTCATCAAACATCATTACGAAACCCTGATTAAAACATATATAATTCCAAAATTCACTTTAAAAGCTTCAAAGTGGGATATAAATCTCTTATGAAAGTATTACTTCATACAAAATATAATTTCTCGACAAGTTAGGGTCAACCTAGGATAGGCTATATAAAATGGAATCAAAAGTTAAGACAGGAGCGTACATATTGATAGATGAGGAAGGAAATCAACTTCTTCATCCTTGGAATATAAAGTATCCATAGAAAAAATTATCATTTATAAATTCGTAGGTAATTTGTCAAAAAAACTACAGATTTCTTCTGACTTACTTAAAAAAATAAATAAAGCCAAATGGGAGGATGATTGCAAACATAATCTTCAAGACTATAAGAAGTCTATTTGTTTATCCAATAAAGAAGAATAAGTTTGGGATAATTTTGAAAGTAGTCATCAATCTTTAAAGGGATCTCATTACCTCTAAAAACGATAAGTCTGTAATGATTACAAAAGTAGTTATAAGCACTTCATGGAGTCTCAACACTTCTTAAACAAGCAAAATTAATAAGTCCAAGATGGTTTGAAAATTAACCATTAACATTGCAAAGAGTCCAAGTACCCTTTCATCAAACAAAATAAAGTTATATGTGGATGATTTAAAAAGTAGTCCTAAAATATATTGGGGAGTCGTGAACCCTTCAAACAAAATAAAAAATAAAAACAGGATAATTTTAGACCTAATTCAAAGAAGGATTTCACTATTCATCCTAAACTCTAACCCTATCAAAATCGTTTTTTTCCGTTTGGAACAACATAGTCTAGGAAACATATTATTATTTTTTCAAAAAAACAAACAACCTTTTAGGACTAAAATGAAAAAATATTATTACCATAAATAAAATAAAGATAACATATGGCCTAAAAACACAAGTAATGGCTGTTTAAAGTATTCTCAAACCAAAATAAGAGAAGAAAAGTATAATTCACTGACATATCAAAATATAAATTAAGTTAAAACTATGAAGTAAAAATAGGTTGATCAACATGAGAAACAACTTCAATATTAACATTAGGATGAACAACACAATCTTTGCAATATGAGCAATAACTTCAGCCTCGATAGTGGGAGCAATAAATTTATCTTACGTAAAGAGAAGAACAAGACTATATTTGATCAAAAGATAATCAATTGGGTTTAGATTAAAAGTGAAAGAAACGTCTTCATATATAACACACAAACTAGATGTACCCCAACCCTAATATTTTTCAATTTTAATAAAAAAAAAATCAATAACTCGATACCTACATTTCTTAACAGTCGAAAGGGAAATGTGTCAACCTCGAGTGCTTGTCCAACTAACATCATATAAAAAAAATTCACGAGGAATATAATACCATAATGGATTTAAGTTTAATTTGGGAAATCTTTGTCAAAGGAAAAAAAATCAAATTCTTCTCAGCATCTCCAACTACGTCATCAACAACCTTTTTCACATGCGCCTCTACTTTCTTCTCAAACTTAACATGTTACAAATACTCAGCCTCAAATGTCTTTGCCATAATACTTTCTAAGCCAATTCATCTTTCAGACTCTAATATAACTTCTCTATTGTGGTTTTAATTTTTTTAATAATTATATCATGTTTTTTCTGATCAACGACCCAGAGATGTTATTTTGTTTTTACTTCAATAAAATAAATTCACAACTCACCAGAAATAGTTACAACAATCATTTTTTGGACATAAAATTTATATTTGATCTGAGTTCCAAACTTACAAGAGCATGCAAGCTTTTGCTCAATGAGCTCCAACTTTGTTTTGACACTATTCTCTAGTATCACCTTAGCCTGAAGCTCAATCTTCAAACGTGTCTCGCTTTCGGCTTTGAACCATAACTCAAATTTTAACTTCTATGCAGTCTCAGTTTAGCCTAAACTTCAACCTTTAGTTATTGGCCACTCATAAATGACTCTGCTACAACTTCCAAGAATGGCCAAAGGTCAGCGATAGTAGGGAATAAACTTTTAAAAGCTTGATGCAACATTATGAATGCATTATATAAAAAATTTAAACTAATAAATTATAGTTAACATAATATAAATAGACTTAATAATATATAAAAATGACTTATACTTACATCAAACCTAGTTGCATCTGCCTCATAGCTAACTACATAAGAATAAGATGAGCTAATAAGGTCCTCATGCGAGCCATGTACCAAAATGATTAAATAATTCAAAAACTTACTCCATAGGGGATGATCTAAGTGCAGAAGTTGTATGAGTCTCATTAAAAGTATAATCAACCCCAACTCGATTACTAGGAATATGAACCGGAGTTACTTTAATTAAAGCATAAAAGTTGCCTAAAATATCAACCTTTGAATATAAAACTTAAAAAACACCAATTTTGTTAGTAACAATGACACTTACTGAAGAAACTTCATCAACCAAAGTGGAAACAACAGTGTTAAAGTGATGATCCCTTATCTACAAAAATTTTGGCCTTGACCTTTTTTAGCCTCAGATCCTCTAATAAAATCTTCATTTTTATGCTTTAAATTTGGATCAACAACCAAAGTCTTATGAATTAAAGTATCATAAGAATTATCAGGAATTGAAATCTTTGAAACCAAAGTTTATTCAACCACTATATTAGCATCTATGGCATAAACAAATTTCGCCCAAAACATACAAAAATTTCTTCTTCCACTTTTTCTCATATTTAGAAATATTATCAATAAGATTGACACTCAATGGCATGGTAAAATAAAAATAAAAATGAGTAAATTTTTTAATATAAATTTGGTCAAGCAAAAAACTCTTGAATTTTAAACTTTTCATACATGCGCAAGGAAACAATAATGAGGCTCATTAAAATCCTCCACGCGTTGGGATAAAGTTGGTTAGGACATATGATGACGAATGACAATGGGCTGTTTGGGCATTTTATGAAAGATGTTGACATGATAAATCCTTTTGTGGAAGTGTATTAAGTGAGCCACTTGAGATTGGTAAAAGTTGGACCAATGGAAGCCAATTGGAAATGGTATATGGAGTGGGACAAGCAAAATAAGATTGGTAAGTGACAAAAGAAAATGAGTTTTCAAAAAAATTGACGTGATGAGAAATATATATTTTAGGAGTGATTAAAACAAGAGATATATAAGCACTTCATATTAAAAAGTATCCAAGAATGACATAAAGAGTCGAATGTGAGTCAATTTTATGTTGAGAATAAGGACGAAGCCACAAATAACTTAAGCAACCAAACACCTTAAGTTAGTATAGTTGGATTTAAACTTAAAAATTTTCTCAAAAGGAGATGAAAGTTGGACTGTGGGTGTTGACATACAACTGATGAGTTATATATCAGTGTTAAATGCATAAGTCCAACCAGTTAAAGACATTGGTGCATTGGTGAGAATTTATAGACCAATTATGATAGTATGTGGATGATGTCATTTAGAAAAATCATTATGTTTTGGGGTATGTAGTGGTGTAGTAAGATGAGATATACCATTGATGGAAAGAAAATTATCAAGGGCTTTAGTTTCACCCCACTATATGAATATAAGGTAAAAATTCAATGTTTAAATTTGTTTTCGACTAATACTTTGAAACGCACAAACACATCATACACGTATGATTTCAATTTTAAAAGAATATCAAATATCTTATGTATAATGATCAACAAAAATATCGTAGTACTTAAAACCATCAACATAAAAAAATAGGAAAGGTTAAGACATTAGATAATAGAAATTCAAGCGAGTGAAACGAAAATAAGATAAAAAAATATAGTTTTATGTTTTTTATTGCATGAATACACATCAGAATGAAAAATATTAATGAACTAAGCAACGATAAAAAAGACTTTAAAAACTATATTTTTTATAATAAAAAAAAATTGCGTCCATATTAAAATATTTCACCTCAAAATTTAAATATAAAAACTCAAAAAATACAGAATTATATATAAAATTGATAGATCGATATATATATATATATATATATATATATATATATATATATATATATATATATATATATATATATAATTGATAGATCAAAATTAAATTAATTTCATAGATTTTATTTAATATAGTTTTGACAACAATAACAACAACAAATTTTTAGGAACTATATAATTTTATATTTTATATAAATTCAACTTTATGTAAAAAAAAAGTAAGTGATGAATCATAGTTTCAATTTAATTAGAGATATATAATTCGATACTAGAAAAGTTTAATAAGAGATATATGATTCACCGATCTACCTACAATTCGATCATAAGCCGCTCATATACTTTAAACTTTTATCCGTCAACTCTATAAAGTTTCTCGAAATCACTAAATGTATAACCACCAAATGTATGGTTAAATACACAGTCTTAATTCTAGTAAAAAAGAAAAAACTCAGAAAACCAATTTACCTTTATTGTTTTAATAAATTTGTATTTTATGTTATTATTTCAAACTTTAATTAACATTTAATCTAAAACACAATAATTATATATTAGAAAACAATAAATAAGAAGCTTAAACACTACAAAACTTAAAATAAATATCAAAATAAATATGCACCAAAGTCAAATTTTACAAACTGAAAATTAACAATAAAGTGGGATAAAAAAAATTAAAATTCACAAACAAATACATATACATTATCTCTTGTACGGATTATAGGTTTTTGGATTTTAAAAATATGGATCTAATACTGGTATCCACCGTTCACTTTTTGTGTCGATTTAGTTTCTGTTCTTAAGTAGAGTTCATATAAATGAACATGAATCCTGATGCTTCTGGTACATTTGGACAATGAAAGGAATGATAATATAGCTCAAGACCTGAAATGGAGAAGGATTCAGTCAATGCTTTGATCAGATTTAGTTAATTGTATGTATCCTGCTGGCTAAACCGGATACGGATCGTGTCTCTATTCAAATATGAACGCATCTTAATGCTCAAGTTTGAAACTTTGCTATCGTTAATGCTTTGAATCTTTTCCAAGACTCAGCCACTTCAAGCCCATTTTCCTCTATATGATGTGTTCTTCATTCAAGCCCATTTTAAGAGCGAGAGTCTTGTACTAAAGCACTAGTTTCCAAATCAAATAATTAATAAACTAATAAATTTTTGCTTACTTCTGTGTTGAACTGAATATTGCATAAAAATTTAATTAAATATTTTTAATTATGTCATGTTTATTTAATTATTTTTTTTAATTTTCGGTCGATTACCTTATTCATACCAATAAATACAACTTTCTTTTTAGTATATATATTATTTGAATATCAAATTTTTTGTTTGCTTTTTTTTAAAGGCCAAGGCTATTTCCTCCATGTTATTTTTTATTTCCTCCATCATTTGAAAAATTCTCCATGATGTTATTTCCTCCATAAAAGAAGTTACAAAATTACCCTTTTACCTATTTTTTTCTTCACAAAACTATTACCCTAACATACCCATCCAATTTAGTACAACAAAACCCATTCTTCACCCTAGAGAACTACCTTACAAAGAAGAAAACCCATTTTTCACTTATCACTACCTTACAACAGCTGATTCGAAGATAGAGAAAGAAATTCTAGGTTTTTCGGTTTGAAGTTAGATTTCTATGTTAGATTCGATTAGGGTTTCATTTGGGGTTTGATTTCATTGTTAGAATCGATTAGGGTTTGATCTTGGGTTCGCCTTTGGATATCCTACTGTTCTAAATTTTTTTTTGCCCACTGAGCATGTGATTCCGAGTAGGGCACTCGGAATCACATGCTCAGTGGGAAAAAAAATTCAGAATAGTGTGTGTGATTGATATTGTAGATGGATGGTAGAAAAAAGAAGAACCTTTTAGGTGGTTATAAAACAGGGATTAGAAGTCTGTACTACGTCTCCGTAAGTGCACCTTTGGTTGAACTATTGAATACGGTAAATGCTAAAAGATCGTTAACACTTGGTAGCAAACAGGTTTAGGTGTAGACATGTATACAAATAAATTATGTTGCCTACTTTTTTCGTATCTTATTTATCACAGAATTGAAGACGACAATAGGTTGATTATATTTAATAGCGAGCACCATGCTTTTCTTACACTGGTGTTTTACACTTGATTCCGAGAGGGCCACTCGGAATCAAGTGCAATGTCCCAGTAAACAAATTATCACATAATCTAACGAGACAGAGGGTTTGCAACTGATTCCGAGTGGCCCTCTCGGAATCAGTTGCACTTTTTTTTATAAAAATTGTAACTGATTCCGAGTGGCCCTCTCAGAATCAGATGCACATTTTTAAAAAAAAATTACACCTGATTCCTAATTCCCGGCTCAGAAATAGTTGTTTTTTTTTCAGAACTGTAAAAACGGGTTTAGCTGGAAAAAAATAAGTTTCGAAATAGGTATTTTCAAGCTACGAAGTTGTAAAACGTAAAAACAAGTTTAAATTACATTGTTTGTCGATTAAGTGCTGTTCTCCGGCTTTGTTTGGGTTTCTTCATTTTCCATGATTAATCTTCAATAAAATTGAAGTTCTTTGTTTTAGGGTTAATTTTAGAGGTAGAATCATATATCTTGGATTAAAGTTAGGTTAATGCTGTGTTTTTTCATATAAGACTTTTAATTAGATAAATGGCATCTAGTGATAAATTTGAAATAAAAATAAGGGTAATTTGGTAAAAGCAAGTCACTAGTGTTTTTGAAAGTTTGAAAGATGGAGGAAATAAAAAATAACATGGAGGAAATAGCTTTGGCCTTTTTTAAATTTCTTTTTTATTTACTTTATTTAATTTAATATACTTAGCAATGAGAGAATGAACTCCAATAATCTTCTTTTTTGGTTCCAAGAAGCTACAATTTCTAAACACCTTTATTCTTCTTCACATCTTATATATGATTTTTTTCCCCTCATCTCTATTTCGCATTTCTCGTTTGCTGCCAGCAATGGAAGATTTTTTCGATCTTCATTCAACTTTAAATTTCCTGCATCAAAGAACAAATTCAATAAAAGTTGATGTAATTCTTCTGCAACATATAAATTCGTATGCTGATGCTCACTACAAATAAAATGTAACCAATGAATTTAAGTCAATGTATGTTCAGTACAAGTCTGATCATATAGCTCTCCAGTTTTCTCAAAATATCAAAAATTTGTTAATGAAGCAAATAAAATATATTCTGGTTGGCAAGTTCAATCAAGGAATTCATAAAAAGCAAACAATTCACGATTTTCTGCATAAAATGAAACTAAAGAATGTGTGCAATAAATCTGTTTGGGACTCTCGCCACCTTTTATTGGAGTTCTCATCAAAAGAAGATTTGTGTACGGTCTGGGCTAAGAATGTATGGTATCTGGGTGAATCTTCTATGAGGCTCATTTAATGGACTCTAGATTTTAACACAAAATTTGAGTGTTCTTTAACCCCGGCTTGGATTAAAATAAAAAAAACCCTAGAAAACCTTTTCATCGAAGACATAATCCGTTCTAAGTTGAATCTATACGAAGTCCTCTCAAAGTTATAATACCAGAAAAGAAAAATGATGCCTAGCTTGAATAGAGATGGACCTAGCTCAAAAAATTCATCACAATCTCTGGGTTGGGTTTGGAGAAAACCAGGGAGGTTGGATAAATCTAAGCTACAAAGATCTTCCAAAATACTATAAAAATGTTTTGCATTGGTCATGATATAAACAGTTGCAAGAAGACCAAAATTAAAAACCAACAAATAGACAGTATCAACATCGCGAGTTCTGGAAATGAAAATTTTCAAAGAACCAACAATGTCACCAACAAAAACATGGAAAAGAAACAAAATTTAAAGTATATTATAGTGGATCCTAGTTTTCAAAATAATTTAGAAATTGCAAACAACAAGAACAATGCTACTGATCTTTCTGTCAGTAAAGAGAATGTTAATTCAATACATAATAAAGGAACGAGAACTCCTAAAGATGATGAAATAATTTATGCTATACAATCTCTTGAAAGTTGCTATAAACTGGATTATGAAAATATTATCTTGGAGACACCGACACCAAACAAAGACAATATAGGCAGTGGGCCTGCTACTCTAATTCATAAAAATAGAGAAGTAGATATTAAATTTCAGAATGTCTTGAACAAGAAACTTAAAAATACAAGAGGAATAAAAAAGAATAACAACTTATCTATAAAATTCTTGAGGCACTCAAGGACTAACAAGAAGAACAAATCCATATCCAGATGATAAAGGTTCTGGATTGGAATGTTAGGGGAATTTGTATTGTGAAAAGACTTAAATCTATTCCTTTTGGCTATCATATGTTTATTTTTTTGGAAAAACTTAATAGACTTAAATATGCTCCTAAAGAGTGGAACATGTCTCACTTTGGTAATTTATTTGATAAAGTTCAGGATTCTGAAATCAATGTCAAGAATCTGGAAATTATTCATCAAGAAGTCAATAGATTTGAGTCTAAAGTTGAACTATCAAAAGCTTATGCTAATCTTTTGTTGAATCTCAAGATGGAAGAAACCTACTGGTTTCAAAAGTGTTATACCTTGGATGAAGGATGGAGACAAAAACACAAAAGTTTTTCATAACTATGTTAACAAAAAGAGGAGAAGGAACAATACAAACATCATTAAGGTGGGAGAGGAACGGGTCACTGGAAATATTCTTATAAGCCAATCAGGAGCTAATTATTTCAAATATATTTTAACAAAAATACCTTACTCCAGCAAAGATGATGAATATAATTTTATACAAAACTCTATTTTTGATAATATCCCCAACCTTGTATCGAATGAGGATAATGACTATCTAATGAAAACTTCAAGCGAACAAGAAATACATGGAATCATTACTAACCTTAATCCATCAAGTGTTGCAGGTATGGATGACTTTTATGGCTGCTTCTTCAAAACTTGTTGGAGCATAATCAAGGAAGATCTATGTCTAGAAATGACTGACTTCTTACTTGGCAAGAAGATCCTTAAAGGGATTATGGTAACAAGTATGTGCCTCATCCCTAAGTCTATACAGAATGGAAGGAGTTTAGACCAATTAGTTTAAGTAGCCTTCTTAACAAAATTATGTCTAAAATAATCAACAACAGAATCATCAATTCTTAAAATCATTTCTAAAGTTCAGGGTGCATATGTACCTAAAAACTCTATTCATGAAAATATCCTTACAACAAAATAACTTATTTATGATCTTAATAAAAAGAAGAAATCTAGTAACATAATTATCTAAGTCGATATGTCCAAGTCATTTGACAAGATGTCTCACAGATTTATCACTAAAGTTTTGGAGTCATTTGGCTCTGCTCCTGCTTTTGTTGAGCTAATTAATAACCTTATTAGTTATGTCGATGTTTCAATGCTTGTACATGGTAGTGTTGTTGATTATTTTAATATTAAAAGAGGATTGAGACAATGAAATCCTCTTTTCCCGAGTCTATTTATTTTGGCTAAAGAAATTCTTATTAGAGGGTTGTATAACTTGTTTAACACTGATAAGTTGATGCAGTTTTCTTCAAGAAGTAACTTTATGATTCATTGTTTAGTATTTCCCGATGATATACTTATCTTTACTAACACTTTAGACTCAACTATTAACAAGCTTGGCAAGTTTCTCCAGACATATCAGAATATTCCAGGTCATGTAACCAATAATGAGAAGACTAAGATAATCATATCTTCTAGGCTAAAAAATACAAGAATTACGACTATCACCAATCTCACTGGTTTTAGCTCTAGTTCTTTTCCTACAGAGTACCTTGGAATCACTTTAAACACCAACAACATGGCTAGTAACTACATTAACCTCATCAACAAGATTAATAACAAGATTAGAGATTTGGAGAACAAGAATCTCGCATTTGGTAGAAGGATTGTCCTTATCAATTCAGTCTTAATGACTATTCCAACTCACTAGATACAAAGCTTCTTACTACCTAACTGCGTCATTAATAGAATTGAATAAATTTTTAACAAGTTTTTATAGGATTCTACTTTGGAGAATATAATTCATTGGTCTTCATAGTCTGGTCTCTGTAAGCCTTTTAATGAACGAGGTCTGAACATTCGTAGTTTCTCTGATTTACAAGATATGTTTTGTTGTAAAATGTTGTTCAATTTCAGGAAAAATAGTAGTTTATGGTCTAATCTAATGCATAATTTATATTGCAAGAGTTTTCATCCTTTACAGATATCTTATACTAAAGTTGGCTCGCTCAATTCGAGAAGATTATCTAAAATAAAGCCTACTGCTGAGCTTAACATTATATGGAAATTAGGCAAATGAGAGCTCGATTTCTGGCTTAAGAATTAGTAAGATCAATTTTCTTTAACAATTATAAATGATAACTGGGATAATTCATGGTATATGCATCAAAAGATGAAAGTTTTTGGAATGAAAACTAGTGGAATAATATCACACTTAGTAGTTTCTTGTCTCAAGCTAGTGTGGACAATATTCACAAAACTTTAATTAATGAGAAATCTGATGATACAATTATCTCGAAGCTTTTTAAAGATTATAACTTCAATACAAAAGATACTTGGAATCATATTAGAAGCAAGCATAACATGTCTAACCTTTTTGGTAAATTTGGAATTCGGTAACTCATAAAAAGTTGTATTTTCTTCACTAGAAACTTCTGCATAACTTCATTTTTGTTGATACAATATTACAAAAAAGATACTTAGTTCGGATTTATCATAGTTTGATTAGAAATAATTAAGACCGATAGAGGACAAAAATAACAAATAATATATATTTTCTCAAATCAAAAGCTCACAAAATCGATCATCCATACCAGAAAATCCTAAAACTTAAAAGATAAATTGTGGTTTTGCACCGAACCTCAAAATTTATATCCTCCGTCCATATCAATCTGCAAAATTCAGAAGCTTAATTGTACGATCAAACTCCAAACCATATCCATTAGGTTGGACAAATACAATATTCATAAAATAACAATAAAGTTCAAACGACCTGATCTTGAAAGTAATAATTTAGCTCTATACGAATTGTTAGGCACAAATTTGCATCCTCAATCACTTTGTTTGCAAGAACTACAATGGTTACTAATAGTTAAATATGTAAATTAATCAAAACTTAATAAATAAATATTAATCAATAACACGTAGCAATACCAATGAAGTATAAATTTGACTCCAAAATTTTAGAAACAATAATAATTCAAACTAAAATATTTTTAGCTTTTAGTTTAAACTAATTTTTTACAATGATTCAAAAATCATATTCCCATGTAATCAAGCTATATAAATACAGACTTTAATATAAAAATCTAGTATCTATATTTTACCACTATACAACAATCTTTTGGTTATTTCAAAATTTGAAAAAGTCTTAATTATTTTAAACCTATAATTTAAAGTTATATATATATTATATATATATATATATATAGTGTTATTTATGAAAATGATTTGGTACCGATTAAGATCCAAAAATCAAACTATTATTCACCTAAGACCCTTGTTTTTATATATCTCTAAGAAAGGCCTATTTAGCTCATCTATTTATCATCTAAGATATAATTATCTTTTATAATACCCAAAATACTATTAATTAACTGTATAAAAGATTTAAAATTCTTTACTCACTTTGTCTTTTTTTGCCATAATAATACTATGTTTCTTTCTCTTTTTATAGAAACAATATACAGTAGCTGTTGCAATTATAATTTTTTATATTCTTAGTGTTTTTTCATTGTTTTCATATGGTTTTCTTCGTTTTTTTTATTTGATTGTTGTTTTTATTTAATTTTGAGTTATTTTCATATAAGTCGATCTTTGCAGATTATGTGTCTTTTAGTTTCTAACTCTGTTTTTACTCATGATTTTGGTATTTTATTTGTTTTTACTTTGATTTATAGTTAAAATGTTGTATTGATTTTGGTTTCACTCATTTTTAGATTTTTCTCGGTTTTCTGTAAAATATCGTTGAGAAAGGTTTTTATTATGAAAAAGAAGAAGACAACAGTTACAAAAAAAAATAACCTTTTGATAGATGTGAAACTTGTTTAAAAGAAACTAGGTCAACTATGATATATGCTAAACCAAAACAATTATGATATATGCTAAACCGTATAATGAGAAACCAAACCCACTATGATAAATGCTAGGGTCAAACTATATATACCCAATTCTGCTTTAAGTATACCCAATTTTGAGTATACCCAATATTTTTCCAAAAATACCCTTTTCTAGGTATATAAGTCATTTTTTTACTAACTTCCATCCAACACATTTTCCCCTCAACTTTCTCTCACTTTCCTCACTTCTCTCACTTTCTTCACTTCTCTCACTTCTCTCTAAACTCTCAAAATCTCTTCTCTCAAAACACTCCCACCTCTCTCTAAGATTTTCCGACGTACCACCACCACTACTCCTCCTCCTCCATCATGGTGAAGAACAAAAACCCACCACCACCACCAACTATGTAAGTCTCTTGATTTAATTTTGCATTTTAATTTACTTGGATCTATGTTAGATTTTAGGGTTAATGTTAGATTAAGGTATGAATTTAGGGCTTAGGTACGAATTTAAGGTAGATTTTAGGGTGTAATTAGGTAGAATTTAGGGTTTAGGGGCCATATTCCAGTCTGGTTGCCGGTTGGAAAAT
The DNA here is from genome assembly GCA_036936605.1 of Limnanthes douglasii subsp. nivea. Lineage (NCBI taxonomy): Eukaryota > Viridiplantae > Streptophyta > Magnoliopsida > Brassicales > Limnanthaceae > Limnanthes > Limnanthes douglasii. The sequence continues at coordinate 83,283,192 of JAUPFV010000003.1, forward strand.
GGTCGGCCGACAGCGGTGGTGGTGCACCTAGGGCAGCACCATCGGTGCGAAGGGCTATGCCGCTCGGTACAGCCCCTGTGTACCGAGCGGCACAACCCTTGTGTGCCGAGCGACACAGCCGTCTGTGCCACTCGGTACAAGTCTTCCGTACCGAGCGGTACAGGGGGTCTGTGCCGCTCGGTACGGGTTGCGGTGCACCTATGATGCATAGCCAAAACTTAAAAAAATTTAAGAAAATAAATTATTAAAATTTATTTTAATTTTTTAAAAAAATTAAAATTTTTAAGGAAGTTCTTTCAATTGGAAGTTCGATTTCGAATTGTAGTTTTGTTTTTAAATTTTGCGGATTATATCATATGTTATTAATTTCGTTAATTTTTTTGTATTATTGTAGGTCCGATGCCGTTAAGGAGCGACGTCTTCCTCGCTCTAAGGCGTATCCCCCGGGATCACGGGCGCCACACCCGGGGAAGAATCTGAAGATGGTACGGGCCATCGAAGATGAGAGGGTCTGCGATGCTAAGCGCGGACGAGATTCATCAGAGGACCCTGAGACTATTCGTCTTAGGGAGAAGGAGGAGAGGATAAGGTCTGATCGGTCTTTGCGCCAAATCAACCATAGAAAGAGGAAAGAAAAATCCGTAGAGAAAGCAGTGGATGATAGTAGAGGGGGAGGCTCCTCACGACGCGAGACGTCGCATTGACACCGATCACCACCTCTCGCTACTAGTGATCCACCACCTCCCGCTCGCAGTGCTCTATCCCCTGCGTATACAGTACACATCCACCACCTGTTAGTGAGAGAGTGGATGCTACTGGGGACCTTGAGTATGACACCATCGATGAGGAGCATATCGATGCGATACACACAGATGAGCAGCATAAGATGTTTTCATTTTCGAAATGCAACAAGATACCTCTATTTCCTGACTATAAGGAGCACGCGGCATATCACGCCTTCATCGGACAGGTAAGTACCAGATTATTAAACGTCTAGTCTAAGGTTTTACTTTTATTTATGTTCGACTTAGTTTTTTATTTACAAGTTCGCACTTTATTAGGCATACAGGCACATTATAACATGCTTCGTATGTGGGACCTAAGTGCTCAGCCAGAGGTGCAACGACACTTGGCGCGGACTCCTTTCGGTCTTCTCATAGCTCACTTACCTCAGTGCTTCACACACTCAGTACTTGATGAGGTATTCGTTGAGCGTTGGCATCAAGAGACCAACATTTTCCATTTCTCGTTCGGGGAAATGACGATTACCCTCGATGATGTCAGCTGCATTATAGGTCTCCCTGTATTTGGCCGGACTTTGGATATAGTCACGGCTCCACGTGATGAGGCATACAGCTACTACGCTAGTATGTTAGAGTTAATAGTAGATGAGGTCCATGATGAGAAACAGTCCACTAGAGGCGTTGGCTTCAAGATCAAGTGGTTGTAGGAGACTTTCACCAGGGGTTGCTACATCGAGCAGACTGATGCAGAGACTATCCGCCAGGTAGCACGAGCATACCTGATGTTCTTATTTGGTTGCACTATTTTTGCGAATACTAGTCAGAAAAGTGTCAAGGCTGACTATTTGTACGAGTTGGAAAATGTGGATTCCGGTTTGTGGGACATAGTGTGGGGTACGAGTGCATTGGCATTCTTGTTCCGTGGTTTAGGTGATGCTTCGAAAGCATCGAAGCATAACCTGTACGGATTTGTAGCCATGCTAGATTGCTGGATTTATGACCATTTCTCTGTGTTTAGAGCCTCCGAGAACGCGGACCACGTAGCGAGGCAGCCTAGGATTGTGAAGTGGCTACCAAAGCGGATTGTTGGGGAAAACATCTGTTATACTTTCTAAGTGTTTAAATTTTAGTAAGTGTTTAAATTTTAGTAGTCAGTAACATATTCATACTAATTATACTTTCTAAACATTCCAAGTGGTTTTCTTGATTTGGAACAAGTCATTTTTGAGCCATACGAGGATATCAGAGTCGAGTTCCATGTGCAGGAGATCTGCACCATCGTTTATCCTTTGCGGATGATGAGCACGGTCGAGGGTTACATGCCTGATCGGGTTATGCGCCAGTTCAGACGTGTTCATGATAAACCCGAACTCCCACTTGTACTCCGACCGGGTTACAAGAAGGGAGATTTAACGAGGTACATATGGCGAGAGAGCGCATGGCTAGATTGGCGTTAGCACTTCCTTTCTGAGGATCGGTTGACCTTTATCATCGCCACTTATAGACAGTCGGCGACGAACACCTACTGGAGGTACTTGGGTGAGTATGGTTGGCATAATATTCGTCCACCACCACGCACCATGGACGACAAATTGCTAGAGGCTGTTCGGTCGATTGTTACATTGCCTGTAGGCTGGGGGGAAGAGGGTGCGCTTAGGTGGAGAGATCCAGTATTGCAGATCTTCTCTCTTTGGTTATTTATCCTTATTATTAGACTTGTTTTAGCTTTGTTATGATCTATCTTTTTCATTCATGTTTATGTTGTTTATCTATTTTTAGGATTTGTTAAACTATCTTTGATTGTATTATGACGGATAGTATTTTATTGTCATATTTTCCTTTAGATTTGTTAAACTTTCTTTGAATCCTTATTTACAATTTCGAATCCGCAAAATACTTAACTCGTACCATTGTAACCAACCAAATTTAAAACCATAACAAAGATAGAGTTTTTAAAAAAATTAACAAAAAACGTTCTAACGGCTCAAATAAAACCTAAAACAAGATAAATGAGTGAAAACCTAAAAAAAAAATTACAAGTCATTGTGCACCATTGGTACGCAGTCAGGAGTACCTATGGTGCATACTACTGCGTACCAATGGTACAACCGTGTGTGCACCATGGGTGCTATAGAAGGCGTACCCATGATGCACTGTACCATCGGTAAAAAGGGCATGTACCATCGTACATGCCCCTTTTACCGATGGTACACTGCACCGGCCGACATCCCAAGTACCGGCCGGTGCATGGCACCATCGGTACACAGTGAGGCGCACCGATGGTGCCTCACACTGTGTACCTATGGTGCAACCTTAATGCACCATAGGTACACAGGGTGGTGTACTGATGGTGCTATGGACTTGGCACCATCGATACACTCCACTCTGCACCATAGGTATATAGTAGGGTTGTACCTATGGTGCGCAATTGGTACTTAAAATGTTTTTCCCGCTTTTTTTACGCGCTCTATAATTCCCGCCAAAGTAATTTTCTATTTTTCTATATAAAAAAGTCTAAGTTTGACACACCAAACACACAAAACTCTTCTTCAAACCTAACTCAATTCTTTCTTCATGGGTTGGAGTGTGTTTGATGATGCTCATCTACTCAAGGCTGCAAAATACGTGAAGTTTAAAAGACCGGACGATAATACCAATGAGTTTTTCGATGAAGTTTTGTGTATGATGTATTTCATGTACGGCGAAATGTCTACGTCTAGACAAATGCTTAAATATCGTACTCGTGAGGAGGTAGCCACTAGGTACAAGTGTATAACTAGTGGACCAATGTTTTTGGTGTTTAACGAGCCCCCAGAAGTTAGGAATGATGCATTCGATTCGTTTGGTTTAATGATCACAGACTATTTGTCTTTAGAAATGGTAGAATATGTTCATTCTCAAATTTCCATAAAGGAGGAAACATTGCATATTCTCAGCAACAATGGAGGCTACGATTTTGACTAATTATCTATTCAATCGTAAGATATGTACCCATGTTTAACGATGTTATTGTTGCTTATTTGTAGCGTTTTATATTAAGTTATGAAATGATTAGTTACTTATCGTTACAAGTTGGAAAATGTCATGAATTACGGTCAAACAACTATAGTACAAAACGCTATGATATAGTAAACAAGGTTCTAAACAACATAAATCCGACCAAAAGACATAAAGCGACAAAAAGCCATAAATCCAATCAAAACAACATAAATCCGGCCAAAAGATATAAATCAACTAAACAAATTCATCAAGATTAGTTACTTCTGGGAATGAACAAACTGGCTTTCTCCCTTCGAGCTCCGTGTATGTTTTGCAGCGACCAACTATTGGTAGCTCCCAATATGTAGCCTCTTCACTCTTCAACTTCTGCCACGTAGGATGTATGCGTGCGCAAGGGCATAGAGGCTTGATTGATAGTTGTTTAATAACACTTGAATTAGAACGAAACAATGAGTAATACAATTGTAAGTAATAAGAAAACCATAAATCGAATGACTTACATTAACGAAGTGATTAGTATCAACGAATCCAAACCCAATTTTACGTCTTTGGGCCATAATGAGAGGTTTACCGCGCAGAGGTAAAAAAATTTGACTACAGTTGTGAGACCCCACAAGAAACACAAAATGAACAATGCATTCAAACTTGGTTGCAATCGCAATGCCCATTTCTGGCATTGTCATCCAATATTTGGGGGATGCTGGTGTGTCGTCGTAGTTTATACTTTCTGCAACCTTCAGGTACTTCTCTTTACCGTTATATATCTTTATGTATGTGTCATAGTTAACCATTAGTTTATCGTATATTTCCTTCCGAACACCTCGCCAACCTTCTTCATGATCGTACAACCCAAACGAGACTGCTCTATATCCACAGTGACCATTGATGAGTCCGGATTCTGTTACCTCTACGGACAGGGACAGTTCGGACAAATACCACCTGACCGGACAGGGCAGTTCGAACACCTCATCTATTGGACTGTTTGAACAAGAACTAAAGTACTTAAAAACCTAATCACTTCTTGACTAAGCTACCTGCTCTCCTACTAAGAGCTCATGGGTCCTTAAACTTGACCCAGTTCCATTAAACATGACCCGAAAGCCCATAAGGCCCAGATGTAAGGGTATAAATACCCAACCACCAACATTAAATGAGGGTAATGAAAATTAAACACAACCAGGCTGCTTAATTCTCCCTCCACTCTCTACTTAAACATTAAATACTTTCAAACTTCCACAAAACCCCAAACAAAAATTACAAACTTACCCTCAGACGAAAATAAACCTCACCAAATTGGCGACCACAGTGGGAGCACGACGGTGCCTGAATCGAGCATTCGAAACCAGCAAGAAAAATCAGTCTGAATGAATCCAGAGGCCCGGGAAGTACCACCAGCTTTGCTTGAAGTGGTGGGTGAAAACGATGAATATACCATCGATGAGCGTGATAGATTAAAGGGCGAGATAGAAGCTCTGAGGGCAAAAAAGGCTAAGATGGGCATGGAAGAAAAGTCAAAAGCATCAGTTGCTCATCATACCGATAACCCTAGGGAACATGAGCCTTCAAAGACTCATGTGAGTACCAAGAAGACTCATGCCAGCTCTAAAAAGTCTCACCGGTCTAAGCCAGTGGAGAGTTTTGACTCAGACTCAGAGTCTTCTGGTAGCTCATCGGACGAGGATGAAGTAGAAAAGTCCTTATCCTCCAGCAGTGATGAGGGCCGATCCAAAAAGAAGCAAAAACTGATTAAAAAGTATTCAAGAAAAAGGGATAAACATGGGAAGTTGAAGAAGAATATAGGCAAATGATCATCTCACAGCCGGAGGCATGTAGATCGGATGCTGATGGATCCTTTTGCCTTCCACGATGAACCAGGTATCTTTGCAACTCCCAGTGAGGATATTGTGTTCAGTCGTGGCCGGAATTGGAGACAATCTCCATTGTCTTCCAAGATTCTGTCCAGAAACATCCCTAAGAGGTTCGATAACACTAAAATAGAGAAATACGATGGCAGTACTGATCCGGATAACCACTTGGAGCAATTCAAAAACTTCATGATGAATTTTGATGATGATGACAAGTTACTCTGTAGAGCATTCTCCCAATCCTTCACGGGGAATGCTCTAAAGTGGTATAACAGTCTACCTCAAGGTTGCATCAAGAATTTTGATACTTTTTGGGTGGCCTTTCGAAGGCAGTTTGTTGGGAGTAAAGAGTTGAAGGGCAATGGGGACACAATAATCCATTGTGCCCAAGAACCAAACAAATCATTGAAAGAATACATAAGTCGTTTTGTAAACACCAAAAATGGGTTGGCTGATTGCTTCGAGCAAGTAGCAATAGCATCCTTGAGACAGGGCTTAAACCCTGGAAATTTGGCTGATTCAGTGACCAGAAAGAAAACCATGACTTGAGGAGGTTTTCTGAATCAGGTCGGAAAGTAAATCAATGTTGATGAAACAAAGAAAACTAGGGTGCACAGGCAGGGGAGGTCTGCCCTGGTTGCACCAAACCTCAACCAAAATCAGTCCGGGAACAAGGCAAGGGAGACCGGACATGGGCATAACAGGGCTAAAGCTCAATCTCAGCCAGCTGCGCCTGCCCAGAGTCAACAATCTAGAAATAAGAGAGGGCCTTGGGTTCAACCAGAGTGGTTTGCAGAGTTAAAAGAAAGTGTGGCCACCATTTATGATAAAACAAAGGAAGAAGTGCATTATAGAAGGCCGGCCGCGCTGCAATCTCCAAGGGAACATCGTAACAACTCTTTCTGCCAGTACCATAATGACACAGGCCATACCACTGATGACTGTATAGCCTTGAAACAAGAAGTTCAGAACTTGATTGAAAGAAGAAGGTTGGGGGAATATGTCAAAAGAAGAGGAGGTAATAGGCCTGATAATACTCACCGGGTTGGTCTGAGCAATGCTGCTCCGGAGGGAGCTATGGTGATAATCGAAAGATTTGATGTAGAATCAGAATACTTGAATCCCGATCCAACTTGAAATAGAGTGGGTGCCATTGAGGAATGTTGTAAAGCGGTCTCCGAGCTGATTAAATTTTTTGAGTCACGTACGATTTTTGGAGGGGATACTATGACAGCTCCTACTGCTTCTTCAAGAAAGAGGCACGTTCATACTTTAGCCACCCAGGTAGAAGGAGGCATGACCTCCTATCAGTCACAAATTCTATTTCCCTTCATTGTTTTCGATGAAGATGACTTAAGAGATATAGCTGGCCCTCATGAAGATGTTGTTGTCATAGGAGAATCTATTGGGAGCAATGACATAAGACGGATCTTGGTGGATACTGGAAGCTCAACCAATATCCTCTTCTTGACCACTTACAAAAAGATGAAAAATCCAGCCGTAATTCAGCGTTCGGACAGATCAATTGTAGGTTTCACTGGGAGCTCAGTAGATGTGATCGTGGAGTTCGAAGAGGAAGTTTTGTTGGGCAAGGGGCCTTTCAAGAAGATGGTCAGGATACTTTTTATTGTGGTGGATTGTCCCACTTGTTATAATGCTATTTTAGGGAGGTCTTGGCTCTCTAGGATGCATGCAGTGGCCTCGACAGTCCCCCAATGTTTGAAATATGTTGTTCAAGGACAAGTGGGAGTTGTCCGAAGCAGTCAAAAGATTGCAAGAAAGTGTTATGCTACAACACTGGCTCCACAGACGTTGGGGGCAGTTCGTATCAACGAAGAATAGCAGTTCGAGGGGCTTTCTGGAGGTGAGGGTGAAATTGATGACCCCAGAGAGACCCCTGGAGTATTGATACCGGTTGAAGAAGTTGAAACGCATTCTTTAGAAGAAGGAAAAAGTGTTAAGATAGGGTCCAAAATGCCATCCGACCTGAAGAATAAGATGTTAAAGTTCTCAAAAGACCATCAACATGTTTTTGCTTGGTGCAATGCTGATGTTACTGGGGTTCCAGCAGATATTATATCACATCACCTGTCCATTCGGAGGGATATAGCACCTGTGGTACAAAAGAGAAGGGCTTTTTCCAAAGAAAAGGCTGATGTTATTGTTCAAGAAGTTGACAGACTCACAAAGATGATGCATATAAAGGAGTCTCAGTATCCTTTGTGGACTACCAATCCGGTCTTGGTAAAAAAGAAAAATGGTAAGTGGTGTATGTGTATTGACTTCACAGATCTCAATAGGGCTTGCCCAAAAGATTTATATCCAGTCCCCCGGATTGATCAGCTAGTAGATTCCACCTCTGGGAATAAGCTACTATCATTCATGGATGTTTTCTCAGGGTACAATCAGATTCAAGTAGATCCGAAGGATCAGGAGCATACTACGTTTGTCACTGACATGGTTCTTCATTGCTACAAGGTGATGCCATTTGGATTGAAAAATGCTGGGGCTACTTATCAGAGATTGGTGAACAAAGCCTTTGCCGATCAAATTGGAAGAAACATGGAAGTGTACATTGATGACATGATGGTGAAAAGTGTGGATGAGCAACTGCACTTGGCGGACCTTCAAGAAACTTTTGCTAACTTGGTAAAAGTGAATTTGAAGCTAAATCCAGAAAAATGTGTGTTCAGAGTGCAGTACGGGAAATTCCTAGGTTATATAATAAGTGAGCAAGGGATACAGCCTGATCCGGACCAACTTAATGCTCTATTCCAAATGGAGCCTCCTCGGAATGTAAAGAAGTACAACGATTGACTGGGAGGTTGGCTGCTTTAAACCGATTTATCTCAAGGTCTTCGAGCAGATGTGCCCCGTTTTTTTAAACCTTAAAGGGTGCGAAAGGGATTTGACTGGACTTCACAGTGTGATGAGGCCTTCAATGAGATTAAGAAACATCTGTCCTCCCCAAGACTTTATTTAAACCAGTTGATGGACAGACACTCTTCGTATACTTGGCAGTTTTAGATTGTGCTATCAGTGTTGTGTTGGTAAGAGAGGTGGATAATTACCCCCATCCGGTGTACTACATCAGCAAGAGCTTGATAGATGCAGAAAAACGCTATTTAAAGCTCAAAAAATTAGCATTAGCCTTGGTAATTGCTGGAAGGAAGATGAGGCCTTACTTTCAGGCTCATCCTATTATCGTCCGAACATCTTTTCCTTTGAAGAATGTCCTTCAAAATGCAGACATTTCAAGTAGAATGACTAAATGGTCAGTGGAATTGGGGGACTTCGATATTAATTTTGCTCCTCGGACAGCAATCAAAGCCCAAGCTGTAGCTGATTTTTAGTTGAATTCCACTCTGATAGGGATACGGAGCAAACTACTGAGATGAAAGATAAAAAGGTCTGGCTCGTCCGAACAGATGGTGGATCAAGTACTATGGGATGTGGTGCAGGGGTATGCTTGACTTCTCTGTATGGCGATAAGATGTACCAGGCTATATGTTTTGCTTTTAGGGCCTCCAACAATGAGTCCGAATATGAAGCAGCTATAGCTGGTTTGAAATTAGCTTATATTTGTGGGGCCAAAAGGGTCAAGTTGATGAGTGATTCCCAGCTTCTTATCCACCATGCGCAAGGTCAATCCGAGGCAAAAAAAGAGCAACTAGTGAAGTACTTACTTCTTCTTAAAAATGAAGCACTTAAGTTCAAAAGCATTGTTTATATGTATATACCCCGGGCAGAGAATGAATTAACAGATTCATTGGCAACCATAGCTTACACTGAATCATATCCTTGGATCCACGTACTGGAGAGCCCTTCCATTCAACTCAATATGGGTAAAGAGGAACAAATTTTTGATGTACAGATGAAACAACCTCAATATTGGAGATTTCCTCTCCTGCAGTATCTCTCCGATGGCATCCTGCCTCCGGATAAATCACTAGCAAGAAAAATGAAACACAAGGCTCGTGGTTTTATCATACTAAGAGACGTTTTGTATAAAAAGTCTTACAGTAAACCTCTTCTGCGATGTTTGAGAGATGATGAGTCTCAAGTAGTCCTCTCCGAATTGCATGATGGTGAAGGATCAGCTCATTGTGGATTCAGGGCTCTAAGTGGAGAGTTTTACTGGCTGGCTATTATTGGCCCTCTATAATGCAGGATGCTAAAGAGCTGGTGAGAAGGTGTGATCCATGCCAGAGATATAGCAATGAAATTCATGTCCCAACTATCCATTTAGAGTCAATTTCTGAGCCTATACCTTTTGCTCGGTGGGGGTTAGATTTAGTGGGCCCTCTTCCTGTGGCGTCCGGAGAGCGCAGAACTATAATTGTTGCTATAGATTACTTTTCGAAGTGGATTGAAGCAGCCCCCCTGGCAGGAACAGCATCAAAAGCTGTCATAAAATTCATTTTATCCAACATTTGTTGCTGATTTGGTGTTCCACAAAAGATAACGACAGGCAATGGGCCACAGTTCGACAATAGGGAAATGGAGAGTTTCTGTGTCTCAAGGGGTATACAACATTTTTTCTCTTCACCTTTCCACTCACAAGCGAATGGACAGGTTGAAGTGGCTAACAGAACTATATCGGCCGGTTTAAAGAAGAATTTGGAAGGGGCTGTTGGGAAGTGGCCTAGCTATTTACAAGAGGTCTTGTGGACCTACCAGACTACACCTAGGGCTGCAACACATGAGTCACCCTTTGCCTTGGTCTATGGGATGGATGCAATACCTCCCATAGAAGCAACTCTCCCATCATTTCGGGTTCATAACTTCTCCGAACACGCTAACGAAGTGGCAATCAGAGGTCAGCTTGACCTAATAGAGGAAAGACGAGTTAAGGCTCACCTTAGAGCTGCACACTATCAGGGTTTGATGAGAAGCAGGTTTGCTTCTAGAGTTAAAAAAAGAGATTTCCAGCCGGGGGACAAGGTATTGAGGAAAGCCTTCTTACACACTAAAGAGAAGCTCCTTGGCAAACTGGCCCCAACTTGGGAAGGACCTTATATGGTCATTGAAAGGCTTAAACCTGGAACATATTGGCTAGAAGACAAAGATGGAAGGGTTTTAAATCACCCTTGTAATATTGAGCATCTCCGAATGTACTTGGAATAGAAGCTATGTAAATATTTACTTGTTTAAAAATCCATGTAAATATTTGGGGGCATACTCTTTCCTACCCTGGTGGAACGGGGAGGTTTTAATGAGGTGTCCGGGCTTTTTAATAAAATTTGATGCCTTCTTAAATTTTTTTGAAGTGTTCTTACTTTGTTTTTTGTCATACCATCCGTATTGAACTAAGGGAATGATTATTACTTAAACATTTGTCATCGGAGAATTTAAACACTCTCACTTTAGAATGCTTATGAAATAACTAAGGGCTATTTAAATAGTAGCCACCGAAATTGAAACAAACTATGAAAGGATGCAAGAGTTGTGCAAAACAAAGATGTTCATTGAAATAACCGAAGTGCCTTGGCCTTCCAAGGACTTTTAAATTGTCAAACAAAACAAAATACCTATCCGGTCAAATATCGGACGCATTACAAAAACGCCTTGGCCTTCCAAGGACTTTAATTCAGATAGATAACATAAAAGATGGAAAGATAATTCATAATTTAAGATTGAGCCTTTGAAGATGCTCAGCTTCACCTGCTTGCTTCTTCTTGGGATCGTCCTCCTCCTCATTCGGACTCTCCCCGGTGTTCTCTTCATCATCAGACGAGGATGCACTGGAAAAGCCAATCCTGTCACCCTCGGCTATTGTATGAAAGAGGAGGTCTGGATACTCTACATAAGTCCATAAGTCTCCCAGATTCCTCTTCGGAAACTTCTCATGAAAAAGCAAGACCATATCCGACTTTACCTTAGCATACATTTCTTTTTGGCTGTCTATCACACCGTTGGCATATGCATCAATCTTGGCCTTAATTTTGGCCTCTTGCTCCCTTAGCAGATCAACTTTCTCCTCTGCAGCCTTGGACACTGTATTCTCAAGCGCGATCTTGTCATTTGTCAGGTTGTGGATGACTTGGTCCTTGGCTTTTGCCTCCTCTTTTGAAGAGGTGAGATCTTTCTCCAATCCGGACAGCTTCTCCCGGAGCTCTTTGATAGTATCTTCTGAAGTAGCAACCTTGGTGATCCACCCCTCTTGGCTCTTCTTTAGCTCCTCGTTTTCTCCCTTTAAAATGTCAGCGTGTTGAGTGGCAGTAAGAAGATCATCAGATAGTCTCTCTTTGTCAGATTTGAGATATTTGATAGTATCTGCCTGACTTCGAACTTGTTTCTCCAAAACAAGCACTGGCTGAACATTTCTTAATATGGAGTGAGCTATAATATCCCTTTCACTTAAAACAGTAAAAGTCTTACCATTAAAAGTTACGGTGTTTGAAGTACTCGGAGGGAGGTAGGGCCCAGCAAAATCGTGTCTGGGGAGGTTGGCAAAATAGTCACCAAGTCCATCAAGCCCGGTGATGGCAACCCCATCAATGCTAAGGTCTCCTCCTCCAACCTCGTCGGTTTGGAAATCACCAGGGATCTTCTCTGCTTGTGTTGGATCAGTAGGATCTACAGGGAGGAGAGGCTCCGGAGGCCGGAGAGAAAGTTCATTTTCCCTGGAGGTCTTTTTCTTCTTAGCCTCCTTGTTCTTGCTTTCAGCTCCCCGTTTTCGGTCTCTCTTGGGAGCCCTTGGGGGTTTTGGGGATCAAACCTCTTCCCTAACACTCTCCTGTTCCACCACTTCTAAGAGAGCAGCATCGATCTGGCTTGGGGCTGGCCCCTCTGGATTTGTTGGAGCAGCCTCCTCCACCTCTGTAGGGTTAGCTTCACCTACAACCTTCTTGCCCTTCTTCTTCTTGCCTTTCATTTTACTCGGGGCCTTGACCCGACCAGGCAAGTATAATGACCCGTCCAGTGCATGTATTCTCTTGAGGACAACATCTGGAAGAGGTGGAGTGGTGAGTTCTTCCCAGGTAAATTCCCTCCGACTAGTGGTGTTCCAGAGGTGAGATCTTGCAAAGTTGCCTCCTGTGAAAGCGTCGTGGAACCGGTTCCCCCACTTTTCAGCAGCCCAAGTGTTGATCTTCGTGCAAGTAACCTGCCCGGCCTTTAAGTAGTCACTAAAGTCTTTGGGCAGCACTGCTAAGAAAAAAGACAAGACCAGTCAATTTAAGAAAATTCGATAAAAGTAGAAGTAAGAATATAAAGTCGGAGCCTTACGATCACTCCTCCATCTGCCGGTGAGGAGACTTGGGTTGACTCCGGCCTTGATTCTCTTCCCATTCTCCCAAGCGCCGCTTACGAACAAGAACTGAGTCCTCCAGTTTCTCTTTGATTCAAGCAGATCATCCACTGCTTTATAATCATCACCCATGTTGAAGTGATAGAATGGAATGTGGTGGTTCCTGCAGAGACTGGCCACAGCTGCGAATTCCTCCATTAGTAGAGGAATCCCGGAGAGCCTGGAGGCCATGATGCAGGTCATCAGTGTGTACCAGGCATTGGGGCTTAGTTGACTAGGACAGAGCTTGATAAGATAGAAATACCTAACTATTTTCGGATCCAAGGGGAATCTTAAACCCCAATTAAAAAGCTCAGTGAAGATGACTATTTCACTGAGTCTGCAGTCCATTGGGGTTTCGGGGTCTATGGGGATTCTTATCTTCACATTCTCCGGAATCCCCCACTTCGTACGCATCCGGCCCAACTCGGCTGTATGGATGAAAGCATAGTTGATATTCTGTAAAGCAAGAAGATATTTAACACTGACCTTATGGAAACAAGGTCCAACTTTTACTTCGAGGATCTCTGGCAGATCGGGGTGCCTAAGGCACAATTTTTCTTTGCCCTTATTCTTTTTAGCAGCTGCAGCATCGCTAGTCTGTCCGGAGGGTTCAGACTCGAATGGAGCATCTTCGATAGAGTCCACCATTATTTCCTCCATGATTGAGGAAGGGTTTTCAGTTGTCGTTGTAAGGGGGAGGTTTAGAGTTGGTTCATCCTGACTTCCGGACTGATGAGCTTGAGTACTCTCTTGGACTCGGCTGGGGCTCTGATGTGGATGTTTCTCTTCGGGGGATCGAACCAGTAGCCTACGGGCCGGACAGCCTGTCTTTGGGTACTTTTATGGGAGTTTCTGACCTTGCACTACTGCCTTTGGCGCCCGATTTCGAAGGGGTACCTTTGGACGCCTGCCCTTTGACAAGCCGACCTTTTCTTCGATCAACCAGCTTGTTAGGAGAAGTATCAACATCTGACCCCATGGCTAAGAATGGGGAAGGTTTTTTAAAACTGATAACTGTTAAACCTGGTTCAACAGTGGGTTCCGACTCTTGAACCGATGAACTTGAGACAATAGGGGAAAGATTGGTTTGAAATAACCTCTTCGGTTTGACACTTTTTAAAGAGGAAGAACCCTGATCAGGCTCTGTAGTTGAGGTTGCTGGTTTGTCAATGGGGGAAGTAGGTAGGCCTGCTGCAATGCGCCTTTCCCTTTCAACTTTTTGTGCTTTCTCTAGTTCTGATAGATTGAGCCACCCGCCTCTGATTAGAGCGTTCCTAGTCGTGAACATAAACAACCAAAGTGAGGAACTTGTGTTTGAGAAAGAAAACTTAGAAGATTAGCAAAGTGAGAATGAAAGTGATGGTAAAACAGTGTAAAAGTGTTTTAATTTATAGTAAACCCCAAAAAGGAGTTTTGATTCCTAGGAAAATTCGAAAAGATTTGCAACGATTAAGAGACGACGATGATATCAATTTCATTAATGAAGAGGTTGCTTTTCAGAGAAGGTGGGTGCGAAATTCGAGGTGAAAAAACAGCTAAAGTAACAAACCAAAGTGAGACACGTGTCCCATGAACTTTGGCAAAAAAACCGTTCAGGTTCAAAGAGCTTTTTTCAGTCCGGATGGAACCTTAACACAGTTCGAAAGACCTGTCCGGATACTATCACTAACAACGGACTGTTTTTCAGGTTTTGACAAAGGTTTTTGAACAAACACCTAAAAAAGGGGCTACTGATGAGTCCGGATTCTGTTACCTCTACGGACATGGACAGTTCGGACAAAGACCACCTGACCGGACAGGGCAGATCGAACACCTCATCTATTGGACTGTTCGAATAAGAACTAAAGTACTTAAAAACCTAATCACTTCTTGACTAAGCTATCTGTTCTCCTACTAAGAGCTCATGGGTCCTTAAACTTGACCCGGGTCCATTAAACATGACCCGAAAGCCCATAAGGCCCAGATGTAAGGGTATAAATATCCAACCACCAACATTAAATGAGGGTAATGAAAATTAAATACAACCAGGCTGCTTAATTCTCCCTCCACTCTCTACTTAAACATTAAATACTTTCAAACTTCCACAAAACCCCAAACAAAAATTACAAACTTACCCTCAGACGAAAATAAACCTCACCAACCATCTACCTTAACATCATTTATACCCGATATAAAAGGATTAAAGTGAGTCAGAAACCAATGCAAAAAACCTTTCGGATCATATATAAGTTCTTTGACTCCACCAATGGATTATTGTACGATGTTGCTAGCAAGCGAGGAAATGGAAGAACTGCGAGTACGAGGTACTTTAGGCACATCTGCCCGAATCGTATTTGCACTAGCAACTACTTTACCCTTTTTAACTTTTGGTGGTTTTAAAGAGTTCATCACTTTGTCGAGACTAACCTTATCAGCATCATCCACATGTTCCCATTGGCATTTGTCCAGTTTAGTGGATGATATATCGACAACTAATTTTCTTTTCACTTGCGGACGACCTCAGTGTTTCTTCTTCTCCAATGGCTCTAGCAATGAGGATATTTCAGGATAAATAATTTCAAACCATTTTTTATAAATGTGTTTTATACGGCTTTCGTATTTTGTCTCCATAACATCGATTACTAGCTTTTGCAGATCATCTTTGAGAATCTCCATGGTCGTACGAAATGAACGAGGCATTATTTATAACCTTGTCCAGTGGGTGTGAAATGCTTCTAACGATGCAGCTTTTCCGTTTTTATGCCACTTGCAGACCTGGTGATAGCAATGTATACCATGGGTAGATTTTATAGCGCATATACAGACGTCATTGTATTTAACATCCAAACCATCTTCGATAGCGATCATCTTACTATCTTCAGCCTTCTCTACTTCGTCGAAAAATAGTTCTAACGCCATGTGGGAAACCTTTCCTCGAATTTTATCAAAAAGTTTGTCCGCGAACTTATGCAGCGCTATTAAACGACTCTTCTTGAACGATGACCTAATGGCAGCATGTTGGATTTTGACTAGCGAATGAACCCTCTCCCAAAATAACTCAAAGTTTAATTTACTTGTACGTAGGTAACGCTTTAGATTAGACTGAGCACTCTCGACGCGGTTAGTCGTGCAATGTCCCAAATGCAAGTTATTGTTCGTCTTCCAAACAACGAATTGGTCCGTGTATTTATCGAGCCACGATTTTCAGTGTATTCAATTGCAAGAGGATGGTCTTTGTACTCCAGTAGCATGTCTTGTCTGGCGTGATCGACCATGCGTGACCTACACACCGTTGGTTCCATGGCCCGGAACCCATGATGCTGAGGCCTACCAGGCCAAATTTTACCTTTTCCGGCGACAGTGGCTGCTTCTCCCGCGACTCCAACTCCTTTTCCAGTGACATTTCATCATCTCTTTTCTTTGGCGACATCAACTCCTCCACGCTAATCCCTAGTTTTGGGTGTATTATGATCGATTTTATGTTTTTCTTTAGAATGAGGTTGAATGTTCTTGATTGTATTTTGAAGTTTGAACTTGGTTTTTAAGATTTTCAGAAAACTAGACTATTTGGATGATAAATTCACTAAAGAAGAGTGTTTGTTTGGGTATTGATAGCGAAATAGGTTATTTGGTGAACTGTGTATACTTAGGATACACTTAGTAGTTTTTTTTTACTTAATGGCAATTTCGAGATTAATTGAAACATCGATGGTAATTTGGTAAAAGAAGTCAAACTAAAGTCAAAAGAGGATTTTGGGTATACTTAAACCGGAATTGGGTATATATAGCCATACCCTAAATGTTAAACCATATAATGAGAAACTATGCAAACTATGATAGATGCTGCACCAAACCAACTATGATAGATGATAAATCATATAATGAGAAACTGCTATGACAAATGCTAAACCATATAATGAGAAACCATACCATCTATCATAGATGCTAAACCATACAATGAGAAACATGACCAACTATGATAGATATTAAATCATATAATGAGAAACTGGGTCAACTATGATAAATGGTAAACCATATAATGGGAAACCATACCAACTATGATAAATTCTAAACCATATAATGAGAAACCAAACCAACTATGATAGATGCTAAACCATATAATGAGAAATCCGTGTAAAATATAATTTTTAGATGATAGACGTGAGTAAAAAAAAATAGATGCGAGACCATAATTAATTGAGCTCACGATTTTCTTAAAAATAATATCATGAATGAATATAGTTCCGTTTGTCTTAAAAAAAATTAATAATATTTTTGGATTATTTTTCCGAATTATGATTTAAAAAATAATTTTTTTAAAATTTAAATAAAAAATAAAAAATTGTGTACACTTTTTTTTTGATGATTTTATATAAAAAATATTTTTAAAATATATAATTTGTTAAATTTATTGAGTCTTCACATTTATAAAATTGATATTTGAGCCTTAAAAAAATAAAAAAATTGTGTACACTTTTTTTAATGATTTTATATACATTTTTTAAAATACATAAATTGTTAAATTTATTGAGTCTTACCATTCATAAAATTGAGGCTTAACCATACTAAATATACCATACGTTAAAGAAGTGATTATCTGTTTTAAGTTTCGTTTTATATGATTGTAAAATTTCCCAATACTGGTCCTCATGTTTTAATCTTAACCACAAAGGTATAGTGTTTTAGTTATTTATTTACAAGTGTGCTCTCTTCAAACAACACTCATTTCTTTTGACAAATTTTCTAAACATATACTATAATATCCATAATCACAATCGTAATATAACAATTAATGACACTAATTGTATGTAACATCTCCTATATTTCATAATTGACCATTAACACTAAAAAAAAAAAACCAATTGAATATTGTACTATAGTGAGATGATGTGTCCAGATGATATCCACTAAAGACTTTATCGGTGATAAATATCTCCCACTAGGTCTAATATAATATCGTCTCTGAATGGTGCGTGTTCTGACACCTGTCAACCAATTAGCGTTCGATTATACAAAGCACGACATTGGTTACTGAATTTCCACCAAACGACTGCCTTTGAGTTGCTTTTGGGGTTCTTGTTTGCTGACGCGGACAATGTAGGCCAAACGCAAGTGGATATCTGACTTTCGAGATATTTTATTTTATCAAATTATCACTCTCACCCCTTAACTTAAACTCAATTCTATATATCTGACATAAAAATTTAAATATATTTTATCGATCCAATCCATGCATTTATATCTATAAATAGTTTTTACAAATTGAACATAAAAATTATATTTATAAAATAATTTTATTTGATTAAATTACATGTTAATTTAAAAATATAAATGATTGAAAAATAAATTAACTAACTAAAATATAAAAATAAAAATTAATATTTTTTAATCAAGATTGGATTGAATTAATAATAAGAAAATTATAGGGTTTTTTTGGCAATTTTACAACAATTTGAAAAAGAAGACGTTAGAAGTCATCTTCCCTAAAATTCAGCCTTAAATCCACAACAAACAGAAATCCTAAATTGAAAAACGAAGGTAGCCAAGATTAAGGCTTTCCAAGAAGGTAATGGCTTTCAGCTTAGGAGGAGCATCTAAACCATTGAAGGCCAGATGATTTTCGACTCTAAGAACTTCCTTTGCTATCCAATCAGCACCATAATTTTGTTCCCGAAAGACATGTTTGATGACCATGGCAGGCTTGATAAACTTCCTACAACAGCTAAGAATTGGCTCCAAGTACCAAATCGAGTTACCATATAACAGGAGGTTGACGAGAACCTTCGAATCGATATCAATGTCTACCTTCTCTCTTCTGAGGCCATTGCAAAGTTTTAAACCATCAAAAAAGGCTCTGCATTCAGCAGTGAGGGGGTTACCTTTGCCATATAATCTGCCTCATCCAATAACGATACTTCCTTTACTATCCCGGACAAGAATTCCACCTCCAGATCCATTGTTGAAGGTACAAGATCCATCTACGTTTAACTTATATGCCCCCTCTTTAGGATTTTTCCATTTTAGGAAAAAGGCTTAGAAGAGCTTTTCATTTGATTCGTACAACCAAGGATAGTAGCTTCCTTCACGTATCTGCCCCAGTGCTTCTTATTCAGAACCTTAGCGAAATCAAGGCTAGAAAGAATGTACAGAATATGCATGATGATGGAGGTAGAACTCGTATTAACATCACTGTATTTCTTCTTGTTGCGACCAGACCAGACTGACCAGGAAATGATTTCAAGAAGAATAGACAGAATGTCACACTTCTTTTGAGAAGCCCAGTACCATTTCCTGAGAATGTGCGCAATCGTCATGTGAGGCTAAATCTGAATCCTGAAGATGAAGCTGAAGTATGTCCAGACATTCCAGGCTTGGGAGCAATGCACAAGAGCATGGTGAATGGTTTCTATGTTGTTATAATGGATACATTTTAAGGCTAGCTGAATTTTCTTGTTCTGCATAACACCATCGAAAGGGATCCAATTGTGAAGTGCTCTCCACAAGAAAAAAAGAGCACTTCTTAGGTATAACTGCATTCGAGGTCTTGGCATAAAGGTTTGAGGCATTACCTTTGTGCCTGATATGATTAATCGTGTCTTTGGTGTTGAACATTCCGTCTTTAGAGAGCGACCAAAGTAACTTGTCTGGTTTATCCGAAAGGGAAATTTCTTTGGTTTTGTTAATCTCAGTTATAGTAACCAGAGAGCTAATTTTGTCTATGTCTCAGCTTCCATTGATCCATAAATCTTTAACATGATCATTACTAATGTCCCAAAGCAGTCTTATATTATTATTGTCTCTAACATTTATGAACGACTTGTCAGAGCACCATCTGTCAAGCCAGAAGTCCATGTTTCCCTGGCCAAGAAGATATAAAATATGGTCCTCAGACAGCTCTAACATTAATGATACGAACCCAAGTTTTAGATTTCTTGACAGGAGAAATAGCTAGAATATGATGAATGTTATCCATGCAATAGATAGATAACATATATCTAGCCCAAAGAGAGTTTTGAAGCCTGAAATTCAGCCAAAGTTTCATTGAGTAAACAAGTTGAACATCCTTAAGCTTACGAAGATTAAGCCCACATTCATTATAGGTTTTGCAGAGTCTTTCCCATCTAGACCAGTTTATAACCTGTTTGTTTTCTTTGTTTCCCCACACGAATTTATTAAAGAAGAGCTCCAATGTATTGATGATACTAGTAGGCAGGATAGTGTGTTGGAGAAGATAATTGGGAAAATCAGTTAAGACAGTCTGAATCAGGAGAAGGCGGCCAACAAAAAAGAGGTCCAATTTGTCCCAGTCCAAGATTTTATTCCTGGTTTTGTTTATCAAATCTTCAAAATTAGTTAGTCTTGTAGAGATGCCAATGGTTGAACCAAAGTATTTGATAGGCAGATTTGTATGCTTGATATTAAGAATTTTTTCAATTGTAGATGAATGTTGAGTCTCTATCTTGCTTGAAACAATAACTTTAGATTTTGTAGTATTAATCTCATGACCAGATACTTGCTGATAATGATCCAGAAAAGTCTTTATTGTTTGCATAGAATCAGATTCACCATTTTAAACACCATGAAATCGTCTGCAAATGCTAGGCAAGAGATGTTGTGGTTACTTTTGCTTTTAAATCTGATTTTAGAGTTGCCACTAGAAATTTGCTTGATACTTCTGATGAGATACTATTTAGCCAAGATAAAGAGACTTGGAGAAAGCGGATCTTCTTGTCTCAAACCTTGTGTGTTGAGGAAGAAACCTTTCAATTCAGCGTTAACAAGAATCGAGGAGTAAACCTTGCTAATACAGTTGCTAAGAAGAGTAGTCACGTTAGTATTAAAGCCAAATAAATGAAGGATTTTGAAAATAAACCTATGATTGAGCTTGTCAAAAGCTTTAGTCATGTCATTCTTGATGATGACATTGCCTCATTTGCATTTGGCATTAAGATCAAAGCACAGCTCTTGGGCAATAAGAATGATATCATGGATGCTTCTCCCCTTCACGAAGGCACCTTGCTCATCAGATCAACTTAGGAAGAATCTTAGACAGCCTGTTGTTAATAATTTTCCCAATGATTCTAGAAATCATAGTTGTAAGGCTGATAGGTCGGTAATCTTGCCATTTGTTAGGATTGTCGATTTTAGGAATTAAGCAAATGGCTGTAGCTTTAATCCTGTAAGGAAATAATTCGTTGAGTCCAGCAGCAAAAGTGTTAATTGTAAAAGGGGCAAATAAAATAAACCCATTAGTGTATTTATTATTTATTAGAAAACAATACGTAAACGAAGTAGAATGTAAATGACTAGCAATTAAATATACAAGGATTACATATGACATAAATGAGGACCACTTTCCCCACTATATAAGGGAGCCCTTTTATTCTTGGGTAGGTGGACATTCTTTAATACTTTATCTTTCTACTTTCTCTCTCTACATTCTTAGCACTAGATCCAAGATCCCCCCTTTCTTGTCATTATTTTACTCATCATTGGCGTCGTCTGTAGGAACACGTGATACCTGAAAGGAATCTTTTTCTTCGAAATCACGACTTTATTTCAACAATAAATAACGAGGCGACTGGGGAAGGGGTCGAGAGAATAGTGACCTGAGCTATTTCGCTGTCCGAAGGTGAAGGACCCCCCGAACATGATCACTATGCACATGGTCGGGACAAGCGATCGACCCTTATCATGACAATAAGACAATTAATGGAGAATATCGTGAAGCTGAACGCTGAGAAGAAGAGGGCCCTAAACGAGAAAAGAGCTCATGAAGGAAAATGGAAAGAGCCGATGATCGACAACCGCGGAGAAGGCTCCCCGGGAGAGGGTCATCATAACGACGCCCCGACCTGGTCACGGTTATCGGGAGTCCCAGCCAGACGGGCAGCGGGAAGGAAAGACAAAGCGGTATTCGAAAGATGATCGAGGCAGCTCCACTGCTTTCACTTCGGACGATTCATCGAGAAGAGAATATTAGCGCAGGGTAAGACGAAATAAGCTCGCAAGAAAAAATAAAGCCCGACATAATAGGGCACCGCATTCTGACTCATCTAAGTTCAAGAAAGACAACACCGTAAAAAGAACATCGAATTCCGATAAAAAAGAAGAAATGCTGATAGCATGTAGAGAAGAATGGGTAGTTCTGCCCCAGGTCCAGTGGCAACCGTCGGTTAGCCAGACGCACGAGTATAGAGTCGGTAGTCAGTTCATCAACCCGGGTAATGAAGGATTATATAGAATTCCCACTCAGGGGCTTGGTGGTGACGCCTTTGGTGGCTGAATTGGAGAGCATCGCCACTGTCAGATGAGATACTGTCGGGACATCTCCCGAAGAGATTTGATATATCTAAACTAGGGAAATATGATGGTAAAAAAGATCCAGACAACCATTTGGAAGCTTTTAAGAAATTCATGTTGAGTTTCGATAACGACGAAAAGTTGTTGTGCAGAGCCGTTTCTATAACCTTCAAGGACCGGGCATCTAAGTGGTACAAGCGGTTACCACAGGGTTGCATAAAGAATTTCGGGATGTTTTGGATGATGTTCCGACAGCAATTCGTGGGAAGCAAAAGCTTCCGAGCTAATGGAGACACGATCGTCAACTGTAAACAAAGGCTGGGAGAGAGCCTCAAGGATTATACCAGGCGCTTTATTGATGCAAAAACTGACCTTGGACGCTGCGAGGAGAATGTGGCACTGCCGGGATACCGTTTAGGGCTGCTCCCAGGATCGATGAAACAAGCGGTCACAAAGAAGCAGGCTTTTACCTTTTCTGCCCTTTTAGCACAGGTGGAAAAGCATATATTGATTGAGGAATCCAAGGCTTCTGAGTTAGCAGCGCAAATCTAACAAAGAGCACAGACGTCGGTAGTCACAAAACAGGTCACTCAACCTTGCTACGTCCTGTAGGCTCAGCCAATCAGCACGATACCGCCAGCTCAGCCCGTACTGGCCAAACCTCTGACGTCTCAAGTTCAGAGGACTAAACAGACCAATCAGGTGGTCGCACGACCCATTTCTAACAAATGGATCTGACCTGCCTACTTTGCTGACTTAACTGAGTGTGTATCTACTATCTATGAAAAGACTAAAAAGAGCGGGATTTACCGAAGGCCCTTCCCCATCCCGACATCCCGGGAAAGCAGAAATAATCGATACTGCAGATACCATGAGGATGTGGGGCACGATACCAAGGACTGTATTTCTCTCAAAAAGGAAATACAGATGCTGATAGAAAATGGAAAACTACTTGAGTATGTAAATAAGAAAGCACAACAGGGTGCGGCTTCGAAAGAAATCGTGACAGTACAATAGTCGGAGACAACAATGACAATTTCCGAAGTAACATATCTTTTTGATGTATCCGTCAAATATCTCGACCCTGATGTCAGTCGTAATATCATCAGGGTCATAGAAGAATAAGTTGTGGAAGGATGAAGGAAGTTAAGTAGCCTCTGCCAATACTTTGAATCCTTGACTATCTTTGGAGGTGACTCTATGGCAGGGATCACCCATTCTTCCCGAAAGTGACATATTTTGAACTTGGCGACTCAATTGGAGGCTCGGACGTATCCCCATGTGCGGGGAAACCCATCACCAATCTTATATTTTCACGACGATGACATGAAGGACATAACCAGTCCCCACGAAGACGCAGTCGTTATTGGGGCAACCATTACGGGAGAGGAAGTCCGTCGTATCCTCGTTGACACCGGAAGTTTGGCAAACATAATCTTCGCGTTTACGTTTTCCCAATTTAAGAAACCTCAGTAATTATGAGGTCAGATCGGACTATTATGGGATTTACAGATTTGACCGCAGTAGTAATAGGAGAATTCGAGGGCGTTGTTCAACTCGACTGCGGGTCGTTCAAGAAAGAGGTCACTATTTTGTTTGTTGTGGTAGATGCGCCAGCTTCTCATAACACAATTTTTGGCAGATCATGGCTGTCGTAGATGCATGCGGTAACATCTACTATTTATCAATGCTTAAAGTACGTGGTCGGTAACAATGTGGGGTAGTAAGAAGAAGCCAGAAAGCGGCGAGGGAATGCTACCGGGCAGCTTTAGCACCAAAAGACGATCAAGAAATAAAGCAAGTCTGGGACTAGCAATTAATGGGACTTCCATTGGTGCCGTTACCTGTGGACGATCCCAGGGAAGCTCCCGGTTTTTTTATTACCGATGAGGATTGCGAGAGACACCAGTTTACTGAAGGGAAAATCTGGCAAATCGGAACTAATTTGTCGCCGGTTTTCAAGGTAAGATTGATTTTACTACTACAAGAAAATTTGTATTTGTTTGCTTGGTGTTCAAAATAAGTAACTGGAGTCCCAGAAGACTTGATAATTCACAATTTGGCTGTTAACAGAAATGTCCGACCCATCTCGCAAAAACGTCGGGCTTTCTCACCAGAAAAAGCGGAAATTATTCTAGGTGAAGTCGAAAAAATGCTCAGCATCGGTCATATCAAGGAGTCGAGCTACCCAGGGTGGACATCCAATCCCATTTTGGTCAAAAATAAAAATGGCAAGTGAATGATGTGCGTAGATTTCACCGACCTAAACCGAGCATGCCCCAAGGACCCTTTCCCGATGCCAACAATCGACCAATTGGTTGATTCAACATCGGGGAACAAACTACTCTCTTTTATGGACGCATATGCAGGATATAACCAAATCAAGCTAAATTCGGCAGACCAAGAAAGCACGACGTTCATCACCGGGCGGGGGCTGTATTGTTATAAGGTTATGCCATTCGGATTAAAAAATGCAGGAGTGACATATCAGAGGCTGGTAAACAAGGCGTTTAAGAATCAGATTGGGAGGAACATGGAAGTCTATATAGACGACATACTCGTGAAAAGCGAGACTGACGATGACCAACTCGTTGATTTGAAAGAAACGTCTGACAGTCTAAGGGACAAACCTTAAGCTGAACCCAGAGAAATGTTCTTTTGGGGTACGGTCGGGAAAGTTCCTAGGAATCCTCGTGAGCGAAAGAGGAATCGAAGCAGACTCGACCCAGCTGCAAGCTCTAGCAAGCATGGCCCTGCTAAAGAATATCAAGGAAGTCCAGATATTAACCGGGCACCTAGCGGCTCTAAATCGGTTCATATCTCGCTCATCTGACAACTGCACTCCCTTTTTTCAGGTTCTGAGAAATGCAAAGTCTTTTGATTGGACATCGGCTTGTGATGAGGCCTTCTTGGGAATCAAAAATTATTTATCATCCCCGAATCTCTTAACGAAGCCTCTGAAAGGGGAAGTCATTTTTCTTTATATGGTAGTTTCTGATTTTGTAGTGAGTGCGGTTTTGGTCAGCGAGTCGGGAGCAGTACCTAAAGCGGTATATTTCGTGAGCAAAAGTTTGTTAGATGCAGAGACGAGGTATTTGAAACTGGAGAAGATGGCGTTGGCTTTGGTGACCCCAGCACGAAAAATGTGGTCGTACTTCCAGGCCCACTCAATTATCGTTCGAACGTTGTTTCCCTTCAAATATGTACAACAGCGTCCACACATGTCGGGACGAATGTCCAAATGGTCGGTCGAACTAGGAAATTTTGATATCAATTTTTAGCCAAAGACGGCCATTAAGGGCCAGGCCTTGGCTGATTTTTAGTCGAATTTTATTCCAACCGACCAGGAAAAGTAGAATCGCCCGAGGAAGACAAACAAGTTGAATGGATTATCAGAACTAACGGAGGATCGAACGTCAATGGTTGCGGTGCGGGTGTACAGATAACCACCCATACGACCATAATGATGCACCAGGCAACTCGATTTGGTTTTACCACGTCTAAAAACGAAGCTGAATACGGCTGACTTAGCTGGTTTGAGGTTAGCACTGGTGTGTAGGGCCAGGCATATACGCCTCATTAGTGATTCTCAACTGCTAATAAACCAAGCCTCGGGAGCGTCAGAAGCTAGAAAAGAGCACATGGTTTAGTACCTAGCGGCGTTGCGTATGTTAGCCGCATCGTTTGCCAAAGTAACATATGAACACGTCCCCATGGCCGAAACTGTGATTGCAGATTCCCTTGCATCAACATCATGCTCAAGCAGTTACCTCTTGGTAACAGTGCAAGAAAACCCTTTAATTATCAAAAGGACAGAGCTGAACAATCGACCAGAGATCGTCTGTCAGATATCTTTGGTAACCTTATCGGATTGGAGAAGTGACATCATAGGTTTTCTGGCAGAAGGATCGTTAGCGGATAATAGTGCCTCGGCCAGGAAAGTGCGAAATAAGGCTCGGGGGTACGTTCGTTTGGGACAAATACTATACAAAAAATCTTTTAGCAGGCCTTTGCTGAGATGCCTGGAGATGAATGAATCACAGATAATCGTGTCCGAACTGTATGATGGTGAGGGCGCCGCTCATTGCGGCTACAAAGCACTAATAAGGAGAATATTTCTTGCTAGCTTTTATTGGCCAACAATAACCGTCGATGCTAAAAATAGTAAGAACATGCGACACCTGTCAAAGATTTGCGAACGCAATCCATATGCCCGCAACCTCTATGGAATCAATATCGGAAGACCTCCATTTTGACCGGTGGGGGATCGACCTGGTAGGACCATTACTGATGGCATCGGGCGTAAGAGAAATGATAGTGGTGGTAGTAGATTACTTTTCAAAATGGGTAGAAGCCGAGCCACTATCGGGAACAAAGACTAAAGATATCATCAAGTTCATTTGGTTAAACATCTGCTGCAGATTTGGGGTTCCATAAAGGCTCACGATGGATAACGGACCACAGTTTGATAGTAACGAGATGAAATCCTTTTGTTCGACCCACATGATCAAGCAATGTTTTTTGGCTCCTTTGCACCCTCAGGCGAACGGGCAAGTCGAGGTCACAAACCGGGCTGTTATAAACGGACTTAAAAAGAACCTGGAAGGAAAAGCCGGCAAATGACCAGATTATCTACAGGAAGTATTATGGGCCTACCGCACCACTCCCCGAACGGCGACTCAAGAATCACCCTACGCCCTGGTCTATGGGATGGATGTCGTCACCCCCGCGAAATCAATTTTCCCATCTTTCAGGATCATAAGCTATGATGAAAATAGAAACGGGGATGACAGACGACTAGCTCTTGATTTAGTAGAAGAAAAACGGAGCCGAGCTCAGCTGAATTCCCTACATTATCAGACCTTGATGAGGAGTCGATACGCGTCGAAAGTACGCCGAAGAGAGTTCAAAGTCGGGGACAAAGTTTTGAGGAGTTTTTATGCACGCTAAGGACAAAAGCCTCAGCAAACTCACCCCGAATTGGGAAGGCCCATATCGGGTAGTGGAAAGAATCAAGAGCGGGACGTATCGATTACAAGACAAGCACAGACGTTTGTTAAGGCTCCCCTGGAATATCGAACATCTTAATATGTATTTGGATTAATCTTTTTTAATTTCATTGTAATTATTCTCGTTTATGTAAAAACTCTTGGTCGGGGACACACTCTTTCCTACCTCGGTGGCGCAATGAGGTTTTAATGAGACATCCATGGCAACAGATCTTTTTAATCTACTTTTTTTTCCTTCAAAAATTCAAAAGACAGTGTTAAAGGGAAATCCATCAGCTGACTAGTTGATAGACGGCTTTTGACGATCTCAATTGATTTACAGAGCCTTAATTGGTTTTTCAGTTTTCAACTGATCCACATTTATTCCCGACCCTAAGGGAAAACTTTCAATTAAATATTGATCTA
This sequence comes from Limnanthes douglasii subsp. nivea, assembly GCA_036936605.1. Lineage (NCBI taxonomy): Eukaryota > Viridiplantae > Streptophyta > Magnoliopsida > Brassicales > Limnanthaceae > Limnanthes > Limnanthes douglasii. Next base: position 83,310,790 of record JAUPFV010000003.1, read on the forward strand.
CAGAAGCTTAAAGGCGAATAATTTCAAAGACAACAGGTAAAGCTTAATGAAAGTTAAAAGTTATCGGATCAAGTACAAATTAGGAAGGGTTCATTCACCCAACTGGTTACAAAACAGAACCACCAAAAAACATCGACATTTGCGAAAATAAAATAAATTTTAAACGTCTTCATTATCAGGGTCAGTCTCTGTGGCATCTGATTCTTCATTTTCACAGGCTACTCTGGACGGGTGGTCTGCTTTGGGAAAATCTAACCACATTGACCCAAGAGCAAGGTCGGGGAAACAGTAATGCAGGCTTAAGACATAAGAATCTTTAGCTTCGACGACTTCTTTCTCCATCCATTTTTCACACTTAGCAGCAAAAAAGTCATTTGCGGCTCGGAGGTCAGCAATTTCCTTTGTCTTCTTTGCTACGAAGTAACGAAAAAAGCAGCTCTGGAATTTTGCCGCAACCAACTACCGAGCTTGATCATCACGGTTCTTTTTGACCCGCGCCAGAGCTTTCTCAGCTTTTGATGCTCTTTCCTCCGTCTTTTTAACCCTTTCTTCCAGGAGATTTTTTTCCGCGTCTCCACTTTTAAGTTCATTCTCCAGCGCGGTTATTTTCTCCTCAACATCCGTCAACTTTTGATTTAGCTCCCCCGTGCGTATCTCCTTCATAGCCAGTGGCACACTCATGCTATACAAGGACAATGATAGCACATCATTGGCTCTTAAAGCGAAAGTATGTGGACTCCTAGGAATAGACAAAACGGGAAGCTTTTTGCCACTTGACGAGGCTCCATCATCTTTCGCTACTCCAGAAGGGCAGAAATTTTTCCCCGACCTTATCATCATCAGGAATCACGATGACTGTGGCATTCTCGGCCGACGCAGCTGCAGAAGCAATAATATCCCCACCTTTAACTCCCTCATATTTCTCAAAAAGCGCCGGAATAGTCACGTTTTATGCAAGCGTGGGAGCATCGGCAGTTCCGACCTCTGTTTTCTTCTTCACACGCTTCGCTTTCTTGGCTTCGTCCCCATCAGCCATAAACTTCTTTATTTTCTTCTTCCCCTCCTTGGGGAGATCGACCTCCTTAGCCTCGACAACAACTGTGATTTCTTGTCCAGCAACATCGACCTCTACCTTTTCTGCGTTCTCCGGCCCCGCACTCTCATCAGATTTTGAGTGTTTGTTAGGCGTTTTGTTGCGTTTGGGAAGGAACAAATGTGCGTCAGGTGCATCCGTCTTAGCAACCAAATCCACCAAGCTAGGTGGTTGGCGCAGCTGCTCCAACGTAAGTGGCTCCTTAGAGCAACGCTAGAGGTTGCTCATTATGAGGTTGATGTTCTTAAAACATTGATGGAATGCGCGACCCCAATTCTTCCGCGCAAATTTATTTTGAATTTGGAAGGTTATTTTGGCATCCTCGAAATAATCATTCTTCAACCTTTGGATATACTATTTGGAAACTGAACAAACGATCAGTTAAGGTAACAAAAAAAATACCATCAGGAACCCACGTCCGCAACAATCGCCTCGGGTTCTCCTTGGTATATGGACAACCGTTCTCCCAACAGCCACTAATGAAGACAAACCGGTGCTTCCACGACTTGTCACCTTCGAGAAAGTTGTTCATAATCTTCCAAGTGTTTGCCAAAGAGGAATAGAAGAAAGGTAGTTTGGGCGATTTTGAAAGCCTGGACATAGCAATGTATTCCTCCATCGGCATAACACGACCCGACAATCGAGAGGCATGATATAAGACATCAGCGTGTACCACGTGTTGGGAGTTAGCTGCGAGAGGCAAATACCAAGGATTTCGAAGTACCGAGTGATCTCAAGATCCAGAGGAAACCTGAGACCCCAGTTAAAGATCTTTGTAAAAACGACAATCTCCCGAGATTGTACATGCAGAGGTTCCCCAGGAACGGGAAACCGTACTTTGACGCACTCCGAGATTCCCCACCGGATCAGAAGCTCTGACTGTTCCGCAGCAGAGAAGTACATATACTTGCCCTCAAAAAGGGCAATGACGTTGTCCTGACACAAAGATCGATGGTAAGAGGTTGTTATCACAACCTCAATCTCCGGAGGAAGAGGCTATTGAGAAGGAGAAGCGGCACCATCGCTTACGGCAACGACACATTTCCCCTCCTCGTTCTCCCTTACGGGACTTTTCCCCAACCCAACTAAGTTGGTCACCTCTGGCTTATTGATGGCGTTAGTTTGTACAACATCAGTACAAGTAGGATCGACTTTCTCTAAAATCTGGGAACCGGCCGCTTTCGGGTCAACCGGTTAGGAAAAAGGTTTTACGAAACTGGAACTACTACCGGTGCGGACATGTTTTGATCCGCTTTCTTGCAACTTGCGCGCACGTTCCATTTCCAGCGTATGATGCTCGAAATCTCTTCGAGCAATGCCCAAATGAGTAGCAGCGGTATTGATGCTCATACGAAACCCGACGATAGAAAGGGTTAATTGCACTAGTTCAGGAGAGATGCCTCCCACCGGCGAAGACGAGGCGCTAGAGTCTCCCATTGTAAGGAATCTAGGTTTACTGTGGCGCTCGTGAAGAAGATGAGAGGGTAAGTTTCCAGGTGCATTTACCGACAAGAGCGTCGGGTGATTGGGTGGTTTGACAGGGGAATTCGGGGAAGAACTGCTGGAAGGGATGACGATTGTTTCGGGGATTGGAGCAACAGCTGACTCTGGCACAATAAACGATTCTACAGGGCATGAGAGTTGGCAGGACAAGATCGTGGGGAAGAGGCACATGTGTGAAGGGTTTTTTATCAGAACCCCAAATCAGTCCAGCGGCTCGATATTCATCGGCTCAGTCACTAATGCTAGCCCAATCAATAAATCCAAACACGGGCTCAGGTTTTTTTTTTCGGTTTCTGGTTATGCTTCGGGTTTTTCTTTTTCATAAACACTGGTTTCTCTCTCTAGAATGGTTAATGGTGACTCTCTCTCTAGGATTTCTCTGAGGGAGCAAGTTGTGATAAGAGAAGAAGTATTTATAGGCAATGATATGCCTTAACCGTTTCATGCATGAGGAAGTCCAAACGAAAAAGAGCCGCGGGAAATCGAAGAGTCTCCTAGAGAGATGTGCAGATGGACACACTTCGAATAAAAGAACGACCGTGTAAGCCAAAACCGACTATGTACAGAATAGGTAATCATCAGGCTAGTACCATAGGCATGCGCCGACGCCAGAACTCGAGCGTTCTTCAAATGTGCTCCACATGTCCACTAACGTGAAGAACTAAAGCAGACAACTCTCCAAGCAGGCCTAACGACCCGGTTAAGCCCATGACCGATGTACCAGCTAGATTTTTAATAAGCCCATCACTGCAGATCAGGCAGTAGGGGACAAGATTGATCACCTCCCAAGGCATTAAGAGACGTGAGGCGGGTCGGTTCCGCTGTGGCAAGTGGGCTGGGTGTTGGGAAATATAACATTTTTCAAAGCTTTATGAGACGCGATCCCGAGGCACTTGGCCAAAACACCCGTTGAACTCTGAGCCCGAGGTAATTTTTGACAGCGGCCGTTTCCTCGATTTACTCATGAGTCTTCATTCCCGATGCTCTTGAAGACTGGGGGGCTACTGATAAGAAAATAATTCGCCGAGTCCAGCAGCAAAAGTGTTAATTATAAAAGGGGCAAATAAAATAAACCCATTAGGGTATTTATTATTTATTAGAAAGCAATATGTAAAGGAAGTAGAATGTAAAGGACTAGCAATTAAATATACAAGGACTACCTAGGACATAAATGGGGACCACTTTCCCCACTATATAAGAGAGCCCCTTTATTCTTGGGTAGGTGGACATTAATACTTTCTCTTTCTATATTCTTAGCACTAGTCACATCAAGCACTAGATCCAAGATCCCCCATTTCTTGTCATTATTTTACTCATCAAATCCCATGAGGAAGATCGTACCCATTAAAGAACCAGTGGAGAGCTTTGCAAAGGTCAAAACCTATAATAGGCCAACATTTTTTATAAAACTCTCCGTTGAAACCATCCGGCCCTGCAGCAGACACGGAGCTTAAGGAGTTAATAGTGCAAAGAATTTCATCAGAATTAGACAACATTGTTAGACTATGATTGTCAGCATCAGTGACCAAGTTAGGGATAATATTCATTAGATCAATCTCCCTGTCATCACTTATAGGAGGAGCAAGCAAAGCTTGGAAATACTAAATATCAGAGTTACCAATAGCCTCCCTAGAAGTGAGCCAGTCATTTCCAGCTTTAATCTTAACAATTTTGTTCTTCTTCAATCTTTTCTTCACAAAACTATGGTAAGCAGCCGTATTTTTATCACTGTCCTTAAGTCATGTTGCATGAGCTTTTTGCTTCCAATACAATTCTTCCATATCCAACAACAAGAGGTGATTTTGCTTAGCCTCCTCAAGAGAGGTTCTGTTATCAACATTAGGATCACCTTGCAAAAGAGCTTCTTTGAACTTAATGATATCCTCCGAATTCTTAATAGCATAAAAAATGTTCCCAAAAACATTTCTGTTCCATTCTTTCAACGCAGCCTTCAACCTTCTTTGTTTTAGCCATAAAATCATAATAGGATTCACCTCTTCTCCAACCACATTAACAGACCAACTATCATTCACCAGCTTCATAAAATCAGGATGGGTGACCCACATGTTCAAAAACTTAAACGAAGCTTTAACCCTCTCAAGACTAGAAGATATTTTGATAGAAATAGGGCAATGATCAGAGCAGTGTCTAACATGCTGAGAAACAGAAGTGGACTCAAAGTGGTTCAACCAGGAAGTGTTGAATAAAACACGATCAAGACGTTTTCATTTGTGTCCATTGGACCAGGTGAATGCACTCATAGTATAACCAGCATCCTGTAAACCACAGTCCATTATAAGATTTTTGAAATCATCCATTCCCCTTTGATTGATTGTTGAACAAGAAACCTGTTCATGAATGTTAGAGATAACATCAAAGTTACAAAAAATAATCCACTATTTAGACTGATTATCAAGGACTCTGATGGTATCCCAAAGAGAAATCCTTTGATCTCTATTGCACTTGGCGTAAATTATAGATACCATGAAATCTTTATCCAAGGAAGGATGGTGAACCATAAGATGGAGAATCTGCTCTCTGTCTAAAACAACCTCCACTTTGTAGTCATGATGCCAAAAAGCCCAAATTCTATTATTGAGATTTCTACTAAACCCACCGAGCTTCAACTTCCTAGCAACAGACTGCATCTTGTCAAGCTTAATAAAAGGCTCCTGAATAGCTACAAAACTACCTTTGGTAGAGTTAACTATGGACTTAAATTTTTGAATAGTCTGCTTATTACCAAAACCCCTGGCATTCTAATTCAGAATAGTAATAATCATCAATCTGAAAATAATTCATTAGCTCTTTTGAGCTTAATGAAGATTTATCTGAAGATGATATTTTATTAACTAACTAAAATATAAAAATAAAAATTCATATGATATTTATTAAGATTTAAATTCGATATATGATGTAAATCGTATTATATTTAATTTTAAGGGTAAATGTCTTTTGAAACTTTACTATAAAGAATAGTGACTATATGTAATTCAAGAAATAATTAATTGGAAAAATGTAGCATTACTTAAAACAAAATAAGATAAAAATAGGGGACCTAAATTTGATTTATATCATTTTATAGTATCTTGATAGTATGAAACTCTATCAGCCATTGGATTGAAGTTGGGCTGGTTGTGGTGCGAACTTGAATTAGGCACTAAATTGATATCTGGCCACGTTTGATTCAAGATATTTTCCATTTCAGATTGGTCATTTTTCTTTTGTTAAAGATAGATATTTGGTTTTGGTTTTTAGTTCCGGTCCTGAGACAAAAACATCAGTCTTTTTAGCGGTGGAAGAGAGAGAAAGAGCTAAGAGTGAGAAACTATGGTGTCTAAGAGCAGTGAAGACGTGGTGGAGATGAAATCAGAGAATGGAAGAGACAGAAAGATGAAGAGAGATGGATTGGTGAAGTGGGAAAAGTTTCTACCCAAAATGGTGTTGAGGGTTTTACTTGTTGAAGCTGATGATTCAACAAGGCAGATCATCGCTGCTCTTCTCAGGAAATGCAACTACAAAGGTTTGTATTCTTTTGGGTTCTCTTTTCACTTCGTGGTTTGGTAATCTGGGTTTTGATGGGTTAGTTTTAAATTAGTGTTTTGTTTATCTGTTTTTGTATATGGTGAAATGATATGTAGTATCTTTATGGGGTATATGTAATCCATGATCTGGGTTTCTATGTATTTGTTGTTTCATGCATGTCTTGTCAAGGTGAATTGTTTAGTAGTTGAAGTTTATGAGCATCAAAATTCTATGTATGGTTAGTTTTTGAAAGGGTTAATGCTTAAAGGGCAATTATAGTCATGTTGAGTTTGATAGATCTCTAAAAGATATTGTATTGATTGTCTTTTTCATTTCTTGACAGTTGCTTCTGTGCCTGATGGCCTGAAAGCATGGGAGATACTGAAGGCAAGACCGCATGACATAGATCTCATACTGACTGAGGTGGATTTGCCGTCAATTTCCGGCTATGCTCTTCTTACACTAATAAGGGAGCACGAAGTTTGCAAAGGCATTCCGGTTATAAGTACGAATACGATAATAGATTTATTACTTTGGGTGACATCTATTTGAGTTTTTGTTTTTCGCTTTTGATCTAAATCTTTGGTGTTGTGTAATTTGCAGTGATGTCTAAACAGGACTCAGTTAGCACTGTCTACAAGTGCATGTTGCGAGGTGCTGCTGATTATCTTGTGAAACCCATCAGGAGAAATGAGTTGAGAAACTTGTGGCAGCACGTCTGGAGAAGACATTCTGTATGCCTTTTTGTGCTCTTTCGATCTTATTTCTATATTCCATCTGAGATGTAATCCGGGTTACTGAGTGGTTGATTCTTTTGTGTAGTCCATAGGGGGAATTAGCGATCGTGATGAAAGTGTTGGACAGAAAAGGGTTGAAGGCACTTCTGAAAATAATTCAGCTACTAATCAGTCGACTGGATTCGTAGCTTGTGTTCAGAGAAACAAGGAACAAATCGAGAAAGGGAGTGATGCTGAGGTTTGTCTCTCTTGCTTACTGTGTGATGCTACTATGTCAGTTTTCGAGGATAGAATCCAAAGATTAGATCAACTATAATCTGTTATTTGATCTATAAATTTATGCTCATTAAGCCTCCTATAAATTTTCTATATGTATTAAATAGCAGTCTAACAGCGTTAAATATTTCATGAGATTGTTCATGCGAGTAATTTGCTTTCAGAATTAAGATATGGTATTTATTTGTCTCTTGCAGAGCTCTTGTAAGAAACCTGACCAGGAAGCTGAGAACGCAGACATGGAGAGTCTTGGACATCCAAACTGGGTAAAATCGCCACTGAGCGAACCAAAAGCGCAGAAACAAAACGAACTAATCGATCTCTGCCAGAAGTCGCCTCTAGATGAAAACAAGTCTGGAGGTAAATTCTTTTAAAGTCTCCACCTTATCATCAGCCAAAATGATTGTTTAATAATGAAGAATCTGACTCGTTTCTACTTGATTATTAGGATTGCTGGTTCACACAACTGAGGATGTCACACGACATATTCAGAGGGAGCATGCTGAAGTCTCTAATCCTGATTGTCAAACGTTTGCTAGTTCTTCTAGACAGATTATCGATTTCATGGGAGCTTCTAATACTTGCAAAGTTACTCCAATTGATGTAACACCCAAGTTCGATTGTCCAGCACAATTAGATCTTTCTTTGAAAAGACCTAGTCACGATGATGTCTTCGAAACTCGTTCTTCTGAAGATATGACCATTCTCCGGCCTTCACATGTCTCGGCTTTTACTCGGTCAGTTTCTGTACTTTTTGCATGTTGAGAGATTATGTAGGAATACCAAAAGCTATTGCATACCACACGAATCATTGGTTTATTGAAACTGGTCAATGAATTACAAATGTGAAATAAACTAAACGCGCTTGTTCCCTGTAGGTATACTAGCAAGCCAATGACAACACAATGCTCAACTTCACCATTATGGAACCGACGAAAAGAAATAAGCATAGATTCTAACAAGAATTTATATGATATAACTTGTTATAACCCTAATTCTCCTGGCCCACCTACATATAATCCAACAAGTTGTACTTCTCTTACTATTGGTCAATCTGGGGATCAAGCAATACCAGCAACTTCAAGGCCTCAACATAAACTAATTCCCGTCCCAGTTCCAATTCCAGTTCCAGTTAGTAAGACCAATGGCCCCGTAGGGTGTCAAGTTTTTTTCGCACAATCAACTCCATCGCTAGGTCCTAGTTCAACTAGCCCGCAAGAACTAAGTTCTCGAGCAAACCAGTTTTGTCAGTCCAATTTTGAGACTAGTAGGTTGTATGATCGACCCGGTAGTAAGATGAACTCGCCAATATATCCTTTACACAAGCTAGAACCCAAGTTTAATGTTTTGGCCGCTGATCAGGGTGGGAATGGAAGCTTCTGCAGCGTTGCTATCAGCCATTTTAACAGTTTAGGTTATTACGGCAGCGCTTCTGGAAGCAACAGTAATGTGGTGGATCATGTTGCTTTTGCCAGATTTGCAGCTGAGAACAATATCGAAGACCCAACTGGAAACAGTCGATCCTTCCAAAGAAAAGTAGCTCTTAACAAATTCCGTCTCAAGCGTAAAGACAGATGCTTTGACAAGAAGGTACAAAGCAATGCACTTGTTGATGTTTTAGTGCCAGAAATGTCCATCAATGTGTAAATATGAAAAGTTAACATTTTAAATAAAAATAATGCACAGGTCCGGTATGAAAGTAGGCGAAAACTGGCAGAGCAACGACCCAGGGTAAAAGGTCAATTTGTTCGGCAAGGGCAGACAGCTGAGAATCATGGAAACTCATCTTGTGGGTAATAAATTAAATAGTGATTTTCATTTGTAGATTAGAATGAGAACTAGAACTCAAGTTTTCAATTTTAGATCTTCAGTTTGTTTAGCAGCGATTCCGGTCCTTGCGAGAGACTGGAATATGCTTACACTGTACACTTGTTATGTATGTTATGTAAACACAATCATGCGTTCTTTTAAAATGCGTTGCTTCGTGTGTGTTTCGTGTAGATAAAAGTATGAGCGCGATGGAAAGGTCCATCAAAAGTTAAAAAAAGAGAGAAAAGCAGGGTAGTTTGGTTCTTACAAAACTCGTAGCTTATAATGAATGCCACTCCACAATCGTCAATGTGGCCAGAAGATATATAAATAATTACTTGAATAAACCGATAGATCAAAAGTATGGGATTAAAGCTGAGATTTAATGGGATTACTTAAATAATTACTTGGACATTTATTTTCACACCTATTATATCATCGACTTGTCGCACTGATATCCCAATCCCTCAATTTTTTAAATAATTGGTTTTTTCTAAAGTTTCGGAGACAAACGTTTAGAAAGTGATATAGTACATTTTAAAACCGCTGCATATTAAAAAACTATTATAACTATTTTTTTGGGTTAGATTTGGTAATATTTTTTAAAAAATCCAAAATATTATAAGTATCTTAATTAATAATCATATGAATTTATTTATTGACCATGTATATAGATTTTTTTCAATTTAAAATTAAAATATATTTAAAATAACGCGTAACATTTAACAAAACATAATCAAATTTAACCAATTTTTTTATTATTGAGATTGATTTTTAATTGATTTTTTAAAATCCTTTCGATGGTTGATCCGATTAGATGGAAATAATTCAATTATTATTATTATTATTATTATTATTATTATATTTTAGAAAAAATGTGTATAACGATTTAGTATATACATATTGAGTTTGGTTTGTTATTTACAAAACAGTCTAAAACACTTTCAGTTTTGTGTAAGTTGTTTATATCCAAATTAATCACTGAAAAAGTCTGAAATCAATATGGTATCTACACAATTGTCTTCATAATTTTTTTTTATCTACCAGTTAAGGATTCATATTAGAATACTGTTTAGCCATACTATAACTGACGATAGTCAAATGCATTATTGAGCATATGATTATCGATCATAATGGAAAAACCATAACAATCTTCCACTTCGATAATCACATGCTACTATAAGATGCATCCACCAAATAAATGTTTTTAATTTCTATCATCACGTAGATAAAATAAACAATGCCGTATATGACCATTAACGACACATGACTAGAGTTATATTCATTGCTTTAAGAAAATAGATGCATTAGTAATCAAAACATCGCAACAATCAACTACATGTAGCCATTATGGCGAATAACATAAAAATAATATGAAATATAAGTTTATGTATATATTATTAACTGGTACCACCTAAGTGAAGATCCACTTATTGAGTATGAAAAATCAAAGAAAATAAGAGCACATTTATATATGTTTGCATCCATAAACTCAAGTGTATTTACAACTAAGATAACGTAACATATCTCATAACTCAATACAAACTCTCACTAAAATTCACGATCCTCTAAAAAAACAACACCCATCATAATGGTGTACTCTAGAAGAACTTTGGGCATCGAAGTTTTAGTAAAATGATATACCAGCATGAAGTTTGTTTTGATTTGTTTTATGTTGATCTGAAGACTCTGAAATCTCTCTTTAACAAACATGAACTTGATATTTATATGTTTGGAGTTAAATGAGCTCTTATTACTGTTTGAGTATTAGACTCCAAGATTATTGCCATAGTATAATCTGAAGGAAGTTTATCTATCCCTTCTACAATGTGCACTAGCATAGCAAAATTTCACAACAAAAGTGCGTAGTTGGACACCTCAAAACATACAATAAATCCCACTACTATAGCAGTGGATGAAACATATGTTTGTTTTACACTTTTTTATGATATTGAACCTCTAACGAAAATAATATGATGCTTGAAATGCTACGAAGAGTCTAATAAATCCAAGTTAGAGTACTTTATGATATTGATATTCTTAGACTTCTTATATGTCAAAGTATGGCATTTGTTTCATTGCAAATAATGTAAACACTTTTGACTATTTTCCAATCTTACATCTCCGAATTCCTTACATACCTTTAAAATATTAGGAAAACAAACCTATTATTCGACCGTATACAAACTTGAGCATATATTAAACTCCCAATTACTAAAGCATATGAAATCTTTTGTATTTCTTCAATCTTAAATTTTGTAACATTAACTCAAACTGAATTTGTCTCCTTTTGCAGCAATGGTATTCTTGAGTTTATTGTTTGTCATTCTGCAACATTGTAACATGCTTTCAATATATTATTTTTGTGATAAACCCAAAACTCCACGAGAGAAATCTCGATGAATCTGGATTCCTAATATAAAAACCGCATCACCAAGATCTTTCATATGAAATTAGTTTCTAACAAAATCTTTATAATATGTAACAATTTATATCGCCCGTGACCAATAATATGTCATCAACATACGTCACTACATATATGAACTTACTCTCATTGAGCTTTTGATATACGTAGTCTTCAACTGAATTTATCTCAAAACTAAAGGAGATAATTATTTTGAGGAATGTATGATAACATTGTCGAGAAGACTCTTTGATTCTATAGGTTGATTTCTTTAGTCCATATATTATCAACTTTGAATCACAAAAAATAAAATTCTCATACATCACTAATAGATCATTTTCTTAATATCACTATTAAAATATTGGGCTTTGCATCCATTTGATGAAAATCTAGGTCAAAATATGAAACTAATGACATAATTATCCTAAAACATCATTTGATGAAGCCGAAAAATGTCTTTTTAAAGTCAATTCTTTCATGCTGAATATAACATTTTCCAACAATTTGTAATTTATACATCTTCATATTATCTTAAGAATTCCGTTTTGTTTCACAAATCCACTTACAATAACTTGACCTTTTCTTCCAGGTACTGAAATAATCTCTCAAAACACGTTATCTTACATTTACTCATACGCTTTCTTGATAACGTTAATCCACAACTAAGTATCAAAAGTTTTCATGATTCTATGAAAACTTAATGACCGTTTTTCGTAACACAACGTGAATTCTTATGTTCTTAAATATATAATTAGAAGATATATCATTTTACTTTTCTCTAATTGATCTTCTCAAGTTTATTATTACCTTCATTTGTGCTTATTGAAGAGGTAGAGCTTGATATTATTGAACAAATTTATTTTGGTCAATTTTTACCACTTTGGTTTGTTCATTATGGACAATGTTTACAAATGAAATATAATCATCATTTTGAGTAGCTACATGGTTTAACGATCTTAAAATGTTATAAAATTTAAAGTACAATTATTTTTTATACAACCTATAATATATTTTTCAACCATTATAAATAAGACAAACGAAAAAAAATCACCAACAATGATGGACATACAAAAGACTTCATGTATATCCCGTTATAAAAACCCATCAATATTGAAGAGAAATAACAATTTCCTTGTGTATTGAAACATCCAATCATTTATAATTGAACTTCCTAACTAATAATAAGACATCACTTGGATGCATACTATAAGGTTTTAATAGTTTTTTTTTTGTTTTTTTACCATATATTGTAATATAATTATAAAAAACATATATTTAAGTCATTTACATTTTTTATAATGCTTAAAATAAATAGTTAATTGACTTTATTATGAAAAAATAATTATCAATAATAACTATGTTTAAAATTTATACATTATAATAATTTTATTATTATCATATTTATATTAGGTAATTTTTTATTAGTTATATATATATATATATAATGTTCAATGATACAAACATAATTAGTTTTATAATTTACCTTCTTTAATAAACCTAATAAGTTATTGTTATTATTTGGTCAATATTAAAATATTTATGATAAATAAAAAGTGGAATGTTATATATTATATTAAACAAAAAAAATGATGGTTGGAGTTCAATAAAATAAAGATGATATAAGCTATAAATAATTTGGTGAGATACAATAAATGATAGAAAAAGACGTCTAATGGTTGGAGAAGACCTAAGGATTTGCTTCAGTTGAACCTTTCAAAATTGTAAATGCTTAAAACTAGGCTTTTGTTCGGTCCAAAGCACCTATAAGATCTTAACAGTTTCTTTTATTGGAACTTTATTAAGAATGCATATAAAACACCTAATCGTTTCACCTTTGAATAATATTGGTAAGATCAAATAACTAATTTTACTTCTAAACATTTTCTTAAACATACATTTTCGTCTCTTAGTTACTCCATTCATTCTAGGTAATCCCGACAATATATACTAAAGAAATATTTAGTAATTCTCTAGGTAATTTGTAAGGAGTCAATGACATTGAAATAATATCTCTTGTGGTATTCACCATCACGGCCAGGTATGCTACACTTAATGCTTTTATCATTTTTGGCAGAGTTTTTCTCAACTTCTTTGAAAAACTAAGCCACATTGGTGATCTCTTAGGGAACTTCACCATGGAACACTAAAGGTATTCCCTATTTCATGATTCCCAAATACATCTTATTTAACTTTTCTATGTCTCAAATTATTTCTTCTTGATATGAGAACTATCTTCAATAAGAGACACATACTCTTTATCCTTCAATGTTATATCATTATCATGACACATCAAATATAGTTATGTATATTTTCATTCAATAAAATTAGATCATGAAGAGTGGAAGGTCTAATGCTCATTGGGTATAGACACCAACATGCACTAAGTTTCATATTGCACATGCAACAAACAACACATGACCATCATGATTTTGACATATAAACCAAAATAATATTTAACAATAAATTTAACATACATAAAACAGAACCTTAAAATGCTAATAAGATACCTTTGAGAAAACATACTAACTTGTGCATGTATGAGTTTGAGAAACATCAGTGTTGATCATACTCATACCACTTAATTAAGGAAACCATCATATGGGGCTGTTTTCAAAATTTGATTGCTTAGTGATTAACTAAAAAATGAATTTTCTCTACAAACGATGGCAAACATTAACCTTAATTTGGGACGATCAATATACACAGTATCACATACCATGAATATCTTAAAATTCTGAACCAATCAAGTCACTAATATGGATTATTTTTGCAATATATTAGCTTTCTGACCATTTACTAACGTTCGGAAAATCTTCACATCAATCAAACACCCAATAACTAATTTGATATAATTATAGTGTAACTGTAGGGAATATTGGGTCTACATATTCCATCTTTTTGTATATAAGTAAGAATACTCCGATCTCCACAATAGTGTGATATTGTCCGCTTTGGGCCCACTGGCCCGCACGGCTTTGCTTTTGGTCCACTTCCAAAAGGCCTCACACTAATGGAGATGTATTCTTTTACTTATATACTGATTTTTCTTCCCATGTTTAACCGATGTGGGATGTGGGACTTTTGGTCGCACCTAACAATCCTCCTCTCGGACAAAGTACCACTCTAGCCTCCTCTCAATTGACTTCCATCCGCCTACTCTAGTCAGGTGAAGAGAAACCTGAACTCTAGAGCTTTAGGGCGGATCTATCTGCTCTGTGCCGCTCTTTGATCAAGCCACCTGCTTGATGAGCCACCTGGCACTCCCTCCTTAGATGAATCTGCGCCGCTCCATGATCAAGCCACCTGCTTGATGAGCTGTGGCGCTCTATCTTTAGATGAATCTGCGCCGCTCCTTTATCAAGCCACCTGCTTGATGAGCCGTGGCGCTCCATCTATCCAGCAGATCATTCACCTTGAGTATGGCTCAAGGCAAGATGTTCGGCACCCACATCATCACAAGCCACCACATCGCGTTCTGTCTGGGCCTGGTGCTCTGATACCATTTGTAGGGAATATTGGGTCTACATATTCCATCTTTTTGTATATAAGTAAGAATACTCCGATCTCCACAATAGTGTGATATTGTCCGCTTTGGGCCCACTGGCCCGCACGGCTTTGCTTTTGGTCTACTTCCAAAAGGCCTCACACTAATGGAGATGTATTCTTTTAATTATATACTGATTTTTCTTCCCATGTTTAACCGATGTGGGATGTGGGACTTTTGGTCGCACCTAACAGTAACACATCACGCCAAGTTACCTAGTCGTGGCTCCGTGTCTTTGCTGTAGTATACAATATCATACTGAAATTCCCAATTATGGATCTACTATAATACGTCGCAAGTTACCAAATATCTCACTCGTGGCTCTGTTATAGTGTGCTTCAGCATGTCAAATCTTAATTTAGATTAATATTTAATCCAAAGAATAATAATGAATTGCACAAGCAAATGGAGCTTATGGTTCAAATGATAGTGAAGTCAGAATTACTCTGGTTACTCAACATGGAGAAGAAATAAGGAAATTTATTAAATTCATATTTTTTTATTTCAAATAACAAAGATGAGTACAATGTATTTTTGGTAGGATTACGTTTAACTCGTATTTGTGGTGCACACACAATTCAGCTGTTTCGAGATTCTCAGTTGGTAATCGGTCAAGCTCGAGAAATATTTGAAGCAAAACAAAATACAATAGAGCATACTTAAAAATTGTAAATCAAATGGGTAAATAATTTGAGAATGTCATATATTAAAAATTACATTTTCCAAGAAAATGCAAATGTAAATATGTTGGTTAAGTTTTTATGTTCGGAAGACCATCTTTGATAATTATTCAAGATAATCACGAGGTTGAAAGTTCAAAAATATTAACGAACGATTATGAGGATGGCCATAAAAAATATTTATGACTTTACTAAAAAAAATTGAAACATGAGCATTACGTTTGCGAGTAATAAAATATGTGATTCTTGGCGAGGTACTATACATAAAAAATATTACACGATTCTATAATGTTTAGAATGTGATACATTGACTACATATAAAATGAATAGTCGAGAGTAGAGCCATCAACGGTTCTGGAAAACCGAGAACTGGAACTGAACCGATAAAAACCAGACCGAGAATCGGACCGAATTTTAACGGTCCTCGGACCGAACTTTAACGGTCCGGTTTACGGTTCCGTCTTAAAAACTGAAACCGATTCGGAACCGAAACAATAAAACCGATTAACAACGAAACCAATAAAACGGATAAACTAATAGAACCGATAAGGAACCGAACTGATAGAATTGATAAACCGATTGAACCGATAAAGAATTGTACCAATAAAATCGTTAAAATCAATTATTTTTTATATATTATATTACTAAAATCAACAGCTAATCACTAATTTTTACAAAGGTTAGAACGAGAACTCGAACTCGAACTCAAATTTTCAATTTTAGTTCTTCGATTTGTTTAGCAGCCATTCTGGTCCTTGCTAGAAAGTGGAATATGCTTACACTGTACACTTGTTATGTATGTTTTTTTTTTTTTTTTTTTTTTTCCGGAGGGAACCCGCAGCCGCTACTCAGAGTGCAATGAGTGCGCACAGGGTAAACCCTCAGTCTGGCGCGATAGCCTGCAAACCAACGCCAGAAGGTAAACCACACAAGGTGACAGGCTCAGCCGAGAAAGCGTATGTAGAGGGACTCGAACTCATGACCTTTGGTCACAAGCACGCCTTACTCAACCAACTCGGCTACCCCTTGGGGGCTTGTTATGTATGTTATGTAAACACAATCATGCGTTCTTTTAAAAAGCGTTGTTCGTGTGTGATCGTGTAGATAAAAGTAAAAGTATGAGGGTGATGGAAAAGTCCAGGTCCATCAAAAGTAAAAGAGAGAGAAGCAGGGTAGTTTGGTTCTTACAAAACTTGTAGCTTATAATTGGTTTGATTGTCATTTTAATTCGGTTCTTTAGATTAAATTACAGTATAGAGCTAAGTTGACTCGATAGTTGAAACATAAGAAAACACAGGTTCGAGAATCAGTAGTTGGAATCTAAGAGATATAGGTACGCGAAAGAGATACAATAAACTATAAAATTAAAACTCTTACATGCGATTCTTTAACATGATGAGAAAGGAATCATCATGGCCGCTCGGGTCGGGTGAAATACTCAAATTTGGAGGTAAGGATATTACATGATGTCATGAGTGGCCGCGTTTTATCTTGGTTATTTTTTTTTAAATAGAATACTATTTATTAATGAAAATAAAGAGTGATACAAAAAAGGCCCACAGACAATTGTAGGCTAGTACAAGGCCCAAAAGAGGGTAAAAGAAAACCCTATCTCCCAAATCAGGGATCGAATTCTGAATAGAAGAAAACCCTAATTCCTTCTTCTTACAGTTTCTTCTCTCTTTCGCCTCCATTAAACCTTTTCCTCCTTTCTAGCCTGGATCGATATATCCCACACCCAAGCTTTCAAGCATCAGAATCGCTAACAGCGAATTTGGTACTTGATTGCTGTCAAAACCCCAATTTCTTCTCACTTTCAATGAATGCTTCGAAACCCAATCAGCCGCCATATTCACAGTTCGTGATATGTGACTTACAGTCATGGATGGGTCAATCAATTCTTTGCACAATGCTATGCCTTTGCAAAGATACTCAGTAGAAGAAATTTGGTTCGCAAGAGCCAAACAATCGATTTCTAGATCGACACTCTTCCATCCTCTTTTGAAACACAGAAGGAGAGCCTCCAACAAGGCTCTTCTCTCTGCCTGGAATGGAGTGATTTTCCCAAAGGTGAAGCCTGCTCCTTCGATACAGCATCCAGTATGGTCACGAACAACAAGTCCTCCAGTCGCCTCTCCCATGAAGTCACAAGCTCCATCCACATTGATTTTGAGACGGCCCGCATCAGGAGCTCTCCAACAGTGGTAAGTAGCCTTTCTTTTGCATATAGATGTTACTCCTAGTTTCAATCCTGCATTTTCAACGAAAGCCCAGTGCTTAGTCCTGAGTTTTAAGTCTATGGCTAAGATTAACCTATTGATTCTGTTAACAATGTTATGAAACCCATCTATAGGTTTATCAAATTTACTGTGATTTCGGTTTAACCAAATAGCCCAGAGAATCAACTGAGGCACAACATGCGTAATATGAATGTTAAAGTTAGTAGATTTGAACCAAACCCACAGCATGTGTCTGACTCCCATATGTCTTTTAACTGGTATTCTGAAAAGTATTCCATAATAGTTCCATATGGGCCAGGAGTAACTGCAGTTGATGAAGAGGTGTGAAATCTCTTCACAATTGCAGCAAAACTGGCACTTTGAGACTAGGATGAAATGCTTTTTTAATAGAATATTGTCAACTGGAATGAAGTTCTTTAGTATCTTCCAGCACAAAAATGAAAATTTTTTTGGAATAAAACTGTGCCAAATTTTTTTAAAGAAAAAAGAAGAACTGTTTTTGGATCTAATGCTATCCCATGTCTTTTTTGTGTTAAATTTCAAATCATTTGATAAACACCATTTTATACTATCCTCCTTATCAGGAGAGATTTTAACACATTGAATATGTTGAAGTCTCTCACTAGTTAAGGTGGATAGTAAGTTTAAATCCCAACTGTTATTTTTCCAAAATGTTTTCGCTTTTGCTGGGAGATACCAACTGTTTCCAGCATCAACAATAGGGGGCAACTCATGCCAAGAGTCCCTCCAAAAGTCTATATTACCACAGCCCATTTTCCATTTCACAAACTGCTCAGCCCCCTCTCTCACAGAGCATAATCCTTTCCAAACAATAGAGTCACTCACTCTACACCTAGCAATAGTTGGATGACTCTCCAAACAGTATATTTTAGTAATTAAATCTGACCAGAGAGAACATCCTTTTCTAAAACAGAACCAAAGTTTGTATGCAAAGGTCCTTTGAATGTCAGAAAGTAGTTTGACATTTAAACCACCCTCTTTATAGGGCTTACATAAATGTTTCCATGATGTCCAATGTATTGCACCATCATTTAGTTTTGATCTCCACAAAAATTTATTAAAACATATTTCAAGTTTAGACAATATATTACTTGGTATAATACCATTCTGCATCCAAAAGAAAATGATTGGGTAAAGGACATGTCTTATGAGTGACAATCTGCCACTATAAGACAAATTCTTTAAGTCCCAATCATTTATCTTGTTAAGAATCTTAGATAAAAGGGGTGAGAAGTGCTTCCCTTTGTTGTTTGGTGCAATTGTAATTCCCAAATAGCAGAATGGGGCATTCTCAGTCTTGTAGCCCATGGTTGCTTCAATTCTAGCAGCATTTGCCCTTGCACTTCTTTTTGAAGTTATCACCTTTGTTTTTTCTATGTTTATCAGTTGTCCTGACTCGTTCTGGTATTTGGCTAGCAGGTCACTTATGTTCTTAATTGCCAATGGGGTGCTGTTGGTGAAAATAACCACGTCGTCTGCGAATGCTAGGCAAGGTAATACATATCCTGTCTTAATGTAAAAATGCATAGCATTATTAGTATTATATAGGTTTGAAAGCCCTCTCAAAAGAGCTTCCTCAGCAAGAATAAAGAGACAGGGAGAGATGGGATCTCCTTGTCTCAATCCAACATTCTGAGGGAAATAACCTGTACATGATCCATTAAGTAGAACAGATAGCATCACGTTAGAAATTAACTTATGCACCATTGACACATTTGTATCAGAAAAACCAAAGCATCTAAGAGTTTTTATGACAAAGGTGTGAGACAGCTTGTCAAACGCCTTTGTCATATCCAATTGCAAGATAATGTTGCCTTTAGAAGGCTTTCTATCAATATGATGCATCATTTCTTTGATTACTAGAATGTTTTCATGAACCAACCTTTCTTTAACAAAGGCTGACTGACCTCTAGAGATAATCAAAGGAAGCAGATAAGAAATTCTCCTGTTAATAATAGCAGAATACAGCCTATTAACTATGGTACACATGCTTAGAGGCCTAAAGTTATTCCATGTGATAGGATTAGCTACTTTAGGGACCAATACTATCCCTGTAGCAAAGACACCCTTAGGAATAGGAGCACCTGAAATATATGCATTTATAGATTTACAAAGATCAACATTTATAATTTCCCAACATTGCTTAAGGAAGAAGGTGTTGAAACCATCTAATCCAGGAGCGCTGTCTTTCTTCATACCATTTAAGACTGTTCTAATTTCCTCAATAGTTGTAGGTTTACCAATTTCTGCATTGTCACTTTCACTAACCATGTTAGGAATGTTATTCAAAATAGAATCCTGCTCATTAACAAACTGTATGTTATCAGGAACATCTGAAAGTAAAGATTTGAAGTGAGAGACAGCAGAAGTAGCTATATCTTTCAGGTCAGTTAACCAAATTCCCTTGTCTTTTATACCTACAATAGCATTTTTCTTTATCTTCTTTTTAACGTAACTGTGATAGAGTTTAGTATTAGCATCACTGTCACATAACCATGCATTAAAACACTTTTGCTTCCAATAGCTTTCCTCATCCTTCAAAGCTAGGATGAGGATGCTATTAGCTTTAGACAAGTTTGATTTTGAAACATCATCTTTTAGAGTTTGATGAAGCAGTTCACAATTTTCTACCTCAATAGTAGCTTCTTTTACCTTACTAAATATGTTTCCAAAAGTATTAAAATTCCAGTTTTTTAAACACTTTTTAAGCCTTTTCAGCTTGTACCAGAATATTGTACTGTCGTTGCCATTACAAGGCTTAGACCAACACTGACTCACACAATTCATGAAGTCAGTGTGGTTGGTCCAAGCATTAAGAAATTTAAAAGAACCTTTTCTATGATCAGATAACACATTTGTGCATTTATCAATAGTAATCAGAATTAGAGCATGGTCAGAACAAGTTCTGACCATGTGACAAACCTGGGTGCTTAGGTTGTTAAGCATAAACTGGTTCACCAATACCCAATCTAATCGCTTCCAATTTGTATTGTTACTCCATGTGTATCTTGAGCCACTGTGAGCTGGCACCTCAAGGTCACGCAGTCTTATGAAGTCATTGAAATCCTCAGCGCTTGCCCCATCATAATTCAGACAGTGAAGTTGATCATCAGGGCATCTAGAAGTATTAAAGTCTCCAGCAAGTATCCAGCTCTCACTACAGGTAATGTTGCTTAACTGTTCCCAAAGTAATCTTCTCTGATTTCTTAGGTTACTTGCATAAACTGAAGTAAATAAACATTTCTTAGAAGCATAATCAATAGTAACGTGTAAGTACTGAACTTGATCCTCAATAACAGCCACATCAACATCAGTTGACCAAAAAAGCCATATCTTGTTAGACATATTAGTAACATAGTTTTCAAGACCTATTCTTTTCGCAACCAGTTCCACCTTGTCAACCCTTGCCATTGGTTCCTGAATAGACACCAGCTTAACTTTCTCCTTTTTAATAATGTCCTTTAGCCTTGCTATAGTAGGATTGTTATTTAGGCCCCGAGCATTCCAGCAGATGAATTTAATCATCATCTGATTTTGAGTGTTTTAGTACCTTGTCTCTCTTACTAAGAGAATTAATTGTCAGACCTCTTGAGCTATTCTTCTGTGCTGATTTGATTTTTCTTGTTATGACAGCTTCAAAATCTTGGTTGCTCGAGCTTACTCTTGGGGAAGGATTGTGGCTACCAACCATTCTGATACGAGGAGAATCCAGTGAGTTACAGTTCTCCTCCACCTCAATATTTTGGAGAGCGCTGATTATATCAGGCTCATTAATAGAATCTGATTTGGCTTTGACTGGACTACCAACACTTGTTGAAGGGCATGAGACATAGGAACGGTCCTTCATAGTAACAATAGATTTTAACTTTCGCCTGTAAACTTGTGCAAATGTTTGAACCCTAGTGGTCTTTGAATTGTTGTCAATCTTGGCTACCTCTTGTACTGACTCTTGTACATCATTAGTTTTATCAATAGTAACTTCATTTTTCTTTGCATTCTTGGACTCCTGTTCTAGATTCTTTTTGCATTTATCTCCATCATGACCTATATGATGACACCTCTTACAGTAGGCTGGTGCATTCTTGTAACTAACCTTTATCAAGAACTCATTGTTATCTCCAAAAACAACTGATAACTTTCGCTTTAGGATGCAAGAAACATCAACCTCTATCAACGCATAACATGCATTCCAACTAGCCCTATTCAGATCTGGTACTATTGTATGATGAACAAAACCAAGCGAAGAAGCCAAAGCATGAATAACATCACTGTTATACATGAATTCTTCAAGCTTCTCAAATCGAACCCACAAGAGAGCTAGTGGGCATTCATAGTTCCTCGAACTCTTAGGGCACCATTTAATAACTCTCATGAGTTTATCATCAACCTTCCAGAATCTGTTAACCCACAGTCGTCCAGCGTCTTTCAATGTCAAAAACTCTATCTGTATCTGCCTGGAATCGATCGTGAAGTATGTGTACTGCCCTGAAAACTTAAACGACTCAAGAAAAGATTGAAAAGATTGCTTCTTTGGTATTCCTTCGTTGAACTTTAGAATGAGTGTTGTTCTTGATTTTTTACGTAAATCTTCATGGACTTGACTAGTAAAACAGATGCTATTGTGCTCTGAATGTATCGACACCTTATGAGGAACGAAAACAGCAGCAGATTCAGTAGTTTTAACAACGTCGACATATGGTTTCTTCGATTTATTCTCTTGAGTAACAGCCTTCGAATCACCCAAAGGAGGAAACAAACCATCATCTTGTAGATCCATGACGACACAATCAGCAACGAAGCAATAACAATAACTCAGAAGGACTGAGCTAAATGAATGAGAAGAATGAATGTTGAATCTTAAAGATCAAGAAGATTTTCTAGGAGCTTTCTTGAGAGAGAAGAAAGCCATTTTCTTTTTCGCGTTTTATCTTGGTTAGATCTCATAATTTTTTTTAGAATCCAAAATATCATAACTATTCTAATTAATAATCATATGAATATTATTTATTGACCATTTAAAGATGTATTTAAAAAATTTCTAACTTTGAATTATAACATATTTAAAGAAATGCTTAAGATTTAACAAATAAAAATGAGATTTGACCAAACTTTTTATTATTGGGTTTGATTTTTATTGATTTTTTTAAAGTTATTTCGATGATTGATTCGATGAGATATTATAAATTATATTCTTCTAAATATGAATAATTCCGATTCTTTTATTGTTGTATTTTAGGAAAAAAAATGTGTAGAATGATTTTTTATATTGATTTGTTATTTACAAAACAATATAAAACACTTTCAGTTTCGCGTACGTTGTTTATATCCAAATTCAAATCATTGAAAGAGTCTACACAATTGTCTTCATAATAACGTTTTTATCTACCAGTTAAGGATTCATATTACATTAGTGTTTAGTTATACTACAATTGACGATAGTTAAATGCATCAATGAGCATATAACGATCATAAATGGAAAAACAAGAACAATCTTCCACTTCGATAATCACATGCTACTATAAAATGCATCCACCAAAAGAGGTGAACCAAACTGTCAATTCATCGGACTGTCTGCATCAAAAGAGGTGAAGGGTAATGGGGATACCATTATCCACTGTGCCCAAGAACCAAACGAGTCTTTAAAAAACTACATAAGCCGGGTTGTGAATACAAAGAATAAATTAGCAGATTGCTTTGAACAGGTGGCAACTGTTTCTCTGAGACAGGGGTTGAATCCTGGGAACCTAGCTGATTCTGTAACCAGGAAGAAAGCCGTGACCTGGATTGCTTATTGAATAAAGTGGGAAAACAGATTAATATGGAGGAAACAAAGAAAACTAGGGTGCACCGTCAAGTAAGGTCCACCATAGCAGCTCCTCCAGCAGCTAACCAGTCCGGATACAAGGCTAAGGAGACCAGACAAGGGTCCAAACGATCTAAACAAACTCAATCCAACCAGAACCAGACTCAAAGCCAACAATCAATAAGTAAAAGGGGACATTGGCTTCAGCCTGAGTGGTTTACAGAGTTAAGGGAAAATGTAGCCACAATCTATGACAAAACTAATGAGGAAGTCCATTTTCGAAAGCCGGCGGCATTGCAGTCCCCCAGAGAAAGCTGGAATGCTTGTTTCTTCCAGTATCACAATGATATAGGCCATAACACTCAAGACTGCATAGCGTTAAAACAGAATGTTCAGAACCTTATTGAGAGAGGAAAACTGGGAGCATATGTTAAAAGAAGAAGTGGAAATAGACCTGACAATGCTCCTCCAACATGTCCTACGAACAATCTAGGAATATCTGCTTAAGAAGGAGCAATGGTCATTCTTGAAAGATTCGACGTAAACTCCGAGTATCTGGATCCCGATTCAACTTGGAACAAAGTGGGAGTAATAACAGAACAAACCAAGACGGTATCCGGATTGATCAACTTCTTTGAGTTATTGACTATCTTTGGAGGAGATACTGTTATTGCACCTACTCCTTCCTCAATGAAGAGGCATACCCACAGTCTGGCTACTCAATTAGAAGGGGAAATGTCTTCCAATCAATGCCAGTCCCCGTTCCCATTTATAGTCTTTGATGAAGATGACTTGAGGAATATTGCTGAGCCTCATGAAGATGCACTTTTTATAGGAGCTTCTATAGGGGAAACGATATACGCCGAATTTTGATCGATACAGGTAATTCGACAAACATCATATTCTTATGCTCCTACAAATAGATGAGGAATCTGGCTGTTATTCAACACTCGAACATAACTATTGTAGGCTTCATAGGGAGATCTGCGGATGTAATTAGGGAATTTGAAGAAGTGTTGTTAGGCAAAGGGCCTTTTAAAAATATGGTGAGGGTGCCATTCACTGTAGTAGACTGCCCCACATCATAATATGTAATTTTTAGGAGATCTTGGCTTTCCAGAATGTATGTTGTGGCCTTAACAGTCCATCAGTGTTTAGAGTATGCAATTCAAGGACAAGTAGGTGCTGTCCAAAGTAGTCAAAAGATAGCCAGAGAGTGCTATGCAACAGCTCTTGCTCCTAAGACTTTGGGGGTAGTTCGGATTAATGAAGATTAACAGTTACTGGATCCTTCTGCTGGGGAAGTGAGATTGATGACCCCAAAGAGGCTCCCAGTGTTATAATACCCATTGAAGAATTTGAAACTCACTCTCTTGCAGAAGGTAAGAATATCAAGATTGGTTCCAAGATGGCACTATAGTTAAAAAAGAAATTGTTGTCTTTTTTGCTAAACAATCAGCATGTGTTTGCTTGGTGAAATAGTGATGTAATCGGAGTACCCGCAAGCATTATTTTACACAAGTTGTCCATCCGGAGTGATGTTGCACCTGTTGTAAAAAATTGAAGAGCTTTGTTGAAGGAAAAAACAGATGTGATAGTTCAAGAGGTTGATCGACTCACCAAGATGGGACACATAAATTAATCCTAATATCCTTTACGGACTGCCAATTCAGTGTTAATCAAGAAAAAGAAAGAGAAATGGCGTATGTGCATTGATTTCAATGACCTTAACAGAGCTTGCTCTACCAGTTGGTAGACTCTATGTCTGGAAACAAGTTGCTGTCTTTCATGGATGCCTTCTCTGGTTATAATCAGATATAGGTGGATCATGAGCCCCTTTTTTAGGTGTTTGAGCAAGTATTCTTGCCAGAGACCTAAAAAACAGTCCGACGTCAGAAGTAGTTTTCAATCTGGACAAGTTTATGTGTTTACCCGGACAGATTAAGCTTCACGAATTCAAAATGGTTTTTGCCAGAGTTCGTGGGACACGTGTCGCTCTCTGATTGGTCACTCCAGCCGTTTTTTCACCTTGAATTTCGAACCCACCTTCTTCGAAAAGCAACCTATTTAATTACAAATGGCGACATCAGCGCCGTCTTTTAATCATTGCCAAATTTTTTGAATTCTCCTTGGAATCAACTTCCTTTTTCAGATTTACTATAAATTCAAACTCACTTTCTACCGTTTTACTATCTCTTTCATATTTACTCTGCATATTTACTTAGAGCTTTCTCTCTCTAAAGCAAAGATCTTCTTGGTAGTTTATGTTTACAGCAAGGACTGCATTGATCAAAGGCGGGTGGCTCAACCTTTCCGAGTTGGAGAAGGCACAAAAAGTTGAGAAAGAAAGATGAATCGCAACAGGGTTACCTACCTCGCCCGTTGACATACCAACCTCCTCTACTACAGATTCAGATCGAGGCTCGTCCTCTTCTAAAGGTACTAAGCCCAAGAAACTATTTCAATCTACTCTCTCCCCCATAGTCTCTGGTTCCTCAGTTCAGGAGTCAGTACCTACTGTCGAGCCAGGAGTTACAGCCACTAGTTTTAGAAAACCTTCTCCTTTTCTCGCAATGGGATCAAACACAGAGCACTCCCCGGAGAAACTGGTTGTTAAGAGGACAAGCCGGCTGGTTAAGGGGCAAGCCTCTAAGAACACTCCCTCAAAATCGGAGGCAAAAAATAGCAGCTCTGGGTCTAGAATGCCTATCAGAGCTCCCCGGGAAAGACTTCCTGGTCCGGAAGCTAGCAGCCCAGCACTTGGAAGAGAGACCTCTGCCTCAGAGCCCCAGCCTGAGACTAGAAGTCTAGGAAACGCTGAAGGCCAGCAGTCCGGAAGCCAGGTTGAGCCAAGTTTGAATCCTCCCCGGACCACTACCACTGATATTCCTCCAACGATCATGGAGGAAAGAATGGAGGACTCTGCTGAAGAAGTCCCTTTCGAGTCTGAGTCCTCCGGCCAGACTAGTAATACTGCTGCTGCCAAAAAAGATAAAGGCAAAAAAAAACTGTGCTTAAGGCATCCGGAGCTGCCAGAGTGTCTTGAAGGGAAGGTGGGGCCTTGTTTTCACAGGGTCGAACTTAAATACCTCTTGGCCTTACAGAAGACCAAGTATGCATTCATCCATACGGCTGACCTGGGTCGAATGCGCACGAAATGGGGGATCCCAGAAAACGTGAAGATAAGGATTCCCATAGATCCTGAAACTCCTATGGATTGCAAGCTGAACTAAAATAGTCATCTTCACGGAGCTATTTAATTGGGGACTCAGATTCCCATTGGACCCAGAGATTGTCAGATATTTTCATCTGGTCAAACTCTGTCCGAGCCAGCTGAGCCCCAACGGTTTTTAATACTCTGATGTCATGCATCATGGCATCAAGGTTGTCCGGGATCCCTCTTCCTATGGAAGAGTTTGCAACAGTGGCCAACCTTTGCAAACATCACCAATTCCCCTTCTACCACTTCAATATGGGGGACAGTTTCAAAGCCGTTAATGATCTATTGGAGTCTGAGAGTAAATGGAGGAGCCAGTTTTTGTTTGTCAGTGGCGCTTGGGAAAACGGAAAGAAGATCAAGTCCGGAGAGAACCCAAGCCTCCTCAGAAGCAGGTGGAGGAGTGACCGTAAGTCTCCCACTTTAAATCTTTGTCCACTTCTTCTTTCTTTAAGTTGGTTTAAATTAACCGGTCTCTCTTTTGTCTTAACATAACTGCCTAAGGAGTTCGGTGATTACTTGAAGGCCGGACAGGTTACCTGTGGTAGGATCAACGCCTGGGCTGCTGAGGAATGGGGGAACCGATTCCACGCTGCCTTCACCAGTGGAAACTTGGCAAGGTCTCACATGTGGAACACCACAGGTCGGAGAGACCTGTCTTGGGAGGAGCTCACCACCCAGCCTTCTGCGGACACTGTGCTTAAAAGGTCCCATGAACCAGATGAGACACTCTTCCTGCCAGGCCGGGCCAAAGCCCCAAGAAAAATGAAGGGCAAGAAGAGAGGCAAAAAGGTGGTGAGTGATGCTGAGAAGGATGCTCCAACAGACGTGGAGGGGCCGGCCCAGAGTCAAATCGATGCTGCTCTCTTGCAAGTGGTGGAGCAAGAGACCGAAAGGCAGGAAGCAGACCTCCCAAAACCTCCAAGGGCTCCCAAGAGGATTCGCAAACAAGGAGGTGAAGGCGCAGACCGGGAAGCCAAGAAGAAAAAGACTTCGAAGGGAGATGAGCTTGCACTCCGGGATCCGGAGCCTTCTTTCCAAGCTGACCCTTCTGACCCAACGCAGGCCGAAGAGATCCCAAGGGACTTTCATACCGATGAGGTGGAGGGGGGAGATCTCAACATCGATGGAGTAGACCTCAACGGTCTTAGTGAGCTTGGTGAATACTTCTTTAGCCTCCTAAGAGATGAATTTGCAGGGCCTTACGTTCCTCCGAGCAGCTCCAATACGGTCAACTTCAACGGTAAGACTTTCATTGTTTCGAGTGAAAAGGACACCATAGCCCACTCTTTGCTAAGCAACGTGCAGCCGGTACTTACACTGGAGAGACAAGTTCGGGGTCAAGCAGACATCATCAAAGACCTTAAGTCTGAGAAGGAAAAGCTGTCCGAAGACCTTCGCACTGCTACTGCCAATGCTGACATGCTAAAGGAAGCAAACGAGGAGCTGAAGAGGAATGAGGAGGAAAGCACCACAAAGGTTGCCACTCTAGAGGAAACCATTAGAGACCTCCAGGAGAAGCTATCCGGTGTGGAGAAAGATCTTACTGCCTCAAAAGAAGAGACCAAGGCAAAGGACAATATTATCACCAACTTGACCACTGACAAGATTGCTCTTGAGAATGCAGTGTCCAAGGCTGCCGAGGAGAAAACCGCTTTGTTAAGGGATCAAGAGGCTACGATCAATGCCAAGATCAATGCCTATGCCAACCAGATGATTAAAAGCGAAGAGCTATTGCTTGAGAAGGTGAGGTCTGACATGGTTCTACTCTTTCATGAAAAATTTCCGAAGAGGAACCTAGGGGACTTGTGGCTTTATGTAGACGATGATGACCTTCCACATCATACAATGGGCGAAGAGGATCAGTATGGAGTCTCCAGTGCGTCCTCATCGGATGATGAAGAGAGGACCGGAGAGAGCCCAGACAAGGAGGAAGATGATCCCAAAGGCAAGAAGGTAGACGAAGGGAAAATCGACTTTAAGGGCAAGAAGGTAGATGAAGGTGAGCCATCTTCAAATGCTCAACCTTAACCTACAATCTACTTTGTTTATTTTTTATTCAAACTAAAGTCCTTGGAAGGCCAAGGCACTCTTTTTGTAATGGTGTCCGGTGCTCGACCGGACAGGTTTTTTGTGTTGTATCTTGACTATTTAAAAGTCCTTGGAAGACCAAGGCAATTTTAAGTTGTTTATTTCAATGAATATCTCTGTTCTGTACAACCATCATCTTCTTTCATTGTTCGTTTTAATTTCGATAGCCAGAGTTTAAGTAGCCTTTAGTTGTTGCATTGTGAGAGTGTTTAAATTCTCCGGCTAGAGTTTAAATAGCCCTTAGATATTTCAGTCAGGATAGTATGACAAGGGATAAAACTTTAAAAACACTTAGAAAATTTTTAAGAAGGCATCGAATTTTATTTAACCGCCCGGACACCTCATTAAAACCTCCCCGTGCCACCAGGGAGGAAAGAGTATGCCCCCAAATATTTACATGGATGTTTAAACAAGTAAATATTTACACAAGTGTTATTCCAATTACATCCGGAGATGCTCAATTTTCCAAGGATGAGTTAGAACTCTGCCATCTTTGTCTTCCAACCAATAAGTTCCAGGCTTGATTCTTTCAACAACTATATACGGACCCTCCCCAGTTGGGGCCAGCTTTCCGAAGAGCTTTTCTTTAGTGTGTAAGAAGACCTTCCTTAATACTTTGTCCCCTGGTTGGAAATCTCTTCTTTTAACTTTGGAAGCAAACCTGCTCCTCATCAAGCCCTGATAGTGTGCAACTCTAAGGTGAGCTTTAACCCGTCTTTCTTCTATCAAATCAAGTTGACTTCTGATTGCCATCTCATTAGCGTGTTCGGAGAAGTTGTGAACACGAAAGGAAGGGAGGGTCTTCTCTATGGGGGCTACTGCATGCATCCCATAAACCAAGGCGAAAGGTGATTCTTGTGTTGCAGCCCCAGGTGTTGTCTGGTAGGCCCACAAGACCTCTTGTAGATAACTAGGCCACTTCCCAACAGCCCCTTCCAAATTCTTCTTTAAACCGGACAGTATAGTTCTATTAGCCACTTCAACTTGCCCATTTGCTTGTGGGTGGAAAGGTGAAGAAAAACAATGTTGTATACCCCTTGAGGCACAGAAGCTCTCCATTTCTCTATTGTCAAACTGTGGCCCATTGTCTGTTGTTATTTTCTGTGGGACACCAAATCTGCAACATATGTTGGATAGAATGAATTTTATGACAGCTTTTGATGTTGTCCCTGCGAGGGGGGCTGCTTCTATCCACTTCGAGAAGTAGTCTATGGCCACAATTATAATTTTTCGCCCTCCGGACGCTACAGGGAGAGGCCCTACTAAATCCAATCCCCATCGAGCAAAGGGAATGGGCTCAGAAATTGACTCTAAAGGAATGGCTGGTACATGAATTTCATTGTTGTACCTCTGGCATGGGTCACACCTCTTCACCAATTCCTTAGCATCTTTCATGATTGATGGCCAATAGTAACCGGAGAGTAAAACTCTTCTTGTTAAAGCTCTAAATCCACAATGGGCTGATCCCTCACCATCATGTAATTCGGAGAGGATCACTTGTGACTCTTCATCCCCCAAACAACGCAGGAGAGGTTTACTGTAGGAATTTTTGTACAACACTTCTCTCAATATGATGAAACCACGAGCCTTGTGTTTCAATGTTCTGGCTAGTGACTTATCTGGAGGCACAACACCATCAGAGAGATATTGTAGGAGAGAAAACCTCCAGTCTTGAGGCTGTTTCACTTGTATTTCAAAATTTTCCTCTTCTTTACCCTTATTAAGTTGAATAGAGGGGATTTCGAGCACATGGATCCATGGATATGACTCCGTATATGCTATGGTTGCCAATGAGTCTGCTAGCTCATTTTCTGTCCGGGGAATGTGGTCATAGATAACAGTTTTAAACTTAAGTGCTTCATTTTTGAGAAGTAGTAAATACTTCACAAGTTGCTCCTTCTTAGCCTCAGATTGGCCTTGGGCATGGTGGATAAGCAGTTGGGAGTCACTTAACAGCTTGACCCTCTTAGCCCCACAAATGTAAGCTAACTTTAACCCAGCTATAGCTGCTTCGTATTCAGACTCGTTATTAGACGCCCTGAAAGCAAAACAAATAGCCTGGTACATCTTGTCTCCATATGGGGAAGTTAAACATACTCCTGCACCACATCCCATAGTGCTAGATCCACCATCTGTTCGGATGATCCATACCTTTTTATCTTTTATGTCAGTAGTTTGCTTCGAATCTCTATCGGAGTGGAATTCAACCAGAAAATCAGCCACAGCTTGGGCTTTGACTACTGTTCGGGGAGCAAAGTCTATGTCGAAGTCCCCCAATTCTACTGACCACTTAGTCATTCTGCTCGAAATGTCTGCTTTTTGAAGGACATTCTTTAAGGGAAAAGAGGTCCGGACGATGATAAGATGAGCCTGGAAATAAGGCCTCATCTTCCTTGAACCTATCACCAGGGCTAATGCCAATTTTTCAAGTTTCAAGTAACGCCTCTCAGCATCTATCAAGCTTTTGCTGATGTAGTACACTGGATGGGGATGTCCATCGACCTCTCTTACCAGCACAACATTGATGGCACAACTTGAAACTGCCAAATATACGAAGAGAGTCTCCCCCTCGGCTGGTTTAAACAAAGTTTTGGGGGAGGGCAGGTGTTTCTTGATCTCATTGAAAGCTTCATCACACTGCGGGGTCCAATCGAATCCCTTTGCACCCTTCAAAGTTTGAAAGAAAGGAGCACACCTGTCCGAAGACCTTGAGATAAATCTGTTTAAGGCAGCTAATCTCCCCGTTAACCGCTGTACTTCTTTAATGTTTCGAGGAGGCTCCATTTGGAATAGAGCATTGAGCTGGTCCGGATCGGGCTGTATTCCATGTTCACTTATGACATACCCTAAAACATTCCTGGACTGCACTCCGAACACACACTTTTCAGGGTTTAATTTCAAATTCACTTTTACCAAGTTGGCAAAAGTTTCTTGGAGATCAGACAAGTGCAACTGCTCATCTACACTTTTCACCATCATATCGTCAATGTATACTTCCATATTTCTTCCAATTTGATCAGCAAACGCCTTGTTGACTAACCTCTGATAAGTAGCCCCAACATTTTTGAAACCAAATGGTATTACTTTGTAGCAATGAAGACCTCTGTCAGTGACAAATGTGGTATGCTCTTGATCCTTCGGATCCACTTGAATCTGATTGTACCCGGATAAGGCATCCATAAAGGAAAACAACTTGTTCCCAGAGGTAGAGTCTACTAACTGATCAATCCGGGGGACCGGATACAAGTCTTTTTGGCAAGCTCTATTGAGATCTGTGAAATCAATGCACATGCGCCACTTGCCATTCTTCTTTTTTACCAAGACAGGATTGGCAGTCCACAAAGGGTATTGAGATTCCTTAATGTGCCCCATCTTTGTGAGTCTGACAACCTCTTGCACAATGACATCAGCCTTTTCTTTGGAAAAAGCTCTTCTTTTTTGAACTACTAGAGCTACATCTCTCCGGATGGATAGGTGGTGTGATATCACTTCTGATAGAACCCCAGTTACATCAGCATTGCACCAAGCAAAAACGTGCTGATGGTCTTTCAAAAACTTCAACATTTCCTTTTTCAACATTGGTGGCATCTTAGACCCTATCTTGACACTTTTTCCATCTTCCAAACAGTGTGTTTCAACCTCTTCGATCGGTATCAATACTCCAGGGGTCTCTCTAGGGTCATCAATTTCACCCCCACCCCCAGAAAGGCCCTCAAACTGCTATTATTCATTAATATGGACTGCCCCCAGCGTTCGAGGAGCCAGGGCAGTAGCATAGCATTCTCTTGCAATCTTTTGACTGCTCCGGACGACTCCAACCTGTCCCTGAACAGCATACTTCAAGCACTGGTGGACTGTTGAAGCCACTGCATGCATCCTAGAGAGCCAAGACCTCCCTAGAATGGCATTATAGCAAGTGGGACAATCCACCACAATAAAGAGTATTCTGACCATTTTCTTGAAAGGGCCCTTGCCCAATAACACCTCTTATTCGAACTCTCCGATCACATCTGCTGAGCTGCCTGTAAAGCCCACGATTGACCTGTCCAAATTCTGAATTACAGCTGGATTTGTCATTTTCTTGTAAGTGGTTAGGAAAAGGATATTAGCTGAGCTTCCAGTATCCACCAGGATTCGTCTTATGTCATTGCCCCCTATAGATGCTCCTATGACAACAACATCCTCATGAGGGCCAGCAATGTCTCTGAAATCATCTTCATCAAAGACAATGAAGGGGAATGAGTTTGGTGACTGATAAGATGTCATGCCTCCTTCTAGCTGGGAGGCTAAAGTATGAACATGCCTCTTTCTTGAAGAAGCAGTAGGAGCTGTCATAGTGTCCCCTCCGAAAATTGTAAGCGACTCAAAAAACTTAATGAGCCCAGAGACCGATCTAGAATGTTCCTCTATAGCACCCACTCTGTTTCGAGTTGGATCAGGATCCAAGTATTCAGATTCCACGTCAAACCTTTCAACTATAATCATGGTCCCCTCCGGAGCAGCATTACTTGGACCAACCCGGTGAGTGTTGTCTGGCCTGTTGCCTCCTCTTCTTTTAACATGCGCTCCCAACTTTCCCCTCTCAATCAAGTTTTGAACTTCTTGTTTCAATGCTATGCAGTTATCAGTGGTATGGCCAATATCATTGTGATATTGGCAAAAAGAGTTGTTGCGATGCTCTCTGGGAGACTGTAGTGTTGCCGGTCTCCGATAATGCACCTCATCCTTTGTTTTATCAAAAATGGTGGCCACACTTTCTTTTAACTCTGCAAACCACTACAGTTGGACCCATGGCCCTCTTTTGTTTCTGGATTGCTGACTCTGAGCAGGAGCTGCTGGCTGAGACTGAGCTTTTGCCCTACCATGCCCCTGTCCGGTCTCTCTTGCTTTGTTCCCGGACTGATTTTGATTTGGAGTTGGTGCCACTGGGGTAGACCTCAACTGCCTGTGCACCCTAGTTTTCTTTGTTTCATCAACATTTATCTATTTGCCAACCTGATTCAGCAACCCTCCCCATGTCATGGCCTTCTTCCTGGTCACCGAATCAGCTAGATTGTCTGGGTTCAAACCCTGTCTCAGGGATGCTATTGCTACCTGTTTGAAGCAATCAGCCAACCCATTCTTTGTGTTCATAAAACGGCTTATGTATTCTTTCAAGGACTCATTTGGCTCCTGGGCACAATGGATTATTGTGTCTCTATTGCCCTTCAGCTCTTTACTCCCTACGAACTGCCTTTGAAAGGCCACCCAAAACGTATCGAAATCTTTAATACAACCCTGAGGCAGGCTGTTGTACCATTTCAGAGCACTCCCCGTAAAGGATTGTGAGAATGCAATACAAAGTAGTTTATCATCGTCGTCAAAGTTCATCATGAAATTTTTAAATTGCTCCAGATGGTTGTCCGGATCAGTACTGCCATCATACTTCTCTATTTTGGTGCTGTCAAACCTCTTGGGGAGGTTTCCGGACAGAATTTTAGAAGATAATGGAGATTACCTCCAATTCCTTCCACGACTGAATATAGTATCCTCATTGGGAGTTGCAAAGATACCTGGTTCATCGTGGAAAGCAAAGGGATCCATCAGCATCTTGTCCACATGCCTCCGGTTATGAGATGACCCCTTGCCAATATGCCTTTTCATTCTTCCATGTCTATTTCTTTTTCTTGAATAATTTTTAACCTGCTATTGCTTTTTTCTGGTTCGACCCTCATCGCTGCTAGAGGACACGGATTTTTCAACTCCCTCGCTGCCCGAAGAGCTATCAGAAGATTCTGAGCTCGAGTCAGAACTCTCCACAGGCTTGGATCGGTGAGACTTTTTAGAACTGGCATGAGTCTTCTTGGTGCTCACATGAGTTTTCGAAGACTCATGCTCTCTGGGGTTATGGGTGTGATGAGCAACCGATGCTTTGGATTTTTCTTTCACGCCCATCTTGGTCTTCTCTGCCCTCAGAGCTTCTATTTCATATTTTAGCCTATCACGCTCTTCGACAGTGTATTCATCGTTTTCTTCCAGCACTTCGAGCAAAGCTGGTGGTAGCTCAGGATTGTCCGGGTTCATTCGGACAGATTTTCTTAGCTGGTTTTGAATGCTTGATTCAGGCACCTCACGCCTCCCACCGTGGTCGCCAATTTGGTGTGGATAATAATCGCCTAAGGGTAGGCTGGTAATTTCAGTTGATGTTTTATGGTGGTATGTGGGTGTTTAAGTGTTTAGAGTAGAGAGTAGAGAGATAATTAAGCAGCTTGGTAGCAGTTAATTCTCATTACCCATAGTTAATGCAGGTGGTTGGGTATTTATACCCTGATTTTTGGGCCCTTATGGGCTTTCGGGTCATGTTTAATGGACCCGGGTCATGTTCAAAGACCCATGAGCTCTAAGTAGGAGAGCAAGTAGCTTAGTCAAGAAGTGTTTAGGTTTTTTAGTACTTTTGTCATAGTTCGAACAGTCCTATGGTCATAGTGTTCAAAGTGATCTGTCCGGTTCATGTGATCTGTCCGGTCTGTCCGGTCTGGAGGCCTTGGACTGATCTGTCCGTGTCCGGGGAGCATGCTGAATTCAGAATCATCATCAGTAAAAGTTTATTAGATGCTGAAAGAAGATATTTAAAGTTGGAAAAGTTGGCACTAGCCTCAGTGATTGCAGCAAAAAAGATGAGGTCGCATTTCTAATCTCATTCTATTATTGTCCGGACATCTTTCCCGCTAAAGAATGTTCTTTAAAAGGAAGATATATCAAGCAGAATGACCAATTGGTCAGTAGAATTGGGCGATTACGACATTGATTTTTCCCCCGAACAACAATTAAAACTCAATTAGTGGCTGATTCCTTGGTTTAATTCTATGCGGACAGGAGCTTTAAAAAAACTTTAGAAGATAAATCCAAGAAAGAATGGGTGGTCCGAACTGATAGTGGATCAAACACTATGGGTTGTGGAGCTGGAGTTTTCTTAACTTCTCCGTATGGTGATAAAATGTATCAAGTTATATCCTTTGGGTTCAATGCTTCCAATAATGAGTCTGAATATGGAGCAGCTATAGCTGGTCTTAAATTGGCTCTCATGGGTGGGGCTACAAGAGTTTGGTTGATGAGTGACTCTTAATTGCTCATCCACCATGCTCAAGGTCAGTCTGAGGCTAAGAAGGAGCAACTAATCAAGTACTTACTCATTTTGAATGAAGTGGCAGCAGACTTCAAAAGTGTTTGTTATGAACATATTCCCAGGTCGGAGAATACACTTGCAGACTCTTTAGCAACTATAGTATATTCTAATTGATACCCTTGGATTCATATACAAGAATGCCCGTCCATACAAATAAGTCAAAACAAAGAAGATGGGGGAAAGTATGAGCATACGTGTGATTAAACCTAAATACTGGAGATTTACCCTCCTTCGATATATTTCTGATGTGGTTTTTCCTTCAGACAAAGCTATGGCAAAAAGATTAAATACAAGGCACGTGGTTTTTTTGGTGATAAGGGGAATTCTCTATAAGAAATATTTTAGTAGACCTCTCTTGCGTTGTTTGGGGTTTGAAAAATCCCAAGTCATTTTGTCCGAACTACATGATGGGGGGGGGGGGGGGGGCTCAGCACATTGTGGGTACATGACGCTAACCCGCAGAATCTTATTAGCTGGACACTATTGGCCATCCATAATGGCAGATGTTAAAGAAATGATGAAGAGATGCGATCCATGTCAAAGGTATGAGAATGAAATTCATGTGCCAGCAGTGCCTATGGAGTCTATTTATGAGCCAATACCTTTTGTCGGATGGGGATATTTGAAGCAAAACAAAACACAATAGAGCATACTTAAAAATTGTAAATCAAATGGGTAAATAATTTGAGAATGTCATATATGAAAAATTACATTTTCCAAGAAAATGCAAATGTAAATATGTTGGTTAAGTTTTTGATGTTCGGAAGACCATCTTTGATAATTGTTCAAGATAATCACGAGGTTGAAAGTTCAAAAATATGAACGGACGATTATGAGGATTGCCATAAAAAATATTTATGGCTTTACTAAAAAAAAATTGAAACATGAGCATTACGTTTACGAGTAATAAAATATGTGATTATTTGTGAGGTACTATACATAAAAAATATTACACGATTCTATGATGTTTAGAAGGTGATACAGTATGTTTTAAAGTCAATGGACTACATATAAAAAAAATAGTCGAGAGTAGAGCCATCAACGGTTTTGGAAAACCGAGAACTGGAACCGAACTGATAAGAACCAGACTGAGAATCGAACAAAATTTTAACGGTTCTCGGACCGAACTTTAACGATCCGGTTCGCGGTTCCGTCTTAAAAACTGAAACCGATTCGGAACCGAAACAATAAAACCGATTAACAACGAAACCAATAAAACGGATAAACTAATAGAACCAATAAGGAACCGAACTGATAGAATTGATAAACCGATTGAACCGATAAAGAATTGTACCAATAAAATCGTTAAAATCAATTATTTTTTATATATTATATTACTAAAATCAACAGCTAATCACTAATTTTTACAAAGGTTAGAACGAGAACTCGAACTCGAACTCAAATTTTCAATTTTAGTTCTTCGATTTGTTTAGCAGCCATTCTGGTCCTTGCTAGAAAGTGGAATATGCTTACACTGTACACTTGTTATGTATGTTTTTTTTTTTTTTTTTTTTTTTTTTTCCGGAGGGAACCCGCAGCCGCTACTCAGAGTGCAATGAGTGCGCACAGGGTAAACCCTCAGTCTGGCGCGATAGCCTGCAAACCAACGCCAGAAGGTAAACCACACAAGGTGACAGGCTCAGCCGAGAAAGCGTATGTAGAGGGACTCGAACTCATGACCTTTGGTCACAAGCACGCCTTACTCAACCAACTCGGCTACCCCTTGGGGGCTTGTTATGTATGTTATGTAAACACAATCATGCGTTCTTTTAAAAAGCGTTGTTCGTGTGTGATCGTGTAGATAAAAGTAAAAGTATGAGGGTGATGGAAAAGTCCAGGTCCATCAAAAGTAAAAGAGAGAGAAGCAGGGTAGTTTGGTTCTTACAAAACTTGTAGCTTATAATTGGTTTGATTGTCATTTTAATTCGGTTCTTTAGATTAAATTACAGTATAGAGCTAAGTTGACTCGATAGTTGAAACATAAGAAAACACAGGTTCGAGAATCAGTAGTTGGAATCTAAGAGATATAGGTACGCGAAAGAGATACAATAAACTATAAAATTAAAACTCTTACATGCGATTCTTTAACATGATGAGAAAGGAATCATCATGGCCGCTCGGGTCGGGTGAAATACTCAAATTTGGAGGTAAGGATATTACATGATGTCATGAGTGGCCGCGTTTTATCTTGGTTAGATCTCATAATTTTTTTTAGAATCCAAAATATCATAACTATTCTAATTAATAATCATATGAATATTATTTATTGACCATTTAAAGATGTATTTAAAAAATTTCTAACTTTGAATTATAACATATTTAAAGAAATGCTTAAGATTTAACAAATAAAAATGAGATTTGACCAAACTTTTTATTATTGGGTTTGATTTTTATTGATTTTTTTAAAGTTATTTCGATGATTGATTCGATGAGATATTATAAATTATATTCTTCTAAATATGAATAATTCCGATTCTTTTATTGTTGTATTTTAGGAAAAAAAATGTGTAGAATGATTTTTTATATTGATTTGTTATTTACAAAACAATATAAAACACTTTCAGTTTCGCGTACGTTGTTTATATCCAAATTCAAATCATTGAAAGAGTCTACACAATTGTCTTCATAATAACGTTTTTATCTACCAGTTAAGGATTCATATTACATTAGTGTTTAGTTATACTACAATTAACGATAGTTAAATGCATCAATGAGCATATAACGATCATAAATGGAAAAACAAGAACAATCTTCCACTTCGATAATCACATGCTACTATAAAATGCATCCACCAAAAGAGGTGAACCAAACTGTCAATTCATCGGACTGTCTGCATCAAAAGAGGTGAAGGGTAATGGGGATACCATTATCCACTGTGCCCAAGAACCAAACGAGTCTTTAAAAAACTACATAAGCCGGGTTGTGAATACAAAGAATAAATTAGCAGATTGCTTTGAACAGGTGGCAACTGTTTCTCTGAGACAGGGGTTGAATCCTGGGAACCTAGCTGATTCTGTAACCAGGAAGAAAGCCGTGACCTGGATTGCTTATTGAATAAAGTGGGAAAACAGATTAATATGGAGGAAACAAAGAAAACTAGGGTGCACCGTCAAGTAAGGTCCACCATAGCAGCTCCTCCAGCAGCTAACCAGTCCGGATACAAGGCTAAGGAGACCAGACAAGGGTCCAAACGATCTAAACAAACTCAATCCAACCAGAACCAGACTCAAAGCCAACAATCAATAAGTAAAAGGGGACATTGGCTTCAGCCTGAGTGGTTTACAGAGTTAAGGGAAAATGTAGCCACAATCTATGACAAAACTAATGAGGAAGTCCATTTTCGAAAGCCGGCGGCATTGCAGTCCCCCAGAGAAAGCTGGAATGCTTGTTTCTTCCAGTATCACAATGATATAGGCCATAACACTCAAGACTGCATAGCGTTAAAACAGAATGTTCAGAACCTTATTGAGAGAGGAAAACTGGGAGCATATGTTAAAAGAAGAAGTGGAAATAGACCTGACAATGCTCCTCCAACATGTCCTACGAACAATCTAGGAATATCTGCTTAAGAAGGAGCAATGGTCATTCTTGAAAGATTCGACGTAAACTCCGAGTATCTGGATCCCGATTCAACTTGGAACAAAGTGGGAGTAATAACAGAACAAACCAAGACGGTATCCGGATTGATCAACTTCTTTGAGTTATTGACTATCTTTGGAGGAGATACTGTTATTGCACCTACTCCTTCCTCAATGAAGAGGCATACCCACAGTCTGGCTACTCAATTAGAAGGGGAAATGTCTTCCAATCAATGCCAGTCCCCGTTCCCATTTATAGTCTTTGATGAAGATGACTTGAGGAATATTGCTGAGCCTCATGAAGATGCACTTTTTATAGGAGCTTCTATAGGGGAAACGATATACGCCGAATTTTGATCGATACAGGTAATTCGACAAACATCATATTCTTATGCTCCTACAAATAGATGAGGAATATGGCTGTTATTCAACACTCGAACATAACTATTGTAGGCTTCATAGGGAGATCTGCGGATGTAATTAGGGAATTTGAAGAAGTGTTGTTAGGCAAAGGGCCTTTTAAAAATATGGTGAGGGTGCCATTCACTGTAGTAGACTGCCCCACATCATAATATGTAATTTTTAGGAGATCTTGGCTTTCCAGAATGTATGTTGTGGCCTTAACAGTCCATCAGTGTTTAGAGTATGCAATTCAAGGACAAGTAGGTGCTGTCCAAAGTAGTCAAAAGATAGCCAGAGAGTGCTATGCAACAGCTCTTGCTCCTAAGACTTTGGGGGTAGTTCGGATTAATGAAGATTAACAGTTACTGGATCCTTCTGCTGGGGAAGTGAGATTGATGACCCCAAAGAGGCTCCCAGTGTTATAATACCCATTGAAGAATTTGAAACTCACTCTCTTGCAGAAGGTAAGAATATCAAGATTGGTTCCAAGATGGCACTATAGTTAAAAAAGAAATTGTTGTCTTTTTTGCTAAACAATCAGCATGTGTTTGCTTGGTGAAATAGTGATGTAATCGGAGTACCCGCAAGCATTATTTTACACAAGTTGTCCATCCGGAGTGATGTTGCACCTGTTGTACAAAATTGAAGAGCTTTGTTGAAGGAAAAAACAGATGTGATAGTTCAAGAGGTTGATCGACTCACCAAGATGGGACACATAAATTAATCCTAATATCCTTTACGGACTGCCAATTCAGTGTTAATCAAGAAAAAGAAAGAGAAATGGCGTATGTGCATTGATTTCAATGACCTTAACAGAGCTTGCTCTACCAGTTGGTAGACTCTATGTCTGGAAACAAGTTGCTGTCTTTCATGGATGCCTTCTCTGGTTATAATCAGATATAGGTGGATCATGAGCCCCTTTTTTAGGTGTTTGAGCAAGTATTCTTGCCAGAGACCTAAAAAACAGTCCGACGTCAGAAGTAGTTTTCAATCTGGACAAGTTTATGTGTTTACCCGGACAGATTAAGCTTCACGAATTCAAAATGGTTTTTGCCAGAGTTCGTGGGACACGTGTCGCTCTCTGATTGGTCACTCCAGCCGTTTTTTCACCTTGAATTTCGAACCCACCTTCTTCGAAAAGCAACCTATTTAATTACAAATGGCGACATCAGCGCCGTCTTTTAATCATTGCCAAATTTTTTGAATTCTCCTTGGAATCAACTTCCTTTTTCAGATTTACTATAAATTCAAACTCACTTTCTACCGTTTTACTATCTCTTTCATATTTACTCTGCATATTTACTTAGAGCTTTCTCTCTCTAAAGCAAAGATCTTCTTGGTAGTTTATGTTTACAGCAAGGACTGCATTGATCAAAGGCGGGTGGCTCAACCTTTCCGAGTTGGAGAAGGCACAAAAAGTTGAGAAAGAAAGATGAATCGCAACAGGGTTACCTACCTCGCCCGTTGACATACCAACCTCCTCTACTACAGATTCAGATCGAGGCTCGTCCTCTTCTAAAGGTACTAAGCCCAAGAAACTATTTCAATCTACTCTCTCCCCCATAGTCTCTGGTTCCTCAGTTCAGGAGTCAGTACCTACTGTCGAGCCAGGAGTTACAGCCACTAGTTTTAGAAAACCTTCTCCTTTTCTCGCAATGGGATCAAACACAGAGCACTCCCCGGAGAAACTGGTTGTTAAGAGGACAAGCCGGCTGGTTAAGGGGCAAGCCTCTAAGAACACTCCCTCAAAATCGGAGGCAAAAAATAGCAGCTCTGGGTCTAGAATGCCTATCAAAGCTCCCCGGGAAAGACTTCCTGGTCCGGAAGCTAGCAGCCCAGCACTTGGAAGAGAGACCTCTGCCTCAGAGCCCCAGCCTGAGACTAGAAGTCTAGGAAACGCTGAAGGCCAGCAGTCCGGAAGCCAGGTTGAGCCAAGTTTGAATCCTCCCCGGACCACTACCACTGATATTCCTCCAACGATCATGGAGGAAAGAATGGAGGACTCTGCTGAAGAAGTCCCTTTCGAGTCTGAGTCCTCCGGCCAGACTAGTAATACTGCTGCTGCCAAAAAAGATAAAGGCAAAAAAAAACTGTGCTTAAGGCATCCGGAGCTGCCAGAGTGTCTTGAAGGGAAGGTGGGGCCTTGTTTTCACAGGGTCGAACTTAAATACCTCTTGGCCTTACAGAAGACCAAGTATGCATTCATCCATACGGCTGACCTGGGTCGAATGCGCACGAAATGGGGGATCCCAGAAAACGTGAAGATAAGGATTCCCATAGATCCTGAAACTCCTATGGATTGCAAGCTGAACTAAAATAGTCATCTTCACGGAGCTATTTAATTGGGGACTCAGATTCCCATTGGACCCAGAGATTGTCAGATATTTTCATCTGGTCAAACTCTGTCCGAGCCAGCTGAGCCCCAACGGTTTTTAATACTCTGATGTCATGCATCATGGCATCAAGGTTGTCCGGGATCCCTCTTCCTATGGAAGAGTTTGCAACAGTGGCCAACCTTTGCAAACATCACCAATTCCCCTTCTACCACTTCAATATGGGGGACAGTTTCAAAGCCGTTAATGATCTATTGGAGTCTGAGAGTAAATGGAGGAGCCAGTTTTTGTTTGTCAGTGGCGCTTGGGAAAACGGAAAGAAGATCAAGTCCGGAGAGAACCCAAGCCTCCTCAGAAGCAGGTGGAGGAGTGACCGTAAGTCTCCCACTTTAAATCTTTGTCCACTTCTTCTTTCTTTAAGTTGGTTTAAATTAACCGGTCTCTCTTTTGTCTTAACATAACTGCCTAAGGAGTTCGGTGATTACTTGAAGGCCGGACAGGTTACCTGTGGTAGGATCAACGCCTGGGCTGCTGAGGAATGGGGGAACCGATTCCACGCTGCCTTCACCAGTGGAAACTTGGCAAGGTCTCACATGTGGAACACCACAGGTCGGAGAGACCTGTCTTGGGAGGAGCTCACCACCCAGCCTTCTGCGGACACTGT
The DNA here is from genome assembly GCA_036936605.1 of Limnanthes douglasii subsp. nivea. Taxonomy (NCBI): domain Eukaryota; kingdom Viridiplantae; phylum Streptophyta; class Magnoliopsida; order Brassicales; family Limnanthaceae; genus Limnanthes; species Limnanthes douglasii. Next base: position 83,353,875 of record JAUPFV010000003.1, read on the forward strand.
GCTTAAAAGGTCCCATGAACCAGATGAGACACTCTTCCTGCCAGGCCGGGCCAAAGCCCCAAGAAAAATGAAGGGCAAGAAGAGAGGCAAAAAGGTGGTGAGTGATGCTGAGAAGGATGCTCCAACAGACGTGGAGGGGCCGGCCCAGAGTCAAATCGATGCTGCTTTCTTGCAAGTGGTGGAGCAAGAGACCGAAAGGCAGGAAGCAGACCTCCCAAAACCTCCAAGGGCTCCCAAGAGGATTCGCAAACAAGGAGGTGAAGGCGCAGACCGGGAAGCCAAGAAGAAAAAGACTTCGAAGGGAGATGAGCTTGCACTCCGGGATCCGGAGCCTTCTTTCCAAGCTGACCCTTCTGACCCAACGCAGGCCGAAGAGATCCCAAGGGACTTTCATACCGATGAGGTGGAGGGGGGAGATCTCAACATCGATGGAGTAGACCTCAACGGTCTTAGTGAGCTTGGTGAATACTTCTTTAGCCTCCTAAGAGATGAATTTGCAGGGCCTTACGTTCCTCCGAGCAGCTCCAATACGGTCAACTTCAACGGTAAGACTTTCATTGTTTCGAGTGAAAATGACACCATAGCCCACTCTTTGCTAAGCAACGTGCAGCCGGTACTTACACTGGAGAGACAAGTTCGGGGTCAAGCAGACATCATCAAAGACCTTAAGTCTGAGAAGGAAAAGCTGTCCGAAGACCTTCGCACTGCTACTGCCAATGCTGACATGCTAAAGGAAGCAAACGAGGAGCTGAAGAGGAATGAGGAGGAAAGCACCACAAAGGTTGCCACTCTAGAGGAAACCATTAGAGACCTCCAGGAGAAGCTATCCGGTGTGGAGAAAGATCTTACTGCCTCAAAAGAAGAGACCAAGGCAAAGGACAATATTATCACCAACTTGACCACTGACAAGATTGCTCTTGAGAATGAAGTGTCCAAGGCTGCCGAGGAGAAAACCGCTTTGTTAAGGGATCAAGAGGCTACGATCAATGCCAAGATCAATGCCTATGCCAACCAGATGATTAAAAGCGAAGAGCTATTGCTTGAGAAGGTGAGGTCTGACATGGTTCTACTCTTTCATGAAAAATTTCCGAAGAGGAACCTAGGGGACTTGTGGCTTTATGTAGACGATGATGACCTTCCACATCATACAATGGGCGAAGAGGATCAGTATGGAGTCTCCAGTGCGTCCTCATCGGATGATGAAGAGAGGACCGGAGAGAGCCCAGACAAGGAGGAAGATGATCCCAAAGGCAAGAAGGTAGACGAAGGGAAAATCGACTTTAAGGGCAAGAAGGTAGATGAAGGTGAGCCATCTTCAAATGCTCAACCTTAACCTACAATCTACTTTGTTTATTTTTTATTCAAACTAAAGTCCTTGGAAGGCCAAGGCACTCTTTTTGTAATGGTGTCCGGTGCTCGACCGGACAGGTTTTTTGTGTTGTATCTTGACTATTTAAAAGTCCTTGGAAGACCAAGGCAATTTTAAGTTGTTTATTTCAATGAATATCTCTGTTCTGTACAACCATCATCTTCTTTCATTGTTCGTTTTAATTTCGATAGCCAGAGTTTAAGTAGCCTTTAGTTGTTGCATTGTGAGAGTGTTTAAATTCTCCGGCTAGAGTTTAAATAGCCCTTAGATATTTCAGTCAGGATAGTATGACAAGGGATAAAACTTTAAAAACACTTAGAAAATTTTTAAGAAGGCATCGAATTTTATTTAACCGCCCGGACACCTCATTAAAACCTCCCCGTGCCACCAGGGAGGAAAGAGTATGCCCCCAAATATTTACATGGATGTTTAAACAAGTAAATATTTACACAAGTGTTATTCCAATTACATCCGGAGATGCTCAATTTTCCAAGGATGAGTTAGAACTCTGCCATCTTTGTCTTCCAACCAATAAGTTCCAGGCTTGATTCTTTCAACAACTATATACGGACCCTCCCCAGTTGGGGCCAGCTTTCCGAAGAGCTTTTCTTTAGTGTGTAAGAAGACCTTCCTTAATACTTTGTCCCCTGGTTGGAAATCTCTTCTTTTAACTTTGGAAGCAAACCTGCTCCTCATCAAGCCCTGATAGTGTGCAACTCTAAGGTGAGCTTTAACCCGTCTTTCTTCTATCAAATCAAGTTGACTTCTGATTGCCATCTCATTAGCGTGTTCGGAGAAGTTGTGAACACGAAAGGAAGGGAGGGTCTTCTCTATGGGGGCTACTGCATGCATCCCATAAACCAAGGCGAAAGGTGATTCTTGTGTTGCAGCCCCAGGTGTTGTCTGGTAGGCCCACAAGACCTCTTGTAGATAACTAGGCCACTTCCCAACAGCCCCTTCCAAATTCTTCTTTAAACCGGACAGTATAGTTCTATTAGCCACTTCAACTTGCCCATTTGCTTGTGGATGGAAAGGTGAAGAAAAACAATGTTGTATACCCCTTGAGGCACAGAAGCTCTCCATTTCTCTATTGTCAAACTGTGGCCCATTGTCTGTTGTTATTTTCTGTGGGACACCAAATCTGCAACATATGTTGGATAGAATGAATTTTATGACAGCTTTTGATGTTGTCCCTGCGAGGGGGGCTGCTTCTATCCACTTCGAGAAGTAGTCTATGGCCACAATTATAATTTTTCGCCCTCCGGACGCTACAGGGAGAGGCCCTACTAAATCCAATCCCCATCGAGCAAAGGGAATGGGCTCAGAAATTGACTCTAAAGGAATGGCTGGTACATGAATTTCATTGTTGTACCTCTGGCATGGGTCACACCTCTTCACCAATTCCTTAGCATCTTTCATGATTGATGGCCAATAGTAACCGGAGAGTAAAACTCTTCTTGTTAAAGCTCTAAATCCACAATGGGCTGATCCCTCACCATCATGTAATTCGGAGAGGACCACTTGTGACTCTTCATCCCCCAAACAACGCAGGAGAGGTTTACTGTAGGAATTTTTGTACAACACTTCTCTCAATATGATGAAACCACGAGCCTTGTGTTTCAATGTTCTGGCTAGTGACTTATCTGGAGGCACAACACCATCAGAGAGATATTGTAGGAGAGAAAACCTCCAGTCTTGAGGCTGTTTCACTTGTATTTCAAAATTTTCCTCTTCTTTACCCTTATTAAGTTGAATAGAGGGGATTTCGAGCACATGGATCCATGGATATGACTCCGTATATGCTATGGTTGCCAATGAGTCTGCTAGCTCATTTTCTGTCCGGGGAATGTGGTCATAGATAACAGTTTTAAACTTAAGTGCTTCATTTTTGAGAAGTAGTAAATACTTCACAAGTTGCTCCTTCTTAGCCTCAGATTGGCCTTGGGCATGATGGATAAGCAGTTGGGAGTCACTTAACAGCTTGACCCTCTTAGCCCCACAAATGTAAGCTAACTTTAACCCAGCTATAGCTGCTTCGTATTCAGACTCGTTATTAGACGCCCTGAAAGCAAAACAAATAGCCTGGTACATCTTGTCTCCATATGGGGAAGTTAAACATACTCCTGCACCACATCCCATAGTGCTAGATCCACCATCTGTTCGGATGATCCATACCTTTTTATCTTTTATGTCAGTAGTTTGCTTCGAATCTCTATCGGAGTGGAATTCAACCAGAAAATCAGCCACAGCTTGGGCTTTGACTACTGTTCGGGGAGCAAAGTCTATGTCGAAGTCCCCCAATTCTACTGACCACTTAGTCATTCTGCTCGAAATGTCTGCTTTTTGAAGGACATTCTTTAAGGGAAAAGAGGTCCGGACGATGATAAGATGAGCCTGGAAATAAGGCCTCATCTTCCTTGAACCTATCACCAGGGCTAATGCCAATTTTTCAAGTTTCAAGTAACGCCTCTCAGCATCTATCAAGCTTTTGCTGATGTAGTACACTGGATGGGGATGTCCATCGACCTCTCTTACCAGCACAACATTGATGGCACAACTTGAAACTGCCAAATATACGAAGAGAGTCTCCCCCTCGGCTGGTTTAAACAAAGTTTTGGGGGAGGGCAGGTGTTTCTTGATCTCATTGAAAGCTTCATCACACTGCGGGGTCCAATCGAATCCCTTTGCACCCTTCAAAGTTTGAAAGAAAGGAGCACACCTGTCCGAAGACCTTGAGATAAATCTGTTTAAGGCAGCTAATCTCCCCGTTAACCGCTGTACTTCTTTAATGTTTCGAGGAGGCTCCATTTGGAATAGAGCATTGAGCTGGTCCGGATCGGGCTGTATTCCATGTTCACTTATGACATACCCTAAAACATTCCTGGACTGCACTCCGAACACACACTTTTCAGGGTTTAATTTCAAATTCACTTTTACCAAGTTGGCAAAAGTTTCTTGGAGATCAGACAAGTGCAACTGCTCATCTACACTTTTCACCATCATATCGTCAATGTATACTTCCATATTTCTTCCAATTTGATCAGCAAACGCCTTGTTGACTAACCTCTGATAAGTAGCCCCAACATTTTTGAAACCAAATGGTATTACTTTGTAGCAATGAAGACCTCTGTCAGTGACAAATGTGGTATGCTCTTGATCCTTCGGATCCACTTGAATCTGATTGTACCCGGATAAGGCATCCATAAAGGAAAACAACTTGTTCCCAGAGGTAGAGTCTACTAACTGATCAATCCGGGGGACCGGATACAAGTCTTTTTGGCAAGCTCTATTGAGATCTGTGAAATCAATGCACATGCGCCACTTGCCATTCTTCTTTTTTACCAAGACAGGATTGGCAGTCCACAAAGGGTATTGAGATTCCTTAATGTGCCCCATCTTTGTGAGTCTGACAACCTCTTGCACAATGACATCAGCCTTTTCTTTGGAAAAAGCTCTTCTTTTTTGAACTACTAGAGCTACATCTCTCCGGATGGATAGGTGGTGTGATATCACTTCTGATAGAACCCCAGTTACATCAGCATTGCACCAAGCAAAAACGTGCTGATGGTCTTTCAAAAACTTCAACATTTCCTTTTTCAACATTGGTGGCATCTTAGACCCTATCTTGACACTTTTTCCATCTTCCAAACAGTGTGTTTCAACCTCTTCGATCGGTATCAATACTCCAGGGGTCTCTCTAGGGTCATCAATTTCACCCCCACCCCCAGAAAGGCCCTCAAACTGCTATTATTCATTAATATGGACTGCCCCCAGCGTTCGAGGAGCCAGGGCAGTAGCATAGCATTCTCTTGCAATCTTTTGACTGCTCCGGACGACTCCAACCTGTCCCTGAACAGCATACTTCAAGCACTGGTGGACTGTTGAAGCCACTGCATGCATCCTAGAGAGCCAAGACCTCCCTAGAATGGCATTATAGCAAGTGGGACAATCCACCACAATAAAGAGTATTCTGACCATTTTCTTGAAAGGGCCCTTGCCCAATAACACCTCTTATTCGAACTCTCCGATCACATCTGCTGAGCTGCCTGTAAAGCCCACGATTGACCTGTCCAAATTCTGAATTACAGCTGGATTTGTCATTTTCTTGTAAGTGGTTAGGAAAAGGATATTAGCTGAGCTTCCAGTATCCACCAGGATTCGTCTTATGTCATTGCCCCCTATAGATGCTCCTATGACAACAACATCCTCATGAGGGCCAGCAATGTCTCTGAAATCATCTTCATCAAAGACAATGAAGGGGAATGAGTTTGGTGACTGATAAGATGTCATGCCTCCTTCTAGCTGGGAGGCTAAAGTATGAACATGCCTCTTTCTTGAAGAAGCAGTAGGAGCTGTCATAGTGTCCCCTCCGAAAATTGTAAGCGACTCAAAAAACTTAATGAGCCCAGAGACCGATCTAGAATGTTCCTCTATAGCACCCACTCTGTTTCGAGTTGGATCAGGATCCAAGTATTCAGATTCCACGTCAAACCTTTCAACTATAATCATGGTCCCCTCCGGAGCAGCATTACTTGGACCAACCCGGTGAGTGTTGTCTGGCCTGTTGCCTCCTCTTCTTTTAACATGCGCTCCCAACTTTCCCCTCTCAATCAAGTTTTGAACTTCTTGTTTCAATGCTATGCAGTTATCAGTGGTATGGCCAATATCATTGTGATATTGGCAAAAAGAGTTGTTGCGATGCTCTCTGGGAGACTGTAGTGTTGCCGGTCTCCGATAATGCACCTCATCCTTTGTTTTATCAAAAATGGTGGCCACACTTTCTTTTAACTCTGCAAACCACTACAGTTGGACCCATGGCCCTCTTTTGTTTCTGGATTGCTGACTCTGAGCAGGAGCTGCTGGCTGAGACTGAGCTTTTGCCCTACCATGCCCCTGTCCGGTCTCTCTTGCTTTGTTCCCGGACTGATTTTGATTTGGAGTTGGTGCCACTGGGGTAGACCTCAACTGCCTGTGCACCCTAGTTTTCTTTGTTTCATCAACATTTATCTATTTGCCAACCTGATTCAGCAACCCTCCCCATGTCATGGCCTTCTTCCTGGTCACCGAATCAGCTAGATTGTCTGGGTTCAAACCCTGTCTCAGGGATGCTATTGCTACCTGTTTGAAGCAATCAGCCAACCCATTCTTTGTGTTCATAAAACGGCTTATGTATTCTTTCAAGGACTCATTTGGCTCATGGGCACAATGGATTATTGTGTCTCTATTGCCCTTCAGCTCTTTACTCCCTACGAACTGCCTTTGAAAGGCCACCCAAAACGTATCGAAATCTTTAATACAACCCTGAGGCAGGCTGTTGTACCATTTCAGAGCACTCCCCGTAAAGGATTGTGAGAATGCAATACAAAGTAGTTTATCATCGTCGTCAAAGTTCATCATGAAATTTTTAAATTGCTCCAGATGGTTGTCCGGATCAGTACTGCCATCATACTTCTCTATTTTGGTGCTGTCAAACCTCTTGGGGAGGTTTCCGGACAGAATTTTAGAAGATAATGGAGATTACCTCCAATTCCTTCCACGACTGAATATAGTATCCTCATTGGGAGTTGCAAAGATACCTGGTTCATCGTGGAAAGCAAAGGGATCCATCAGCATCTTGTCCACATGCCTCCGGTTATGAGATGACCCCTTGCCAATATGCCTTTTCATTCTTCCATGTCTATTTCTTTTTCTTGAATAATTTTTAACCCGCTATTGCTTTTTTCTGGTTCGACCCTCATCGCTGCTAGAGGACACGGATTTTTCAACTCCCTCGCTGCCCGAAGAGCTATCAGAAGATTCTGAGCTCGAGTCAGAACTCTCCACAGGCTTGGATCGGTGAGACTTTTTAGAACTGGCATGAGTCTTCTTGGTGCTCACATGAGTTTTCGAAGACTCATGCTCTCTGGGGTTATGGGTGTGATGAGCAACCGATGCTTTGGATTTTTCTTTCACGCCCATCTTGGTCTTCTCTGCCCTCAGAGCTTCTATTTCATATTTTAGCCTATCACGCTCTTCGACAGTGTATTCATCGTTTTCTTCCAGCACTTCGAGCAAAGCTGGTGGTAGCTCAGGATTGTCCGGGTTCATTCGGACAGATTTTCTTAGCTGGTTTTGAATGCTTGATTCAGGCACCTCACGCCTCCCACCGTGGTCGCCAATTTGGTGTGGATAATAATCGCCTAAGGGTAGGCTGGTAATTTCAGTTGATGTTTTATGGTGGTATGTGGGTGTTTAAGTGTTTAGAGTAGAGAGTAGAGAGATAATTAAGCAGCTTGGTAGCAGTTAATTCTCATTACCCATAGTTAATGCAGGTGGTTGGGTATTTATACCCTGATTTTTGGGCCCTTATGGGCTTTCGGGTCATGTTTAATGGACCCGGGTCATGTTCAAAGACCCATGAGCTCTAAGTAGGAGAGCAAGTAGCTTAGTCAAGAAGTGTTTAGGTTTTTTAGTACTTTTGTCATAGTTCGAACAGTCCTATGGTCATAGTGTTCAAAGTGATCTGTCCGGTTCATGTGATCTGTCCGGTCTGTCCGGTCTGGAGGCCTTGGACTGATCTGTCCGTGTCCGGGGAGCATGCTGAATTCAGAATCATCATCAGTAAAAGTTTATTAGATGCTGAAAGAAGATATTTAAAGTTGGAAAAGTTGGCACTAGCCTCAGTGATTGCAGCAAAAAAGATGAGGTCGCATTTCTAATCTCATTCTATTATTGTCCGGACATCTTTCCCGCTAAAGAATGTTCTTTAAAAGGAAGATATATCAAGCAGAATGACCAATTGGTCAGTAGAATTGGGCGATTACGACATTGATTTTTCCCCCGAACAACAATTAAAACTCAATTAGTGGCTGATTCCTTGGTTTAATTCTATGCGGACAGGAGCTTTAAAAAAACTTTAGAAGATAAATCCAAGAAAGAATGGGTGGTCCGAACTGATAGTGGATCAAACACTATGGGTTGTGGAGCTGGAGTTTTCTTAACTTCTCCGTATGGTGATAAAATGTATCAAGTTATATCCTTTGGGTTCAATGCTTCCAATAATGAGTCTGAATATGGAGCAGCTATAGCTGGTCTTAAATTGGCTCTCATGGGTGGGGCTACAAGAGTTTGGTTGATGAGTGACTCTTAATTGCTCATCCACCATGCTCAAGGTCAGTCTGAGGCTAAGAAGGAGCAACTAATCAAGTACTTACTCATTTTGAATGAAGTGGCAGCAGACTTCAAAAGTGTTTGTTATGAACATATTCCCAGGTCGGAGAATACACTTGCAGACTCTTTAGCAACTATAGTATATTCTAATTGATACCCTTGGATTCATATACAAGAATGCCCGTCCATACAAATAAGTCAAAACAAAGAAGATGGGGGAAAGTATGAGCATACGTGTGATTAAACCTAAATACTGGAGATTTACCCTCCTTCGATATATTTCTGATGTGGTTTTTCCTTCAGACAAAGCTATGGCAAAAAGATTAAATACAAGGCACGTGGTTTTTTTGGTGATAAGGGGAATTCTCTATAAGAAATATTTTAGTAGACCTCTCTTGCGTTGTTTGGGGTTTGAAAAATCCCAAGTCATTTTGTCCGAACTACATGATGGGGGGGGGGGGGCTCAGCACATTGTGGGTACATGACGCTAACCCGCAGAATCTTATTAGCTGGACACTATTGGCCATCCATAATGGCAGATGTTAAAGAAATGATGAAGAGATGCGATCCATGTCAAAGGTATGAGAATGAAATTCATGTGCCAGCAGTGCCTATGGAGTCTATTTATGAGCCAATACCTTTTGTCGGATGGGGATATTTGAAGCAAAACAAAACACAATAGAGCATACTTAAAAATTGTAAATCAAATGGGTAAATAATTTGAGAATGTCATATATGAAAAATTAAATTTTCCAAGAAAATGCAAATGTAAATATGTTGGTTAAGTTTTTGATGTTCGGAAGACCATCTTTGATAATTGTTCAAGATAATCACGAGGTTGAAAGTTCAAAAATATGAACGGACGATTATGAGGATTGCCATAAAAAATATTTATGGCTTTACTAAAAAAAAATTGAAACATGAGCATTACGTTTACGAGTAATAAAATATGTGATTATTTGTGAGGTACTATACATAAAAAATATTACACGATTCTATGATGTTTAGAAGGTGATACAGTATGTTTTAAAGTCAATGGACTACATATAAAAAAAATAGTCGAGAGTAGAGCCATCAACGGTTTTGGAAAACCGAGAACTGGAACCGAACTGATAAGAACCAGACTGAGAATCGAACAAAATTTTAACGGTTCTCGGACCGAACTTTAACGATCCGGTTCGCGGTTCCGTCTTAAAAACTGAAACCGATTCGGAACCGAAACAATAAAACCGATTAACAGCGAAACCAATAAAACGGATAAACTAATAGAACCAATAAGGAACCGAACTGATAGAATTGATAAACCGATTGAACCGATAAAGAATTGTACCAATAAAATCGTTAAAATCAATTATTTTTTATATATTATATTACTAAAATCAACAACTAATCACTAATTTTTACAAAGGTTAGAACGAGAACTCGAACTCGAACTCAAATTTTCAATTTTAGTTCTTCGATTTGTTTAGCAGCCATTCTGGTCCTTGCTAGAAAGTGGAATATGCTTACACTGTACACTTGTTATGTATGTTTTTTTTTTTTTTTTTTTTTTCCGGAGGGAACCCGCAGCCGCTACTCAGAGTGCAATGAGTGCGCACAGGGTAAACCCTCAGTCTGGCGCGATAGCCTGCAAACCAACGCCAGAAGGTAAACCACACAAGGTGACAGGCTCAGCCGAGAAAGCGTATGTAGAGGGACTCGAACTCATGACCTTTGGTCACAAGCACGCCTTACTCAACCAACTCGGCTACCCCTTGGGGGCTTGTTATGTATGTTATGTAAACACAATCATGCGTTCTTTTAAAAAGCGTTGTTCGTGTGTGATCGTGTAGATAAAAGTAAAAGTATGAGGGTGATGGAAAAGTCCAGGTCCATCAAAAGTAAAAGAGAGAGAAGCAGGGTAGTTTGGTTCTTACAAAACTTGTAGCTTATAATTGGTTTGATTGTCATTTTAATTCGGTTCTTTAGATTAAATTACAGTATAGAGCTAAGTTGACTCGATAGTTGAAACATAAGAAAACACAGGTTCGAGAATCAGTAGTTGGAATCTAAGAGATATAGGTACGCGAAAGAGATACAATAAACTATAAAATTAAAACTCTTACATGCGATTCTTTAACATGATGAGAAAGGAATCATCATGGCCGCTCGGGTCGGGTGAAATACTCAAATTTGGAGGTAAGGATATTACATGATGTCATGAGTGGCCGCGTTTTATCTTGGTTAGATCTCATAATTTTTTTTAGAATCCAAAATATCATAACTATTCTAATTAATAATCATATGAATATTATTTATTGACCATTTAAAGATGTATTTAAAAAATTTCTAACTTTGAATTATAACATATTTAAAGAAATGCTTAAGATTTAACAAATAAAAATGAGATTTGACCAAACTTTTTATTATTGGGTTTGATTTTTATTGATTTTTTTAAAGTTATTTCGATGATTGATTCGATGAGATATTATAAATTATATTCTTCTAAATATGAATAATTCCGATTCTTTTATTGTTGTATTTTAGGAAAAAAAATGTGTAGAATGATTTTTTATATTGATTTGTTATTTACAAAACAATATAAAACACTTTCAGTTTCGCGTACGTTGTTTATATCCAAATTCAAATCATTGAAAGAGTCTACACAATTGTCTTCATAATAACGTTTTTATCTACCAGTTAAGGATTCATATTACATTAGTGTTTAGTTATACTACAATTAACGATAGTTAAATGCATCAATGAGCATATAACGATCATAAATGGAAAAACAAGAACAATCTTCCACTTCGATAATCACATGCTACTATAAAATGCATCCACCAAAAGAGGTGAACCAAACTGTCAATTCATCGGACTGTCTGCATCAAAAGAGGTGAAGGGTAATGGGGATACCATTATCCACTGTGCCCAAGAACCAAACGAGTCTTTAAAAAACTACATAAGCCGGGTTGTGAATACAAAGAATAAATTAGCAGATTGCTTTGAACAGGTGGCAACTGTTTCTCTGAGACAGGGGTTGAATCCTGGGAACCTAGCTGATTCTGTAACCAGGAAGAAAGCCGTGACCTGGATTGCTTATTGAATAAAGTGGGAAAACAGATTAATATGGAGGAAACAAAGAAAACTAGGGTGCACCGTCAAGTAAGGTCCACCATAGCAGCTCCTCCAGCAGCTAACCAGTCCGGATACAAGGCTAAGGAGACCAGACAAGGGTCCAAACGATCTAAACAAACTCAATCCAACCAGAACCAGACTCAAAGCCAACAATCAATAAGTAAAAGGGGACATTGGCTTCAGCCTGAGTGGTTTACAGAGTTAAGGGAAAATGTAGCCACAATCTATGACAAAACTAATGAGGAAGTCCATTTTCGAAAGCCGGCGGCATTGCAGTCCCCCAGAGAAAGCTGGAATGCTTGTTTCTTCCAGTATCACAATGATATAGGCCATAACACTCAAGACTGCATAGCGTTAAAACAGAATGTTCAGAACCTTATTGAGAGAGGAAAACTGGGAGCATATGTTAAAAGAAGAAGTGGAAACAGACCTGACAATGCTTCTCCGACATGTCCTACGAACAATCTAGGAATATTTGCTCAAGAAGGAACAATGGTCATTCTTGAAAGATTCGACGTAGACTCCGAGTATCTGGATCCCGATTCAACTTGGAACAAAGTGGGAGTAATAACAGAACAAACCAAGACGGTATCCGGATTGATCAACTTCTTTGAGTCATTGACTATATTTGGAAAAGATACTGTTATTGCACCTACTCCTTCCTCAAGGAAGAGGCATACCCACAGTCTGGCTACTCAATTAAAAGGGGGAATGTCTTCCGATCAATGCCAGTCCCCGTTCCCATTTATAGTCTTTGATGAAGATGACTTGAGGAATATTGCTGAGCCTCATGAAGATGCACTTGTTATAGGAGCTTCTATAGGGGAAACGATATAAGCCGAATTTTGATCGATACAGGTAATTCGACAAACATCATATTCTTATGCTCCTAAAAATAGATGAGGAATCTGGCTGTTATTCAACACTCGAACATAACTATTGTAGGCTTCATAGGGATCTCTGCGGATGTAATTAGGGAATTTGAAGAAGTGTTGTTAGGCAAAGGGCCTTTTAAAAATATGGTGAGGGTGCTATTCACTGTAGTAGACTGCCCCACATCATAATATGTAATTTTTAGGAGGTCTTGGCTTTCCAGAATGTATGCTGTGGCCTCAATAATCCATCAGTGTTTAGAGTATGCAGTTCAAGGATAAGTAGGTGCTGTCCAAAGTAGTCAGAAGATAGCCAGAGAGTGCTATGCAACAGCTCTTGCTCCTAAGACTTTGGGGGCAGTTCAGATTAATGAAGATTAACAGTTACTCGATCCTTCTGCTGGGGAAGTGAGATTGATGATCCCAAAGAGGCTCCCAGTGTTATAATACCCATTAAAGAATTTGAAACTCACTCTCTTGCAGAAGGTAATAATATCAAGATTGGTTCCAAGATGGCACTATAGTTAAAAAAGAAATTGTTGTCTTTTTTGCTAAACAATCAGCATGTGTTTGCTTGGTGAAATAGTGATGTAATCGGAGTACCCGCAAGCATTATTTTACACAAGTTGTCCATCCGGAGTGATGTTGCACCTGTTGTACAAAATTGAAGAGCTTTGTTGAAGGAAAAAACAGATGTGATAGTTCAAGAGGTTGATCGACTCACCAAGATGGGACACATAAATTAATCCTAATATCCTTTATGGACTGCCAATTCAGTGTTAATCAAGAAAAAGAACGAGAAATGGCGTATGTGCATTGATTTCAATGACCTTAACAGAGCTTGCCCTACCAGTTGGTAGACTCTATGTCTGGAAACAAGTTGCTGTCTTTCATGGATGCCTTCTCTGGTTATAATCAGATATAGGTGGATCTGAAGGATGAAGATCACACTACCTTTATAACATACAGAGGTCTTCATTGCTACAATGTGATGCTCTTTGGGTTAAAATAATGTCGGGGTTGCTTATCAGAGGTTGGTGAACAAAATATTTTCTAATAAGATTGGAAGAAATATGGAATGACATGCTGGTTAAAAGCATGGAGGAAGATTTGCACATAGTTGATCTTCAAGAAACATTTGCTAATTTGGAAACTGTGAATTTGAAATTAAATACAGAGAAATATGTGTTTGAGGTCTGATCTGGAAAGTTTATGGGTTATGTAATAAGTGAGAAAGGTATCTAGCCCGATCCAGATCAGCTTAATGCACTATTAGAAACAGATCATCCTTAAAATGTTAAAGAAGTTCAAAGGCTCACCGGAAGATTGGTTGCCTTAAACAGATTTATTTCAAGGTCACCGGACAAGTGTGCTCCATTTTTTCAAATCTTAAAAAAAATGCTAAAGACTTCAATTGGTCCTACAGTGCAACCACGCCTTCGCTGAGATAAAGAAACACTTATCCTCACCAAATATTCTTTTCAAGCCCATTCAAAGGGAAAAGCTCTATGTATACCTAGCTGTATCGGAATGTGATATAAGCGCTGTCCTGGTAAGAGAAATGGACACTTATCCTCGTCCGGTGTAATATATCAGTAAAAGTTTATTAGATGCTGAAAGAAGATATTTAAAGTTGGAAAAGTTGGCACTAGCCTTAGTGATTGCAGCAAAAAAGATGAGGTCGTATTTCCAATCTCATTCTATTATTGTCCGGACATCTTTCCCGCTAAAGAATGTTCTTTAAAAGGCAGATATATCAAGCAGAATGACCAATTGGTCAGTAGAATTGGGCGATTACGACATTGATTTTTCCCCCAAACAACAATTAAAGCTCAATTAGTGGTTGATTCCTTGGTTGAATTCTATGCGGACAGGAGCTCTAAACAAACTTTAGAAGATAAATCCAAGAAAGAATGGGTGGTCCGAACTGATAATGGATCAAACACTATGGGTTGTGGAGCTGGATTTTTCTTAACTTCTCCGTATGGTGATAAAATGTATCAAGTTATATCCTTTGGGTTCAATGCTTCCAATAATGAGTCCGAATATGGAGCAGCTATAGCTGGTCTTAAATTGGCTCTCATGTGTGGGGCTACGAGAGTTTGGTTGATGAGTGACTCTTAATTGCTCATCCACCATGCTCAAGGTCAGTCTGAGGCTAAGAAGGAGTAACTGATCAAGTACTTACTCATTTTGAATGAAGTGGCAGCAGACTTCAAAAGTGTTTGTTATGAACATATTCCCAGGTCGGAGAATACACTTGCAGACTCTTTAGCAACTATAGTATATTCTAATTGATACCCTTGGATTCACATACAAGAATGCCCGTCCATACAAATAAGTCAAAACAAAGAAGATGGGGGAAAGTATGAGCATACATGTGATTAAACCTAAATACTGGAGATATACCCTCCTTCGATATATTTCTGATGTGGTTTTGCCTTCAGACTAAGCTATGGCAAAAAGATTAAATACAAGGCACGTGGTTTTTTTGGTGATAAGGGAAATTCTCTATAAGAAATATTTCAGTAGACCTCTCTTGCGTTGTTTGGGGTTTGAAAAATCCCAAGTCATTTTGTCCAAACTACATGATGAGGGGGGGGGGGGCTTAGCAGATTGTGGGTACATGACGCTAACCCGCAGAATCTTATTAGCTGGACACTATTGGCCATCCATAATGGTAGATGTTAAAGAAATGATCAAGAGATGCGATCCATGTCAAAGGTATGAGAATGAAATTCATGTGCCAACAGTACCTATGGAGTCTATTTATGAGCCAATACCTTTTGCCGGATGGGGGATGGACTTAGTTGGACCTTTACCTTTCGCATCCGGGGGGGTGCAGAACTATTATAGTTTTTATTGACTACTTCTCACAATTGATATAGGCATCTCCCTTGGTAGGTACCACATCAAAGGCTGTCATTAAATTTATCTTATCTAATATATGTTGCAGATTTGGAGTCCTTCAAAAGATTACCACAGACAATGGGCCACAATTTAATAACAAATATATAGAGGATTAATGTGCCTCTAGAGGTATTTAACATTGTTTTTATTCTCTTTTCCATCCATAAGCGAATGACCAAGTTGAAGTTGCAAACAGGACCATTTTGTCTGGATTGAAAAAGAATTTAGAAGGTATTGCGGGAAAGTGGCCAAGTTATTTACTAGAAGTATTATGGGCCTACCAAACTACTCCTAGGGCTGCCACACAAGAGTCTCCTTTTTCCTTGGTATATGGGATGAATGCAATTACTCCCATAGAAGCTATATTACCATCATACAGAGTCCATAACTATTCCAAACAGGATAATGAGATACCAATTAGGAGTCAGCTGGACTTAGTAGAAGAAAGAAGGGCTAAAGCACACTTTAGAATAACACACTATCAAGGTTTGATGAGTAGTAGGTTTTCCTCCAAAGTCAAAAGAATATATTTTCAACCAGGGGATAAGGTATTGAGGAAAGGTTTCTTACATACCAAGGAGAAGCAGTTCGGTAAGTTGGCTCCGAACTGGGAAGGCCTCTATGAGGTCTGTGAAAAGCTCAAACCTAGGATATATAGGCTTCAAGACAAATAAGGGAGAACTTTGAAGCACCCTTGGAATGTTGAGCATCTTAGGTTATATTTAGAGTTAAATTTTTATGTAAATTTTTACTTGTTAAATATCAATGTAAATATTAGGGGGCATACTCATTCCTACCCTGGTGGCGCGGGGAGGTTTTAATGAGGTGTCCGGTTTCTTCTTCAATAATATATAATGCCTTCTTCAAAATTCGGAGTGATTTTACTACAATTCAATTCAAGTATAAATCACTTATTCAATACCCTCGATCTTTAGTAGATCAAATAAACTTGGTGGTTGGCGATGACTATTAAATACATGTCATTGGAGATATTAAACACTCTCACTTCAATACATCGAAATTCTAGGGGCTACCTAAATATTAGTCATAAAATATTTAAAGTAAAGTATTAAACAAAAATAAATTTGGATAGATTAAACCTGTTCAGACTTCAACCAAACGATAATACAAAACATGCCTTGGCTACCCAAAGACTTTGGTTGTTCGAAGGACTTATTTGGACTTCAACCGAATAGTAATACAAAATATACCTTGGCCATCCAAGGAATTTGATTCTTCACAAAATAAAAAATGATATATGATAAAACCTTAGGGCTTGTTCCTTTTGAAAGTTCATTCACCACCCATTTTTGGGACTTTTGAGTTCAACACTTGAACTCTCACCCGTACCTTCATCATCATTAGTGGATTCAAATACACTAAAGTAACTGTACTTGTCCCCATCGACCAATGTATGAAATGAGATGTCCTCGTACTCCACATACTTCCATAAAGAACCAAGGGTCCTCTTAGGGAAGGTCTCATGGAACAACATCACCATGTCAGACTTGATCCCATCATCTCTTTTTTCTAAGGAGTCTATTACTCTATTGGCGTACTCCTCAATACCTGCCTTGATAACTTGCTCTACTGGCTCTTCAGGGCCTCATTTTCCTTGGTTATCTCCAACGGTTTGAATAGCACCATCCTTAAACTTCAACTGCTCGTCCAACATTATGAGGCTTTGTGAGGAAGAAGTCTCTAGGTCGGAGTACTTGGTTTGGAGCTCAGTTTTGGTTATTTGCGATGCGGTTAGCTTGGTTGTCAAATCGTTTTTCTCCTTCTTTAGTGCCTCTATACGTTGTTGAGCATTTAGAAGACTGTTTGACAGAGATTGCTTGTCAGAAGTAAGAGAGTTTATAAGGTTGGTCTGACATTTTACCTGCCTCTCCAAATTGAGTACTGGCCGGATATAACCAAGGAGGGCGTGACTTAAGAAATCATGTTCTCCGGATATGGAGAATGATTTCCCGTTGTAGGTCATCATATTGGAGGAACTAGAGAGACGATAAGGAACTACAAAATCATCTTTCTCAAAGTCGTTAAAGTACAAGCCGATATTTTGAAGGACAGGAAGGTCTGTTGGGATTTCCTCTTGATAAGTAGGGTCGGCAGGAGCTGTTGGTGGGATATCCGAAGGGAAAATGATTATTTCATCCCCCAAGGTGAACTTCTTCTTCTTGGCAGCTTTTTTATCACTGCTAGCCCTGTGTTTCCTGTCTTTTTTAGGAAGCTTTGGTGGGTTCTTTGACCCTCCAGCTTCCCTTACTATTTCGCTACTGCTTTGAGCGGATCCACATCAATACCCCTCTGGTTCCCCGAACCAGTCCCTTCTGTAGCTGATTGAGCCAGCTTAGTTGTAGCCTTCCTCTTCTTGTTCTTCATTTTGCTTGGAGTCTTAGCCCTGGAAGGCAAGAACAACTTAGCGTCTTTGGCTTCTGTCCTTTTCAGAATCATATTACCAGGGGGAGGGGTGGTTTGCTCTTCCCATGAAAGGTCTCTCCGTCTTGTGGCGTTCCACAGGTGAGACCTCACAAAATTGCCCGATGTGAAGCAATTGCGGAAGGAATTCCCCCAGTGTTATGAACCCCATGCATTGAGCTTTGCACAAGTCTTTTGCCCTTCTTCCAAATGGCTGGTGAACTCCTTCGGTAGAACTGAAGAGAAGTAACGAATTAGTCAGAATAAGAAAACTTGTAGCTTAAGAAGTAAAAAAGAAGAAGAAACTTACCAGTGCTTTTCCACCTACCAGTCAACAAGCTCGGGTTGTTGTTGGCTTTTATCTTCTTGCCATTTTACCATGTTCCACTAACAAAAAAGAACTATGGTCATACAAGGTTTTTCAGACTCTAACAGGTCGTTTACAACCTTGAAATAATTCCCATGTTGAAGTGGTAGAATGGAATCTGATGATTTTTGCACAAGCTTGCTACAACGGTAAACTGCTCTATTGGAAGAGGGATATTTGACAATTTGGATGCCATGATGCAAG
The DNA here is from genome assembly GCA_036936605.1 of Limnanthes douglasii subsp. nivea. Classification (NCBI taxonomy): domain Eukaryota; kingdom Viridiplantae; phylum Streptophyta; class Magnoliopsida; order Brassicales; family Limnanthaceae; genus Limnanthes; species Limnanthes douglasii. The sequence goes on from JAUPFV010000003.1 coordinate 83,372,284, forward strand.
CGAGGAGTGTATACCAGGTGTTGGAGCTTAACTGGCTGGGATAGAGTTTGACCAAATGGAAGTATTTAATGATTTCTGGGTCTAGAGAGAACCAGAGTCCCCAGTTCAGCACTTAAGTGTATACTACCACCTCATTCAATTTGCAGTCTATGGGGGTCCCTAGAGTAATTGGTATCCTTACTTTTATAGACTCTGAAATCTCCCATTTGGTCCAGATTCGGCCTAACTCGGCAGTATGGGTGTAAACATAGTTGATATTTTGCAAAGTTAGATTTTTTTTAAAGCTAACATGTTTGAAACAAGGGCCTACCTTACCCTCTAGGCACTCCGGAAGCGAGTCCAGATGAGTCATGCAAACTTTTACTTTACTCTTACCTTTCTTGTCAGAAGTAACATCTCCTGTCTGACCTAATGCCTCGGTCTCAAAAGGGGCATCTTCGATTCTTTCTTCCATATTCTCTTCCATTAATGTGGAATGTTTTTCAATTGTTTTTTAGGAAGGTTGTTCAGCTCCCTTCATCGAAAGCTGTTCGGATGGTTGAGCACTTGTTGCCTCTGAAGGCCTAATGTCTGGTAGAGGTTGTGATCCGAAGGGCTTGGCCTGCGGAACTCCTTTAGCTACCTCCGATCCGAAGGGTTTTGAAGTTGGTGGTGTAGACTGAGTTTTGGTTTGGCGAGTTGTCCGGTGAGGAGTTATCTTCTACGTTGACTTTTCTGTGTCGGAACCCATTGCTGTGAATGGTGAGGGTTTTTTTATGCTTGAAATAGTTTTTTTCATTAGAAATAGGGTGTTGAGATTCTTGTACAGAAGAACCAGAAGGGAGGGGTGAAAGGTTTGTCATAAATGAGAGCTTTCTAGGTCTAGGGTTTCTTGAGGAAGATGATTCCTAATCGGCGTCCTGGTTTGGTTGACTGTTTTTCTCGCATGGAGAAATGGGGAGACCGACGGCGATACAGTTTTCTCTCTCTACTTTCCTTGCTCTCTCTAACTCCGATAAATTCAACCAGCCACCTTTAACTAAAGCGTTTCTGGTTGTGAACGTATAATTTCTCAAGAACAGTTTGAAGATGAAGGTGTTAGTCTCTCTGAGAAATTTTTGAGTGTGAAAGGCAATGGAATAGTAAAAAGCAAAAGTTACCAAGGAGAAGTTGAACATAATGTTTTCCAATGATTAAGGGCTGCGCAAACGTGTGAAAAACCAAAACCTAGGTAAACTTTCTAGACCTAGTGGGTACGAAAATCTAGGAAAAATAACGGCTGGTAGGTCAAACCAATTGCTGACACGTATCCCACGATTCAAGAAAAACTCTTAGAATTCTGGGAATAAAAATCAGTCCTAATAAAATTCAAACTGGATTGGTGTTGAAAATAAGCTTCTCAGTTCGGACAATACAAGAAGATCGGACGAAATTGATATTAACTTGATAGATTTTTTAACCATTCCAAAGATACTTTGCGACGCCTAAAAAAGGGGCTACTGATGAGTTTGGATAATACAGTCACAACCTACCAATTAATCCGGACAGGGGTAATTCGGACTATATCACACCGCTATAAATCCGAACTGGACAAATGTGAACACCTTTTGACTAAGCTATTTGCTAATCTACTTAAAGACTAATGGGTCTTTGAACTCGACCAGGTTTCACAACTTGACCCGGTAATCCCATGGGTTATTAATTAATAGTATAAATACGCCAACCACTCTCATTAATGAGGGTGATCAACATCTAATACAAGCAGGCTGCTTAATTATCTCACTTCTCCTCACACTAAACACAAAACACCCCAACCTTACTAAAATACTTTACAAAACTACCCCCAACCCAAAATAAACCAAACCAATCATCACGTAGATAAACTAAAAAATCCCATATATGACCATTAACGACACATGACTAAAGTCATATTCGTGGCTTAAAAAAGAAAATATATGCATTAGTAATCAAAACGTCGCAGCAATCAACTACATGTCTCCATTATGGTGAATAAAATAAAAATAATATGAAATATAAGTTTATGTATATATTATTAACTGGTACTACTTAAGTGAAGATTTACTTATCGAGCATGAAAAATCAAAGAAAATAAGAGCATATTTATATATGTTTGCATCCATAAACTCAAGTGTATTTACAACTAAGATAATGTAACATATCTCATAAATCAATACAAACTCTCACTAAAATTCACGATCCTTTAAAAAAACAACACCCATCATAATGGTGTACTCTAGAAGAATTGTGTGCGTCGAAGTCTTAATAAAATGATATACCAACATGGAGTTTGTTTTGATTTGTTCTATGTTGATCTGAAGACTTTGAACTCTATCTTTAACAAACATGAACTTGATATTTATATATTTGGAGTTAAATGAGCTCTTATTACTGTTTGAGTATTGGATTCCAATATTATTGTCATAGCATAACCTGAAGGAAGTTTCTTTATTCCTTCTACAACGTCCACCAGCATGGCGAAATTTTACAACAAAAGTGCGTAGTTGGACACCTCAAAGCATACAATAAATTCCACTGTTATAGCAGTGGATGCAGCTTATGTTTATTTTACACTTTTCAATGATATTGAATCTCCAACAAAAAATAATGAAATGCTATGAATAGTCTTTATACATCTAATAAATCCAACTCAGAGTATATGTCAACGTATGACATATTTTTCATTACAAATTGGTTTGGTTTATTTTGGGCTGAAGGTAGTTTTGTAAAATGTTTAACAAGTTTGGGATGTTTTGTGTTTAGTGTGAAGAGTAGTGAGATAATTAAGAAGTCTGCTAGTATTAAGTTCTGATTATCCTCATTAATGAGAGTGGTTCAGGCATTTATACTTTAATTATTGACCCATGGGCTTACCGGGTTGGGTTGTGAAACCGGGTCGAATGCAAAGACCCATTAGTTTTTAAGTAAATTAGCAAATAACTTAGTCAAAAGTTATATACGTTTGTCCTGTTTGGATTTATAGTGGCGTGGTATGACCCGAATTACCCCTGTCCGGATTAATAGGTTGGATGTGACTGTAAGATCTGAACTCATCACAAATAATGTAAACACATGACATGTTTTCATTGCAAATAATGTCAATACTTTTGACTATTTTCCAATCGTACATCCCCAAATTGTTTACATACCTTTTAAATATTAGGAGAATAAATCCATTTTTTGACCTTATAAAAACTTGAGCATTCATTAAACTCCCACTTGTTGAAGTATACGAAATATTTTGCATTTATTTCATCTTCAATTGTGTAACATTAACTCAAACTGAATTTGTCTCCTTTTGCAAGAGAGGTATTCTTGAGTTTATTGTTTGTCATTCTACACCGTTGTAATATAATTTATATATATGATTTTTGTGATAAACCCAAAACTCCACGAGAGAAATCTCGATGAATCTGGATTCCTAATATAAAAACCGCATCACCAAGATCTTTCATACGAAATTAATTTCTAACAAAATCTTTATAATATGTAACAATTTATAGCGTCCGTGACCAATAATATGTCATCGACATACGTCACTACATATATGAACTTACTCTCATTGAGCTTTTGATATACGTAGTCTTCAACTGAATTTATCTCAAAACTAAAGAAGATAATTATTTCAAGGAATGTATGATAACATTGTCGATAAGACTCTTTGATTCCATAGGTTGATTTCTTTAGTCCATATATTATCAACTTTGAATAACCAAAAATAAAATTCCCATACATCACTAATAGATCATTTTCTTAATATCACTATTAAAATATTGGGCTTTGCATCCATTTGATAAAAATCTAGGTCAAGATATGCAACTAATGATATAATTGTCGTAAAACAATCCTTTGATGAAGCCGAAGAAAATGTATTTTTAAAGTCAATTCTTTTATGTTGAATATAACATTATTTAAAAATTTGTGCTTTATACCTCTCCACATTATCCTAAGGATCCCGTTTGGTTTCACAAATCCACTTAAAATAAATTGACCTTTTCTTCCAGGTTATGAAATAATCTCTCATAACATATTGTACTCTTTCTTGATAACGTTAATCCACAACTAAGTATCAAAAAATTTCATGGTTCGATGAAAATTTAATGGTTATTTTCTGTAACCTCACGTGAATCTTAATATTCTTAAATATCTAATCAGAAGATATATCATTCTTATTTTCTACTAATGGACCTTATCAAATTTATTATTGCTTCCATTTGTGATTATTGAGGAGGATGAGCTTGATATTATTGAAATTTTTTATTTTGGTCAATTTGTACTTCATTATGGACAGTGTTTGCACGTGCAATATAATAATCATTTGAGTAGCTACATGGTTTAACGATATTGAAGTGTTATGAATTTAAAGTTCAATTATTTTCTATACAACCTATAATATATTTTTTAAGACAAACGAAGAACAATCACCAACGATAATGGACATACGGAAGACTTCATGTAGATCCCGTCATAAAAATCCAACAATATAGAAGAGAAATAACAATTTCCCTATCTATTGAAACATTCAATCATTTATAAATGAACGTCTTAATTAATGATAAGACATCATTCAGATGCCTACCACAGGGTTTTAATAATTTGTTTTTGTTTTTATTTTTTTTACCATATATCGTAATATAATTATCAAATATATATATATATATATAAAAGTCATTTATATTTTTTTATAATATTTAAAATAAATAGTCAATTGACTGTAAAATGAAATTTTTTTTATCAATAGTAACTATGCTTAAAATTTATAAATTATTATAATTTTATTATTATTATATTTGTATTAGGTAGTTTTTTTATTAGTTATATAGTTATATATACAAAATGTTTAATGATACAAACATAATTAGTTTTATTATTTACTTTTTTAATAAAACTAATAAGTTATTGTTATTATTCTGTTAATATTGAAATATTTATGGATAGTTTAAATAAAAGATGGAATGTTATGTATAATATTAAACAGGATTAAACTGAAAAAATGTTTGGTGTTCAATAAAATAAAGATAATATAAGCTATAAATAATTTGGTGAGATATCATAAATGATAGAAAAACGAGATGTCTAATGGTTGGAGAAGGCCTAAGTATTTGCTTAAGATGAACAATTCAAATTTATAAATGTTTTAAAATTGGCTTTTGTTCGGTCCAAAGCTCATATATGGTCTTAACGGTTGTTTTTATTGGAACTCTATTAAGAATACATACAGCCCACTTAATAGTTTCACCATTGAATGAATTGCTAAACTCAAATAACTAATGTTACTTATAAACATTTTCTTAAACATACATTTTCGTCTCTTAGATACTCTATTCATTCTAGGTAATCCCGACAATATACTAAAGAAATATTATGTAATTCTCTAGATGATTTGTAAGCAGACAATAACATTGAAATAATATCTCTTGTGGTATTCACCATCACGGTCAGGTCAGTTACACTTAATGCTTTTACCAAACTATTTTAAACCTCAGTCTGATAAGATATGAACTTTTCAACGACCTCAGCTTTTTCATGAATAAGATATAAATACATGTACCGAGATATGTCGGTTATAAAAAGATAATGAAATATTGCTGACCGTTTCATGATGCTATAATAAGCGATATGAAAATATTAGTATGTATAAAATTTAAGACTTGTTTTGCTCTATATGCACCCATTCTTTTCATTTTGGTATGTTTGTTTTAGTATAAAACACACCATATGTGAGATGTCAATGTTTCAGATTTTCCTCCTCTTAAAGAACATCAATAATAGGTTTATTAAATGTCCACATCCCACGTTGACAATTATAAGATGTCTCCAATTTCATGAACTGTAAAGAAAAATAGTAAAACATAAATCTTATAACAAGTTTCTCGGGAAGGTCAATCTTAAGATCTTTTAACTTAAAATTGATCATTGAAACCTCATTGGTATTTTATTTTCTAGTCTGTTTGCCACAAAACCTCATGGAAGAAAATTATAATAACATCGTCTTAATCTCAACTTTATCATTTTTGGTAGAGTTATTCTCAACTTCTTTGAAAAACTAAGCCGCATTGGTGATCTCTTAGGGAACTTCGCCATGGAATGCTAAAGGTATTCCCTGTTTAATGATTTCCAAACACATCTTATTTAACTTTTTCTATGTCTTATATTATTTCTTCTTCATATGAGAACTATATTCAATAAGAGACACATACTCTTTCTCTCTCAATGATATATCATAAACATGACATATTAGATATAGTTATGTATATTTTCATTCAATAAAATTAGACAATTAAGAGTGGAAGGTCTACAACTTATTAGGTACAAACACCAGCATGCACTAAGTTTCATATTGCACATGCAACAAACAACACGTGAGCATCACAAGTTTGACATACAAACCAAAATATTATTTAACAATAAATCTAACATACATAAAACAGAATCTTAAAATGCTAATATGATATCTTTGAGAAAAGATACTAACTTGTGCATGTATGAGTTTGAGAAACATCAGTGTTGATCTTACTCAATTCACTTAATTAAGGAAACCATCATATGAGGCCGATTTTCCAAGTTTGATTGCTTAGTGATTAACTCAAACATGAATTTCTCTATAAATGATGGAAAATATTAAACTTAATTTGGGACGATCAATACACACAATATCACATACCATAAACTTTAAAATTCTGAACCAATCAAGTCACTAATATGGACTATTTTGACAATATATTAGCTTTCTGACCATTTACTGAAGTTTGGACAATCTTCACATCAAACAAACACCCAATAACAACAAAGTATATTCAAGATCCAATTACACATTTATCTATTTTTTTAACATAGTCGTGACTACTATAATGTAACACATCACGCCAAGTTACCTAATTGTGGTTTTACTGTAGTATACAATATCATACCTAAATTCCCAATCATGGATCTACTATAATATGTCGCAAGTTTTCAAATTTCTCACTCGTCGCTCTATTATAGTGTGCTACAACATGTCAAATTTTAATTTAGATGAATATTTTATCCAAAAAATAACAATGGGTTGTACGAACAAATGGAGTTTCTAGTTCAAATCATAGTGGAGCCGGGATCATTCTGGTTACTCCACATGGAGAAGAAATATGACAATTTATTAAGTTCATATTTTTTACTTCAAATAACGAAGCTGAGTACAAGGTATTTTTGGTAGGAATACGTTTAACTCGTATATGTGGTGCACAAACAATTCAACTGATTTTAGATTCTCATTTAGTAATCGGTCAAGCTCTTGGAATATCTGAAGCAAAACAAAAACACAATAGAGAATACTTAAAAATTGTAAATCATATAGGTAAATGTTTTGAGAATATGTTGGCTAAATTTTGATGTTTGGAAGATAATCCCTTGATAATTGTTCAAGATAATTCACCCGTTAAATTTGAGGTTGAAAATTCAAAATTATTACCGGTTGACAAGTGTGAGGATTGCCATCAAAAGTATTTATCGTTTTACCACAAAGACGTTGAAGCACGAGCATTAAGTTTACGAGTAATAAAATATGTGATTCTTGGTGAGTATTATACATAAAAATATTAGACGACCAATTCTAAGATGTCTCGAAAGTGATATAGTATGTTTTAAATTCGATGGACTACATATAAAAAATAGTCGAAAGTAGAGCTGTCAGTGGTTCTGTTGTTTCAACTATCTTACTTTGTACGTACCTATTTGAAGCTTTGCATGATTGTTGTTTTAATTTAGGGTTCACTTTAACTGTTATTTCGAACTACATTTGTTATGAAATGGAACATTACCTTTGTTTTTTAGTTAGACATTAAAGATTTCCTATAAAATATAAATAAGTTGAATAAATAGAGTTTTAAAAAATAAAAAAATAATGACTTTAAAAAAAATTTAAAATAACAATTGAAATACTAACCTAGCCTATTACCGTCACACAATGGCGGAATGAAACTTCATTCGCCACTGTGGGGTAGAAATAAGCCAAACTCTATAGGTGCTCTCTGTCTCTTATTGCCTTATGCCACACAAATGGCAGGCACTATTTTCTCATGCCACAGTTTGGCGTCGTGTGTTTCGGGTACGCCAGCCGTTGGCGTGATTAAGTAGTGGCACACCTACGGTTGGCGTGCGTATCAACCATTTCGCCATTAACGTGGCGAATTGACTAGAAAATTAGTTATGCGAAAAAAAGTTAACGACTCTTTAAAAATGCATGGAAGAGAGCTCTAGCAAGCATAATGGTTCGTTAATATAAAGTTGAAATAGTTTAAAACACAAAACAATAAAACAACTTAAATCGGTTTGAATCTAATATTACAACACATATTTAATTAGAAGTCGTTCTTTAAGTCCATTATGAGTTGCTAACATTCTAAGGATTGAGTCCCCGTGGGATTTTATAGTCTTGAAAATATGTGGATTCTATCTCACAAGGGGACCGACCAAGAAATAGCTTCTTCTCTAGACATGCGCATCCACGTCGAATTTATAGTCGGTAAAGGTGATCCTTGAACCAAATAGACTTACAATTTGACATTGAAACTTAGTTTACCACTTATATAATAAATAACTAAGGCATGTCAATTAAAAAATGATTTACTTACGTGAAAAAATAGTTTGTATTCATAAAAGCGGTAACAATCTCTTTTACGACATCTAATTTTCTAACGTTGTATTCTCTTTATTATAAGTCAACCGGTATTTCTCTCGCTTTCGTCGTAATATGCGACACGTTTATAAAACTCTCGATTTTTCTTTAGCTCATGAACCATGACTTCTCTAACCATTTACTATCCACTTTCGTACCCGACCATACCATGCGCGATGGCTCTAAAACCAAACTCGCGACGGGTGTTACCATGTTTGGAGTTTCGACACTATCGTAAGACTCAAACATTTTATGTTCGGCGTATTCGTGATATGCCGGATCTATTTTTGTAGAATAATCACGTTGGATTTTACTACCTTTACCATGAGCACGGCCGCGACTGCCGGCAGGTCCGAGAGTTCTACCGCGGGTTTCAACCTTTTCAAGAGGTTCCCAAATGAGTGTAGTCGATAGATCCAAAATTTGTTGATTTTTTTTAACCAATGATTTCATTTGTAAATATCAAACTATTCGAGTTTAGAATTTAGATTTACAAAATTAAATTTCACCTCTTCTTCACCGGTGAGTTTAACATGAGGAACAACGTCTAGTCTCTTCCAATACTCGTCTATAACCGTCTGCTATTCGGATTGATTCAAGTTCGTGGGTACAAGGTAAACCACGGATCTTACGATCGGTGCAAACTCATGAAGATTTATCATCATCACTTTTATCAAGAAAGTTATCGTACACTATTGCCAATGCGATAGGTGATACGTACCCCCGCAAAAATTTGAACAATTTGAAATCTTGAAATTTGTGAATTATACAACACTTGCTAAGCTCCATCAATTCTTTTATGGTCGAATGTTGCATCACTAACAAACAATACACTTTATCCCAAAACCCATTGAAATTCAATCGGCTTGACTCGGTATATTTTTTAACGTAGCATGCAAGCTTTTCGCCCTATTAGAGGTGTGATTATTAAAATGCATTATTTTATTAGTATAGGCGTGAACAAATCTCTCTTTATAATGAGTATTCCATGAGTCTACAACATAATCAACCGTCTTATCTTGATTTTTGAACACCAACCGCATCTTACCTAACCTCTCATTCATCATGTCAACGATAGTGGATGAAACGATATCGTTGCAAGCTGCCAATTCTTTTTTAAACACCTTCCCGTAATCAAACATTTTTTTGTTTTCCCGTTAACATTCTTGTTGATATGATGCCACTCGAATAACATGTGACTGATGCTAGGAAATATTTTGTCGATGATATTCATCAAGTCTAGTTCGCGGTTTACAATTATAACACAAGGAAATTCACAATCATTCTCCTCCATTACCATTTTCAAGCATCTCAATGACCATTTGTAGTTGTCTTGTTTTTCACTCGCCATAAACATGAGACCAATGCAAAATGTTTTGTTGCCAATGTTACCCCAACTACTTCAAACAAAGGAATCCCGTATCGAATAACTTTGTATGTGCTATCCATGATTAGCAAGCTGGAAAGGTCTGTAGTAAATCAATACTAAGCGGGTGCGCGAAAAAAATGGTTATAACGTTGGAGCCATCGTTGGTCGTCCGTTCCCAATACTTGTACTTGTACAATTGTAATTTAGCTAACAAACATTGTATTTGGGATCCACCACCATTTTCAACCATCTCATTTCTTTGACGGTGATTGTAAACGTGACGGATATTTGAAGCATTTTCCGGATCGACCTTCTTCAAAGCACCAAATATTATTGTGGAGCAGTTTTGTTCACCGTCAAAACATCGATGAGCTCTTTTTCCTTCCATTTTAACTTGGACCATTGCAAATGTCCTTGGGCATATTTAATCGGTTCGTGGTTGTGCTTGCCGGAAAGGACAGTTAGAGCCCACTTATCGTTGTCTTTTACCGGATTTCCTACTAAATGAAAAAGGTAATTTATTTTTTTGCTAGCAGTAGCCTTACGCTTCCGGTCGCACTCATTAACGATCAACTTAAAAATATCGGATCGTTCACACCGATAATCTATTCTTGGTGTTCTCCTTTTTTTTCCAAGCTCCTTAGATGCTATGTTAATCGAGAAACCTAACGTCTTTCACCTACTTTTTACCAACTCGGTCATCGAGTCTAAGCTATATTCGTCGTGCGTGGTGAAATGGTGAGCGTAGTCCGAAACAAGCAAAATTTCGCATTGGGTAACCTCCTACAATATGTCAGAAGTAGAAAATTCAATTAAACCTGGATTCAGGATTCGTCTAACCTATTTCACCATATGTATGGCGTATCAAACCACCCAGACGCCAACTTGTGGCATACAAGAACACCATAACGTCGCATGTGCGGCGTATACTATGTTCTCCATGCCACTGCGTGGCATGGGCCTTACACTATATGCCACACCAGTTGGAGAAGAACACTAATTAGACGCCAACATGTGGCGAAGAACCCTAATTCGGCGCCAATGTGTAGCGAAGAACACCAAATATGGATTTTTTAAAAAGACGAGTTTTTCGCAAAAAAAAAAGAAAGCACTGTACCTCCTCACCAACCATGTTGCTTTGTAGGGATCTGGTTCCGACTATATTGCTGTCATTTTTTAGGAAAATAAAGTTTTTGCAGAAATAGATAAATTGGTTTAGAGATTTGATTTTTTTGGTAGTTTGGAGAAGATGAATTATTGTTTGGTAGTTGAAATTGTGTTTGCAATTACATCGAGTAGTTTGAAATCGTTAGTGACATAGATTGTAATTTATTATGATTTGAAGGATTTTTAAGATATTTTATCTACTGGCAATTTTATAAATATTAAAAAACAGAAAAAAACTTTACAGAATGGTTCGGACCCTTTTTTTAGCCATTCCATATCTTTAATTACAGAAAAAAGCTCTACCTTCGCTACTAAGCATCTATTTTCTTTTATGGGCAGAAAATGCATATCCTCTTATCTTCCATAAATGTAAATTATGTAAAAATATTATAAATCTAAAAGGAAAACGTTGTTTTTGGAACAAATTCATGGAACCGATTCAATGACTTATCAGATACCAGAATTTAGAATATCACATGCATTCCAAAGGAAGACCATAACATTTTTCTTTACATATAATATTTTAATAACATTTTATTTTCAAATACATCTCTAAAGCATTCCAAGAAGGACACGGCTAAAACGAGGCCTCTTATCGTTATAGTGAGACCTCTATTTTGGATTTTTTCTGTGAACTTGAAATTACCAAAATACCCCTAGATATAAAAACCATCAATTTTTCCAACTACCCATTTTCTTCTTCTCCTCCTCTCTTTCCCTACCATTTCTCTCTCCAAAATTAAAAAAAACACAGATTTCAACAATCCCAAACTCCCACCCAAACATTTAATAAACCTTAATTATTAAAAGTTAAAACCCAACTACTCCCACAATGGATATAAGTGACTATAAACACGATTGGAGCTGCAATGTTGATGATTTCCTTTCAGAGGAGGAGGAGCCGCTTACTGACCATATGGAGAGTATCCTTGAGGTAAATTTTTAATTTTTTTCTGCACTAAACAAGTATTCGCACGAAATCGTGCTTTGAAATGTACACTTCCACGCAAGAACACGCGTGGAAGATGCACAATCTTCACATGAACATGCAAAGATTGTGGTATATCTTCGCACAATCATGCAAAGATTGGGCACAATCTTCAAATGATTGTGCGAAGATTTACCAAAATATCTGCATGATCATGCGAAGATTTGATCTGTCTTGGTTTTATATGTCCATTTTTTGTTGAATATTGCGTTTGTCATCATTATTTAAAGTGTGAATACATGTTTACAATTGATGGAGTTATTTTTGTTGTTGGTTACATAAAAGAATTGTGATTTTGTATTAGTGAAATGATTTTTGTTTGTGTAGGAACCGACGCAAGCACCCTATAATATGGTCGATTATAGCCAAACTTTTACCACAGATAATTTCTACACCAAGGCGGAATTGATCGAATCGGTTGATAAGGAAATCAAGAGTATAGGATTCATTGTTGTCGTTGATAAAGATGATGATGGTAGTAAAAATGGTAAAAATCCACGGCTGTATTTCAAGTGCGAGAGGCACGGTGTTTACAAGCCGAGGCCAAAACCGGGAATTATGAAGAAGTGACGAGATTATTCATCTAAAAAATGCGGATGTCCATTCATGCTTAGGGGCAATCCAGTGTTAGAATTACCCGGTTATTGGAAATTGGTAGTTAGAAATGGAAAACACAACCACCAACCGTTCTTGCATTTGGATGGTCATTCACGGGCCGCGAGGTTAAAAGCGGTAGAGGAGGAGTATGTTTGTAAACTCACAACAATCGGTTCTCGGCCAAGAGATATATACCGTGGATTGAAGTTAAAAGTTCCTGAAATGCGTACCATCTAAAACATGCGGCACAAGCACCAATTGGTTGATAAAGCGGGCAAATCCCAAATGCAATACTTGTTCAGTAAGTTGAATGAGCACGAGTACTATGTTTGGGAGCGCACAAACAAAGAAACTGACGAGATCCTTGAATTGTTTTTCGCACATCCCACACGCATCGATTTGTTGCGCACTTTTCCTCAAGTGCTTATAATGGAAAGCACGTACAAAACTACAAGGTATAAAATGCCTTTTCTAGAAATAGTTGGCCAAAATTCGACGAAAAAGACCTTTTGTATAGCATTTATTTTTATGAGCTCGGAGAAAGAAGATAACTACACATGGGCAATGAGCGTTCTAAGAAGAGTGATCGTGAACAACATGTGCGCATTACACAATATTATCGTCACAGATAAGGAGTTGGCTTTAATGAACGCTGTATTTCCGGATGCAAGTCATATGCTATGGACTTGGCATATAAATATGAACATTAGCTCATACTCTAAGAAAGTTTTTCCCAAAGTGGACATATGTGAGGAGTTCTTAGAATTTTATGTCGCGGTTCAACATTCGCGACGATCGAAGAGTATAACAAAAACCTCTCCGAGTTGCACCAAGCCTACGCATATTATCCCAAGGTTCTCGAGTATGTGATGAAATAATGTATAGACCCTTACGGACACAAATTCCTTAATGTCTACACGAACAAAATCAAACATTTGGGCAACCACACTAGCAACCGGTGAGTTATATTATCATATATATACATTACTTTAATTAATTAATTGTTAGACTTGTAACTAATTTGAGTTTATGGTTTAGGGCGGATAGTGCTCACTCTTGTCTAAAACGGGAAATCGGCACAAGCCTATGCACATTTGAGCAATTTTGGGATAAAGTTCATGCGTTGCTTCATATTCAACACTTTACCATCTTCAAAACGTCCGGACGAAGTTTATTTTGTCCTAGACAAGCATCTAGGGGAGCTATCTTTAGTGACATCAAATGTAAACTTTCATGTACGTCCATTTAAATATTAGAGAAAACTATTAAAAAGGCAGGGGATTTGTGGTTTACTCCCGCAAAGTGTGGTTGTGTAATTATGACAACACACAATTTACCTTGTGCGTGTGAGTGTGCTACGATCACAAGAGAAGGTAGGTCGATTCAAAAGAGTGAATGAGATGTTTATTGGAGTACTTTAGAGATCAAGCCTAGGGAAACGTTGGTACCGAAGATGAGCTTACAATAAAGTTATCCTTAATTGATGGCACCATACATGGTTACGGTCCACAAGTGCAAGATCACATAATATATAAGATGATGCAAATCCTAGATCCCGCTAGAAGCCATGTTTTGGAAGCTAAGGAACCGGTTGTCACGAAAGGTCGGAAAAAAGCCGGTCTTGACAACTTAACTAAGCGGAACCCATCAGAGTGGGAATACGTTGATAGTTTAGGCATTACTAATCTCGGCACGATAGGTAGCATGGCCGCGTCGGCGGTTAAGGCATTTTTAGTACCCAAATCCAAGTTCAAATCTAAAGCCCCACCGAAAAAGTAGAAAGCGACTCGATCTAGAAAATCGAATAAAGGAAAAAGATTGAGCGCCTACGAGATTTGTTTTCCCAAGTACTTGCACAAATACATAACTAGCGTTGAAGACGTTGCTCCAGACGGTAATTCTGGATTTAAGGCCGTAGCTTTGACGATTAAAGACAATGCGGATTCATGGGAGGAAGTGAGAAGGGACTTGATGTATGAACTTTCAAGTCAACGTGATCTTTGGGAAATGGTTTTTGATGGTGCACAACTTGTTGATAACCTATTGCGGAGATTGGAGTGTTTCAAAATGTACGAGAGCGGTCGTAGGCACTGGATGATATTACCTAACTTCGGGTTGGTGATAGCCACCCGGTATTAATGTATAGTATACCACGTATCTCTCCAACTATCATACACGTATATTCTTTTGCGTGGTGTGCCTCCATGATCATGTCCTATTGTCGAAGTTGGAATTGGTTTCGAAGTTGAATATCATGATTCTCCCAAGCATTGTTCTTCCAAACAGGGAGTAAGCATCAAGAAACTTGTTTGTATCATCTCTTCAATCACTACCATAGTTCTTATACTCGTATCACTTCTTTGACTTACTCTCCACCCTGTCAAACCTCATTTCTCCCTCCAACAATCAGAACTCATCCACTTCAATCTCACCGAACATATATGCAATCTAACATTTAAGATAAACCAATAACCAAGATGTTCAATATGAGCAATATAACAACTAAGATAAACCAATAACCAATAACTCAAATCACAAGTATAACATATAAGATACACCAATAACGAATAAATCGAATAATAAATAA
This sequence comes from Limnanthes douglasii subsp. nivea, assembly GCA_036936605.1. NCBI lineage: Eukaryota > Viridiplantae > Streptophyta > Magnoliopsida > Brassicales > Limnanthaceae > Limnanthes > Limnanthes douglasii. Next base: position 83,387,642 of record JAUPFV010000003.1, read on the forward strand.
AACATATAAGATAAACCAATAACGAATAAATTTAATAACATATAAATTCATTCTAACCTAAACTAATAAATTTTATAAGAAATAAAAGTTATAACACAAACCAATAACAAATCCGATATAATAGATAGCCAAGCCGGGTCTCACTATAACCGGATCTCGTTATAGAAAAAACAGGTCTTGAATTAGTCTGGCCCTTCAGAAAAAATATAACAGTTCTAAAAAGAAATATATAACTTTTAGTTTATAAAATGAAGAAACATAACAATTTATAAACAGTTTCTTTTGATAAACAATTTTTTTAGTCTAATTTTTTTTTCTAAAATGACCATAGTAAAAAGAAATATATAACTTTTAGTTTATAAAAGGAAGAAACATAACAATTTATAAACAGTTTCTTTTGATAAACAATTTTTTTAGTCTAATTTTTTTAAAATAATTTTATGTATAAATCGTAAAAGCGAATGTGTTTACTAAATCAGTGGTATTTAAACATTATTAATTAACCCGTCAGTCATTATCACTTTTAGAGATAGATATGAAATATCAGTTCAAAATGGTCGGTTTATTAAAAAAGGTGCCGAATATAAATTCCTATACTAATTATATATCAAAATAATTTTCACCAGAATATAAAATCGCAGTAGGCGGTAGAAAGATATGAAATTCAATTGTATCGAAGTTTATTACCAATAATAACCTTTTCTTAGCCTCAAAGGAAAGGCTTATTGCAGCATTATATGAAAGTCGTGTCTTCTCTACTTTATAAATCTCAGTCCCACCATCTCTCGCCTCTTCCATATAAGACTTCTGTTATCGTTCTTCTCTCTAATTTACAAAACAAAACAAAATTTCTAGACTAGATTTTCTTGAATATCAAGATTCTCCCAAGCATTGTGCTTCCAAACAGGGAGTAAGCATCAAGAAACTTGTTTGTATCATCTCTTCAATCGCTACCACAGTTCTTATACTCGTATCACTTCTTTGGCTTACTCTCCATCCTGTCAAACCTCATTTCTCCCTCCAACAATCAGAACTCATCCACTTCAATCTCACCGAACATATATGCAATCTAACATTTAAGATAAACCAATAACCAAGATGTTCAATATGAGCAATATACCAACTAAGATAAACCAATAACCAATAACTTAAATCACAAGTATAACATATAAAATACACCAATAACGAATAAATCGAATAATAAATAAAACATATAAGATAAACCAATAACGAATAAATTTAATAACATATAAATTCATTCTAACCTAAACTAATAAATTTTATAAGAAATAAAAGTTATAACACAAACCAATAACAAATCCGATATAATAGATAGTCAAGCCGGGTCTCACTATAACCGGATCTCGTTATAGAAAAACAGGTTTTGAATTAGTCTGGCCCTTCAGAAAAAATATAACAGTTCTAAAAAGAAATATATAACTTTTAGTTTATAAAATGAAGAAACATAACAATTTATAAACAGTTTCTTTTGATAAACAATTTTTTTAGTCTAATTTTATTTTCTAAAATGACCATATTAAAAAGAAATATATAACTTTTAGTTTATAAAAGGAAGAAACATAACAATTTATAAACAGTTTCTTTTGATAAACAATTTTTTTAGTCTAATTTTTTTTAAATAATTTTATGTATAAATCGTAAAAGCGAATGTGTTTACTAAATCAGTGGTATTTAAACATTATTAATTAACCCGTCAGTCATTATCACTTTTAGAGATAGATATGAAATATCAGTTCAAAATGGTCGGTTTATTAAAAAAGGTGCCGAATATAAATTCCTATACTAATTATATATCAAAATAATTTTCACCAGAATATAAAATCGCAGTAGGCGGTAGAAAGATATGAAATTCAATTGTATCGAAGTTTATTACCAATAATAACCTTTTCTTAGCCTCAAAGGAAAGGCTTATTGCAGCATTATATGAAAGTCGTGTCTTCTCTACTTTATAAATCTCAGTCCCACCATCTCTCGCCTCTTCCATATAAGACTTCTGTTATCGTTCTTCTCTCTAATTTACAAAACAAAACAAAATTTCTAGACTAGATTTTCTTGAATATCAAGATTCTCCCAAGCATTGTGCTTCCAAACAGGGAGTAAGCATAGAGAAACTTGTTTGTATCATCTCTTCAATCGTTACCACAGTTCTTATACTCGTATCACTTCTTTGGCTTACTCTCCACCCTGTCAAACCTCATTTCTCCCTCCAACAATCAGAACTCATCCACTTCAATCTCACCGAACATATATACAATCTAACATTTAAGATAAACCAATAACCAAGATGTTCAATATGAGCAATATACCAACTAAGATAAACCAATAACGAATAACTTAAATCACAAGTATAACATATAAAATACACCAATAACGAATAAATCGAATAATAAATAAAACATATAAGATAAACCAATAACGAATAAATTTAATAACATATAAATTCATTCTAACCTAAACTAATAAATTTTATAAGAAATAAAAGTTATAACACAAACCAATAACAAATCCGATATAATAAATAGCCAAGCCGGGTCTCCTTATAACCGTATCTCGTTATAGAAAAAACAGGTCTTGAATTAGTCTGGCCCTTCAGAAAAAATATAACAGTTCTAAAAAGAAATATATAACTTTTAGTTTATAAAATGAAGAAACATAACAATTTATAAACAGTTTCTTTTGATAAACAATTTTTTTGGTCTAATTTTTTTTTCTAAAATGACCATAGTAAAAAGAAATATATAACTTTTAGTTTATAAAAGGAAGAAACATAACAATTTATAAACAGTTTCTTTTGATAAACAATTTTTGTAGTCTAATTTTTTTTTCTAAAATGACCATACTAAAAAGAAATATATAACTTTTAGTTTATAAAAGGAAGAAACATAACAATTTATAAACAGTTTCTTTTGATAAACAATTTTTTTAGTCTAATTTTTTTAAATAATTTTATGTATAAATCGTAAAAGCGAATGTTTTTACTAAATGAGTGGTATTTAAACATTATTAATTAACCCGTCAGTCATTATCACTTTTAGAGATAGATATGAAATATCAGTTCAAAATGGTCGGTTTATTAAAAAAGGTGCCGAATATAAATTACTATACTAATTATATATCAAAATAATTTTCACCAGAATATAAAATCGCAGTAGGCGGGTAGAAAGATATGAAATTCAATTGTATCGAAGTTTATTACCAATAATAACCTTTTCTTAGCCTCAAATGAAAGGTTTATTGCAGCATTATATGAAAGTCGTGTCTTCTCTACTTTATAAATCTCAGTCCCACCATCTCTCGCCTCTTCCATATAAGACTTCTGTTATCGTTTTTCTCTCTAATTTACAAAACAAATCAAAATTTCTAGACTAGATTTTCTTGAATATCAAGATTCTCCCAAGCATTGTGCTTCCAAACAGGGAGTAAGCATCAAGAAACTTGTTTGTATCATCTCTTCAATCGCTACCACAGTTCTTATACTCGTATCACTTCTTTGGCTTACTCTCCACCCTGTCAAACCTCATTTCTCCCTCCAACAATCAGAACTCATCCACTTCAATCTCACCGAACATATATGCAATCTAACATTTAAGATAAACAAATAACCAAGATGTTCAATATGAGCAATATACCCACTAAGATAAACCAATAACCAATAACTTAAATCACAAGTATAACATATAAAATACACCAATAACGAATAAATCGAATAATAAATAAAACATATAAGATAAACCAATAACGAATAAATTTAATAACATATAAATTCATTCTAACCTAAACTAATAAATTTTATAAGAAATAAAAGTTATAACACAAACCAATAACAAATCCGATATAATAGATAACCAAGCCGGGTCTCACTATAACCGGATCTCGTTATAGAAAAAACAGGTCTTGAATTAGTCTGGCCCTTCAGAAAAAATATAACAGTCCTAAAAAGAAATATATAACTTTTAGTTTATAAAATGAAGAAACATAACAATTTATAAACAGTTTCTTTTGATAAACAATTTTTTTAGTCTAATTTTTTTTTTCTAAAATGACCATACTAAAAAGAAATATATAACTTTTAGTTTATAAAAGGAAGAAACATAACAATTTATAAACAGTTTCTTTTGATAAACAATTTTTTTAGTCTAATTTTTTTAAATAATTTTATGTATAAATCGTAAAAGCGAATGTTTTTACTAAATGAGTGGTATTTAAACATTATTAATTAACCCGTCAGTCATTATCACTTTTAGAGATAGATATGAAATATCAGTTCAAAATGGTCGGTTTATTAAAAAAGGTGCCGAATATAAACTGCTATACTAATTATATATCAAAATAATTTTCACCAGAATATAAAATCGCAGTAGGCGGGTAGAAAGATATGAAATTCAATTGTATCGAAGTTTATTACCAATAATAACCTTTTCTTAGCCTCAAAAGAAAGGTTTATTGCAGCATTATATGAAAGTCGTGTCTTCTCTACTTTATAAATCTCAGTCCCACCATCTCTCGCCTCTTCCATATAAGACTTCTGTTATCGTTCTTCTCTCTAATTTACAAAACAAAACAAAATTTCTAGACTAGATTTTCTTGAATATCAAGATTCTCCCAAACATTGTGCTTCCAAACAGGGAGTAAGCATCAAGATACTTGTTTGTATCATCTCTTCAATCGCTACCACAGTTCTTATACTCGTATCACTTCTTTGGCTTACTCTCCATCCTGTCAAACCTCATTTCTCCCTCCAACAATCAGAACTCATCCACTTCAATCTCACCGAACATATATACAATCTAACATTTAAGATAAACCAATAACCAAGATGTTCAATATGAGCAATATACCAACTAAGATAAACCAATAACCAATAACTTAAATCACAAGTATAACATATAAAATACACCAATAACGAATAAATCGAATAATAAATAAAACATATAAGATAAACCAATAACGAATAAATTTAATAAAATATAAATTCATTCTAACCTAAACTAATAAATTTTATAAGAAATAAAAGTTATAACACAAACCAATAACAAATCCGATATAATAGATAGCCAAGCCGGGTCTCACTATAACCGGATCTCGTTATAGAAAAAATTGGTCTTGAATTAGTCTGGCCCTTCAGAAAAAATATAACAGTTCTAAAAAGAAATATATAACTTTTAGTTTATAAAAGGAAGAATCATAACAATTTATAAACAGTTTCTTTTGATAAACAATTTTTTTAGTCTTTTTTTTTTCTAAAATGACCATACTAAAAAGAAATATATAACTTTTAGTTTATAAAAGGAAGAAACATAACAATTTATAAACAGTTTCTTTTGATAAACAGGTCTTGAATTAGTCTGGCCCTTCAGAAAAAATATAACAGTTCTAAAAAGAAATATATAACTTTTAGTTTATAAAAGGAAGAAACATAACAATTTATAAACAGTTTCTTTTGATAAACAATTTTTTTAGTCTAATTTTTTTTAAATAATTTTATGTATAAATCGTAAAAGCGAATGTTTTTACTAAATGAGTGGTATTTAAACATTATTAATTAACCCGTCAGTCATTATCACTTTTAGAGATAGATATGAAATATCAGTTCAAAATGGTCGGTTTATTAAAAAAGGTGCCGAATATAAATTCCTATACTAATTATATATCAAAATAATTTTCACCAGAATATAAAATCGCAGTAGGCGGGTAGAAAGATATGAAATTCAATTGTATCGAAGTTTATTACCAATAATAACCTTTTCTTAGCCTAAAAAAAAAGGTTTATTGCAGCATTATATGAAATTCGTGTCTTCTCTACTTTATAAATCTCAGTCCCACCATCTCTCGCCTCTTCCATATAAGACTTCTGTTATCGTTCTTCTCTCTAATTTACAAAACAAAACAAAATTTCTAGACTAGATTTTCTTGAATATCAAGATTCTCCCAAGCATTGTGCTTCCAAACAGGGAGTAAGCATCAAGAAACTTGTTTGTATCATCTCTTCAATCGCTACCACAGTTCTTATACTCGTATCACTTCTTTGGCTTACTCTCCACCCTGTCAAACCTCATTTCTCCCTCCAACAATCAGAACTCATCCACTTCAATCTCACCGAACATATATGCAATCTAACATTTAAGATAAAGCAATAACCAAGATGTTCAATATGAGCAATATACCAACTAAGATAAACCAATAACCAATAACTTAAATAACAAGTATAACATATTAAATACACCAATAACGAATAAATCGAATAATAAATAAAACATATAAGATAAACCAATAACGAATAAATTTAATAAAATATAAATTCATTCTAACCTAAACTAATAAATTTTATAAGAAATAAAAGTTATAACACAAACCAATAACAAATCCGATATAATAAATAGCCAAGCCGGGTCTCCTTATAACCGTATCTCGTTATAGAAAAAACAGGTCTTGAATTAGTCTGGCCCTTCAGAAAAAGTATAACACTTCTAAAAAGAAATATATAACTTTTAGTTTATAAAAGGAAGAAACATAACAATTTATAAACAGTTTCTTTTGATAAACAATTTTTTTAGTCTATTTTTTTTTCTAAAATGACCATACTAAAAAGAAATATATAACTTTTAGTTTATAAAAGGAAGAAACATAACAATTTATAAACAATTTTTTTTGATAAACAATTTTTTTAGTCTAATTTTTTTTTAAATAATTTTATGTATAAATCGTAAAAGCGAATGTTTTTACTAAATGAGTGGTATTTAAACATTATTAATTAACCCGTCAGTCATTATCACTTTTAGAGATAGATATGAAATATCAGTTCAAAATGGTCGGTTTATTAAAAAAGGTGCCGAATATAAATTACTATACTAATTATATATCAAAATAATTTTCACCAGAATATAAAATCGCAGTAGGCGGGTAGAAAGATATGAAATTCAATTGTATCGACGTTTATTACCAATAATAACCTTTTCTTAGCCTCAAAAGAAAGGTTTATTGCAGCATTATATGAAAGTCGTGTCTTCTCTACTTTATAAATTCCAGTCCCACCATCTCTCGCCTCTTCCATATAAGACTTCTGTTATCGTTCTTCTCTCTAATTTACAAAACAAAACAAAATTTCTAGACTAGATTTTCTTGAATATCAAGATTCTCCCAAGCATTGTGCTTCCAAACAGGGAGTAAGCATCAAGAAACTTGTTTGTATCATCTCTTCAATCGCTACCACAGTTCTTATACTCGTATCACTTCTTTGGCTTACTCTCCACCCTGTCAAACCTCATTTCTCCCTCCAACAATCAGAACTCATCCACTTCAATCTCACCGAACATATATGCAATCTAACATTTAAGATAAAGCAATAACCAAGATGTTCAATATGAGCAATATACCAACTAAGATAAACCAATAACCAATAACTTAAATAACAAGTATAACATATAAAATACACCAATAACGAATAAATCGAATAATAAATAAAACATATAAGATAAACCAATAACGTATAAATTTAATAACATATAAATTCATTCTAACCTAAACTAATAAATTTTATAAGAAATAAAAGTTATAACACAAACCAATAACAAATCCGATATAATAAATAGCCAAGCCGGGTCTCCTTATAACCGTATCTCGTTATAGAAAAAACAGGTCTTGAATTAGTCTGGCCCTTCAGAAAAAATATAACACTTCTAAAAAGAAATATATAACTTTTAGTTTATAAAAGGAAGAAACATAACAATTTATAAACAGTTTCTTTTGATAAACAATTTTTTTAGTCTAATTTTTTTTTCTAAAATGACCATACTAAAAAGAAATATATAACTTTTAGTTTATAAAAGGAAGAAACATAACAATTTATAAACAGTTTCTTTTGATAAACAATTTTTTTAGTCTAATTTTTTTAAATAATTTTATGTATAAATCGTAAAAGCGAATGTTTTTACTAAATCAGTGGTATTTAAACATTATTAATTAACCCGTCCGTCATTATCACTTTTAGAGATAGATATGAAATATCAGTTCAAAATGGTCGGTTTATTAAAAAAGGTGCCGAATATAAATTACTATACTAATTATATATCAAAATAATTTTCACCAGAATATAAAATCGCAGTAGGCGGGTAGAAAGATATGAAATTCAATTGTATCGAAGTTTATTACCAATAATAACCTTTTCTTAGCCTCAAAGGAAAGGTTTATTGCAGCATTATATGAACGTCGTGTCTTCTCTACTTTATAAATCTCAGTCCCACCATCTCTCGCCTCTTCCATATAAGACTTCTGTTATCGTTTTTCTCTCTAATTTACAAAACAAAACAAAATTTCTAGACTAGATTTTCTTGAATATCAAGATTCTCCCAAGCATTGTGCTTCCAAACAGGGAGTAAGCATCAAGAAACTTGTTTGTATCATCTCTTCAATCGCTACCACAGTTCTTATACTCGTATCACTTCTTTGGCTTACTCTCCACCCTGTCAAACCTCATTTCTCCCTCGACCAATCAGAACTCATCCACTTCAATCTCACCGAACATATATGCAATCTAACATTTAAGATAAACAAATAACCAAGATGTTCAATATGAGCAATATACTAACTAAGATAAACCAATAACCAATAACTTAAATAACAAGTATAACATATAAAATACACCAATAACGAATAAATCGAATAATAAATAAAACATATAAGATAAACCAATAACGAATAAATTTAATAACATATAAATTCATTCTAACCTAAACCAATAAATTTTATAAGAAATAAAAGTTATAACACAAACCAATAACAAATCCGATATAATAAATAGCCAAGCCGGGTCTCCTTATAACCGTATCTCGTTATAGAAAAAACAGGTCTTGAATTAGTCTGGCCCTTCAGAAAAAATATAACACTTCTAAAAAGAAATATATAACTTTTAGTTTATAAAAGGAAGAAACATAACAATTTATAAACAGTTTCTTTTGATTAACAATTTTTTTAGTCTAATTTTTTTTTTCTAAAATGACCATACTAAAAAGAAATATATAACTTTTAGTTTATAAAAGGAAGAAACATAACAATTTATAAACAATTTCTTTTGATAAACAATTTTTTTAGTCTAATTTTTTTAAATAATTTTATGTATAAATCGTAAAAGCCGAATGTGTTTACTAAATCAGTGGTATTTAAACATTATTAATTAACCCGTCCGTCATTATCACTTTTAGAGATAGATATGAAATATCAGTTCAAAATGGTCGGTTTATTAAAAAAGGTGCCCAATATAAATTGCTATACTAATTATATATCAAAATAATTTTCACCAGAATATAAAATCGCAGTAGGCGGGTAGAAAGATATGAAATTCAATTGTATCGAAGTTTATTACCAATAATAACCTTTTCTTAGCCTCAAAAAAAAAACCTTATTGCAGCATTATATGAAAGTCGTGTCTTCTCTACTTTATAAATCTCAGTCCCACCATCTCTCGCCTCTTCCATATAGGACTTCTGTTATCGTTCTTCTCTCTAATTTACAAAACAAAACAAAATTTCTAGACTAGATTTTCTTGAATATCAAGATTCTCCCAAGCATTGTGCTTCCAAACAGGGAGTAAGCATCAAGAAACTTGTTTGTATCATCTCTTCAATCGTTACCACAGTTCTTATACTCGTATCACTTCTTTGGCTTACTCTCCACCCTGTCAAACCTCATTTCTCCCTCCAACAATCAGAACTCATCCACTTCAATCTCACCGAACATATATACAATCTAACATTTAAGATAAACCAATAACGAAGATGTTCAATATGAGCAATATACCAACTAAGATAAACCAATAACCAATAACTTAAATAACAAGTATAACATATAAAATACACCAATAACGAATAAATCGAATAATAAATGAAACATATAAGATAAACCAATAACGAATAAATTTAATAACATATAAATTCATTCTAACCTAAACTAATAAATTTTATAAGAAATAAAAGTTATAACACAAACCAATAACAAATCCGATATAATAAATAGCCAAGCCGGGTCTCCTTATAACCGTATCTCGTTATAGAAAAAACAGGTCTTGAATTAGTTTGGCCCTTCAGAAAAAATATAACACTTCTAAAAAGAAATATATAACTTTTAGTTTATAAAAGGAAGAAACATAACAATTTATAAACAGTTTCTTTTGATAAACAATTTTTTTAGTCTAATTTTTTTTTCTAAAATGACCATACTAAAAAGAAATATATAACTTTTAGTTTATAAAAGGAAGAAACATAACAATTTATAAACAGTTTCTTTTGATAAACAATTTTTTTAGTCTAATTTTTTTAAATAATTTTATGTATAAATCGTAAAAGCGAATGTTTTTACTAAATCAGTGGTATTTAAACATTATTAATTAACCCGTCAGTCATTATCACTTTTAGAGATAGATATGAAATATCAGTTCAAAATGGTCGGTTTATTAAAAAAGGTGCCGAATATAAATTACTATACTAATTATATATCAAAATAATTTTCACCAGAATATAAAATCACAGTAGGCGGGTAGAAAGATATGAAATTCAATTGTATCGAAGTTTATTACCAATAATAACCTTTTCTTAGCCTCAAAGGAAAGGTTTATTGCAGCATTATATGAAAGTCGTGTCTTCTCTACTTTATAAATTTCAGTCCCACCATCTCTCGCCTCTTCCATATAAGACTTCTGTTATCGTTCTTCTCTCTAATTTACAAAACAAAACAAAATTTCTAGACTAGATTTTCTTGAATATCAAGATTCTCCCAAGCATTGTGCTTCCAAACAGGGAGTAAGCATCAAGAAACTTGTTTGTATCATCTCTTCAATCGCTACCACAGTTCTTATACTCGTATCACTTCTTTGGCTTACTCTCCACCCTGTCAAACCTCATTTCTCCCTCCAACAATCAGAACTCATCCACTTCAATCTCACCGAACATATATGCAATCTAACATTTAAGATAAACAAATAACCAAGATGTTCAATATGAGCAATATACCAACTAAGATAAACCAATAACCAATAACTTAAATAACAAGTATAACATATAAAATACACCAATAACGAATAAATCGAATAATAAATAAAACATATAAGATAAACCAATAACGAATAAATTTAATAACATATAAATTCATTCTAACCTAAACCAATAAATTTTATAAGAAATAAAAGTTATAACACAAACCAATAACAAATCCGATATAATAAATAGCCAAGCCGGGTCTCCTTATAACCGTATCTCGTTATAGAAAAAACAGGTTTTGAATTAGTCTGGCCCTTCAGAAAAAATATAACACTTCTAAAAAGAAATATATAACTTTTAGTTTATAAAAGGAAGAAACATAACAATTTATAAACAGTTTCTTTTGATAAACAATTTTTTTAGTCTAATTTTTTTTTCTAAAATGACCATACTAAAAAGAAATATATAACTTTTAGTTTATAAAAGGAAGAAACATAACAATTTATAAACAGTTTCTTTTGATAAACAATTTTTTTAGTCTAATTTTTTTAAATAATTTTATGTATAAATCGTAAAAGCCGAATGTGTTTACTAAATCAGTGGTATTTAAACATTATTAATTAACCCGTCCGTCATTATCACTTTTAGAGATAGATATGAAATATCAGTTCAAAATGGTCGGTTTATTAAAAAAGGTGCCCAATATAAATTGCTATACTAATTATATATCAAAATAATTTTCACCAGAATATAAAATCGCAGTAGGCGGGTAGAAAGATATGAAATTCAATTGTATCGAAGTTTATTACCAATAATAACCTTTTCTTAGCCTCAAAGGAAAGACTTATTGCAGCATTATATGAAAGTCGTGTCTTCTCTACTTTATAAATCTCAGTCCCACCATCTCTCGCCTCTTCCATATAGGACTTCTGTTATCGTTCTTCTCTCTAATTTACAAAACAAAACAAAATTTCTAGACTAGATTTTCTTGAATATCAAGATTCTCCCAAGCATTGTGCTTCCAAACAGGGAGTAAGCATCAAGAAACTTGTTTGTATCATCTCTTCAATCGTTACCACAGTTCTTATACTCGTATCACTTCTTTGGCTTACTCTCCACCCTGTCAAACCTCATTTCTCCCTCCAACAATCAGAACTCATCCACTTCAATCTCACCGAACATATATGCAATCTAACATTTAAGATAAACAAATAACCAAGATGTTCAATATGAGCAATATACCAACTAAGATAAACCAATAACCAATAACTTAAATAACAAGTATAACATATAAAATACACCAATAACGAATAAATCGAATAATAAATAAAACATATAAGATAAACCAATAACGAATAAATTTAATAACATATAAATTCATTCTAACCTAAACCAATAAATTTTATAAGAAATAAAAGTTATAACACAAACCAATAACAAATCCGATATAATAAATAGCCAAGCCGGGTCTCCTTATAACCGTATCTCGTTATAGAAAAAACAGGTCTTGAATTAGTCTGGCCCTTCAGAAAAAATATAACACTTCTAAAAAGAAATATATAACTTTTAGTTTATAAAAGGAAGAAACATAACAATTTATAAACAGTTTCTTTTGATAAACAATTTTTTTAGTCTAATTTTTTTTTTCTAAAATGACCATACTAAAAAGAAATATATAACTTTTAGTTTATAAAAGGAAGAAACATAACAATTTATAAACAGTTTCTTTTGATAAACAATTTTTTTAGTCTAATTTTTTTAAATAATTTTATGTATAAATCGTAAAAGCCGAATGTGTTTACTAAATCAGTGGTATTTAAACATTATTAATTAACCCGTCCGTCATTATCACTTTTAGAGATAGATATGAAATATCAGTTCAAAATGGTCGGTTTATTAAAAAAGGTGCCCAATATAAATTGCTATACTAATTATATATCAAAATAATTTTCACCAGAATATAAAATCGCAGTAGGCGGGTAGAAAGATATGAAATTCAATTGTATCGAAGTTTATTACCAATAATAACCTTTTCTTAGCCTCAACGGAAAGACTTATTGCAGCATTATATGAAAGTCGTGTCTTCTCTACTTTATAAATCTCAGTCCCACCATCTCTCGCCTCTTCCATATAGGACTTCTGTTATCGTTCTTCTCTCTAATTTACAAAACAAAACAAAATTTCTAGACTAGATTTTCTTGAATATCAAGATTCTCCCAAGCATTGTGCTTCCAAACAGGGAGTAAGCATCAAGAAACTTGTTTGTATCATCTCTTCAATCGTTACCACAGTTCTTATACTCGTATCACTTCTTTGGCTTACTCTCCACCCTGTCAAACCTCATTTCTCCCTCCAACAATCAGAACTCATCCACTTCAATCTCACCGAACATATATACAATCTAACATTTAAGATAAACCAATAACCAAGATGTTCAATATGAGCAATATACCAACTAAGATAAACCAATAACCAATAACTTAAATAACAAGTATAACATATAAAATACACCAATAACGAATAAATCGAATAATAAATGAAACATATAAGATAAACCAATAACGAATAAATTTAATAACATATAAATTCATTCTAACCTAAACCAATAAATTTTATAAGAAATAAAAGTTATAACACAAACCAATAACAAATCCGATATAATAAATAGCCAAGCCGGGTCTCCTTATAACCGTATCTCGTTATAGAAAAAACAGGTCTTGAATTAGTCTGGCCCTTCAGAAAAAATATAACACTTCTAAAAAGAAATATATAACTTTTAGTTTATAAAAGGAAGAAACATAACAATTTATAAACAGTTTCTTTTGATAAACAATTTTTTTAGTCTAATTTTTTTTTCTAAAATGACCATACTAAAAAGAAATATATAACTTTTAGTTTATAAAAGGAAGAAACATAACAATTTATAAACAGTTTCTTTTGATAAACAATTTTTTTAGTCTAATTTTTTTAAATAATTTTATGTATAAATCGTAAAAGCCGAATGTGTTTACTAAATCAGTGGTATTTAAACATTATTAATTAACCCGTCCGTCATTATCACTTTTAGAGATAGATATGAAATATCAGTTCAAAATGGTCGGTTTATTAAAAAAGGTGCCCAATATAAATTGCTATACTAATTATATATCAAAATAATTTTCACCAGAATATAAAATCGCAGTAGGCGGGTAGAAAGATATGAAATTCAATTGTATCGAAGTTTATTACCAATAATAACCTTTTCTTAGCCTCAAAGGAAAGACTTATTGCAGCATTATATGAAAGTCGTGTCTTCTCTACTTTATAAATCTCAGTCCCACCATCTCTCGCCTCTTCCATATAAGACTTCTGTTATCGTTCTTCTCTCTAATTTACAAAACAAAACAAAATTTCTAGACTAGATTTTCTTGAATATCAAGATTCTCCCAAGCATTGTGCTTCCAAACAGGGAGTAAGCATCAAGAAACTTGTTTGTATCATCTCTTCAATCGCTACCACAGTTCTTATACTTGTATCACTTCTTTGGCTTACTCTCCACCCTGTCAAACCTCATTTCTCCCTCAAACAATCAGAACTCATCCACTTCAATCTCACCGAACATATATGCAATCTAACATTTAAGATAAACAAATAACCAAGATGTTCAATATGAGCAATATACCAACTAAGATAAACCAATAACCAATAACTTAAATCACAAGTATAACATATAAAATACACCAATAACGAATAAATCGAATAATAAATAAAACATATAAGATAAACCAATAACGAATAAATTTAATAACATATAAATTCATTCTAACCTAAACTAATAAATTTTATAAGAAATAAAATTTATAACACAAACCAATAACAAATCCGATATAATAGATAGCCAAGCCGGGTCTCACTATAACCGGATCTCGTTATAGAAAAAACAGGTCTTGAATTAGTCTGGCCCTTCAGAAAAAATATAACAGTTCTAAAAAGAATTATATAACTTTTAGTTTATAAAATGAAGAAACATGACAATTTATAAACAGTTTCTTTTGATAAACAATTTTTTTAGTCTAATTTTTTTTTCTAAAATGACCATATTAAAAAGAAATATATAACTTTTAGTTTATAAAAGGAAGAAACATAACAATTTATAAACAGTTTCTTTTGATAAACAATTTTTTTTTCTAATTTTTTTTAAATAATTTTATGTATAAATCGTAAAAGCGAATGTTTTTACTAAATGAGTGGTATTTAAACATTATTAATTAACCCGTCAGTCATTATCACTTTTAGAGATAGATATGAAATATCAGTTCAAAATGGTCGGTTTATTAAAAAAGGTGCCGAATATAAATTGCTATACTAATTATATATCAAAATAATTTTCACCAGAATATAAAATCGCAGTAGGCGGGTAGAAAGATATGAAATTCAATTGTATCGAAGTTTATTACCAATAATAACCTTTTCTTAGCCTCAAAAGAAAGGTTTATTGCAGCATTATATGAAAGTCGTGTCTTCTCTACTTTATAAATCTCAGTCCCACCATCTCTCGCCTCTTCCATATAAGACTTCTGTTATCGTTCTTCTCTCTAATTTACAAAACAAAACAAAATTTCTAGACTAGATTTTCTTGAATATCAAGATTCTCCCAAGCATTGTGCTTCCAAACAGGGAGTAAGCATCAAGAAACTTGTTTGTATCATCTCTTCAATCGCTACCACAGTTCTTATACTCGTCTCACTTCTTTGGCTTACTCTCCATCCTGTCAAACCTCATTTCTCCCTCCAACAATCAGAACTCATCCACTTCAATCTCACCGAACATATATGCAATCTAACATTTAAGATAAACCAATAACCAAGATGTTCAATATGAGCAATATACCAACTAAGATAAACCAATAACCAATAACTTAAATCACAAGTATAACATATAAAATACACCAATAACGAATAAATCGAATAATAAATAAAACATATAAGATAAACCAAAAACGAATAAATTTAATAAAATATAAATTCATTCTAACCTAAACTAATAAATTTTATAGGAAATAAAAGTTATAACACAAACCAATAACAAATCCGATATAATAGATAGCCGGGTCTCACTATAACCGGATCTCGTTATAGAAAAAACAGGTCTTGAATTAGTCTGGCCCTTCAGAAAAAATATAACAGTTCTAAAAAGAAATATATAACTTTTAGTTTATAAAAGGAAGAAACATAACAATTTATAAATAGTTTCTTTTGATAAACAATTTTTTTAGTCTATTTTTTTTCTAAAATGACCATACTAAAAAGAAATATATAACTTTTAGTTTATAAAAGGAAGAAACATAACAATTTATAAACAGTTTCTTTTGATAAACAATTTTTTTAGTCTAATTTTTTTAAATAATTTTATGTATAAATCGTAAAAGCGAATGTTTTTACTAAATGAGTGGTATTTAAACATTATTAATTAACCCGTCAGTCATTATCACTTTTAGAGATAGATATGAAATATCAGTTCAAAATGGTCGGTTTATTAAAAAAGGTGCCGAATATAAATTGCTATACTAATTATATATCAAAATAATTTTCACCAGAATATAAAATCGCAGTAGGCGGGTAGAAAGATATGAAATTCAATTGTATCGAAGTTTATTACCAATAATAACCTTTTCTTAGCCTCAAAAGAAAGGTTTATTGCAGCATTATATGAAATTCGTGTCTTCTCTACTTTATAAATCTCAGTCCCACCATCTCTCGCCTCTTCCATATAAGACTTCTGTTATCGTTCTTCTCTCTAATTTACAAAACAAAACAAAATTTCTAGACTAGATTTTCTTGAATATCAAGATTCTCCCAAGCATTGTGCTTCCAAACAGGGAGTAAGCATCAAGAAACTTGTTTGTATCATCTCTTCAATCGCTACCACAGTTCTTATACTCGTATCACTTCTTTGGCTTACTCTCCACCCTGTCAAACCTCATTTCTCCCTCCAACAATCAGAACTCATCCACTTCAATCTCACCGAACATATATGCAATCTAACATTTAAGATAAATCAATAACCAAGATGTTCAATATGAGCAATATACTAACTAAGATAAACCAATAACCAATAACTTAAATCACAAGTATAACATATAAAATACACCAATAACGAATAAATCGAATAATAAATAAAACATATAAGATAAACCAATAACGAATAAATTTAATAAAATATAAATTCATTCTAACCTAAACTAATAAATTTTATAAGAAATAAAAGTTATAACACAAATCAATAACAAATCCGATATAATAGATAGCCGGGTCTCACTATAACCGGATCTCGTTATAGAAAAAACAGGTCTTGAATTAGTCTGGCCCTTCAGAAAAAATATAACAGTTCTAAAAAGAAATATATAACTTTTAGTTTATAAAAGGAAGAAACATAACAATTTATAAACAGTTTCTTTTGATAAACAATTTTTTTAGTCTAATTTTTTTTTTCTAAAATGACCATATTAAAAAGAAATATATAACTTTTAGTTTATAAAAGGAAGAAACATAACAATTTATAAACAGTTTCTTTTGATAAACAATTTTTTTAGTCTAATTTTTTTAAATAATTTTATGTATAAATCGTAAAAGCCGAATGTGTTTACTAAATCAGTGGTATTTAAACATTATTAATTAACCCGTCCGTCATTATCACTTTTAGAGATACATATGAAATATCAGTTCAAAATGGTCGTTTATTAAAAAAGGTGCCCAATATAAATTGCTATACTAATTATATATCAAAATAATTTTCACCAGAATATAAAATCGCAGTAGGCGGGTAGAAAGATATGAAATTCAATTGTATCGAAGTTTATTACCAATAATAACCTTTTCTTAGCCTCAAAGGAAAGACTTATTGCAGCATTATATGAAAGTCGTGTCTTCTCTACTTTATAAATCTCAGTCCCACCATCTCTCGCCTCTTCCATATAAGACTTGTGTTATCGTTCTTCTCTCTAATTTACAAAACAAAACAAAATTTCTAGACTAGATTTTCTTGAATATCAAGATTCTCCCAAGCATTGTGCTTCCAAACAGGGAGTAAGCATCAAGAAACTTGTTTGTATCATCTCTTCAATCGTTAACACAGTTCTTATACTCGTATCACTTCTTTGGCTTACTCTCCACCCTGTCAAACCTCATTTCTCCCTCCAACAATCAGAACTCATCCACTTCAATCTCACCGAACATATATACAATCTAACATTTAAGATAAACCAATAACCAAGATGTTCAATATGAGCAATATACCAACTAAGATAAACCAATAACCAATAACTTAAATCACAAGTATAACATATAAATACACCAATAACGAATAAATCGAATAATAAATAAAACATATAAGATAAACCAATAACAAATAAATTTAATAACATATAAATTCATTCTAACCTAAACTAATAAATTTTATAAGAAATAAAAGTTATAACACAAACCAATAACAAATCCGATATAATAGATAGCCAAGCCGGGTCTCACTATAACCGGATCTCGTTATAGAAAAAACAGGTCTTGAATTAGTCTGGCCCTTCAGAAAAAATATAACAGTTCTAAAAAGAAATATATAACTTTTAGTTTATAAAATGAAGAAACATAACAATTTATAAACAGTTTCTTTTGATAAACAATTTTTTTAGTCTAATTTTTTTTTCTAATATGACCATATTAAAAAGAAATATATAACTTTTAGTTTATAAAAGGAAGAAACATAACAATTTATCAACAGTTTCTTTTGATAAACAATTTTTTTTTCTAATTTTTTTTAAATAATTTTATGTATAAATCGTAAAAGCGAATGTTTTTACTAAATGAGTGGTATTTAAACATTATTAATTAACCCGTCAGTCATTATCACTTTTAGAGATAGATATGAAATATCAGTTCAAAATGGTCGGTTTATTAAAAAAGGTGCCGAATATAAATTGCTATACTAATTATATATCAAAATAATTTTCACCAGAATATAAAATCGCAGTAGGCGGGTAGAAAGATATGAAATTCAATTGTATCGAAGTTTATTACCAATAATAACCTTTTCTTAGCCTCAAAAGAAAGGTTTATTGCAGCATTATATGAAAGTCGTGTCTTCTCTACTTTATAAATCTCAGTCCCACCATCTCTCGCCTCTTCCATATAAGACTTCTGTTATCGTTCTTCTCTCTAATTTACAAAACAAAACAAAATTTCTAGACTAGATTTTCTTGAATATCAAGATTCTCCCAAGCATTGTGCTTCCAAACAGGGAGTAAGCATCAAGAAACTTGTTTGTATCATCTCTTCAATCGCTACCACAGTTCTTATACTCGTATCACTTATTTGGCTTACTCTCCACCCTGTCAAACCTCATTTCTCCCTCCAACAATCAGAACTCATCCACTTCAATCTCACCGAACATATATGCAATCTAACATTTAAGATAAACCAATAACCAAGAAAAAACACCCCAAAATTTTGGGGTTTTGCTATTTATATTAGTGGCAATTTCGTAAATACTTGGGGTCTCGTTATATCCAAGCCGGGTCTCACTATAACCGGATCTCGTTATAGAAAAAACAGGTCTTGAATTAGTCTGGCCCTTAAAAAAAAAAATAACAGTTCTAAAAAGAAATATATAACTTTTAGTTTATAAAAGGAAGAAACATAACAATTTATAAAGAGTTTCTTTTGATAAACAATTTTTTTAGTCTAATTTTTTTTTTCTAAAATGACCATACTAAAAAGAAATATATAACTTTTAGTTTATAAAAGGAAGAAACATAACAATTTTTAAACAGTTTCTTTTGATAAACAATTTTTTTAGTCTAATTTTTTTTAAATAATTTTATGTATAAATCGTAAAAGCGAATGTTTTTACTAAATCAGTGGTATTTAAACATTATTAATTACCCGTCAGTCAATATCACTTTGAGAATCAGTGGTATTTAAACATTATTAATTACCCGTCAGTCAATATCACTTTGAGAGATAGATATGAAATATTAGTTCATAGATGTTCGGTTTATTAAAAAAGGTGCCGAATATAAATTGCTATACTAATTATATACCAGAATATAAAATCGCACTAAGTGGGTAGAAAGATATGAAATTCAATTGTATCGAAGTTTATTACCAATAATAACCTTTTCTTAGCCTCAAAGAAAGGCTTATTGCAGCATTATATGAAAGTCGTGTCTTCTCTACTTTATAAATCTCAGTCCCACCATCTCTCGCCTCTTCCATATAAGACTTCTGTTATCGTTCTTCTCTCTAATTTACAAAACAAAACAAAATGTCTAGACTAGATTTTCTTGAATATCAAGATTCTCCCAAGGATTGTGCTTCCAAACTGGGAGTAAGCATCAAGAAACTTGTTTATATCATCTCTTCAATCGCTACCACAGTTCTTATACTCGTATCACTTCTTTGGCTTACTCTCCACCATGTCAAACCTCATTTCTCCCTCCAACAATCAGAACTCATCCACTTCAATCTCACCGAACATATATGCAATCTAACATTTAAGATAAATCAGTAACCAAGATGTTCAATATGAGCAATATACCAACTAAGATAAACCAATAACCAATAACTTAAATCACAAGTATAACATATAAGATACACCAATAACGAATAAATCGAATAATAAATAAAATATATAAGATAAACCAATAACGAATAAATTTAATAACATATAAATTCATTCTAACCTAAACTAATAAATTTTATAAGAAAGAAAAGTTATAACACAAACCAATAACAAATCCGATATAATAGATAGTGTTATAACCAATCGAATAACCAATCCAATGCAATAGACAATAAATAAACCTATTACTATAGCACATACCACATTGCGTATAATAATAATAAATATAACAAATAAAGTTAGCCAAAAAAACTTACATCGCCTTTGAAAACAGTGTAAGCCTCATACTCTTTGTACGCATGGAATGTCTAGATCGACCACATGACGGTTATATCTACGGAAGTGCTGGTCCGTAGATAAGCGACGACAAACAGGGACAGGGGCGACCTGTAAGTCCCCTATAGTACGGTGACGGACGCTCCGAGACGTCTCGCCACGTACAATCTCCTCGGTCTCATGACCTGAATCTCGGTCCGTATCCGTAGTGGGAGAACGTGGGCGTGGAGACATCCTACACGAGACAAAAAAATTACTTAAACGAATTTTAAATTAAAAACGATGGAAAAAAGATATAAAATATGTATCATAACACGCGATAAAGTTCAAATTAATCAAAACAGGGGGAAAATACTCAAATACGGTTCAACGCACTCAATTGCATGGATTTAGACAGATCCACGCATTGCGGATTTGCCGAATCCATGCAGCGTGAGTCTGTTCAAATCCACGCTGTGAGGATTTGGTATTTTCTCGCACGATCGTGCGAGGAAATACCGGATGCACGTGTGTTCTTACGTGCATCCGATATTTCCAAGCACGATCGTGCGAGGAAATACCGGATGCACGTGTGTTCTTAGGTGCATCCGATATTTCCAAGCACGAAACCGTGCGAGGAAATACCAAGACCAACAACATCCTGCGATCTCCAAATCCTACCCTAATCTACCCCAAATCCAAAAAAAACACCCCAAAATGATCCCAATCTCCTAACTAAACACATACATGCAATTATACTTTAACAAAACACCTGCAAATACATAAAAATCCGATTTTTCTACCAAAAACTTAAACTCTAAATATCTCTAAAACAAACCATGAAAATTGAAAAAACATTACACCAACCAACAAGTAGAGAATGCATACCTTAACAAGTTCTTGGTGTTGGATTTGAAAAAACGTCGCTTAAAATTTTAAGGGTTTAGAGAGGTTAGAGAGGTTTAGGGCTTAGAAGAGGAGAAAGAACTAAGATTTTGGGGTTTTGCTATTTATATCAGTGGCAATTTCGTAAATACTTAGGGTCTCGTTATAGCCAAGCCGGGTCTCACTATAACCGGATCTCGTTATAGAAAAAACGGGTCTTGAATTAGTCTGGCCTTTCAGAAAAAATATAACAGTTCTAAAAAGAAATATATAACTTTTAGTTTATAAAAGGAAGAAACATCACAATTTATAAAGTCTAATTTTTTTTTTCTAAAATGACCATACTAAAAATAAATATATAACTTTTAGTTTATAAAAGGAAGAAACATAACAATTTATAAACAGTTTCTTTGATAAACAATTTTTTTAGTCTAATTTTTTTTTAAAATTATTTTGTGTATGAATCGTAAAAGCGAATGTTTTTACTAAATCAGTGGTATTTAAACATTATTAATTACCCTGTCAGTTAATATCACTTTTAGAGATAGATATGAAATATTAGTTCAGAAATGGTCGGTTTATTAAAAAAGGTGCCGAATATAAATTGCTATACTAATTATATATCAAAATAATTTTCACCAGAATATAAAATCGCAGTAAGCGGGTAGAAAGATATGAAATTCAATTGTATCGAAGTTTATTACCAATAATAACCTTTTCTTAGCCTCAAAGGAAATGCTTATTGCAGCATTATATGAAAGTCGTGTCTTCTCTACTTTATAAATCTCAGTCCCACCATCTCTCGCCTATCTCGGCTCTTCTATATAGGACTTCTGTTATCGTTCTTCTCTCTAATTTACAAAACAAAACAAAATGTCTAGACTAGATTTTCTTGAATATCAAGATTCATCCAAGCATTGTGCTTCCAAACAGGGAGTAAGCATCAAAAAACTTGTTTGTATCATCTCTTCAATCGCTACCACAGTTCTTATACTCATATCACTTCTTTGGCTTACTCTCCACCCTGTCAAACCTCATTTCTCCCTCCAACAATCAGAACTTATCCACTTCAATCTCACCGAACCTCAGCTACTCAACTCGTCAATCGGTCTTGCCTTAACTGTCAACAATCCAAACACGAAAGTCAGTATATACTATGATGACCTAAATGCTTACGCGGCTTATCATGGCGAACGGATAACAAGTGATACTCCCATTCCTGCTTTGTACCAAGACCACGAAGAGACGGACAACTTAAACGCGCTTCTAATTGGCACCGGTGTACTTGTGGGTCCCTGTGAAGAATAAACTTCATCCCATAGAGGAACCCCAATCCCACATTGCCAAGATTGAACATAAAAGAGTGTATATAAGTGTGGACCAACCTCAACTAGCAAGAGGCCTTTTGGGAGTATACCCAAAAGCAAACCCGTGCGCGCCTACGAGCGCAAAGCGGACAATATCTCGCTAGTCCGTGAGGTCGGTTCACACACTCGCACACCAATTCTAACATGGTCCGTGAGGTCGGTTCACACACTCGCACACCAATTCTAACATGGTATCAGAGCCATAAATGGCTTAACCGCCGAATTTCCGGCAAATTACTGGGATAAAGTTTAAGGGGGAATGTGAAGAATAAACTTCATCCCATAGAGGAACCCCAATCCCACATTGCCAAGATTGAACATAAAAGAGTGTATATAAGTGTGGACCAACCTCAACTAGCAAGAGGCCTTTTGGGAGTACACCCAAGAGCAAACCCGTGCGCGCCTACGAGCGCAAAGCGGACAATATCTTGCTAGTCACACACTCGCACACCAATTCTAACAGTCCCTATTTTGGTAATGAAGTTTGGCATGATCAGGCAGCTGGGGAACTCCATTTTAATCTTATATTACAAGGAAAACTTAAATATAGGGTCGGGACTTGGATTTCAGATTGGCACTTGTTTAACGTTAAATCTAGCGGTTTGTTTCTTTTTCTACTTCTCTCGTTTCTCTCTTTATTTCTTAACATGGTATCAGAGCCAGGTTTGTGTGTTTGAGAGGTATGCGTACCAGGTTTGTGTGTTTGAGAGGTATGCGTGTTTTAGAGGTATGTGTGTTTGAGGTATGTGTGTTTGAGAGGTATGTGTGTTTGAGTAAAACAATTTGAGTGAGAGGTATGTGTATCTGAGTAAAATAATCTGAGTGAGAGGTATGTGTGTTTGAGTAAAACAATTTGAGTGAGAATGCGGTATGTGTCTTAGTGAAACACAAAAAAAAGAGTGAGGTATGTGTGTCGGAGTGAAACACAAAAAGAGTGAGGTATTTTTGTATGAGTGAAAAAAAAGTGAGGTATGTGTGTTTGAGTGAAACACAAAAAGAGTGAGGTATGTGTGTCTGAGTGAAACACAAAAAGAGTGAGGTATGTGTATCTGAGTAAAACAAGAGTGTTTAAGTAAAAAAAAAAACAAAGAGTGAAGAAAGTGCAACTGGTACAGTGGAGATTGTGGATCTTATTGTGAACATGATAGGAAAAGATGATAAGAAGAACTTTGTTACATCTGCATACCATTCGGGTATGTCCTCGTCTTCCACTTCAGGTATTGATTCATCATTGTGGATTTTGGATTCGGGTGCGTCTCATCATATGTCACCTCACATGTCGAACTTTGTTTCGTTGTCTCATGTTTCACCCACATCTGTTTTGTCTGCTAGTGCTACACCAATGTCAGTAGAGGGTATTGGCTCTGTTTGTACCCCTCATATATCGTTATCTGATGTTTACTACGTTCCAACCCTTGCTTTGAATCTAGTTTCGGTTAGTCAATTGTGTAAATCTGGTTATTGTGTCTTATTTTCCGACTCTGTTTGTGCTATACAAAATCAACAGACCCAAAGAGTGATTGGGACAGGTCGTAAAATAAGGGAACTTTATGTTTTGGAGAAACTCGAAGTAACGGATATGGATGTCTATGGTGTTGATAGTGAAAAAACATATTTGACTGATATTGCTGCCTCGGGTGTTGATTTGTCTTCGTTTCGTTTGAATCCTTCATCGTCTAAGTTTTATCTTTGGCATTCTCGTCTTGGACATGTATCCACATCGCGTTTAAAGTTTTTAGTCTCTACAGGTGCTTTAGGTCAGCTAAACACTTGTAATATCTCGGATTGCAGTGGTTGTAAACTTGCAAAATTTTCGGCGTTACCGTTTAATGAAAGTATTTCTTCCTCTATTGCTCCGTTTGATATTATTCATTCTGATGTCTGGGGTCCATCTCCTGTCTCCACAAAGGGTGGTTCATCCTACTATGTTTCTTTCATCGATGATTATACTCGATATACTTGGGTTTACCTTATGAAACGGAGATCAGATTTCCTTGGAATTTATAGAGAATTTCGGGCACTTGTTAAGACTCAACATTCTGCTGTAATAAAATGTTTCAGGTGTGACTTGGGGGGTGAATATACATCCAATGATTTTACTCAGTTACTTGCATCTGATGGTACCATACATCAGTCTTCTTGCACTGACACCCCTCAGCAGAATGGTGTTGCAGAAAGAAAACATCGTCATCTTATTGAGACTGCTCGTTCTTTACTTTTATCTGCTGAGGTTCCTACTATTTTTTGGGGAGAAGCAATTCATACTGCTGTATATGTGATTAATCGAATTCCCACTACTCATAATGCAGGGATGTCTCCTTTTCAGAAGTTATATGGACAACTTCCAGATTATTCTTCCTTACGAGTGTTTGGATGTACATGTTTTGTCCTTCGTCCTCATGTAGAACGCAACAAATTGGGCCCTAAATCCGCAATATGTGTTTTCTTGGGTTATGGTGTTAGACAGAAAGGTTATCGTTGTTTTGATCCCACTAGTCAGAAACTTTATGTCTCTCGACATGTTACTTTTCTTGAGCATATCCCGTTTTATTCGATTCCAACGAAATCACATGATATAACAAGTACCAAACTTCAGACTATTGATCCCTTTGAAAATAATAGCGACATACCCATTGATATTGATGTGACAGCTCCTGAGACATCAACTACAACTGATACTACTTCTGCTCCATCAAGTCCTGATTCAGCTTCTTCTTTTAGTGAACCACCAGCTCCACCCCTTAGAAGATCTACTCGTACAAGTAAGTCTACCAAACTACCAGATTTTGCGTATTCTTCTTACTCGGCTCCTTTTGCCTCTTTTATAGCAAAAATACATGATTTATATGAACCTCAGTCGTTTAAAGAAGCTGTTTCTGATCCTCGTTGGCAAAATGCAATAATCGAAGAGCTCACTGCTCTTTACCAAACTCATACATGGGATATAGTTAAGCCTCCATCCGGTAAGCATATAATCGGTTCTCGATGGGTTTTTAAAATTAAAACAAAATCTGATGGATCTGTTGAAAGATATAAGGCTCGTCTTGTAGCAAAAGGGTATTCACAGAAGTATGGTATGGATTATGATGAAACATTTGCCCCAGTGGCAAAAATGACGACTGTTCGTACTCTTATTGCGGTTGCTTCTGTTCGCCAGTGGAAAATCTTCCAACTCGATGTCAAAAATGCATTTTTGAATGGTGATCTTCATGAGGAGGTTTACATGACTCCTCCTCCAGGTGTTGCTCACCAACCAGGTGAAGTTTGTCGACTTAGGAAAGCCTTATATGGACTCAAACAAGCTCCTCGTGCCTGGTTTGAAAAATTCTCTACGGTTATAACTTCACTTGGTTTCCTTGCTAGTAGTCACGATTCGGCCTTGTTTATCAAATGTACTAGTGTAGGACGAATTATTTTATCCATATATGTAGATGATATGATCATTACAGGTGATGATATTGATGGCATTGCAGCACTAAAACGTGATTTGGCTCAGCGTTTTGCAATGAAAGACTTGGGACTATTACGATATTTTTTAGGTATTGAGGTGGCTCACTCTCCAAAAGGTTATATTCTCTCTCAGACAAAATATATATCTGATTTATTCGAACGAGCGCGGCTTTCTGATAACAGAACGGTAGATACTCCTCTTGAAACCAATGCTCGGTATTCTCCGACTGATGGCGTTCCTTTGTCAGATCCAAGTCTATATCGAACTCTTGTAGGGAGCTTGGTCTATCTTACAGTTACTCGGCCAGATATAGCTTATGCTGTTCATGTGGTCAGTCAGTTTGTTACTGCTCCTACATCTGTTCATTGGGGAGCTGTTCTTCGAATATTGAGATATCTCCGTGGCACTCAGTTCCAGAGCCTTTTATTTCCCTCGACCTCTTCACTTGAACTGCGTGCCTATAGCGATGCTGATTGGGATAGTGATCCTCATGATCGAAAATCTACTACCGGTTTCTGTATTTTTCTTGGAGATTCATTGATATCATGGAAAAGCAAGAAACAAGATGTTGTCTCTAGATCGTCTACTGAAGCTGAGTATCGTGCTATGGCTGTCACCACATGTGAGATTGTTTGGTTACGATGGCTTCTTGCAGATATAGGGGTTAATGTTACTAAACCAACTTCCCTACATTGTGATAACAAAAGCGCCATGCAGATAGCAAAGAATTCAGTTTTTCATGAGAGGACGAAGCACATTGAAATAGATTGTCATTTCACTCGACATCATCTTCAGATCGGCACCATCTCGCTTCCGTATGTTCCGTCAGCTTTGCAGATTGCTGATATTTTCACAAAGGCTCAGTCCACTGCGCGGTTTCGTTTTCTTTGTGACAAACTCTCAATGCCTATTACTGTTGCATTGTAAGTTTGAGGGAGGGTGTTAAGAATATAAAGCCCATATAAAGCCCAAGCCCGTTAGCTTTCTTTTATTATAAATAAGAGCGTATACTGTACTAATTGATATACTTCTGAATAATACAAAACCCTAGCGGTCTAGCGGTTTGTTTCTTTTTCTACTTCTCTCGTTTCTCTCTTTATTTCTTAACAAATATCATTCCTTTAATAATTGTAGTCAGTTTATCCAATTCACAGTAACAAAGACTTGTATTTAGTGTTGTAAAATCTAAGCAACCTATGATCAGCCACAACACACATTAGTACATTACCGTAGTTCACAAGTGAAGAACATTAAGAGATTACTACTTATCATACAAGCCACAGATGTCTTCAGATTGAAACTAGGATCGAAGCTCTGCAGATGCAATTAGATTTTACAGATATTCTACGAAACTTCGTTACCAGCTTCGAATGAATAATATCGCATATAATCAACAAGCCAGAATAGGGTAATGTAGTTCTAGAGATTACGTGTTAACTAAAATGTATAAGTCAAGGAATCAGCTGATACTATACTCAGCATTTACAGAGTACTTGACATGAACTAAAAGAAAATAGTTTATACGTGAAGAAAGAGAAGTTCTTCTTTTACCAAGAAAAAATATTCTTTTTTTGTCACAAAATCAATTGCTGGAAGCTTATGATATAAGGTACTACAATCCCTGCGATAAAAGATTGGACATCGCCACCAAAAATGCATGAGTTCTGATCTTTCCTAGCTCTTATGAAATAATAATGAAGGTTCATGTGATGACGTTTGTAGAAAACAAAACTGTTGAAAAACTTGTTGTAAAAACGACAAGCTTAGGAGTGGTGTGCCCAATGTCAAGCGGCATTTGAGCAGCAAACCCGTTAAAAACTTGTTGTAGAACGACAAGCTTAGGAGTGATCTGCCCAATATCAACCAACATTTGAGGAGCTAAAGGAATTGATGATTGAAGAGCCAATCTTGATGTTGTCTAACCTAAGAAGGCCGTTTGAATTGGACAATGATGCTTCCAACTGTACGATATGAGGAATATTGCTACAAGACGTAAACCGATAAGAGGTACATCGTGCAAGGTAAAGAGATGACAGTGGTGGTATATTACTTGCGAGTGTGGAGATATTACCTTCCTTGGTTAAAGTTCATATGCAAGCCAAACAACGTATTTAAAATTTACTGTCAAACACTAATAAAGCTAAACCCAAAACAAGCTAAATGGAAAGATTTCCTTGCAGGATTCGATTATGACCTTGAGTGCAAACTGGGTACAGATAAGGTGATTACAGATGTACTTAGTTGAAAGGCAGAGCTTTCCAATCTTAATCTCATGCAAAACAATAACATGTTAATGGACCGCGTAAAGGAAGGGTTGGGCAAGGGTGCAGTGGTAAAGAGTATAGTGGATTTCACCAAATTCGGCAAGACAATGAAGTTTTGTGACATGTTGTTCATTTCAGGAATAAGGGTTTACGTATAATGGTGGAAAATTTTGCAAAACGATATCATCGACGAGTTTCATAACATTACTTGTTACGAAAGTTAGAAAGGTTATCCATTATACCACGAAAACTCCCATCAAAGAAGAATCTATCTGTTTGAGAAACTTAAATCCATTCAACAAGAATACTTGAGGAGAATCAAGTCGTGCACCACTTGTATTTGTAGTTGTCATTTATTTTGACAAAGATGTAGATCCCTAATTGATTGTATCGTACGAATGACGAGAGTCTTGCCCTGCAAGTAATACTTGGTGGAATAAAAACAATTGGTATACAAAAGAACATTGTAGTCCAAAGAATCCATCTAGAAATTCAAATACATGATATTCAGACTCATGGTGTGACGAGGTTATTACGAGAATAGGTAGGGGCGGATATCACAACTCTTATATTTTCACTACATTATAAGCCGGACCCTAAGTTTTTTTGGAAAAACCTAGAATTCTCTAAAATAGCATAGAAGAGTATAAAATAATGTGGAAGAATATAATAAATATTACAAACTTCTGAAATATTTTAGGATACTATTCAAATTTGCTCTTATTTCTTGTATATTCTTGTAACCACTAGAATTTTAGAAAGATGATTCTAAAACATCTTCAAAAATTATATATACCCTCTATAGAAAGAGGAGTTTTATTTGGCCATTGATTCCTTAAAAGTTCTTTTAAGGATTGTAAGATTTTGCTTATAAATCAAACACTATTTTCTCTCAAAATATTTAAGTGCCTACTTATTTTTCTATTTTTTAAATTTTACTTGAAAGTTCAGAGGCCTCACAATCTTATAAATCTAAAATCATAACACGCGGGTCTTATCTTCTTTGGATTTTTATTTTGAGTATAACTAAGTTACAATGGAAATGGAAATGAAAATTACAAACCATGTAAAAATGTTAATATATTAGTAAACAAGTTTTTAAAGGGCGGTTGGGGAAATAAATACATAAATATGGATTGACAGCATGACCTTTTTTATTAAAAATTGAATGTCCATGTGTACACTTAAATCATAGGGTGAAAGAACTTTTTTGTTCATGCTTGTAATCAATACAATAAAACTATACAAATTATCAAAAGATATATTATAAATTAAATTTATTAAAGTATGAATATCTACTAACAAAGCAATTACAAATATGTGACTGTATTCAATGGTTTATTTTAGGTGGACATAACTTATTTACAATTGGCTTACTTTTCGAGAGCTCGCTTTAAATATTGACTAGACATGTTACGTGTTATCACGTTTGAAATATACGAAGCCTTATCACAGTTTAAATAGTATTTTAAATTTAACTCTGCTCATGAAAGCTTTTTAAAAATCGACTCATCATTATTGCATAGCTAGATAATATTTATAGGGTAGATCGTCATAAAGAAATACATCTTTTTATTCATTTTTTTTTTTTATCTCAAATCACTCATTTTTAGAATTTTTTAAATCTTATGCTAAGTTTTTATTTTTTTCAATTTGACCCCAAAAAAAACTAGCTAATGAGTGTGAGCTTGTAAACTTACATACTGTAAATTTAATTTGTAAACTTACCTTTTGTGTTATCTTGTGAAATATTTCAAACAGTTTCATATCATTTTTCTCCAATGCCATCTATGTGAAACATCATCAAACAGTTTGTTACATCTTGTGTAGAGTTCAGGGTTTGTGTGATTTAGAAAAAATGGTTCCACAACGATAGAGAATTAGTATATGAATTATTATTTTTTTATTAAACTTTATTAAATACATATATTTGAATTAGTCTTTATCACAAGTAGTGCTACACAACCAAATTTTGTTTCTGGTTTACTTACACACATTTTATCCCCTAACTTATTACATTTTCTCTTATTGTTTATGTCCTATCATAGTCATTGATTTTTCAAAAATATTCAACATAATTGATTGTTTGAGTAGCTAATTTTTCTCTAGATGTTGTGAAAGTAATGTTGCACAAACATACAACATTAGGAGTACATTTACATCTTTGATATCACGTTTTCCTTTTAAAACTACAACCAGTTTGATTGCATCTTGTATTTTTTTTTGTCATTTTTTTATATTTGGTTGTATAATTAAGAGTAAAGCGGTTGTGAAAATAGGTTTTTCAGTTGTAAAATTATAAAAATACATTTTGGTTGCGTAAGTAAGAGTAAAGTGGTTGTGAAAATATGTTTTACAGTTGTGAAATTACAAGAATATATTTGGTTGTATAATTAAGAGTAAAGTGGTTATGAAGCTAGGTTTGCCAGTTGTGAAATTATAAAAAATATATTTTGGTTGTATAATTAAGAATAAACTGGTTATGAATATAAGGGTTTAATTGCTATAATAAACATAAATAATATTTATTATTATAGCTATTTTTTTGTCCACCAATAATCTCGAAAATAAGTAGTGATGATTCTTGATTGTTGTTCTTTATTTCAAAAAGCTTCACCTCTTTTTTAGTTCATGTTCATCTTGTTTTCCCCTGACTTGACTCCTAAAAATGAGTATTACATCATTTTTTACCAGTTTAATAGGTTTTCCAACAAATATGAAAGCTTTATTCTTAGGGTCAAAAGATTTTATTATTTATGTTATGACCTCCTAATTCTTATTTGAGGTATTAGCAAGATGTTCATGGTCATATGCACCTTTAATTAGATAGTAGAAATGTGTATTTTGCAAAACATTTAGGTGGATTTATCTTATTGGTGATGAATTCAGCAGCTGCATTATACGTACTTCTCCTGATATGTATTATATAGTTTCTTTTGTCATTATGAATCTGCATTACAAAGTCAAAATTCATGTTCATTAGTATTTAAAATACAACGAGTTGGGTGCGAAATCAGGTGCAAATTGGTTGTATAAAAGCTTTTTTGGTTTGAAATACCAAAATTAAGATGGTATCAATACTAACTGTGTTTTTGTGTGCGAAATTACGTTAAAATTGGTTGTGTAAAAGTTTTTTTAGATTTTAAATACCAAAAATAAAATTCGTGTGGAAACTAATTGTGTGTGGGTGAAAAATTAGGTGCCAATTGGTTGCATAAAAGCTTTTTTGGTTTGAAATACCAAAATTAAGATGGTATCAATACTAACTGTGTTTTTGTGTGCGAAATTACATTCAAATTGGTTGTGTAAAAGCTTTTTTAGATTTTAAATACCAAAAATAAAATTGGTGTAGAAACTAATTGTGTGTGGGTGCAAAATTAGGTGCCAATTGGTTGCATAAAAGCTTTTATAGGTTTGAAAAACAAGAAAGAAAGTTTGTTTCGAAACTAACTATATTCTGGGTGCGAAATTACGTTCAAATTGGTTGCGTAAAAGCTTTTTTAGGTTTGAATAATAAGAAAGAAAGTTTTTTTAATGGAAACTAACTGTATTTTAGGTACAAAATTATGTTCAAATTGGTTGCCAATATATTTTTTTAGGTTCGAAAAATAAGAAATAATGTTTATTTGGAAACTAACTGCATTAGGTTTCACAAATACATTGTAAATGGTTGTGAAAAATAAAAAAAAACACATCCAGAATCTTAAACATGTACACAAGTGGTTCTTAAGATATGATTGTACTTTTGGCTACGTAAAAAGACATACAATTCGCAAAAACAAACACGAACAATTCTTAGCTCCAGAACACGCCAATTGAATAATTAAAAAGAAAAGGAATAGTTTCTTTGTGAAAACCTGATTTTGTAGTTGAATGACTTCATAATTCACTAAAACATGTATAAGAAATTTATAATTTGAGTGATTTAGAGCTTCATTTCAAAGAAAGAGAGATGGAAATATTTTACGAACTAAAAAAACTAAGAAAATGTTGAGTTTCCGTTCTCAGTATTCTAATTATTTTTATGTAACATATTGTTAATGATATAGTTAAAATTTTTGATTGCTATGCGTAATTTTATAAGTACCCAAAATATTATTGCCAATGATCACTTTTCTAAATTTATGTCATAAATTTGATAAAATAATCTATAAAATAATATAAAAAATTAAAAAAAATTATTTCTATTTTATATACAATATTTTTTATAAATAAAAGGTCATAATTCGATCTACCGTTGCGTGGTATTTGATCTATTTTTTTATCAAAGGATTTTTGTGTACAAATTGTAAAGGCGAATGTTTTTACTAAATTAGTTGTATTTAAACACTATTAATTACCCGGGCAGTCACATAGAAATTGGATGATAAAATAATAAGTATAATATCAGTTTTAAATTAGAGTTAGATATGAAATTTTAGTTTTTAAACCACGAACAAATAAAAAAATGGCCGGTTTATTTAAAAAACATACAGAATATAAATTATTATACTAATTATATATCAAAATAAGTATCACCAAAAAATAAAATCGTAGTAAACCGAGGTAAAAAGATATAAAATTCAATTGTATCAAAGTTTATTACCAATAATAAACTTTTCTTAGCCTCAAAGGAAAAGCTCTATCACATACATATTTACAGAGTCTTATTGTAGCATTATATCAAAAGTTAATTTTACATTGTGTCCTCTTTACTTTTGAATATTTTTTTCACGCCCGATAAACATTATTACATATGTCCTGATTAAAGTTGACATAACAGTGTAGTAGTTGTGTAATCTAAGTTTTGTCGTAAACTTTATATTTATTAGAAAAATCAATCATTCAAGATAAACTTCTAATTATATCTTCTATTTTTTCATCTCTCAAATATAAATTATTTACTGTAAAAAAATAAAAGTTATAAGAGTTAAAGAGTTCTTTTGTCGAAACAATTTACATGATGGTAAACAGAAGAGTCTCATGTACGAATATTAATCACATATTATGGTTCAATCAAAATTGAATGTGGTCTTTTATAAGAATAGTAGCATTTTCATTACCCTGACTATTTTTTAAAAAACAAATTAATTTTTTTTATATTAACTTTATCTCACTATGGATGCACCGATAATGGTTGCAATTTTTTTATTGTATGTTTATATAATTTTTTTGCCAACGAACCCTTTAAGTTCCGTGTGTTCAATTTTCAGTGAGGTAGGATTTATTATGCTAGGTTACGCTTGCTTATAAACATATAGGTTATATGTTTAGTTATGATATGACTCTTTATCTCTATTAATGTTTTAAGGGAAATATAGTTATGCTTCCCCACTTATAATTATTTTAAGTAACATGTTAGTAATGATACGATTAAATTACCCTTGAGATGTATGCGTAATATCTTAAAATCATTAAGGAATTAAAAATTGGTAAGGAAGAGTTGATGTCTTACATCCCGAAAGATTTTTTGTTTCAGGTTAGAAACTAAATGACATCAATCCCAATTCATAAATTTGAACACTCTTTAACATATTGATGCAAGTTAATCTGTATTAGGGTCATATGATCTAAAATATTTCTTAAAATGTTCTTAGTGTGACTGAATACAAGCAAAATCATTACGAATAAAAGTGAAACGCACCCGAAAACTCTATCCAGTTTTCTTGCAGTAACACAAAATCTATTTGACCCAAGAAGCTTCTACAATATTGCTCCAGACCAATTTTAGTTATTTACTTTAGCCAGGTTTCCGACATAATATACCGCTTTCCAACCCAATATATCTCATAATACTGAGTAGAACATGATAGAGCAAAGAAACAAGATCAATAATCGATTAACGTCCTTCGTAGCATTCTCCACGCCGTCCCTGATGGATTAGATTATACCTTCTTGTAAAACACCGCGCATCATGCAACTTCAGTGTTAATTACCATGCTAGATTAGTGCAACTGAAAATCCTACTTATAATAGACTTTAGATATAAATGTACCTTTATCATAACATTTGATGCAAATTTGCTATTTGTCGGGCCGACTTTTCTTGAACTTCTACCCAGGAAGCATGTTTACATGATCTTGGACTCTGTTTCGATACTTTCTTCGAATCGAGTTAAGAATCCTCCTGCTTTAGTTAAAGGAATTTCCTCGGTGTCGTGCTTAAGTCCGAAAACAACCTTTATATCATTGCTCGTTAGGTTGACCAGTTCCGACCCGATTTGAAAAGTGTCCTCCTCGACCGAAAACATCTTTATAATCTCCTCAATCAACTAATAATGGTTTTCATCAAGAACTTATCGTTGTGGAGGTAAAATGTGGCTTTCAAAATCGTATAGCATGGTGTGTCTTTTGCACCTTTGATGTAATCAAATTTTATTTTATTTAGTTTGATTAGATTTAGGATGCTCACTAATCCCGATCTGCGGAAGCATGCTTTCAGAGACATACTTCCTGAA
Source organism: Limnanthes douglasii subsp. nivea (assembly GCA_036936605.1). Lineage (NCBI taxonomy): Eukaryota > Viridiplantae > Streptophyta > Magnoliopsida > Brassicales > Limnanthaceae > Limnanthes > Limnanthes douglasii. Next base: position 83,422,939 of record JAUPFV010000003.1, read on the forward strand.
AAACATGAATCAACACAAATTAATTAAAGACAAAATAAACAGTCTATTTTTAGTGGTTTTACTGGATTTTATGAGTTTGCGAGCAAATAAATACTGAAAGGTCTTGGTTTAAAAAATAAAAAGAAAATTCAACCTAAAATAGTCTTTTTCGGAGGAACCCGCAGCCGCTACTCAGAATGCAATGAATGCGCACAGGGTAGACCCTCAGTCTGACGTAATAGCCTGCAAACCAACGCCAGAAGGTAAACCACACAAGGTGACAGGCTCAGTCGAGAAAGTGTACGTAGAGGGACTCGAACTCATGACCTTTGGTCACAAACATGCCTTACTCAACCAACTCGGCTACCCTCTTGGAGGAACCTAAAACAGTCTATTTATAATAGTGGAGGTATTTTTATCTATCTTTTGGGTCCACATACCTATTTGTATTTGGTAGTGTACAATTTTAGATATTAGATAGTAATAAAATTGTTAAGTGAATATTTTTGTATGATTTTTTGTTTTCTTTCTTTTAAAAAAAGTTATAAACTATTTTAATAACAAAACTTGGATAACATTTATATGATTTTTTTGTAAGTATAAAAGAGAAAGTCAATCTATTTGTCTTGCAGTATACTAAACTTGCATATACATAACAAAAAATCTATAATAATATCTTATTATTATAATCCGAAATGAATTTATAAAATTTTGATTATTTTATTTATTTGACTAATATTTATAATAAAATATTTTATTGTATATTCCAATTATAGATATTTTTAAAACTGATTATATATATATATATAATACATATACTTCTATTTCATTATTGTATCAGCCAATAACAATAGTGATTTTGATTGTACAATCGTAATTAACAAATTTCAGATAAAACTAGTAATTTTGATAGTACAATTCTATTCAAAGAAATTTGAAAATCATCAAATTTTAAACTTATACTGTATATTAAATCACAAACAAAATAACAAAAGGGATGTAGACAAAATTAAAAAAATACGTACGAACGATTGTTTTTTTTAAATATCCGATAAGATATTATAAATTATATTATTTTAAATAGGAATAATTCATATATTTTTATTGTTTTATTTTAGAAAAGTGTGTAGAACGATTGTTTTATCAATATTGAGATTGATTTGTTATTTACAAATCAATATAGAACACTTTTCAGTTTTGTGTAAGTCCTTTATATCCAAATTCAATCACTTAAGGAACCCGAATTCAATATGGTATCTACACAGTTGTCTTCATAAGAAAGTTTTTATCTACTAGTTAAAGATTCATATTACATTACTATCTAGTCATACTATAATTGACGATAGTCATATGCATCATTGAGCATATAACGATCGTACATAATCAAAAAAACCATAACAATCTTCCACTTCGATAATCATATGCTATTATAAAATGCATCCACCAAATAAATGTTTTTAATTTCTATTATCACGTAGATAAACTAAACAATTCCACATATGACCATTAACGACACATTACTAAAGTCACATTCGTTGCTTAAAAAAAGGATGCATTGGTAATCAAAACATCGCAACAATCAACTATATGTATCCATCATGATGAATAACATAAAAATAATATGAAATCTAAGTTTATGTATATATTATTAACTGGTACTACTTAAGTAAAGATTTACTTATTGAGTATGAAAAATCAATGAAAATAAGAGCAGATTTATATATGTTTGCATCCATAAACTCAAGTGCATATACAACTAAGATAACGTAAACATATCTCATGACTCAATACAAACTCCAAGTAAAATTCACGATCCTCTAAAAAAACAACACCCATCTGAATGGTGTACTCTAAAAGAACTGTGGGTATCGAAGTCTTAATAAAATGATATACCAACATGGAGATTTGTTCTATGTTGATCTGAAGACTATAAAATCTCTCTTTAACAAACATGAAGTTGATATTTATATGTTTGAATCTTCAACAAGTCCCAGAATCCTTTTTTTTCTTTTCGAGTGCATTAATTGAAACTTCTACAAGTCTTGTAACTTTTACCTATTTTATTGCTCTTTGTCTTTTTTAGTCTTTTTTCAACATTTATTCTTTTTGAAGGACTCCCTATCAATATGTGATATATTTCTTTTCTTTTATTTGTATTTGTCATTCTTTCAACCATATTAGAATTTTGTTCAACTACCTTTGTAATATACGGAGTGTTAATCCTCTTGATAGGCTATATCTATCAATTTATGCTTCTTGTGTTTTAAGAACATCATGCTTATTTTGATTAAACAAACTTGCTCATTTACTCTCTCAGTTAGGAATGTATCAGTAGGACAAATCCATTTGATTTTATCATTCCAAGCAAGAACATTATCGTCCGCGTATTGATTTTCTTTTTCAAGCTTTTGAACTTGAACTGTAAGACTATCATTTGATTATTTCAGTTCTTCAATCTGTCTAAAAAGGTCATTGTTTTCGTTCAATTTTTTTAATCCGTTTGACGAGTTCATTATTTTATATTTTCACTTCTTCTATTTGATTGGCTTATGTTGGACCCATATATTTTTGTTGAGAAATAAAAAAAAAGCTTTTATCAAATTAAGGTTGCGTAATCATTTAAAGTTTTTTTATTATCAAATTATGGTTTCTTCTATTTAACAAAAAAATAAAGCTTTTATCAAATTAAGGTTTCATCTATATTATTTTTTTGAAGTTTCCTTACTTGCTCTTTCAACCTCATATTCTCTGATATTTCATTCAAGGTGATATTATTATTGGCACATGATATTTTCATATATTTTAAACTTTGCAAGTTAGAGTTGGAGTTGTCTCGCATCTGTATTTCAAATGGATTTTTTTTCTTTTTATTTTTCTCTATTTTTGGAGGACTGATTTGTAGATTATTAGGTTTCTGAGCGCCAACATCAACACCAACATCAAAACCTTCATAAATAGGTTTATTAACATCAAAATCAACACCTTAATTCCTTTCTTCATTAACATCAAAACTTTCATCGACAACAACACCGTTATTACTTTTTGTTTCATTTAATTTGTTTATAAATTTCAACCTCTCTTTGTCACTTATTCTTAATTCTTACACGATAATATGTTATTATTATAGGAAATTTTATTAATTAAAGTGATAGTTTAAGATGATTTTTGCAAAATATAAATCATTTTAAACTTACATCTTGTAAAAATAATTTGTAAACTTACATTTTTGGTGTTGTACTATGAAATATTTCCAGTAGTTTCATATCAGTTCTCTCTAATGCCATCCATTTAAAACATCATAAAACAATTTCTTACATCTTGTGTAGAGTTTAAGGTTTGTATGTTTAAAAAAAATGGTTCCACAATGATAGAGAATTAGTATATGAATTACTGATTTTTTTTATACTTTATTAAATACATATATTTGAATTAGTACTTATCACAAGTAGTGCTACACAACCAATTTTTGTTTCTAGTATGCTTACACATCATTTTATCCCTGAACTTATTATATTTTTTTATTCTTTATGACCTATCATACTCATTAATTTTTCAAAAATCCTGAACATAATTGACTATGGAAGTAGCTAATCTTTCTCTAGATGTTGTGAAAAATAATATTGCATCTTGTAAAATTATTTTTGTAATTTTTTATAGTTGGTTGTATAATTAAGAGTAAAGTGGTTGTGAAAATAGATTTTTAGTTGTGAAATTACAAAAATACATTATGGTTGCGTAAGTAAGAGTAAAATGGTTGTGTAAATATGTTTTTCAGCTGTGAAATTACAATAATATATTTTGGTTGCATATTAAGAGTAAAATGATTGTGAAACTAGGTTTTTCAGTTGTGAAATTATAAAAATATATTTTGGTTGCGTAATTAACAGTAAATTGGTTATGAAAATAGGGGTTTAATTGCTATAATAAACATAAATAATATTTTTTGTTACCACTATTTTTTGTCCACCAATAATCTCGAAAATAAGTTGTGATGATTCATGATTGTTGTTCTTTATTTGAAAAAGCTTCAGCTTTTTTTTTTGTTCATGTTCATCTTGTTTTCCCCTGACTTGACTCCTAAAAATTACCAGTTTAATAGGTTTTCCATCAAATATGAATGCTTCATTTTTAGGGTCAAAATATTTTATTATTTATGTTATGACCTCCTAATTCTTCTTTAAGGTATTAGCAAGATACTCACGGTCATATAGACCTTTAATTAGATAGTAGGAATATGTATTTTGCAAAGCATTCAGGTGGGCTTCTCTTATTGGTGATGAATTCAACAGCTGGATTATGCGTATTACTTCTGATATGTAGTATATGGCTTCTTTTGTCATTATATATCTGCATTACAAAGTCAAAATTCATGTTAATTAGTATTTAAAATAATGTAAGTTGGGTGCGAATTAAGGTGCAAATTGGTTGTGTAAAAGCTTTTTTGGTTTGAAATACCAAAAATAAGAAGGTATTGATACTAATTGTGTTAGAGCAATATTACGTTCAAATTGGTTGCGTAAAAGCTTTTTCAGATTTAAAATGTCAAGAATAAACTTCGTCTGGAAACTAATTGTGTTTGGGTGCAAAATTTGGTGCAAATTGGTTGCATAAAATCTTTTATTATGTTGCATTACAAGAAAAAAAGTTCATCTAGAAACTAACTATATTTTGGGTTCGAAATTACGTTTCAATTGATTGCGTGAAAACGTTTCTAGGTTTGAAAAATAAGAACAAAAGTTTTTTTTGGAAACTAACTGTATTTTGGGTGCAAAATTATGTTCAAATTGGTTGCGTAATATTTTTAGAGGTTTGAAAAACAAGAAATAAAGTTTATTTGGAAAATAACTCCATTAAGTTGCGCAAATACGTTGTAAATGGTTGTGAAAAAGAAAAAAAATCACATCGAAAATCTTAAACATGTACACAAGTGGTTTTAGGGTACTAATTGTACTTTTGACTGCAAAAAAAGACATACAACTCGAAAAAACAAACATGAAAAGTTCTTAGCTCTGAAACACGTCAATTGCAAAATTAAAAAATAAATAGAGTAGTTCCATTGTGAAAACCTGACTCTGTAGTTCAATGACTTTAGAATTCACTAAAAATTGTTGAATAAATTTATAATTTGAGTAATTTTAGAGCTTCAATTTCAAGAATAAAGAGAGTGGAAAAGATTTAATGAACTAAAAAATGTAGAGTTTATGTTCTCATGTATAATGTGTATCCTAAAACTTTTTTAGGTAACATATTGCTATTGATAAAGTTAAATATCCTGATGGTTATGCGTAATTTTATATTTACCCAAAATGTTATAGACAATGACCATTTTTTTAAAATATATGTTGTAAATTTGATAAAAAAATTATTAACTAATATGAAAAAATTATTTTTAATTTGTGTTTTATATACAATATTTTAATAAATAAAAGGTGACAATTTTGTCTACCGCTGCGTGGTGTTTGATCTAATTTTTTATCAAAGCAATTTCATGTATAAATTGTAAAAGTGAATGTTTTTACTAAATTAGCGGTATTTAAACATTATTAATTATCCGAGGAGCCACATAGAAATTGGATGATAAAACAATAAGTATAATATCAGTTTTAATTTAGAGTTAGATATAAAAAAATTTCAGTTGTTAAACCACGAACAAATAAAAAAATGGTCGGTTTATTTAAAAAACGATGCCAAATATAAATCATTATACTTATATATCAAAATAATTCTCACAGTAAAATAAAATCGTAGTTAGCTGGAATAAAAAGATATGAAATTCAATTGTATATTACCAATAATAAACTTGTCTTAGCCTCAAAGGAATGGCTCTATGACATACATGATTACGAGTCTCATTGCATTATTATATCAAAATTTAATTTTACATCATGTTTTCTCTACTTTTGATTTTTTTTCACACCTGATAATAATTATTACATGCCTCCTGATTGAGGCTCACATAACAGTGTAGTAGTTGCATAATCTAATTTTTATCGTAAACTTTATATTTATTAGAATAGTCAATCATTCAAGATAAACTTCTAATTGTATCTTATATTTCTTCATCTCTCAAATATAACTTATTTACTGTTAAAAAATAAAAGTTATAAGAGTTAAAAAGTTGAATCATTTGTCAAAACAATTTTACATGCTGACAAACAAAAGAGTCTCATGTAAGAATATTCATCACATATTGTGGTACGATCAAAATTGAATATGGCCTTTTTAATGAATATTAGCATTTCCATTATCCTCACTTTAAAAAAAAAAAATTATTAATTTTTTGTGAGCGTTATAAGTGCTGAGGAATGAGAATTTCTAAAACAAATGTCGAAAATACCGATGTCGTGGTGTTTGCGAAGACTTGGTAGTTGTTGATTTCATGGGTATCTAATTGTTGCTCCGCCGAGTATCTTCGAATGGAGGAATGATTTGTATGGAGATTTTGTTGAGCCTTCTAGAGCAATGATGCCGTAGAAGTTTAAGAATTTGCTCTGATTAGTTTCCCAATTCTATTGGATTTCGCTTTGGTCTTGCCGTTTTTATTCTGAGTTTCTTGCTTTTAACTATGTATCTGACGGCTTCTTGGTATGGTCTTTGCTATTGGACTGTCATTGATATTGTAATGTTCTTGAAGCTTCTCTACTATGGGTTACGAAATCTGCCTTATGTATTTATTCAGATTCTTATGCAATCTGATAATGAATTCTCTTGTTAAGGATGTATTTTTTTTCGGTTGTATTTAGATGCCTAGATATTTATAAGGCTGTATTTAGGTATTTTTGGGTATATCTCTTAACTTTGTAATTTTATTTAATATATATTTAATGTTTTTTTAAAAAAAAACAACTACGTGGAGTAATATTTTCAATTTTTTTTAATATTTATAAAATTATTACTCATTAATTTTTTTTTTAACATTTTAAAATTTTATTTACCCTATTTATTTAGGTTTTATACAAAATTAATGTTACTTAAACAAACCACTAAAATCATTAAAATTCTATTTAATTATATTTTATGGTAATTTAGAAAATAGTTTCGGCCTTTTTTAATGGTTCCCTTAACTAACAGATTATGATCATATTAACATTTGAAAATATAAACTTTTTATATCGTTAGATTTTTTAGATATTCGATGTATATATAAATAAAATAGTAAAATAAAATCTCAAAAATGGCAAAAAGAAATTATAGATAAAAAAATAGAAATATTTTATTATTATTAATTCTCATATTTTTTTATTTAATTTTTTATAAAAACAAATATTCTAGATAATTTAGATGAATATGGATAAAATAGAATATTTAATTCATCAGATGTAGTAGTTGTAAATTATGGCCCAATAATTAAATAATCACCACTAATTTAGACTAAGTCGAAGAATAATAATATAAAAATATTATAAATTTTTATTATATAAATAGCGTGTAACAGTTAATATATTGTATTTTATAAGTAAAAAAGAAAGGCTAAAAAGCACATGTGGTTCCATGTTTACCACTTGTATCAACTTGGTCCCATTTCTTCAATCATGCATAGAACTCATCCCATCCTTTTTCTACATTTTTAGTCCCTCCGTACATGTGAAGCCTGTGTGCTTAACACGTCGCATCAGTTTTTGTTGCAAGAATGGTCCCCCAATTTTTTTTCCAAAATTACCCCTTCCCATTCCATCTCAGCAGCCTTGTCACCTTCCACCATTTACCTTTAGTTTTTACCGTTTAACTAAAAAACTTACCATTTACCCTAACTTAACAAACAGAACGGATCAAACCCTAACTTAATTAACCAAACGCGAAACCCAATATAACCCAACCCAGCCCGTAGCAATATAACCCGACCCGTTTCCCTTCCTCCAAATCAGACGCGTCTCCATCTCTCTCCTCTCTTTTACTCGAAATCCGCATTAGTCAGTTTCTCTCCTTGGATGCCATTTTTAATGTGTTTATTTTTTACAAATCATTGAAACGATTAAAACAAACACGCAAGAGGAAAATCCTAACCCTAGGATCACCGCATTTTACTGTGTTTGTTTTCCACCGTTCACTTGAGTGCTCTATCTTAACGCGGTTTCCGGCGGAGATGCTGGTGGTTCTGCCGTAGGTGGACCGAAAAAGATGGAACGGTAATGACATTCTCACTTTACAATCTCGCCGCAAAGATAAGGATTCATTGCGAAGGAGGAGAAACCGAATCGTAAGAAAGCGTTGGTTACTGGTACTGCTCCGGTGAGGTTGTTAGACGAAACGTTGAACGTTTGCAGAAAGGTTTGGTTTAGCGGAGGAATCGATCCAATGAATCCGTTTGAGTCGAACCGGAGGTAGTACAATCTCTCTAATGAAGCTAAACTCACGGGGTAATGTACCAGTCTGTTGAATGACAAATTTATATAACAATTAGGGTTTATTAAATATAAAAGCACACATTAATGTACCTTTCTCTGATACTTTTTCTCTTTTTCGTTTCTCGAAATCGGTGAGTTGTAGGATTCTTAATCGGTGAAGCGGTGATGTAGCGTACATTAAATATAAAAGCACACATTAAACTAATATGCTGTAGTGGCTCAGTTGGTGAAAGCAAGTGAGTCTTACTTACCCACAAGGTCACAGGATCGATACCCCTTTATAGGTTTCTGATAAATCGATTTAATTTTCAGGTGGGCTTAGTGGGTTCGATTTAATTTTCTGGTGGGCTTAGTGTGAATTGGGTTCGATTTAATTTTCTGGTGGGCTTAGTGTAAAGTGGGTTCGATTTAATTTTCAGTTGGCTTAGTTTAAAGTGGGTTCGACCCGGTCCATTTATAATTATGGTGTGGGTAAATGGTAATTTTTTATGGTAAATCTGAGTTGGCATCCTAATTGGCATGGAGAGGGGCATTTTTGGAAAAAAAATTAGGGGACTATTTTTGCAACAAAAATTGATGTCACGTGTCAAGCTCACAAGCTTCACATGTCCGGGGAACTAAAATTACAAATTAAAAAAAGGATGGGGATGCGTTCTATGCATGATTGAAGTAAGGGGATCAAGTTGATACAAGTGGTAAACATAGAGACCACGGGTGTTTTTTAGCCTAAAAAAACTATAGTTTTATGAAATTACAAATTCATTTGATTTCGACGCATTGAAATCATGGATCCAGTTAAGAGATGTAGTATATAAAATCTGCTATTGAAAATAAATATACGGTTTTCATTTGAAGATCCTAGAATTCCTAAAAATTTATAAACAAATATTTGTTTCGAGTTTAGACTTAAAAATAAAATATATGTCGATTATTTTTTATATCTTTTTTAAATTTTGAAACTTTAAACGTTAGAACTCGTTAAGAGTTCATGTCTATCACTCATGCAAATAAACATCTCTTGAAGATTTTTGTGTATCACGCAAATAATACATCAGATTTATTCCATTAACAAACACAAAAATTTCAACATATAACAATTTTTATAGAATATGTTTAGTTAAATGTTTATATGTATTAGGGTTTTGGTCATAGACCTAATAATTGGTATCAAAGGTTTATTATAAGGCATTTTGAACTATTACATTTATTTACAATCTCATTTCAACCTTGAATTTTGTGATAAATACAAAAAATTATAATTGAGTTTTGATATGTTTGCATGACTTAAAGGAAGAATTAATATATTTATATGAACTATGATTATAAATATCATATCTATATTTGAAACGTGATTATAGATTTAGATAGAAATTTTGATTTAAAAAAATCTATATATTAAAATCATTATTAAATTTTTTTATCAAAACATTGATATCAAAAATAATTCTAGTTTGGATTGAAATATAATGTTTTTCTATATTTTTTCAATAATGCTAATAAAATGATTCATTTTTACGGTGATTTTTACGGTGATTTAAAGTGGTGACAATGAAACGAGTGCACTTTCGCATGCAGCACAATAAGTAAAATTCTTGCTTTTTTGTCGGTCTATTGTTTCCAACCACTACAACTAGCAGATTCTCCTATACGACAACCAAATAATTTATCGTAACAAGACCATATCTCACTATGGTGTCACCGTTAATTGTTGCAGTTTTTTTATTATATCTTTATATAAGTTTTTGGCCAATGAACCCTTTAAATTTTGTGTGTTCAATTTTCAGTGATATTAGGATTTATTATGTTAGTTTTACGCTTTCTTATGCACATAAAGGTTATATGTTTAGTTACGATATGACTCTCTATCTCTAATAATGTTTTAAAGTAGTATAGTTATGCTGCCCAACTTATAATTATTTTAAGTAGCATGTTAGTAATGATACGATTAAATTACCCTTGAGATGTATGCGTAATATCATTAAATCGATGAGGAATTGAACATTGGGATGTAAGAGATGATGTCCTACATCCCTAAAGATTTCTTATTTAGGTTATAAACTAAATAACTTCAATCCTTCTTCGTAAATATGAGCACTCTTTACTATATTAATGCAAGTTATTCTTTATTAGGGTCATATGATCTAAAATATTCCCTAAGATGTTCTTAGTGTGACTGAATACAAACACAATCATCATTACATAAACCACTTGTGCACAGTTAGAATATACATACCGTTGAATAATAGGGCACACTGGTCATGTCACATGGATGACCTCTAAGTTAGCATATTTTATAAAGAAGGTTTGAGTGCTCACCTAATCGACCATTAGTGTATGCATAACCTGAACCCCAACATAATAGTATGCATACATATGAGGGTGTAAAAAGTAAAACATGTTTTAGTTTCCACACTGATGCACCATATACTCATGCACAATTAGGATTAAGTGTTGAATAGTGTCATGAAATATTTGTGTATGCTTCAATAGAAGATTTGTTTCTTTATATAAAAAATTATCATAGACCAATAATGTTTTTCTTGAAAAATTGGTCTCCACGTGTAATATATAGCGCATTGAAACCAACTGTCTATGTTGAGGATGACAACGAGATTATTTTATATAAATATTAATCCGGTCATAAAACTTGAGAAAATATTGTCCCTTATGTTAATTCATATAGTCTGATCTTAAAATTATAAGAAAATGCTGACCTTTACGTCTTTTAGTAATATGTCATTATTATATGATTTTAAACTAAGCTCTAAATCATACCTCTTAATAAATTAAATTTTAAATCATATATGTATAATGGGTATATAATATGTTTGTGCATTGGGAATATCAAGATATCCGACATACTATGAAAGTGGATGAATCTTTTCTCATATTTTGAAATTTGAGTGGAGTATAAGAGACCTATAATAATAGGGTATGGTCCAACTGTATAAGTATGATGATATCATAATAAACTTTATATACATAATATTAAGATACTTTAAAATTTTCATGCCAAAATTTAGATTTTTAGTGTTTTAGTTTTTTGAATTTCATCAATTTTTTTAAAATATTAAAAATTCTACTGATTAAGATACCACATTGTTAACACTAGATTACATTATAAACAAAAGAAAGATCAATTTTTTTTCAAATAGTCATGTATAAGTCTATTACAACTTCTAAGTTTTAGAGTTTATTTTTTACTAGCCTTTAACAAGACCATCATTATTAATAATGCACTCAAGCTTTTCTCATCGCAATTCAATTATATTGTGGGTTTTATTTGTTGTCAGCATGAGAATTGAACAATAAGAGGGTAAATATTTAGTTTTATCAATTAATAGTGGATAATTTTAAAGATTATATAAGTAAATAAGAAATATAACTTAGTTGTCTATAGTTTCAGATTTTAAGAAGGTTATATAAAATTTAGGATAATACTGAATTTCTTCTGAAAAAATTGAGATAAATTCAGAAAGGACATGAGAGATTTGAGTTTCAGTTGTTGATAGATCAGGATAAAATCAAGCTTTATAGTATGAGATGTAAATTGAATATAAGCTGTTTAGCCTACGTAGATGATATAATATTATTCTTAAATGGATCTTTGCCTAGTGTTAAGAACCTTGTTTGTTTTTTAGATTTATACCAACAGTTATCTGGTCAGCAGTTAAATAAAGAAAAGTCCTCTTTTCTAACTTCACCTAAAATAAACAGAAACAGACTAGAACATCTTAAAGATTACTTAGGATTTAAGTTTTCTAAACTACCTTTTACATATTTAGGTATACCAATTCATTCTAATAACTTTGCTGAACATTTTGAAGGTTTAATAGATAAGGTTAAGGATAGAATTCATGACTGGAACTGTAAACATATATCCTTTGGTGGTAAGATGACATTAATTAACTCAGTACTTATGTCTTATCCTATATATTACTTACAATCAGTTAAACTTCCTTTAAAAGTTGTTTCTAGGTTTAATAAGCTTTTAAATAAGTTTCTTTGGGGATGTAATGATTTTAATAGATGTATGCTTTGGACAAGCTGGTCTAGTTTATGTAAGCCATTCAAGGAGAATGGTCTTAACTTTAGGAATTTAGAAGATATTCAATCTGCCTTTGCATATAAATTATGGTTCTCTTTTCGTAGTAAGAGCTCCTTATGGTCTAAGTTGCTACATTCTAAGTATTGTAATGATATTCATCCTTTGCAAGCTAGATTAAGGAATACTGATTCGAAAGTTTGGAAAAGAATGTTGGAAGTTAGGCTAGAGGCAGAAAAGCATATTAGGTGGAAATTAGGTCAAGGTAATATAGATTTCTGGCTAGATCAATGGAATGACATGAAACCACTAATCCTATTAACTGATTCTAATTATCATCACTATCAGCAAACAAAAGTCAGTAAATAAATCACTAATGATACTTGGGATGTAATTAAACTTCAAAATAGGCTGCCTTTGCAATATGTTGATAGGATCATTAAAACTCATATAAATCTAAATGTTTCTGATTCTGCTATTTGGAAGTTGTCTAGTGATGGTTCCTTTAAATTAAAGGAGACTGTGTTAGAAATTAGGCATAAGCATTTTACATCTATTATTAGAGACAAAATATGGAACAACATATCTCCTAAAAAATGCTCATTCTGTCTTTGGAGAGTCTTAAACAATTGGATTAGTGTGGATACTATTCTTCAGTCAAAAGGATTTCATCTAGCTAGTAAGTGTATGTTCTGTGAAAACACTGAATCATTACATCGTATTTTTGTATCCTGTGACATTGCTTGGCTGGTATGGAATTTCTTTACTGAAAAGTTTAATATCATAATAGGTAGACACATGACTATTAATCACATTGTAAATATTTGGTTTCCATCAACTCCTAAAAGAGTTCATATTAGAACTGTTTTGCCTTCTATGATTATTTGGTGTATCTGGAAAGCCAGAAATAAATGTAGGCATAGTAATGTTACTTCTTCACATAAGCAGATTGTGAAGCAGATCTTGTTAATGCTTACTTCTTTAGATTTAGCTCATGCATTATCTAGTAAGCATTGGTCTCCTGATTTTAGTTCAGCTAAACAGCTAGGTTGTTTTAATCATATAAAGTTTATTAAACCTTTCATGTACATTAAATGGACTGTGCCTGCTTGTAATCGTGTCAAACTTAACTGTGATGGATCTTCTTTAAGCAATGGTGAATCTAGTTATGGATATATAATAAGAGATAGTTTAGGCAACATAATAAAGGCAAAAGGGGATGTGATAGGAAAAAGTACTCCTATCTGTGCAGAAATTGCTGGATTATTAAATGGATTAACTTACTGTAATGAGAATGATCTTAAATTAGTTGATATTGAGTTAGATTGCTTAGTTTTGTTTAATATGCTAGCTTCTGGTTTGAGTCCTTGGTACTTAGAACATAGTTTATTATATTGTAGACAGCTGATAGTTTCACAAATGACAATTAGACACATTTATAGGGAGCAAAATCTGGCTGCAGATTGGCTATCTAAACATGCTTTGAAAGTTAAAAACAGTTTTTGTATTCAATCTCACCATAATTTCAGTGAGCTAGCTAGCATATTAAGGGCTGATAGCTTGGGTCTAGGAAATTTTCGTTTTACTTAATATCAGTTCTGTGTGAATTATCTGACATTGTTTAGCAAGTCGTAAGACTTGACTATATGTTTTATCTTTATTTTGCAGGTCTTAGATTATCAGCAAAGGAGTAAAGGATGAAAGGTTGAAATCCATGAGGCATATAAGGGATGGAGAAGTCGAATAGAACACAAGAAATGGGACATGAAGCTTTTCTCTATAAAGAGGATAAAGTGAATTCAAGTGTGTTGTAATGAAGAAGAGGTTTCCTTTTGTAATCTTCTTCATTGTAAAATTACTGAGCTATTGGCTCATAAACTCTTGTAACATTTTATTTCAACATTAATAAATAAGTTCTTTCTTGGGAAAAAAAAGATTTGAGTTTTAGTTTAGACAAAAACATTGTTTTCCACGTCTTTAGTTTGGTTTACATTTCAATTAATCTTTCAACTCTTAAAGATACGTGATAAATTGAGACAATTGCAACCATCATGTTAGTGATCATCAAACATATTTATTAGATAATGACTATTTGTGTATGGATGATTTGTAAAATGGATAAGTTGATATATACATAATTTTATTTTTATAAAATAATTATACATACTAATGTATCATAGTTTAAAATAAATTGAAAACTTGAAACAAATAAGTATACAAACATTCTAGTAATAAATTTAAAGACGAGGTTGGGAAGTTAGTTTCTTAAGGTTTTATATATCTTGTCTGTAATTTTGGTTATTCATAAATATTTTATACAATACATACATATATATATATATATATATAAATTTGAAAAAATATGTTCATATAGACCAATAAGTCATATAATAAATGTTAACAAATATTGAGACAAAAATGTCTAAAATAAACTAAATTATTCTTAGATTACTTTTGGAATTATGATAAATAAATTTAATTACAAATAGGAAGACAATGACAAGTTCAAATCTTTTAAGGTTGGATTTAGTAAAAAAATTTGTAAAATAATTAAATATGTTATATTGGACCTGCTGTTCATCGCTTCAATGGAAAATGTCTTGATCTGCTTTGTTTAGTTAAATATGCATTTTTAACTAATATATCGAGAAGTAGTTATTAAAACTCCATAATTTCATTTTGAATATAGAAAAAACATGTTAGACATATTTGAATATTTGTGGATTTATAGATGTCCTTTAAAAAGTCAATCCTACAAGTCGTTTATTTTATTTTAACATTCATCCATTTTATAGATATTTGTTTTAATGAACCTACAACCATATTAAGATTTAAGACCCTGCATTAATTATGAGGATATTAAGTTTGAAATGAAGTATTTTAGGAGCAAATCGAATTAATTTGTTTAAATTCAAACGACAAAGATTCAATTTTTCATTATCGATAATCTCTTAATCGCAAGAATGATCACTTCTTTCATAAATTATTGTTTAAATCTCGATTTAAGAACCAATTGTTGTAGTTATTCATGAAGAACACATTCAACCTAAAAATATAATGCAAACTAAAGATAATATAATCATTTACAGTGGTCCACAAACATGGAAAGCTGACATACTCTATATTTCAGGTAATATATTGTACTTTTATAAAGAATTTGGTGAGAAAATTAAGATTCTAGTGATGTAATTGAGAAATTTAGTTTCAGATTATATAATATTGTATAAAGTTATAGCTCTCAAATGTGGATTATTGTAACAACGGTGAAAAATTACGTTGTAATTTTAAAAAAATAGTTAATATATTTAATACTAAGCATGATAAAAAAGTATACAAAATATGTAGAGTATCTTGTATTGAACAAATTTCACCTAACTTAAAAATTTCTTTTAAGTGAATTGTCATTCAGCTAAATAGAATATACTTTAAATATAATTATAATATATTTCTAAATTGTGACATTGAGAAAACTTAATAATGATAAGGGAGAAATTCGCCAATATTAATAAAAAGGAGTCAATTGTGAATAGAAGGAAGTTAATATGTCTATTACAGTATTTATTGTTTATTAGAGGATAATGTGTAAACAATGTATTTTATGAAGGACTACAAGAGAAATAAAACAAGGCCACCAAGGACATTAATGGGTCCACCCTTCCCCATTATAAAAGGAGACCCATTATTCTTGGTAGGTGGGATAATTTTTGGATATAATAATTTCTTTCTACTTTCTCTCTCTAGAATATTCTCTCTAGAACATTGAGCCTTAGTCACATCAGGTCCAAGATCCAATATTATTCTCTTTTGTCATTTATTCTCTCATCAAATATATATATAGTGGATGTTAGATTTATATGTGTGATATAGATTTGCAAAGTTTATAAGAATAAAACGTATAGTAGACTCACTAACATCTAATAAATAAATAAAATATATTTAATTCGTTGTCGTTAAATAAATTAGAATAAAATAAATAATAATAAACTCTGTGATTTAGTTTTTTAGCTAAGTTTGTAGGAAAGAAAAATTATCGATTTTTTTCATCTTCCACAACTAAGGTTTCATGCCCAAACTATTTCATGAACATAACAACAATGTGTGTGTTCTTAGTCTAGATGATATTCATATCGAAGTTTGTTATATAAAAGATATTTTTTAAAAATAAATGGAAATAAAGCATGCGACCTTAATACATTTTTAACCATTCGAGTTCTTATATGCTAAAGCATAAAATGTAGCTATGAGATTGCTTTGATATTTTAAACATACGATTGCTTTGATATTATAAGTATGTGATTTGTTTGATATTATAAGGATGAGATTCTTTTTATGTTTAACATACATTTATTGAGTATTTAACATGCAAGTTATTTGAGTTTTACACCACACAAGTTATTTGAATATAAATCGTGCTAATTATTCGATAGACAAACCATGCGACTTCTTTATAATTTAAACCATAATACTTCTGTGAAATCATTAACCATTCGAGTTATTTCATGCATCAGATATCCAAGTACAACAAAAAAACATATCAAAGTATAACAAAAAAATATATCCAAACCCTAGAAAATATGACTTTAGAAACATACAATATATGACAATATATATTCAAAAGTTTAATCTTAATGTAATTAAGATCCACTTACATCTTCACGATCTTTGGCCTCATTTAGAGTAGATTCTTTTGTTACCACTTCCTGATCAGTTGGTACCAATTCTGTAGTTTCTACCTCCCGTAGTGGTGGTACCAGTGGTGTAGTTTCTTCCTCGTTTATAGGAGACTGATTTGTACCGACTATTTGTTCAGGTGGTACCACGACTGAAGTGTCTGCCTCCTTTTCCGGTGGTACTAGTTGTGTATTTTCTGTCTCCTTTAGAGGAGACTGATTTGTACCCATTAGTTGTTCAGGTAGTACCAATACTGTACCGTCTGCCTCCTTTTCAGGTGGTACGACTAATGAATTTCCTATCTCCGGTTCAGTTGGTACCAGCATTTTAGTCTTTGTCTTCATAAGAGGTGATTCAATTGTACAACCTACACGTTCGTTAGTACTGGTGGGAAATCTAGGTGGATCAGTGGTTCTTTTAAAACTCATTCATCAATTTGTGCGGTTAATGTTGCTGTGTCAGGGCTTCCCAGTGAACACAAAGGTACATACAATATTTTTTCAAGATCTTGTTTTTCAGCATAAATTATTTTTTCAAGGTTTTGTTGCTCAAACTTTATACATAACTATCCAATCTGTCACACAATACCAGACATATTAGTATGAGACGTGTGAGGATGAAACAAGCTATAGTGGATGAGAGACATGTATTTACTTGTTTTTTTCTTTTTTGTCAAGCGAACACTATATACATTTCTTATCAACAGAGCTCATGTATGCATTTTTGTTTATTTTTTGTTCCGCTCTCTGATATAAAATAGAACGGGTACGACTTTTGAAATTCATCGTATTATTTATTCAGATGCTGGTCCAAGCTTTGGATGTCGTTGCAGCGCTCTTTGATGTTCTTCGAGTCTTATTCGACTTTAGTGGATTCAGTTTGTATTGGATGAAAAAATCATTAACTGTTAAATTGTATTCATCTTCAATCACTCAGTTTTAGGTGGGGATGTTCGGCTTGGTGTTGAAGAAATGCTTAAGGAGTTGTTTGTTCGGGGTTGAATGGTCGATGGTTGGCTTGTTTGTGGTGGTCTTTTGCTTGTTTTTGGGCCACAATTATATTCATGTTCCTAGGATTTTTAACATCCGGTACAATCACTACAGTTTTTAGGTTCCCACTAGCTTCCTCGTATCCAAATGATGTTCTTTCAGCCTCTGTCAACGTCAAGTGAGCCTAAAAAACCTATGCAATAAAGAACAACCCAGTCAAACATTCGTCACTAGGAATCTTATTGGTTTCCTACAGATCGTGCGATTCATTTAGTTTCGATACATTAGAGTTTTATGATACTACAGCTAAGCGAGTTCTATTATACTAAAACTATGCAAGTTTTATGATCCTTAAACAATACTAGTTTATTTCAGTTCCCAACTATGAGAGTTCTATACACAACATGTGATGACATCGCAAAAAAAAATGTAGTCAAGATTATTTGATACCTTATCATCTTCTAGCAGATAAATCTTTTCAATCATCTCCATAATTGATGGTCTGGACTCTAATCTATACCGTTTGTAGCATCTTAGGATCATGTCTGACTTGGCAAGGGCTTGCGTAGTGGTTGTGTGCTCCATGATGAAGGGTTGCATCACAAAATGTATTACCATCATGACATCTTCATTAAACTTATATTTAATAACGTAGAAAAATTATTACGAATAAAAGTGCACGCACCCGATGAATCTATCCGGTTTTCCGACATCAACACAAGCTCTATTTAACCCAAGAAGCTTCTACAATATTGCTTCAAACCAATTATAGTTGTTTACTTTAGTAAGTTTTTTGAAATAATATATCGATTTCCAACCCAGTATATCTATTGATTGTAAGTAGAACAAGGTAGAGAAAAAAAACAAGATCAATAATTGAGCAACATTAGTCGCATCATTATCTTTGTCGTCCATGATGGATTTGACTATACCTTATTGTAAAACACCGCACACCATGAAATTTCAGTGTTAATTACCATGCTAGATTAATGCAACTGAAAATCCAATTCATAACAGACCTTAGATACAAATATACATTTATCATAACATTTGATATAGATTTGTTATTTTTCGGATGAACTTTTCTTGAACTTCCAGCCATGAAGTATGTTTTTGTGATCTAGGAATCGGTTTTGGTACCTTCTTCGAATCGAGTTAAGAATCATTTTGCGTTGGTTAAAGGAATTTCCTCGGTGCCGTGTTTATGCCTGAAAACAACCTTTATATCGTTGGTCGTTAGCTTGACCAATTTTGGTTGCGAAGGTCAAATGTTCTTTCAAAATCGTATATAATGGTGTGTCTTTTATAGTTTTGATGTGTTCGGATTTGATGATATTGATTTTCATCTGAATTATGATGCTCGCTAATCCTGATCTGTAGAAACATGCTTCCATATACATTTCCTGCAAAAATATGAAATAGTACAAGTTGATTGAAGTGAAAATAAGCACGTTGCTTCTTTGAAACTGGTCAACCATGCTACTTATTTGAAAATTATAGATGCGATTTGTTTAAAAATCAGCCATACTACTTCTTTGGAAAATCAACCATGCTAATTTTTTCAAAAAAAAACACGAGTTTATAAGAATTCAGAATGCACAAACACAACCATGCGATTCCTTCAAAAAATAAACATGCGAGTTTATAAGAATTCAGAGTGCACAAACACGACTATGCGATTCCTTTGAACTAACACAGGATGCCCTACCACAATACAACCATGTGAGTTCTTCGTACCAGAGCTAAAGAAGATACGATATTAGTGTATTTTTAAAGGTTGAATATGCGAGATTAGTGTTACTTTCACATGTACGTTGACATAAAATTGACAATTGAGTCACAAACGACTAAACCCAGAAACACCACAATACACTACAACCTAGAAACAACACAATACACTACAACCTAGAAACAACACAACACAACACATTAAAATTAAAATGTAACATAAAATATACACCGAAGAACCCTAGAAAGTATCCCGAAATAATATTTCCACCAAAACCATAAGCTAGCAGTGGTCGACGATATACCTAACAACAATATGATTTTAACTAAGAATGTAGTTGTAATGAACCACCAACATATACTTTAAATACAGTACAAACCTACAAATACCGAACCTAGGTGATGGTGAAGCGAAGAAATACAGTGAAATTTCTTTATTGTTACGATTATTACATGTAGGATTCTTTAGAGGACTGAACGAGACTGAATCGTCGAATACGTATTCGTGGGTGATGAACAACGACCATCACGCCGGAGGTAGATTGATAGGTAACTGATTTTATGGTTCGTGTGTTTAGTTTGTGGATTTCTTAGGTTTAGTGCTTTTACTTAGATTTAGTGAGTTTGAGAGGAATTGGGTATTGGAAGGTCTTGGTTCGAAAGAAAAAAACAATTCCAACCTAAAATAGCCTATTTATACTAGTGGGAAAGCTTATTTATACTAATGGATATTTTTGTCTATTTTTACGTTCACATATCTATTGGTATTTGATAGTATACAATTTTTGGATATTAAATAATCATTAAATAAATGAATGAATATTTTTAGATGGTTTTCTCTTAAATAGTTTCTAGAAAAATCATAAACTATATTTTATAATAAAACTAAGAAAAGATTCATCTAAATTTGTATATGTATTTTATAAAAAATAAAGTCAACGTGTTTGTCTCACAATATACTAAACTTGCATATACATAACTAAAAATCTATAATAATATCTTAAAATATTACGCTAATCTAGACAAACTTAATTATTTTTATTATTTGACCAATATTTTGTCACGAAAATTACTATGTTCCAATTATAAATATTATATAAAATATTTATACTTCTCTTTAATATCTTTTTATAACAAAAAAAAAAGCTCCGCCTTTACTACTAAACATCTATTTTCTGGGTAGAAACTATATATCTTCTTATCTTCAATAACGTAATTTATGTAAAAGTATTATAAATCCAAAAGGAAATTGTTGTTTGAGAACAAATTCAGGAACCATTCAATGACTTATTAGATACCAGAATTTTGAATATCCCATGTATTTCAAACGAAGACATAACATTTTTTTATACATGTATTATGTTAATAACATTTTTTTAAAATACATCTCTAAAGCATCCCAAAAAATATATTAGTTTTTAAAATGATCATACCGCAAAAAAAGAAAAAATAATTTTTTTAGTATATTATAAAATTTTTAGTATATTTCTTTTGATTGTAGATCAAAAGTTTGCATTTCATAAAGATTTATGAGTCAACAACGTGATTGAGCAAAATAAATAATTGCTACTTTCTATTTCCCTTTCTTTTTATAAATTCCACCACCTCTCTCATTTCTTCCATATCAAGACTTTTGTTATCTTTTCTCTTTCTAATTTACAAAAAAAAGAAATGTATAGACTAGATTTTCTAGAATTTCAAGAATCTTCCAAATATTGTGCTTCCAAACAAGGAGTAAGCATCAAGAAACATTACAAGGAGTAAGATTTTCTAGATTTTCTATCCGACCAGTTCCATTTCATCAAGTTCCTTTCTTGTTTCGCAATCTGGTAGTCATGCATTTTATCTTCTTTGATGGTAACAATGTCGGAACGGACACTGTCCAGCTGATCCTCCGTTGAAGTATCCGTGAGTTGGCAGTTGAACCGGTTAAACGCAACATGACGTTCGAAGTCGTTGAGGTCGGAAACCAAATGTACACGAAATTTTATTAGAACGGACTGTTAACAAAGGAACAAAATAAAGAGGAAAACGACTAGGGTTTTTGTATTATTCAGAAGTGTGTATTACATAGAGTCTAAATCTATTATTTATAGATAAACTATATGGGCTAATGAGCTTATACCTTATATCTCTAATACCCTTTCTCAAACTCGCAATGCTTATTCTTGCATTGTGAGTTTGTTACACAAAATAAAAAAAAACAAAATTGAAACATCGATGAATCAAAACAAAACATCAAAACCAAAATCGAAACGTCAAAACCCAAAAATCAAACTCTAATCTTCAAGCTCCAATCTTCAAACTCCAATCGTCAAGCTCCAATCTCCAAACTCCAAAACTAAAAACTAATCGAAACGAAATACAAACACCAAACGAATCTAAACGAAGTCAAGCAAAGCCAAACAAATCCAAAACAAAACCAAACAAGTCCAAACGAAGCCAAACGAATCCAAACAAAGCCGAACCAAGCTAAACGAATCCAAACAACTTCAAACGAAGCTAAACGAAATCTATATACGAAGAACGACATCTAAACACCAAAACGAAATCCAGACGAAATCTCAATGGCATATACCCAAACTAATATAAAAAAAACTAAATTCAATTTCCAATTTCTGATTGCTAATTTTAAATTTCCAAAATCAAAATCAATTTGAATTTACAGTTTTACCAACAAGACTGCTGCAGTGTTCCAGTTGCGATTTCTCCCAAACATAATCCGACCGGTCATATTGAAGGGTTAGATCTGCCAAACAGGCTTTCCAAAATTCAGTAAAAGCGAACATCGTTTGCCTTTCGATCGGACCGTTTTATTGGAGCTGCACACAGCAGATCCGAAAACCGAAAACTATATCTATTCTGACGAAAAGCAGATCGAAATTTCCAACACAAATCCAATCGAAAAACAAGATAAAAAAAATTGGAAATCACACAAAAACAGATCCAAAACAATATCAATACATAATCCAAAATTGTCGAACAGATCCAAGATTTCCAAATAAATTCAATTCCAAACCGAAATCCAAGACTACTACAAAATTGAATACCTGGTAGATCTACAAAAATTCCGGCGGACAGCTAAAACAACTGCCCGCCGGCACAAAGGAAGACACCAAAAATTCAAGATCTAAGCCAAAGCTCTGATACCATGTTAACAAAGGAACAAAATAAAGAAAGAGGAAAACGGCTATGGTTTTTGTATTATTCAGAAGTGTGTATTACATAGAGTCTAAATCTGTTATTTATAGATAAACTATATGGGCTAATGGACTTAGGCCTTATATCTCTAGCACGGACCACCTAGCTTTCATCTTATCCAAACGCCTTGAAATTCTAGACGACTAGACGCCATCCCTGCTTTATAGGAAATACATCTGGCATAACATTGCCTCCAAGTACTGTTTCCCTATTCTTCCTCGTACGTTGTACCAACTTCGATTGAGGCTTTCATCAGATATTCATCTTCCAACTCAGTCCATGCAGACATATTTGTACAATTTATTTGTAATTTAACTTTTAATGGTTAGAGAGCGTCTATTCATTGACTATTTTGTCTTTAGATAACGTAATTCAAGTAGAGCAATCAATACATGAACATGACACATGTAAGATTTGGATAACATAATCCAACTAGACCAATAAACACATGACACATGTAAGATAAGGATAAGGGAAAACATTACTCCATGAAGTTGCAATAAAACATCTCCTGCCAAAAAAACATCTCCCGCCTATAAAAAAGACATGAAATCTAGTCTTGTAAGATATCCACCAAACAATTACTACTAAAAATAAACATGAATACTTTTAGAGATGGAGTACCTTTTTGTCCAACCGCTCCAGTGTTTGTTGCTCTTGCCATTTAAAATTAAGCAAGAAGCGGCTTCCGTATGGAACATGACGGTGGTAGATTACATCGCTAGGTACATGGTAGCGTATATGGAGGATAGGATTGCAAAAAGGGAGGAGATGGATAATCTTGAAGATAACATGGGATACGACTTCAACTACTGAGCATTATGCTTTCTTGAGTTCTATTTTGAGTTTTCATATTTTGATAAGTTGTTATTTCAACTATCTTACTTGTACGCACCTATTTGAAGCTTTGCATGATTGTTGTTTTACTTTAAGGTTCACTTTAACTGTTGTTTCGAACTACCTTTGTTATGAAATAGAACACTACCTTTGTTTCTAGTAGAACATTAAAGATTTTCTATAAAATATAAATAAGTTGATTAAATAGGATTTAAAGATATAAAAAAATAATGAGTAACAATTTTAAAAAATTAAAAAAACAATTAAAAAAACTGACCTAGCCTATTGCCGCCACAAAATGACAGAATGGAACTTCATTCCGCCAATGTGTGGCGACAATAGGCCAAACTTTATAACACGTAAACAACAAAACAACAACTTAAACCTATTTGAATCTAATATTATAAGACATATTCAATTAGAAGTCGTTCTCTAAGTCCACTATGAGTTGCTCACATTCTAAGGAATGAGTCGGCGTGAGATTTTGTAGTCTTGAAAATACGCGGACTCTATCTAACAAGGGGATCGACCAAGAAATAGTGTCTTCTCCAGCCGTGCGCATCCATGTTGGATCTATAGTCGGTAAAGGTGATCCTTGAACCAAATCAACCTACAATTTGACATTGAAACTTATTTTACCATTTGTATAATAAATAACTAAATACTTTTACATTAAAAATGATTTACTTACGTGAACAAAATGGTTTGTATTCACGAAAGTTACATTGATCTCCTTTATAGAACCATCATTTGGTGGTGTATTTTTCACCGCTAAGTAATCCGTACATCCACCGGGAGCTAGGCAATAGAAAATACAATTGAATGTTGTCGCGACTAGTTTTCCGCAACTAGGCAACGACATCCGATTTTCTAACGGTGCATTATCTTTTTTATAAGTCAACCGGTATATCTCCTTATCGACTTCGCTTTTGTCATCGTAATATGCGACACGTTTATAAAACTCCCGGTTGCTCTTTAGCTCATGAACCATGGCTTCTCTAACCATTTTCCATCCACTTTCGTACCCGACCATACCATGCGCGATGGTTCTTAAACCAAACTCGCGACGGGTGTTAAATGTTTTTGAGTTTCGATACTACCGTGAGACGCAAACATTTCATGTTTGGCATATTCGTGATATGAAAGATCTCTTTTCGTAGAATAATCACGTTGGAGTTTACTATCTTTACCCCAAGAACGGCCGCATCCGCCAACACGTTTGGGAGTTCTACCGCGCGTTTTAACATTTTCAAAGGGTTCGCAAAGGAGTGTAGTCGATGGTTTCAAAATTTCTTGTATTTTGTTTCTATGATATCAGATATTTTAGCTGCTGAATCTTGATTAAATTCGATGAGCAGTTCGGACCATAACCATTATTATAAAAAAAAACCAAACATGACAAATGTAATAAATAGTGACTAAGATAGATGTTGGTCACTTCACACCAAGTTACTAATGGGTCTTTAATCTGGACCTGATAAGCCCATGAGTCATTAATTAAGTATAAATACCCCAACCACTTTCATTAGTAGGGGTAATCAGAATTTACTGCTAGCACACAACTTAATTATCTCACTACTCTCTAACTTAAACATTAAATTCATCAAAACATTTTATAAAAGTAATCTTAGAAAGAAATTAACCACACCAAATTGGCGACCACAGTGGGAGCACAACGGTGCCTGAATTTCACAATTCAAAACAAGCAAACAAATTTGTTGGGATAGATGCGAATGAGCTGAATATACCACTTCCTGAGATGGAAGTTGCAAAGGAAAACAATGAGTATACTGCCGATGAGCGCAACCAATTGAGAGCTGAAATAGAGGCGCTAAGAGCAATAAAACAAGCAGAGAAATTGCTCAAAGAAAAATCTGGTGCGTTAGTAATTCACCACACTAACAATCTTGGAGAAATCGAATAGTCCTTGCAGACCCATCTCAGTTCTAAGAACACACACCGATCTAAACCTGTGGAGAGTTCAACATCTGGGTCCTTTGGTAGCTTATCTAATGAGGCAGAGCTTGAAGAATCAGTGTCTTCAAGCACCGATGAAGGGCGATTAAAAAATAAAATGAGGCTGACTAAAAAACAGTCAAGAAAAATAAAAGGCATGGTAGGCTTAAGAAGCACCATGACAAGGGTAAATGGTCAAATCACCAGCATATTGACCAGTTGCTAATTGATCATTTTGCTTTCCAGTCCGAACCAGTTATTTTTGCTACCCCTAATGAAGATATTGTTTTTAGCCGTAGCAAAAATTGGAGGCAATCCCCTTTATCCACAAAAATACTCTCTGGACTTCTTCCTAAGAGGTTTGATAGCTCCAAGATGGAGAAATATGATGGGAGTCGTGATCCGGACAACCATCTAGAGCAGTTTAATAACTTTATGACGAATTTTGACGATGATGACAACCTATTGTGTAGAGCCTTCTCTCAAACTTTCGCAGGAAATGCCCTAAAATGGTACAACAGTCTTCCTCAGGGGTGCATAAGAAATTTTGATGCATTCTAGGTTGCCTTCCGGAGGCAATTTGTTGGAATTAAGAAACTCAAAGGTAATGGGGACACCATTATCCATTGTGCTCAGAAGCCGAACGAGTCCCTAAAGGAGTACATCAATCATTTTGTGAAGACAAAGAATGGGCTAGCAGGCTTTCAACAAGTTGAAATTGCTTCCCTCAGACAAGGTTTAAATCAAGGTAATCTAGCCGATTCAGTGACTCGGAAGAAGGCTATGACCTGGGTGGTTTGTTGAATCAAGTGGGAAAGTAAATCAATGTAGAGGAGACCATGAAAACCAGAGTACACCGCCAGGTTAGGTACACACCTACAACAATAACACCTCCAACTACTAACTAATCTGGTTACAGAGCAAAAGAGACTGGACAAGGATCTAACAGGTCGAAGCAAATTTAGTCTAATCAGATTCAGAGTCAACAGGTCAGAAATAAGAGGGGGGCTTGGGTTCAGCTTGAGTGGTTTGCTGAATTGGGGGAGAGTGTGGCTACAATTTATGATAAAACTAAAAATAAGGTGCATTTTTAGAAAGCCAAAAACATTGCAGTCCCCTAGAGAAAATCGGAGCACCCGTTTCTGCCAATACCACAATGACATAGGCCATGATACGCATGATTATATAGCCTTGAAGCAGGAGGTCCAGAACCTCATTGAAAGGGGAAAGTTAGGAACCTATGTAAAAAACGAGGGGGAAGCAGAGCGAATAATGCATAAGCTAATACTCTTTGGACTGGTCCTTCAACAATCTTGGGACATCTACACAAGAGGGTGCAATGGTAATTGTTGAAAGATTTGATGTAGACTCTGAGTATCTTGATCCAGATCCGAGTTGAAATTAGTTCGGGTTGATAATAGACAAGACCAAATCGGTTTCCTGTCTGATTAGCTTTTTTGAGTCACTAACTATTTTCAGAGGGGATACTATGACTGTGCATTCTACTTCATCCAAGAAGATGCATGTCAATAATTTGGCCACCCAGTTGGATGGTGGACTGTCCACCCACCAGTGTCAATCCCCATCCCCCTTTATAGTTTTTGATGAGGATGACCTAAGGGACACTGCATGGCCTCATGAAGATGCGGTGGTAATAGGGGCTTCAATAGGGGGAAACGATATAGGCCGAATTTTGATTGATACATGCAGTTCGACAATCATCCTGTTTTTAAGCTCCTACAAGCAAATGAGAAACCATTCGGTTATACAACGTTCAAACAGAAACAATGTAGGCTTCACAAGAAATTTCACAGATGTAATTGGGGAGTTTGAAGAGGAAGTATTGTTGGGAAAGGGACCCTTTAAAAAGATGGTAAGAGTACTGTTTGTTGTGGTGGATTACCTAACATCTTACAATGCAATATTTGGGAGTTCTTGGTTCTCTAGAATGCATGCTGTGGCCTCTATGATCCAACAATGTTTGAAGTATGCTGTCCAGGGACAAGTAGGTGTTGTCTGGAGCAGCCAGAAGATAGCCAGGGAATGATATACAACAGCCCTTGCCCTTAAGACTCTAGGGGCAGTCAGAATTAACAAAGATTAGCAGTTATTTGAGCCTTTTGATAAGGAAAATGAAATCGATGATCCCAGGGAGGCTCCCAGTGTTATAATACCTATTGAGGAGGTTGAAACCCACTCCATCGTAGAGGGCAAGATTGTTAAAATTAGTTCTAAGCTGACACCGAAATTAAAGCACCGGTTATTATCTTTTTAAATTAATAATCAACATGTTTTTACATGGTGTAACAGTGATGTCACTAGAGTGCCAGCTGATATTATTTCCCATAAGTTCCTTTAATTTATCTATAGTGGTATCAGCATATGCTTCGACAGATTCGTTAGCTTCCTGCATAGACTTGGCTTCCCAAGACTTGATTTTTTCTTCTAACTATTTCTTAGTCTTTTTCCAAGAGTTTCTTTTTCACCAAGGATCCGATCTATAGTTTTTTTATTTGTCTTCTGCTAATATTTCAATAAAGTAATCTCAGTAGAGCTGGATGTCCTCAGTTTCTTGAGATCATCTTGAACTTTAACTACCTCATTTTTTACTTATATTCACCTCCTTTTTTAATATATCAGCCTCTCTGATCGCCTTTTTCAGCCTTAGCTATTTCCTCTTTAAATAGAAATTTGTAATTTTCTGTTTTCATCTTGAAGAGAGAAAATGGTTCCTCTTGGAGATTTGACCTCTCTTTCCAATTCGACAACAGGTTTCATATAACCCATTATTGAATACCCAACTGTATCATTTTCCTTTTAAACATCAAAAGGTATTTCATCCTATATTATGTTGGGTGCAGTACTGCGAAAGGCCTTGTCGAATGCTTCATAATCGGACTCTGTCAAGTCGTCCATTGGATTATTGACTCCATCAGTAGTTTCTCCCTTAAAGTTTGGAAATAGAAAGGTACGATCAGGTGCATGTATCGTGGGAACACTAGTATTCGAACGTAATACTAGCTCTGAATTGGTTGAAGTTTTACTTTTCTTCTTCTTTATCTCGTCACTGCCTTCCTTTTTTCTTTTTTTAACCTTCTTCTTTTTAGGCTCAAGAATATATGTGGGCACATCACCTCTCTCCATAGTGCAAACAACTGCATCTAATAATGATGCATCAATATCAAGGGATTGTAGTTCGGTAGCCGCTTCAACGATACTTTGAGAAGCTCCTACTTTCTTCTTCTTTTTATATTTTTTAAGCCGATGACTGGGGGCTCTCTTCTTGTTCGGAAGATATAGCTTCCCATCGATAGATTCAATCCTCAATAAAAGGAAAATAGATAGAGGAGGAGTGGTGAATTCTTGCCATTACAGCTTTCCTTTGGGATTGATCATCCAAAGATCGATGCGAGTGAAATTTTTAAGTGTGAAACATTCATGAAAAGTATTATATTATTTTTTATCTTCCTAGTAATGTAACTACTCAAAAGTGACTTGCACATCCTTCAAATAATGTACAAAACGGTTCAGAATAACTATAAAGGAAACTAAATTATAACTGATGAACACATAATCAAACAACTAAGATACACGAGTTTAAAAAGATTACATGGGATTTTCAAAAATCTAGTAAGTTGGCTCAGTTTTCCTTTCAAATAAGAAATCTTTTTTTCGTTTTCCCATGGCCCATTAATGAAAAGAAACTGAGTCTTTCATATCATGTTCGCTTTTAAGAGATCGTTTACTACTTTGTAATCATTCCCTACGTTAAAGTAGTAGAAAGGAATCTTATTATTTGGCCATTGCCTGACAGTAGCCGTCATTTGTTCTATGGGCATTGGAATTTTAGAAAATCATGATGGTATGATATGAGCATTTGTACTGGCCTGGCTTGGACACAACCGAACTAGATGAAAATACCAAACAATCTCAAGATCTAGGGGAAACCAAAGGTCTCAGTTGAGCACATCGGTGTAGACTACAAGTCTATTAGAACGGTAATTCATTGGAGTTTCCCCAGGCTTAGGTAGTATAACCTTAACCGCATATGTGAATCCCCATTTAATACGAATGACATCCAATTCTTTATCATGAAAACGAATATAAGATATCTGATTCTATGATTAAAGATATTTTACACTTAGTTTCCTAAAATTTGGACCGACACGTCCATCCAAAGAGATTGGAAGCTCTTCGGATTCTTTTTCAATGATTTCGCCTTCGCCCTAAATTTTCTTCCCCGTCAAACTTTGTTGATGAAGGGCTTTGAAGTTTCCCATGTTTGAATCGATGTGTCAAGGGGAGAATATTCACTAAGATCTTCCATAATTTATTTCATTATCTTTGGTTCTAATCTTGATGGTCCTATAGGTTGAGCGTTATCATCGTCTTTTGTAACAGATTGTTGTTTACTCAGATTTGGCGAAGAGGGAGAATCTACTAATACTAATGGTTCCATAACGACTTTAGATTTTACCTTTGATTGTATAGTCACCCTAAGTGGGGTGATATTCTCTGAATCGGATCCATAACTCTAAATATCGAGGGAGTCCGGTGACTTGTGACTTTTTAAGATTGTGATGACTGTGAGGGGCACTTGTGTGAAGTAAACGATTTAGAAATTGTAAAAGGCTCCGGGGAATGTTGCGACTGTAAGGATAACCCCCCCCCCATAATTGATAACTTGTATAGTGACAACTGAACGTGAATAGATAAGTAGTCCAACAATGATTTTGGTTTTCTTTTTCTCTTTCTTTAACTCGGATAAGTTTAATCAACCCCCTTTGATTAGAGCGGTTCTAGCAGTAACCATAAAAACACCATTTTTTTTAATTTTCTTATGTACTGAACTTTCTATTTCTAACGATTTGTAAAAATTAAAAAAAATAAGGATTTAGTTTATAGAAATATAACTGGAAAAATACTTAAGAGCCCCATGGATGAGGTCGTATCATTCATAAGTACCCCAAAAACTAGGTGTAGTTGCACCACCCACTAAGAAGATTCTTAGGGAAATTAAAACATTACGAGGGATGTGGAAACGTCGCTCATTGATTGATTTACTTTATCTAGGACATAAAAAATATGAGATCCAATGAACAGTTCACATGTGTCAAGAAGTACGACTGATAAAAATGGTAACTTTTTCGATTTCAAAATTCGTTTGAATTTGTTCGTTACTTAAGAGAAAATGATGAAAACAACGATTCAGAAATATAAGATTGATTTGATCTGAATAAATATTTATTATTCTTTTAAAGAAATCTTTGAGAGGACTAAGAGCGTTGTATGATAGGTTTGGATATTTTTGGAAGCGGTTCCTCAAAGGCGTTAGAATAATTCGAAAGGTATTTTAGACCTAGAATTAAGAATACATGGTTTACCTTTTGACTCAGTTGTATGCCTACTAAAACAGTGTTTACACTGATACATTCCGAGCTTTTTAAGTTTTTAACCCATTATTCATCCCATATCCCTAAAATTGACCATAAATACCTTAAAAGACTTCATTAATGAGGGGGTTAAAAGTTAACTACTCTAATAAATAATCAGCTTGATTATCTCACTATGAGCCATAAAACATTAAATATCTTTTTAGCTAGCTACCAAAAACACCTTTGATCATATTTTTACCTCATCAGAAGTGAGACTCACAAAAATTTGTGGGGTTAGAAGGGTTGATCTTCAAATAGAACATTTGTGAGTCAACCAGGCACCAGGCCATTCAAAAGCTAAAAAACATAACTTGATCCAATCCCCGAGGGAGTTTAGCCACTAAGAAACATCCCTTGATCAATTCATATTTGAACATGTGTCCAAAACTAGACAATGCAATAGTTAACGCTCTTTCTTCTTCGACCTATTCAAATTATGCACAAAGAATGATCCTTCAAGATAAACATTCGGTTAATTTACATAACATGCTCTTACCAAATGCCTCAACACCTGAGGTAATTGTCATTAGAGATGAGGATGATTGGAGAACATCTATAAAAGTATATCTTGCAAAAGATAACCTTAGAGTAGATAAAGTCGGAGTTAAGCACATGAGAATTAGATCGACCAGATACATATGGGTTCCTAAACTTTATACATACAACATCTTCTCATAAATTTACTTTGATGTCTCGAGCCTAAACAAGTGGCTTTGTTGTACAATAAATTCATGATAGCACAAGGCATTGCTCATTGCGGCTACAAGTTATTTCGCGGAAGAATGCTCCTATAGGAATACTATTGGATTGCAATCATTGGTAGACATAAATAACTTTTCAAACGTCATAACACCTTTCACCACGTCACCAACTCAATCTATTTTCCACATGTTCTCTTAGAGATTATATTAGAAGAGATTTTATTTGACTATTTAGGCTTTGATCTTGTAGGGCCTTCCAAATCCATCATTAGAACAGTACCTCCTAGTGTCTATCGACTACTTTTCAAAATGGATGGAAGCGTAACCTTTAACAAATATAATGCTAAAAGAATTTTTTAATTTCTTGAAGCTTAATATTTGTTGCAAATATGAGATACCAAAAGTTATTACAACAAACAACGGTCTGCAATTCTAGAGTGTTCGTGTGGAATTGTTCTATCAAACAAGAGCTATAACATAAAGTTTATCCTCCTCTTCCATCCATTCAAATTTAAATGGGTAGGTGGAAGTTACAATTAAAACAATCATGGATGAAATCACGAAATTGCAAGAAGGTGAGATTAGAAAGTTGTATGACTTCCTATAAGATGTCCTATGGTATAACAACCAAGGGACCCTTCACTATGGTCTATGGAACGGAAGCGGTAGTGCCAACAGAAACATGCATGAATTTATTTAGAATCTTAATATATGATGAATTAGTTAATTTCAAAGTTAAAAGAGCTGAATGAGATATGATAGAAGAGTAAATGAATGAATCTTACTTTAGAGAAAAAACGTACATAACCCTAGTAAGAAAATACATATTTCAAAAGTTTTGTTCCAAATCTTTGAAGTATGAGATAAAGTTCTCAAGTGTGTGTTCATGCGCACAAAAGATTAGTCTCTTAACAATATTGGGACAAAATGGGAGGGATCATACACAATTGAAGTTAAAGGCAAGCCTCAAACAAACGAACTATTGGTCGAAGAAGGATAACATCTTCGACATCCCTGAAACATAGAGCATATGAAGCTCTACAGTTCATAAAAACTATCTTATAACTTCAACTACTAGTTCTAAATATTTATATTAAATTTTTAATTTTGATGACTTACTTTCCTACCCCGATGAAGTAGGAATGTTTTAATGAGATGCATATCATTAATATAAGTATTTTTTTTTTATCTAAGTGTTGTATGATTCTAAACGTAGTCCTAAATAATTTAAGATTTATTAACCCTTTCAAAACTTGAAGTGTTGGATGATTCTAAACGTAATCCTAAACACTCAAGAGATTCTTTGAAACCCTTCAAAAACTCTATGTATTGGATGATTTCAGCGTATTCCTAAACACTAAGGATTCCACATACTCCTTCTAACATTTATAGTGTGTGGATGATTTTAAACATAGTCTTACAAACTCTATATATTGGATGATTTCAGTGTATTCCTAAACACTAAAGAGTACACATAATCCCTCTAACATTTATAGGATAGTCCTACAAACTAAGTTGCCCACAACTTCCAGTAAAAAAATAAACAAAAACCTCTAGGCCTTCAGAATTGACAATTCTTTTTGGATAAGAAGAGTCTCGATAATACACTTTCTTCCTCCAATATGAAGATAGCCAACATATGTACTGAACTAAGGACTATCAAGCTTCAATAAGACTTTAATTAGAGTTACTAAAGTGCGAAGCCTTTCTCAAAGTTACGGATTACTAGAGAGCCTAAATTACTAACTTCAATGACTAAAAAAATCTACATTCTTAGTCAGATGTTATTTCTAAGGATCCAACCGCCAAGGCTTTAAATTCAAAATAAAACAAGAAAAGTAAATCAAGAAAAACGTAATCCTAAAGTTACACTTATTTTATTTTTTAACAAAAAATTGAAGCTAAAAACATGAACTAATTCAAAATAAAATAAAAGTATTAAAAAATAAAATAAAATGCATATATGAAAAATCCTTAGCCTTCGATGGACTTTGCCTTTGCTTAAAAAATATTTATCTTATGGCAAAACCAATTACAAAAATATAGAAAATGAAGAAACCCAATTTTATGTTGAAGAATCACCCTTTTTGGCGACTACAATAACTTCAAAGAGATTAACATAGATCATAGGAGGAAGCTCAACAACAACTTCGATCTCAGTTGTAAAAAGAGGATAATTTCTAGCTTAGATTGCAGCATGTGAATAGATTTTTACCTCGACTTCTTGAGTGAAAATATTTATACCATCGATAAAAATTATAGGACTGGGATTAATAATATCTTCTTTAGCCTAGGCTAAATGAAGAGAACTATTGATAGTCTCTGCTTCGACTTGAAAAGGAGGAGCCAGTTGTTTCTTAAAAAACTTCTCCAAAACCTTCACCTTTACCTAAAGGACTCCAAACACAAATACAAATAAATAAGTATAAATATATATATATATATATATATATATTAGTTGGGAAATAAGTTCAAAAATAATCTAAATCCACCTCTAGAAACTAAGTGATTGAAAACTTTTGTCACTTTATTTATGGGTAAAGGCTTAATCACCATAATAGGAGTCCACTGCAGTAATCGACCACCAACAATCTTCTCAATATCAATTACTTTCATTAGGGTTCCTGTACTTTAGGTTCAGATGCGACTGAGACATCTGGCATATGTTCAAGGAACAATATTAACATTAACAACCTCAACAATAATTTTTGGGTCAAGAAAACCAAATTGTTTTCCATATTTATAACCAATTGTCCCAACATTACTTGCTTTATTCATCTTGGACCCTTCAACATAATCTCATTGTCGTCATTTTATCCTTTTTGATTATTCAGTCTAAGTAGACAAAAGTTTTAGAATTTTTATTCTCTTGGTTGTTCGACCAACAAAAGTCCTCCTATTCCCAACAAAAGAAAGTGTCTTCTAAATAACTTAAGGACTCCTCCTGCTACTACACTTTTCCCCACCAATCAAATATTAAGAGGGAAAAACCTTGGTAAGATCCATGTTTTCTTTTTGGTAATGAATATTAGAAACCTGGATATTAGAAAATAAAGTTTATGTATAAGACACCATAATATGAGGAGTATCTACTTTAGCCTTAACATAAATTTCGAATAAGCTACGTTGGGCACCATATTTTTGTAGAAAGATAATCAGTAACCTTCACTTTTTTTTTTCAGAGGGAACCCGCAGCCGCTACTCAGAGTGCAATGAGTGCGCACAGGGTAAACCCACAGTCTGACGCGATAGCCTGCAAACCAACGCCAGAAGGTAAACCACACAAGCGGCAAACCAACGCCAGAAGGTAAACCACACAAGGTGACAGGTTCAGCCGAGAAAGCATATGTAGAGGGACTCGAACTCATGACCCTCGGCTACCCCCTTAGGGGCAGTAACCTCCACTTTCGATACTAAAAACCTTGGCTTTCATGTCAAAAGCTTTAATCTCATCAGTCATTGGGGGAGAACGCCCAAGATTATCATTTTTCGCCTTTAAATATGAGGAAAACGCTTAAAATTATCAATATTCACCTTTAAGTATACCCCCTTAGGATGAGGGGAAATTGAAATTGGCATAATCGGGACCACTTTGGTTTTAGAGACTGTAACATTGGTTTGTGAGGTTCACGACTCACTTATAACTTTGGCTAGCACAAACGAGACATTTACAACCATAAACTGAGCATAATTTCTCCAAAACCCAGATTCTCGTAAATTATTTAGGGTTAGAATGGATTGATGAAGACTCAACCACTAATAGTTGACAATGTCCACGAGATCAACATACATACCTTTGCTTGCCGCAGGCACTCGTGACAATAGTTTTCTTATTATACACAATTAGTGCGTATTCTCCTTTTAAGATCAATTGATCAATATTAAGTCTTTCAAATCATACAGAGATGTCCTCCCTAATAGCCGAGGCATAGAGAAGAGTACTAGCATACCTAATGTCCTGAAGACGGCACCGATGAAGCATTTTACCCGCACGAATCTGGACGGAACCAGTTCCACGAACCATTTACAAATAATATCAGAGACCAGGTTTGTACTGTAAAGATAAGAATACCTGATGGTGTTGGGGCCATATCGATCAACCAAAGAATTAGTAAACAATCATGGGCGTACTAGATATAAGTAGAAGAACCATTGCCAACATAGACTTTGTTGAGGCTAACAAAAAGGGTTCTGAGTTTGAGAATTTTTCGGCATTCCTAACTTGGAGAGGAGCCCAAGTAGAGGATCTATTTTTTTTATCTTTTATCTTATCAGATAAAGTCAAACTGGCCCAAATCGATGCATGATTTATAGTCAATATGGATAAAAACTCTTTAGGGCGGGAACCTGATTCTAAACTTTGAGGTTTAAGATCTCAAGACCGTCCTCATTTGAGGGCAATATGATTTTTTCCCAAGCGACTGTAGCGCTAGTAATATTCATCTTAGGACCGGACCAGAAGAATCTTTTGAAGAGTTGTGAAAGCTCATTCATAACACAAATGGGAAGGATAAAGACAAATAACCAATAAACTTGGCTAGTAAAGAGGACAAATTTAATAAATTGTAGCCTTCCCGCATATGAAATGTGTCTGGTTGTCCACGAATTGATGCGGTTGGTGATATTTAGGAACAAAGGCCTGTAATTGTTATAAGAAAGTCTTAAACTAATGAGCAACACACCTAAGTATCTGATAGGAAGTGTTCTCTTGCAGAAACTAAGACAATCGGTAATGTTGTGCCGCATAATGTCCGTGACCCCATATATGTAAATATGACTTTTGTTGAGATTAAAGGAAAGGCTAGATAACATGATGAACTCATTCAGGAACTGCTTGATAAGCTGGATGGAGGCCATGTTAGCCGTGCAAAATATCACAAGATCATCAGTGAAATAAAGGTTGATGATTTTAAACTTGTGACACTTCCAATAGAAATCGAAGGTAGGATCCAGGCTCTTCTCGCGAAAGATGGTAGAAAGAACCTGTATGACAATAATTAAAAGGTGCGGGGATAGAGGGTCTCCTTTTCGGAGACCTTTGTTCCGCTTGAAGGAACCAGAAATATTACCATTTATGTTAATGACGTACAAATGAGAGGAGACACATTGGAGAATCCAACCAATCATCTTGGTGGGAAAATCCATAACATAGAGAATATCTAAAAGGATTCTCCAATGAACATTGTCAAAGGCTTCATAAGGTCAATATTCAGGGTGCATCTCGAACATTTACGATTCGTATGGTACCCATGCGTGAGGTGATAAGCAGAATATTATCTAAAATGCTTCGACCATGTGATGGCGTGACGGAAGATTAGAAGAAGAAAACAGTAGATATTACTACAACCCTAGGTTAGTGAATATTGGAGAGTCGAAGAAATAATCTCAAAATTCTACTAATCAAAGTCTAACAGTAAAATAGGGTATAAGATGCTTTATATAGCACTACCCAAAATTCTAA
The DNA here is from genome assembly GCA_036936605.1 of Limnanthes douglasii subsp. nivea. Lineage (NCBI taxonomy): Eukaryota > Viridiplantae > Streptophyta > Magnoliopsida > Brassicales > Limnanthaceae > Limnanthes > Limnanthes douglasii. The sequence continues at coordinate 83,460,287 of JAUPFV010000003.1, forward strand.
TTCCAAATAAGGGAAATTACATAAATGTTTTAAAATAAAATAAATAAATAAAATTAATGCGAAAATATTAAAACTGGTTTTCGAGGGATTTACATGCCGAATTTTGGTATCAAACTTTGTGACAAAGTCACATTTTTGAAATGTGACAGACTCGTCGAAATCTTCGATTTGAGTACCTGTTTAATCCAATTCCGATATTGGGCGAGAAACCAGTCTGTTCGCAGTCTTCGCTACATCATCATTTCCCGGTTGGAAAAAATTCGATCTTGAATTCGGAACGCTGAAACATTGACAGAACTGCAAAAATGTTGGCGTGTTCACAACTGATTTCAACTGGTACCAGCATAAGGGTGCGAGAGGTCAAAATTTGAATGATGCAGCTCTTGTCATGAAGTGGTTTCTCAGCTTTGTCCTTTTTTACCATGTTATCGGCATTATTATGGTCAACAGTAAAAAGATATACTCCACCAGCTTGTTCTATGTCTGATTTTTTAACTCATTTACTAAGCACAACAACACCCTTGCGCGTGTAAAAAGTTTTTGTCTTTCCAGTTCCAGACTGTGCTTGTTGTATCACATCAAAACCCTTGCAGAAAGGAACAATTACTCTTTGTTGAATAGTAGATGGCTTCTCCAGTTCTGCAGAGTATAATTCTGCTAGCAGATTCAAAACACTGAAATCTTCTACTTTTAACTTGTAACTCTTTTTTTTACTTCCCCAACCATCACCAAAAACTCCTCCAGGTTCTAATACAAAACCTAATCGTTTATCCATTAAAACACTATTCTTTTCTTTTATCAATTTATTCATAATCTCAAACACAAAAATACCATCTTCCATTTTTCCAATATGACAACATGTATCCACAGAAAACCGAATCAAATGTTTGATTTTAAGATAACATAAAATACCTGGAAGATGCATCTCCATAATAAAAGCTGCTACTTTGTAATCTTTCTTCAATAGAAATTCTGAAGCGATGTAGTCTGGTGTACTGAAGCCTGCGACAATATCTTGATTTACAAGTTTCTCTTCAACATTAATTAGATCTCCATCATCCCAGTCATCATCAAACTCATTGTAGACTGGTTTGTCAAATACCGACCATGGTACATCTTTAAAAATATTTTATCACAGACTGGCTTGTCAAACACGGAGTCAGACACAGTTTTAGCATCACGACTAAGATCGACAGCTAGTGCGATTTGAGCATGAAACTCCTTAACTGGTGGTGGTTTTGGAGACACTATTCTAGATGACACTAATATAAACTTGATACCATCTTTCACAAAACTATATCGATTTGTTCTACTATCATAAGTAGAATTTCTCTTAAATTGCCATGGACGTCCTAAAACTAGATGGCAAACATCCATAAGAACTATATCACACCATGCTGTATCTTTGTAATTACCAACAGAAAATCCAATTTAACAGCGTTTAGAAACTATTACCTCGGTGTAGTCTATCAATCCTGAGAGTATGTACGGGTATGGAAGAGCTTCGGTCTTCAACGCTAATTTCTGAACAGCCTCCTCTAAAATCAGATTCTCATAGATATCTGAATCAATTACAAATTTGTAAATTCTTCCTCAAATTGTGTAGGTAGACTGGAATATACCGTTCTTTATTCTAGCCTTCAAATCAAGAGGAACCGGAACATGATTCTTGTATCTGCGTAGCAAGGATTGCTGGTCTATGATACCAACTGATGGCGTGTCGGAATATTAGAAGAAGAAAACAGTAAATATTACCCTAACCCTAGGTTAGAGAATAAAGGAGACTCGGAGAAATAATCTCAAAATTCTATTAATCAAAGTCTAATAGTAAAATACGGTATAAGACTCTATATTTAGCACTACCCAAAACCCTAATTCCAAATAAGGAAAATTACATAAATATTTTAAAATAAAATAAATAAATAAAATTAACACTAAAATATTAAAACTGGTTTCTGAAGGATTTACAGGTCGAATTGGGTTTCAAACTTTGTGACAAATTCACATTTTTGAAATCTGACAAGCTTGTCGAAATATTCGATTTAAGTACCTGTTTGACCCAATTCCGATACCTGGGCGAGAAACCAGTCTGTTCGCAGTCTTCGCTACATCACCATGTATAAAAGCTCACTGGGAGGAGTCTATTAGCGAATGAAGTATCGACTTGATTCTAGCGGTCAAGATCTTAGAGATAACCTTACAGATCACACTACAACATGCAATAGGCCTAAAGTCAGCAAGGTTGGTGGGTGAGTCAACTTTGGAAATAAGGTAAATAAGGGTTTTGTTCCCCAACGAGTCCATCTTTCCTTGATAGAAGAAATGGTTGAACGCTTTACTGAGATCCACCTTGATGGTTTTCGTGCATGATTTGGTGAAAGTGGAACTAAAGCCATCAGGAGTCACAACTTTATTGATATTAATATAAAAAACATATTTTTTGTATAATCCTCTTTGACAAACTTAATTATATATCATACTTGTCAATGGGGATGATTTTGGAATTGATAAGAGACCTAACTCTATCAAGTCATGGGTAGTTAGGGTAACTACTCGAGGAGACTCAAGAAATAGGTCACAGACGAGTTTGAAATGTCCTTTGGGTTGGTGCAAGTGGTCCTATCATAATTGTTAATAGCAAGAATTTTGTTTCTTGGCCTTCGAGCCTTGATGTTGTTATGAAAGAACTTTGAGTTTTGATCACAAGCTAGGTTTCACGGGACTTTTGCTTGAGGAAATACTCTTCAGCATGGATATAAAAGATATAGGTCTTAGAGGCCTCGTACTCCCCGTCGATTAGAGACCTAGTTGGAAGGGTTACGAGACAAGTTCAACTAGGGTTGGGATAAAGCAGCTTGAGATTTTTCAACCCTTTCACTAATGTTACTAAAATCGCATTTGTCTAACGAAGACAAGGGGTGCACCACTTATTATTTATAATGCTAGAAAAACTAAGGTGATATTGCCACATATTAAAATATCTAAAAGGTTCATTTTTTGGGGAGATATGAAGTGTTGAGATAAAGGGTTATGAGAGTGTTGTCTTACGTGTGGGTAAAATCAAAGTGGGAGAAATAATTAGGGAACACGTCATCCCACAAACAATTTAACAAGTGTCATGTCAATCTTTGAGGAGATAGGGTTTTCCACATGCTTATTAGACCAAGTATATTGTAAACCATTTGATTTAGGTCATGTAGACGACTAGCATTGCAACAGTCATTGAAATCGTTGATAGATCTATTCTAACACTCACTATTGCTAGTCGCTCTAAGGGGTTACACATGACATTAAAATCTCCTATGTAATCAAAGGCCTATTAAATATAACTCTAGCATTGCGCGCAATTTCATGCTAGAGAGGCAGAAGGTGACCGACTCGTTGAATCTACAACCAACACTTAGGTTAAATGTTTGATTTATATCAATGAGGATAAAAGTATAACCCATAATTTGGAGGGAAGCATGCTAAATGGCAATGCTATGGAGGTGGGGGTTCTAAACAATCAAAATTCCACTATTACGATGGTGGATCTAAAGTGCCACCACAAAAAGCATCATTCTCATGATCAACTCAATATTTTTCAGAGTTAACTTTAGTTTCAAGCAAACAAATTGGAGTAATATTACTAGCAAAAACATAAGGAGAGATGTCTTTTTATCTAACGGGATCATTTAGACCCCTTACATTCCGATAATAGATATGTATAATGATGGCGAAGAGTTATATTAATCGTCAAACAACTTATCTTTGAAATTTAAAAAAAAAACATAAAAATAAATTATCTTAATAAACCAAATATTTATTACTTTATCAAATGATTTCTTAGTAATATAAATAAAAATCATTGGATAAACATTGTAATATATATACACATGAGGGCTAAAACACAAAGTAAATCACCCTATAAGGGTCAAGCTAACCAGCCTAAGGCCCAAGACAAGGGTGTGGTACCTGTTTGGATAACATCTCCATATGTCGACATTGTCCGCCTCTGATTTTCCTCCGTTCGTGAAAGGTTCACCATAGATCACAACACTATGATGCAACGAAATCGGAATCCACCCTAGAACCACCGCGTGGATCTTCTTTATGCAGATACCGGTAGCCATCAACGGATTCAACAAGGACTGGGTATTATCAATGACATGGACCACCATGGTGCAGAGCATGGCGGTGCCGGAGACGCCATGAAACAATCATCGTCTACAAAATAATCTATGGGCTTGAATTTTCTAACAAGCTATCTCCTAAGCATCGACTTCATACTGCCAAAGCTGGTAGTATTATGGGGTGTTATCCTCATTTAAAAAATGGGAAAGTTACGTACCTTAAGTAGTTGACACCTGTTCGTGGGAGGTTCAAATTAAACCTGGATGCTACTTGTAATCACGTGGGAGACTCCAGTGGGGGCTCATCATCAAGAACTCCAATGGTGGGCTGATTGTTGGTCTTGGCAAAACATTTGGCAACTTATCTCCATTGCTGCTGAATTGAGAGCATTGATGGAGGCTCTTTTTTTGTGTAAAGCTCGTAGTTGGACGCATGTTGATATTGAGAGGGATTGTTTGTCTCTTATCAACATGATTGGCAAAGGAAAGTACTTGTTTCCCCTTTCCTCTACTCTTAGTATTTGCAGAATGCTTCTTGCTCCCACTATGATGTTGAATTACATTTCACGGATCCAGAATCAAGTAGCTGATTGGATCGCGAAATATACCTTAAATAGCAAGAAGGATCAAACATTCAATCAATTGAATGCTCCGCCAATCCTTCGTGCTATTATCAACCTCGAAAGTAGCAATATGGGCTACATTTTTGTTGAAAACTAGGCTTTCCATTTTTTGTTCTTCAAATGCAGGAACTAGAGTGCCGATTTATTGCATGTTGAGGAGTGGAGGCTATCTCGATGGAAAGAGTTGATTGGGGAGACTTGAGGAGCAAATGCATGTACTGGAGTGCTGAGTGATGTTTCTCCGGGCGATTGCTTGCTACTGAGTAGAGGTTATTTTGATGGGAAAAGAAGTTTCACGACGATTTGGGAGCTTATGTTCGATATGGATTCAAGCAAATGCTTGTTTTTTGGGATGGTGGTGGGAGGGATAAGCTTGGTTAAGGCTGTATCGATTAACGAGGGAGGTTGATGGGTGTATCTACTAGGAAAGGTGATGGTTTCGTGGAGCTACTTTCTTTCAATTTAGGATTCCTGATCTAATTTAGGGATTGTTACAATTTTATGGTTTTATTAAGGCTTTAGACCTTTATCTCTCAAGGTTTTTTTATTTAAACCTTGTTTGTTTGTAAGACTATCAATTTAGTAATAAATCAAAAGTTTGATTAAAAAAGGAAGAGTAAAATATTCGTAGATATCCATAACTCAAATCGAGCAATAGCTAAAAGAAATATCAAATTCATAATCTTTTTCTACACCTCTGATTTTAGATATCAATTCAAATGAAAAATAATGTTAGATTTATATAAATTTCTATGGTTTCGCGGGCTAAAAAGCATCGTTAGTCCCCCATGTTTACCACGTGTATCAACATAGTCCCATTCGTTCACTTCTGTATAAAACTATCCCCTTCATTTTAAAAATTTGCAAATATAGTCCCTCCGCACATGTAAATCATTTAAAAATTGACACGTGGCACCTAACTCCTAAGTTTTGTATCAGTTTTGGTCCCCAAATCTAAAATTTTATATCACTTTTGGTCCCAAATCTCAAGTTTTATGTCACTTTTTGTCCTCCAAAATGTGCAGGGGGACTAATTGTGCAAATTTGTAAAACAAAGGAGATGAGTTTTATGCAGAAGTGAACGAAAAAGACTATGTTGATACAAGTGGTAAACATGGGGACTAACAGTGCTTTTTACCCGGTTTCGCGACTCAAGGATTGTCTTTGGCATTAAATCAAGCAGTTGATACGTCATCCTTTGGTTTAGTGTCTCCATAATTTTAATGATCCATGAATGAGCTTTGTCCCTTCCTCATTAATTGAAATCTGTATTCCTGTTCAATTCTGTTTTTTATTTGGAAAAATAACTACATGTGAAGGTGAGTTATTTTCGACAAGAGCTCTGACTCATTGAAGCTCGATGTTCGTGTTGGAAATTAAATTTAGTTTTATTTTGATTTAGCGTCTAAATTTAGGTCGGCGTATTTTATATTCAAATAATTTCAATAATTTTTCATGTATTAAATTTTAAAATTCAATAATATTTTTTATTTTTTTAAAAATAAAATAAAATATTCAAACCTTAAACTATTATCTACTTATTATTTTTAATTTTATATTTATTTTGGGAAAAATCAATTTAGTTTTCTTATATATTGTTTAATACTCAACAATTTTTTAAAATACCTCAAAGACCTTTAATGATTATATAAATCTATTTTATTACTCCAATATTATTTGTGATTTTTATTAAAGACTTAATATGTCTCTAGCATTTTCATTAAAAACTGAATAATTTTCAAATTTTCATTAAAGACTGAATATATAATTAGTAACTGTTTTTTGCGATTTTCATTAAAACCTGAATATATCTATAACATTTTTTTTTTAAATTAAACATTCTATATATCTTCTTATGTTTTTTCATGATTTCCTCTCTGTTGTGAACGAGTCGAATAGTGCCTTGACAGTGTACCGTGTTTGGCGGTACAGTTTTGTGTCATTGACAGTAAGTTGTAATACAATGGATGATTTTATTATTAGTGTATATGAGCACATTAGGCCCACTGTCTAGTAAGTCTATGTATTCCTTATAAATACTACTAGGACTACACAAAACAAAATCTCAAACCTGTAACATTTTCTATCATACTGAAACTCTTTTCTCTGGCGACGTCCGTGGACATAGACAATTGTTGAACCACGTTAAATCCTGTGTTCATTTCAGTCTGTCCTTCGCATATGTTCTGTGCTTGAGCCATTTTGTGATAATTTCATAGTGATTTAATAACAAAATTGGTGTGAGAGCCACATGTGAAATTAGGGCTTTTGCAATTAGGGTTTCACAATGGCGTCTACAACAACAAAATACATGATTGAAAAATTTGACGGGGGATCCAGTTTTGCGTTGCGGAAGATTAAACTGAAATATTAATTGGTAACGCAAGGGGTGTGGAAGGCTGTGGAGAATAAGTTACCAGAAGAGAATAAAGAAGATGAGAAGCAAGATCTTCAAGAAAGGACATTGTGATGGATTTTAACGAGTGTGAAAGACACTGTGTTTCACGAGATTAGTGGTGAGAAGACTGCTGCCTGCACATTGAAAAAGCTAGGAGATCTTTACTCAGAAAAGTCAGTAGTAAACCGATTATACTTAAAGAAGCGTTTGTACGATTTCATATTGAAAGAAAGTATGTCCATAACTGAGCACTTTGATAATTTTAAATCAATTATATTGGACTTGGAGAACATAGATATCAATATTGAGGATGAGGATCAAGCTCTGTTTGTATTGAGATTGTTACCAGCTCCATACAAAAACTTCGTAAATACCATTATATATGGTAATGATAAGTTATCGCTAGTAGATGTAAAAGAGACACTGAAACCAAAAGAGATGAGACAGTTGCATCCAGACAATCAAGCTGAAGGGGAAGGTTGTATGACTAGGGGAAGATCTAGAAGCAAAGCGAGTTCTTTAAGAAGGAAGAACTGGAAGTCCAAGTCAAAGGTAAAGCACTCAAACTGTTATGAATACGGTGAGCAAGGTCATTATAGGAGAGATTATCCGAAACGGAATGGTAAGAAGGAAAATCAAAAGGAAAATGCAACAAACATTGTTGAAGGTGTGAACGATTCCGACAATAGTGAAAACAGTGGTATAGGAGATGTATTGTCTGTGAGTTCAGACTTTGGAAAAAACTACTGGGTACTCGATACTGGCGCTACATATCACATGTGTCAGTTCAAATCGTGGTTTGATACTTATAAGCCAATACAGGGAACTGTCTATTTAGGGAACAATCATTCATTGACTGTTGGTGGTATCGGTAACATCATAATCAGAATGTTTGACAGGGTTGTTAGAATCTTGACGTGCTGGCATATTCCTGGGTTAAAGAGAAATCTAATTTCTATTGGGACTCTAGACTCTCTGGGTTACAAGTACCATGCAGAAGACGGTGTAATCAAAGTGACAAAAGACTCAATGGTATGCATGAAGAGCAGTTTGCAGAAGGGTCTTTACATTCTCCAAGGGAGTGTTGTTATGGGCGATGCCGCAGTAGCATCATCAGGGAGTAATAGCCAAAGTAGGAAAGATCAAAATAAGTTGTGGCATTGGCGTCTTGGTCACATGAGTGACAGATGATTAGCTGTTTTGGGAAAGATTGATTTGTTAATTGGGTATAAGCAGAATCATTGGGATTTTTTGAGAACTGTGTGTTTGGTAAACAAACTAGAGTCAAATTCAGCAAATCGGCTGTAAGAAATACTAAAGGGACATTGAATTACATTCAATCCGGATCTTTAAGGTCCAAACAAAATTTCATCCAAGAGCGGGGCCAGATACTCCGTGAGTTTTATTGGTGATTATTCAAGGATGGTGTGGGTTTACTTTCTAAAAACAAAAGATGAGGTATATTCAACCTTTATCAAATGAAAGACAATGATTGCGAAGCAAATATGAAGCAAAATCAAACATCTTAGGACATATAATGGGTTAGAATATTGCAATCATGAGTTCAATGAGTTCTGTGAAGCTGTGGGAATAGTGCAACATCACACTTGTGCTAGAACACCATAATAGAATGGAGTCGCAGAAAGTATGAACAGAACATTTTACGACAATGCACAAAGTATGCTCTCACATTCCGGTGTGGGAAATAATTTTTGGACTGAAGCTATCAATACAGTGTGTTACTTGGTGAATCGGTCTCCATCAACGGCTATTGATTATAAAAATCTTTTTGAGATTTGGTCTGGATTGTCGACTGATTATGAATATTTGAGGGTGTTTGGTTGTCCTGCGTATGCTCAGGTGAGAGATGGTAAGCTTGAGTCGAGGGTAAAGAGGTGCATATTTCTAGGATATGCTACTGGAGTGAAGGGATATAGGTTATAGTGTACCTCTCTAAAGTCTCCAGTTTTTCTCATCATTAGGGATGTTATTTTTAATGAGTTTTCTTCGATAGATAGTTAAAAGAAAGTATGAGAAATGATCGAATCAGGATCGGTTGTGAGTAAACAGGTGGAGCTTGAAGTAGAATCAGTTCCTAGTAGGTCCAATAATTCAAGTGGTTCTGACGTGGATCTAGAATCAGGAGGTGAAGCGTCAACATTAGATGATAGTGACGATGATGCGCCCGAACTATAACAACAACCTTATAGCATATCATTGGGCAGAGAAAGAAGAGATATTAGACTTTCAAAAAAGTATGCGAATCTAGTTGCATATGCTCTGTCAGTTGCAGAAGAAGTTGAGATACAGGAACCTAGTAGCTACAGAGAAGCTATAGCGAGTTTAGAGGAAGATTGATGGATTGGTGCTATGGGGGAAGAGATTGAGTCTCTTCATAAGAATCAAACATGGAAGCTTGTTGACTTTCCTAAATGACAGAAGATAGTAGGCAGTAAATGGGTGTTCAAGAAAAATTAAGGTAATCTAGGGGTCGAGATATCTCAATTGAAAGCAATACTGGTCGCTAAGGGTTTTACTCAAAGGAAAAGAATCGACTTCAATGAAGTCTTTTCTCGAGTTGTGAAGCATAGTTCGATTCGAGTTTTGTTAGCCATAGTACTTTTGCAAGATTTAAAGCTTGAGCAGTTGGATGCGAATACTGCGTTTCTACATGGTGAATTGGAGGAGAAAATCTGCATGCGACAACTAGAGGGATTTATCAAACCTAATATGGAGGGAAAAGTGTGTCTGCTGAAAAAGTCATTGTATGGTTTAAAACAATCATCTAGGAAATTGTACAAACGTTTTGATACACTTATGGTGTCAAAGGGTTCACGAGAAGTCCATATGATAGTTGTGTGTATCATTAACAGATGTCAGATGATTCTTATGTTTACTTGTTGTTGTATGTGGATGATATGCTTATTGCTGCTTGTAGTATCTCACACACTATGCAGATAAAGAAGCAGCTTAGTGCCGAGTTTGAGATGAAGGATCTGGGTAGAGCAAAGAAAATTCTTGGCATGAGGATTATCATGAACAAAAGTGTATGATCATTACACTTGTCTCAACGAAGCTATATTGTTGCTAAATTAGTTAGCATTCTGTTTTCTACTCATTTCAAGTTGTATGCAGTAGGAGCGGCCAAAGACGATGCTGAGTTGGAACAAATGTCGAAGGTTCCATATGCAAGTGAAGTTGGCAGTATCATGTATGATATGGTATGCACACGTCTTGATATTTCACATGCGGTTAGTGTAGTTAGCAGGTACATGGGATGTCATAGGAAAGAACACTAGTAGGCAGTGAAATTGATACTTTAGTATCTTAAGAATACGGTGAACGTTGGCTTAACTTTTAAACAAGACCGATATTGGTGAATCGTTGAATGATGTTGCAGGATCATTGGTTGGTTTTGTTGATTCTGATTTTGCGGGTGATATGGATAAAATAAGATCTCTGACTAGATATATATATATATATATATATATATATATATATATATATATATATATATATATATATATTTACTCTAGATGAGAGTGCAATCAGTTAGAAATCACAGTTGCAAGATACTGTAGCTTTATCTACAACAGAGGCAGAGTACATAGTAGTAGCAGAAGCAGTTAAAGAGCAATATGGTTGCAAGGTTTGATGGCAGGTTTGGGCTTGGATAAGACTACGGAAAAACTGTTTTGTGACAGTCAAAGCGCCATACACCTTACATGAAACCAAATGTACCATGAGCATACAAAGCACATATATGTCAGGTATCATTTTATTCGTGATATAATATCAAAAGGAATTGTTGATGTGAAGAAAGTGTCTACACACGATAATTCAGCAGATATAATGACCAAGGCAGTATCAATTCGAAAGTTTAGAAAGTGCCTAAACTGGATCGGTGTACGCAGTATAGAGTGAATGCCTTAGGGGCATTTGGTGAGTCAGAAGTAGAGAATTTTATTTGTTGATAGTGAAGAAAGGATATTCGCCTCAATGGGAAGATTTGTTGTGAATGAGTCGAATAGTGCGTTGACAATGTATCGTGTTCGGTGGTACAATTTTGTGTAATTGATAGTAAGCTGTAATAATAGTGAATGCCTTAGGGCCAACTGTCTAGTAAGTTTATTTATTCCCTAGAAATAGACTACTATGACTACACAAAACACAGTATGAAATCTGTAACATTTTCTATCATAGTGAAACTCTTTTCTCTGGCGGCGGTCGTGGACGTAGATAATTGTTGAACCATGTTAAATCATGTGTTCATTTCAGTTTGTCATTCGCATATGTTCTGTGCTTGAGCCATTTTGTGATAATTGCATAGTGATTTAATAACACTCTCGATTTGATCTTTATCAACAACTCTGATCTACATTTTTTGTTGAAATTGACATTCAAATTAGAATCTATTTCTAGATTTAGGATTGAAGATTGTTGGGAGAAATAAAACGATTCTGTGTTTTCAAGTAAGTTTTGTGTTTTTACATTTTTCTAATATGTTTATCTAATGTTCCATGTCTCACATCTCGCATCTAGCATTGCTAGATGTGAGACCCATGTCTAATATCTCTCATCTATCACATAGCTTTGCTAGATGCAAGACCAATATAAAATGTTTATTTAGATGATAGATGAGGGACTAGTGATAGATGCGAGACGTTGTAAAATATGTTATCGATAGAAGCGAGACGAGTCATAGATTTATCGTAAAATATGTTTTTGATATATGTGAGACATGATAAAATATTTTTTAGATAGATACAAAAAATTGCAAAATAAACTTTTAGAAAGATGTGGGGCCAAATATATTTTAGATAGATGCAAGATGAGTGACAAATGTGAAAATATGACAGCGCGAGAGATTGTAAAATATAAATGCGACACTACAAAACTAGATGCGATAATCATTTGAGCTCGTGAAAAGGAAATATAACTTATGGATCTATTTTTTTTAAAAAAAATCATTGGTATTTATGAATTTCTTTTATCAAATTACGATTTTAAAAATTACGATTTTTAAATATGTTGATATTATTTGGTATAGAGAATTTTGAATAACAAATATGTTGATATTATTTTGTTAACGAATTAATTACAAGGAATAGTTATATTAACTTAGTTATTATATGGGAGAAGTTATCCTAAATTCCTAACGCATTTATATTATATATTAAGAAATTTGTGATATGTTTTGGATATTTTTTTTTATAAACCCTAATTTTAGATAATTTAATTATTTTGTATTTCAAATGTTTTTGAAACATATAATAATCACATTTCATAAAAGTTAAACTAAAACATAAATTAAATCAACATTTATTAACACATTAGATTTTGAATACGTTAAAACAATTCAAAGAACAGATAAAACTATCAGAAATTTTATTTATGTTTTCGTAGTAAAGACTAAGGATTGATTTTTTATTTTTACCAAAGATTCTTTTTAGTATATCTCTATACTTTTGCATTTTTGTGAAAATAAATTTAAAAATGGAAACCTTGTGGACAATTTTCTTTCACATACATCAACTTAAACTTTATCTATAAATATAAAGAAACTGTATTTAGAAAAGAAAAATGACATACTAAGTACCTTTTGGCCAAACCTATTACTATCTATTACCAAAAAATGGATAAATGCTCACTTAATACCCATCTCATTAAACATATCCACTTCTAATACCTTATTTCTTTTTAATACCATAACTACCCTTAACCTAATATATAAGCCTTATTTTGAGAATTAATGAGTATTTTCAACCATCAACATTTTTGAATTTTGAATCAGCCTCCACCTTCTCTCTCTTAACCCTCTCGCTTGAACTAGAGACCTTCTCTAATTCGCTCACCACTCGTTCGTACCCCCCTCTCTCTTCAATTGAAAGCAGAAGCTCTTCTGCTCGAACTGAAATATCAAAACCCCGAAAAATTCATATCTTTTTCATCACTTTCTTCACTTTTGTGTTTTGCAATTGATTTAGCTGCTAGTTTTAATGGAGTGGGATAGTGATTCCGATCTGACCAGTGGCGAAGAAGAAGAAATTAGAAACCTGATTGTTTACAATAAATGCAGGTGTGGAAGTGAGCTAGGGATTTCGATTTTGTATTGATTTTTGTGTTTTCTGCTGTTGTTGTTGTAGATCACGATTGATAAACCGGAGAAGAGGAATGCATTCAGGCCACAAACAGTGAAGGAGCTTATTCGTGCGTTTAATGATGCTAGAGATGATGGTTCGATTGGGTTATTATTATTACTGGAAAGGTAGTTCAGTCTCTACTTTACCTTCTTTCGAGTTCATAGCTATGGATTGTGCCGATTGGTCATAGCTATGGATTCTGCCAATTAATTATGCGTTATTAAAGAGAATCAAACACGATTTCTTCAATTCTGAGGTCTAGATGTGTAGGTATAGAATCCGGTACAATTTGATTTATTTACAATGTCTTTGTCAAAAGATTATTCGTGTGAGGTTTACGGATCGAATTTTGCAGCTTAAGTAATACCAAAAAAGTATTGAGTAGAGTTTGAAGCTGATTCACTAATATTGTGGCTTTATATATGTATAGTAAACAAATTGATTGTGTAGGGAACCAAAGCATTTTGTAGTGGAGGTGACCAGTCATTAAGAACGGAAAATGGGTATGCTGTTGACATTCTAAATTCGTATTTCTCGTCTGTTGTTGTTTTCATTTCATATTCTGTATTTTACTATTATGCAGTTGCAAATTCGTCGTCTTCGAAAACCCGTTAGAGAAACCAACAAGGATTGCGAGCTTCCGAAATTGTTTGATGAGATTTCTCAGAAGAATTTTGAGAGGTTCAACAAACATATCTTAGATAGAGATGAAGAAATAAGACAACTGAGAGATGAAATAAGATTTATGTCTACTTACGGTAAACTCAAAACCAAAGAAGTTGAAATACAGGTGCTTTTCTTTACTATCTTTGTTCTTTAAGCTCTTGTGTCAATTTGAAATTTTTATTTATTTATTTACGGCCTAGATTATAACATTCTCTGCAAACAGTTAGAGAAACAGCGGCAAACTGATCAAGAACTGAAGAAAAAGGTATTGAAGTTGGAGTTCTGTCTCCATGAAACTCGAGCACAGAATCGCAAGCTCCAAAGGGTAATATCACCTAAACATTTTCATTCTTAATGCACACTATTACTAATTCTCAAGTCTTGATCTAAGTTTATGCATTGGACTCTTAATCCAAAATCAGTAAATATTGTATTTATTTATGTTCTTTAATGCCTTTCCTTCCTCTTCTCATTTAGGTTAAACCTTCGTTTATTGTGTTATGTAGCTCATGGATTTGATTTGGTTTTCGAAAGATGGGAGAACGGAGGGATAGAGCTATAAACGAACTGCAGGAGCAATTAGCAGTTAAACAACGGACTGAACCTACTCCTTCTGGAAAGACAAATTTTTGGGAAACATCAAACTTCAAGATTGTAGTTTCTATGTCAATGTTGATTTTGGTGGTATTTTGTAAGAGGTAGTGTAGTTAGTTTTGTTTTGTAAACATACTCGTCATCTAGTTCTATTTGCTTGTTGATTGAAGTCAATGCCGATTTTATAGCCAAAATGTCTAGTCCAACCTCATTTAGTCTTAAAGTATCATGATGGAAATGATAGATATGAAGGAACACCTTGCTAGATACGAAGGAACACCTTGCTAGACAGATGCAACATCAACTCAAAACATATACAGTGTTATAGATATTGCTAGATATGAAGGAAGACATTGCTAGTCTCTAGTACCCTAACAGGAGCATACTAATACATTACTAGATACGTGAACACTAGTCTGATAGACATGATATATAACATTGATAGATCCTGGAGTATACATCTGATAGATACTATATTGTCTTTCCTTGTGTCATATCATCATTTTTTTATTAACTGTAGGTCTATTTGTACTATTTTAAACTAAACGCTCTCATGTTTGTACTATAAACTAAATGCTCTCATGAAGAACACGTTGCTAGATAAGAAGGAACACCTTGCTAGATAAGAAGGGACAACTTGCTAGATAAGAAGGAACACATTGCTAGACACGAAGGAACACCCTGCTGAAAACGCATTATCTATCAGACTATTGTGTTTTAAAACACAAAGAGCTGCTGAAAACTATAAAAAAAAACCCAAAAGTATCAAAACTCATAACAAGCTTTTTAAATCTCTGACAAGAACGTTGTAATCCGTTTAAAATCAAAATCTGCAGGAGTATTTGAGTATAACTGAAAATAAGATGCAGATCACACTTAAGAACTGATACGCATACACGTTATAATCATATTTTAGTCGATGCATCGTTTGTTACTACATCAAAATATTCGACAGACTGACGTTAAATTCAGTAAAGCGTTCATTTCCTGCTGAACCAAATCTTTCAATTACAATACTCGGTAACTAGGAATAAGCAACACTAATCTAATGTTTAAAAAAACAACAAGCCGCTTGTAATAATCAAAACTAGAGCTCACACGCTACAAATATAGATATATTGGTAACTGAAACAAACTTTGTGTATCATACATGTATGTGATCGAGTACCGATCTCGCCGAGTTGAGAGAAATCCCGCGCTCAGCAGAAGGACCGCCGCAGATAAGACCGACTTTTAGAGCTCTTGTTCTCTCACGATGGAAATGATAGATATGAAGGAACACCTTGCTAGATACGAAGGAACACCTTGCTAGATATGAAGGGACACATTGTTAGACAAGAAGGAACACCCTGCTAGATATGATCTACAAACAACCCAGACAAATTACAGTCTCACAATAAATTTCGACTTCCTCGATGATTACTTCGCTACAAAACTAAACTGGAGATCACATATCTCATTTGTTCCCCCTGAAATACATATATACTTTCTGCATAAACCAAACATAGGAAATGAGTTAAAAACAGGAATGAAAATTGAGTTAATTTGATAATTTATTAACTATCAATAAGTAATTCCACTTTGCAAATACTACCATACATTGCTTGATCATAAGGATATAACTCAACTATAAGGAAATACAGTTCAGTGTTAAAATAGAAAACAACCAAAAAATTATTCTGTCTAACCTGAAGAACCCACAGACTTAGAAGTGACTCAAAGCAAAACAACCCACAACCTACTGTGTAGAATATCTGCATGTATGTTAAACATGAGTGAAGCATAGGGCAAAAAGTGTAAGATTTAATTTTCTAACTTCTGTAGCTCTGAAATTGCTTGCATTAATAATATGCGGAACAATCGCAATGTCCGTGAGTGCAAACTACCAGACTCCAAATAAACAATCTATCATACTTATAATTAGTTAAAACGCAATGTATTTGTTCATATCTATCAGACCCCAACTGAATAATCCGCAATGTGTCCCTTCATATCTAGCAAGGTGTTCCTTCATATCTAGCAACGTGTCCTTCATAGTGGAACAAAACATAGTCTAACAGTTTCTTTACACAAAAATCTCGGTGAAGCAGATTGAACTTATAAACCTAAGAAATAAACCGAAATTCAGTTCGAAAGTATGACTTCTGTAATCTAATAATATACAAGTTTATGTAGCATGGCAAATTCAGAAGGTCAAAGTGCAGGTAATTGCTCCTAGAGCAGAATCATAATTTTTTTCTAGGCATTATTATACATGAACCAGTTAACTGATTATCAAAGTAAGAATCGTAGATACACACATCTTATCTTAATTATCTTCCTAAGGCTTTTTAGTATTACAATTTTTATTTTACCTGATTCGGTTGAGGACAGTCAACCATGAAACCAAGTAAACGGCGGACATCATCTGCAGCCAAAGAAGAAGGCGTTGCTCCCATTAGAAGTTCAACAACCACTAAAAGTTCATCAACCAAAGCATTCACTTCACCCACTGGACGTGTATCGTCATCCAGAGAAAATATATTTACAGAATACATTTCACGAATTGCACCTTCTACGGCCGTCAAGAAGCATCTGAATAGCATTTGCATCTCGCATTGCTGCTGCCTCAGTAGCTGTGCTCTTTGTTCTAAGAGATTCGATCTTCAAATCTCTTCTGGGGTTTATAGAAACAAAACAATACCCAATATCAAGCCTAATGCTCACTGGTTAGTTACGGTGACAAACACAGAGACTAGGGAAGACGACGATAAAAAAACGTACCTGTTCGACGGAGACGGAGGCGGACGATGGTGCTATCGATACAGTTACGGTGGCTGGAACGTTCGGTATCGTTGACGGGTTTGGGTGGCCGGAACGATTACAGAAGACGGTTCAGTCGTAGAAGACAGACAGTGTTGGAGGAATACCTGCTCGAATGTGTTCGACGGAGTAGGAGGCTCGACGGAGTAGGTGGTGAACGGTGTTCTCCGGTTCGATTGATTGATCGGAACTGCTCGCCGGTTACGGTCGCAGGTTCTGGTTTGGGTTCAAAATCGTTTTTTGGTTACCTCTCGTTTTACGTCTTTCTCTCTCTTCAAATTTTGAAATGTGAAAGTGGAGGAATTGGAACCTAAAAGTGAGATTAGAAAGTGAAAAAAATGGGTTTCAACCAAACAACCCCTTTTATATCCTAGAGGGTATAATTGTCCAAAATATGATTTTAGGTATTTTATGAAACTAGTCCAAAAACGGCTACCATTTTGGTATTTGATAGTTGAGTAGGTATTTAAAGGTAATTTCCTCTTTAGAAAATGAAATATATCTCAAAATCTAAGTTTATTTGAACATTAATTTGAACCTAATATTTTAATATCTCGGAAAAATGATGGCAAACAAAATATCAATAGTAAATGTTGTTATTTTTCTCATCCTACTCTTATCAGGTGATTTGTTTTATTAATTTATTTGGTTAAGCTTTGAAATTTGATGTTTAGATTGTTTTTTTTTTCATATAAAAGCATGTTTAAATATATATATTTTAATTTCTAAACCATATCACATTGCATCAAAATCTGTTATAATTTAATTATATCAATATTTTTAATTTGTTTAAGTTTATATCATTAATTTGTATACTATATTTAGCTGGATTTATATAAATATTGTTTATATATGTTTGGAAGTGATATCCAAATGTTTTTTAAATGTATATGTTTTAAATATCTAATTTATATGTTAATCCAAATGTATGTGTAGACTTGAGGCATGTACAACCGACCTATCTGGAGATCAACATGATGTAAACAACTGTACAGCAATATGTAAAAAGTTAGTCCAATATGATGATGCTTCGGATCCTGCTCTGTACATCCGGGTGTCAGATGCCACTGCACATCTCATTATTCGAATTTTCAAAAAGGATGTTAAAAAACGTTTTTATATCGTCTAAAATATCAAAATTAATTATATAATAATCATGATTTGATGTAATCATCGATTAACATCGGATTGTTCTTTATATTATTTATGAATAAATATCGGAGTATCCATTAATATAATATATAATATTAATTACTTTAGTGTTTATTTAAGGTTTTATAAGATTTTTTTTTTTATTTTTGCTACAAACAAATCAAAATACCATTTTATTAATTTTGTATTAGTCTAATATTACCTTTAAGCTAACTTTTTTGTATTTTTTATTTTATTTTTTTGGATTTTGTTTATTTGTATTTTTATAATCAAATTCTACTATTTTTTAAATAATTTTTTGTGAACTATTGCTATATAATATCAATGATTATATGTCCGTATCTGATTCTTTTATTTGTAACAAATATCATATAAATTACATAATATAAATCAGTATAATAAAAACAGAAAATTCACATAACACTAGAACCGAAATAAAAACAGTCACATGTTAAAAATATCGAAATCTTGACACCTCAGATAAGTTCCACGGTGATCAATGGAACAAATGAGATCAACCCAAAGTCTAATCCAAACAGCATTAACAATCCTAATAGCAAAAACAACCAACGCGAAGACATGTATTTTTTTATAAATAACTCTTTGTCAAAAGATGATATTAATGCTGAAATTATTGAAGTTCTTCACTCAATTGAGCTTGGTAATAGATTCAATTCTTTTATTGACTCATATGATGAAGATCATACATAAAATTTCCCAAAACCAACATTAAATGGCAACTTGTCAGTTTCTCCAGAACATGAACATTCTATTAAAGAGATTGAATTTAACGAAGTTGTAAATAAAAAATCAAACCATGTTAAATGTCGATCTACAGAAAGGAAACTTAATTTTCAAAAGATAAAAAAACAAAAAAGCATTCGAATGACTAATAAAAATTTGAATTGAAATTTAAGAGGTGTAGGTAACAAAAATACAATTACAAGATTGAAATCAGTTTGAATATCTGAAAAAATTGACTTCTTGGTTTTACAAGAACCTATGGTTGTTGAAAGCAGGCTTACTCATATTATATAAAACCTCGGTTTCCATCAAAGTATCTCAAACCTAAACAATAAGATATGGATTATTTGGAAATATATATTTGATGTGGATGTAGGTTACAATCATGATCAACTCATCCATTTAAAGGTTACTCACACAACAAATAACAAGCCTATCATGGTAACAGTCATATATGCTAAATGTACCAGAAGTAATAGTCTTTCTCTATGGGATAAAATGAGAAAATTGGCTAGAAAATCCACTAGAACGGATTGTTATATGAGATTTTGATTGTATTAAAAAATCATCTAAGCTATTTCCATGTTCAACTTTGTGTTTAAGAAGTCTTGATGACATCAATAACATTATCTTAGACTATGCCTTAAATGATGCTGGTTTTATTGGTTCCTCTTTCACTTGGTCTAATAAAAGAAGTTGGAAAAGACCTGATAGAGTCTTAATTAATAACTCCATGAAAAATTTCTTTGATAATATCCAAAATAAATATTGGGCTAGAACCTGTTTTGACCATGCTCTAATCATAATTTTAATCTCTAATAATTTAGTTAACCCCAAAAATTCATTTTAATTCCTTAACATGTGTGTACCAACATCCTGAATTCAACCAGATAATTTAGGATTCATGGAATCTTCCATTATCTGGTCAAACTATATATAATTTCTGGCAAAAATGTAAGAGATTGAAAATTAAATTACGATATTATAATAAAGAGACTTTTGAAAATATATTCAATGTTATTGCCAAATATGAGGAATAACTAATCTATTTTGAAAGTAAATACCAAGACACCAAAACTAATGAGGATAAAATTAACTTATCCAAGGCTATTGCTCATCTTCTTCTTCTCTTGGCACGAGAAGAATCTTATTGTGAGCAAAAAAATAACATAAATTGAATTAAACAAGGTGATAAAAATACTTTTATGTTTTAAGACTGTAAAAAAGGAAAAAATAATAATCAGATAAATGGAATTCTTCATAATGGAAGATGAATTGAATATTACAGTAAAATTAGTGATTTTATAATTGATTACTTTAAAACTCTTCTAACAAATACAAACCCTGTTAATCAATATGTGGATACAATGAACATAATCCCAAGATTAGGCTCTGGTATTGATCACCTCTATCTGCTTGACAATCCATCAAATGATGAAATCCATTAGAGAGCAAGGAGAATTTGTTCATTGAAGAAGCATCCATGAATACATCCTTCTTTCTAAGGAAATTGTTCAAGATATAATAAAAAAATCTAGATGAAGAAGCATCATTTTAAAACTTGATACGACTAAGGCCTTTAAATGGATCATATTTCTATCTTAAATGTTATGAGAGCCTTTGGCTTTCATCATAATTTTTATTAAGCTTATAAGTAATAGTATTCACTCTGTTTTCTTCTCTATTCTCTTTAGTGAAAAATTAAATGGTTATTTTAAAGGCCTCAAATTGTATAAGGCAGGGAGATCCCATCTTTCTCAGTCTCTTTATCATTGTAGAAGAATATCTCATTAGAGGTATTAATATTTTGTTTAACAATCATCAGGGTATGAGATACAACACAAAGAGTAATCTGATCATTAATTGTTTGGCCTTTGTAAATGACTTTGTCATCTTTGCACATGGTTCTTGAAATAATATCTATAGACTTTGGTGTGGTTAATTTTTGTCTGAGGTTAAGATTGTAACTTTTATTTTGAGTTTTGTGGAAGTTTGTAAGTATTTAATGTTTGAGTAGAGAGTAGAGGGAGAATTAAGCAGCCTGGTTGTATTTAATTTTCATTACCCTCATTAAATGTTGGTGGTTGGGTATTTATACCCTTATATTTGGGCTTTATGGGCTTTCGGGTCATGTTTAAGGGATCCGGGTCAAGTTTAAGGACCCGTGAGTTCTTAGTAGGAGAGCAGGCAGCTTAGTCAAGGAGTGATTAGGTTTTTATGTACTTTAGTCCTTGTTCGAACAGTCCAATGGATGAGGTGTTCGAACTGCCCTGTCTGTTTTGGTGATCTTAGTCCGAACTGTCCCCGTCCGGAGAGGTAGCAACATTCGGACTCATCAAGAGCCCATTTTTTAGGTGTTTGTTCAAATACCTTTGTCAAAAACCTGAAAAACAGTCCGATGTCAGTGGTAGTTTTACCCGGACAGGTCTTTCGAATTGTGTTATGGCTTTATCCGGACTGAAAAAGCTCTGTGAATCTAAACGGTTTTTTGCCAAAGTTCATGGGACACGTGTCGCTCTTGGGTTGGTTGCCTCAGCCGTTTTTTCACCTTGAATCTCGCACCCACCTTCTTTGAAAAGCAACCTCTTCATTAATGAAGGTGACGTCACCGCCGTCTTTTAATCATTACTAATCTTTTCGAATTCTCCTAGGAATCAAGACTTCCTTTTGAGATTTACTATAAACTGAGATACTTTTCTACTGTTTTACTATCACTTTCATTTTCACTATGCAAATCTTCAAAGCTTTCTCTCTCAAAAACAAATTCTTACTTAAGTTGTTTATGTTCACGGCTAGGAACGCTCTGATCAAAGGCGGATGGCTCAACCTATCTGAATTAGAAAAAGTGCAAAAAGTCAAAAGGGAAAGGTGCATTGCAGCAGGCTTACCCACTTCCCCCATCGACAAACCAGAAATATCAGCCACAGAGTTAGACTAGGGTTCTTCCTCCACCAAGGGTGTCAAACCGAAGAGGTTGTTTCAAACCAGTCTTTCCCCTATCATCTCAGGTTCTTCGGTTCAAGAGTCGGAAACCGTTGTTGAACCAGGTTTAACAATTACCAGCTTTAAAAAACCCTCCTTATTCTTAGCCATGGGGTCAGATGCTGGAACCTCTCCTCACAAGCTAGTTGATCGGAGAAAAGGCTGGCTGGTCAAAGGGCAGGCTTCTAAGGGCACCCCTTCGAAATCAGGTGCCAAGGATAGTAGTACTGGGTCAGAAGTACCCATTAGAGCACCCATGGACATGTTGTCCGGTCCGGAGTGTACTGGATCAAGTCCCCAAAGAGAAACGTCTACACTAGAGCCCCAACCGGAGGCTAGGAACTAAGAGAATACTGAAACTCATCAGTCTGAAAGTCAGACTGAGCCAACCCCAAACCTCCCTCTCACCACAACAACTGCAAACCCTTCCTCAATCATGGAGGAAGTAATGGAGGACTCTATTGAAGAGGCTCCCTTTGAGTCCGAACCGGGCAGACTAGTGGTGCTGTTGCTGCCCAAAAGGATAAAGGCAAGGAAAATTTGTGCTTGAAGCATCCGGATCTGCTGGAGTGTCTTGAAGGAAGGGTGGGACCTTGTTTCCACAAGGTCAATGTTAAGTATCTCCTTGCCATGCAAAAGATCAATTACGCTTTTATCCATACAGCTGAGTTGGGCCGGATGCGCACGAAGTGGGGGATTCCGGAGAATGTGAAGATTAGAATCCCCATAGACCCCGAAACCCCAATGGATTGAAAACTCAATGAAATAGTCATCTTTACTAAGCTCTTTAACTGGGGTTTAAGGTTCCCCTTGGACCCGGAAATAGTTAGGTATTTCCACCTTATCAAACGCTGTCCCGGTCAATTGAGCCCCAATGGATGGTACACACTTATGGCCTGCATCATGGCCTCCAGGCTCTCCGGCACTCCTCTACCAATGGAGGAATTTGCTGTTGTGGCCAGTCTCTGCAGGAACCCTCACATCCCTTTTTATCATTTCAACATGGGGGATAACTACAAAGCAGTGGATGACCTGCTTGATTCGGAGAGAAACTGGAGGACTCAATTCCTGTTCGTAAGTGGTGCTTGGGAGAACGGGAGGAAAATCAAATCCAGAGTCAATCCAAGTCTCCTCACCAGCAGATGGAGGAGTGATCGTAAGGCCCTTACTTTATATCCTTATTTCCTTTTTTATCAAATCTGCTTAAACTAACTGGTCTTGCTTTTTACTTAGCAGAAATGCCAAAAGACTTCAATGACTACCTAAAGTCCGGGCAGACCACTTGTACCAAGATCAACACTTGGGCTGCTGAAAAGTGGGGAAATCGGTTTCACGATGCTTTCACAGGAGGCAACTTGGCAAGGTCTCACCTCTGGAACACTACTGGCCGGAGGGACTTGACCTGGGAAGGACTCACCACTCCACTCCCTCCGGATGTAGTCCTGAAGAGAACTCACGAACCGGATGGGTCACTTTACTTGTCGGGCCGGGCCAAGGCCCCGAGTAAGATAAAAGGCAAGAAGAAGAAGGGCAAGAAGGTGGTAGGTGAAGCTAACCCTGCCGAGGTGGAAGAGGTTGTTCCAACAAATCCCGAGGGCCCAGCCCCAAGCCAGATTGATGCTGCTCTCCTAGAAGTGGTAGAGCAGGAGAGTGTTAGGCAAGAAGGTCAATCCCCAAAACCCCCAAGGGCTCCCAAAAGAGACAAAAAACGGGGAGCTGAAAGCAAGGATATGGAGGCTAAGAAGAAAAAGACCTCCAAGGGTGACGAACTTTCTCTCCGGCCTCCGGAGCCTCTCCCCCATGTTGATCCTACTGATCCAACACAAGCAGAGGAGATCCCTGGTGATTTTCGAACTGACGAAGTCGGAGGAGGAGACCTTAGCATTGATGGGGTTGACATCACCAGTCTCGATGGGCTTGGTGATTACTTTACCAACCTCCCCAGAGATGACTTTGCTGGGCCTTACCTCCCTCCGAGTACCTCGAACATCGTCACTTTTAATGGTAAGACTTTTATTATTTCAAGTGAAAGGGATATTATAGCTCACTCTATATTAAGTAGTGTTCAACCAGTGCTTGTGTTGGAGAAGCAAGTTCGAAGTCAGGCATATACTATCAAAGATCTCAAGTCTGACAAAGAGAGACTGTCTGATGATCTTCTTACTACCACTCAACATGCTGACATTCTAAAGGGGGAGAACGAGGAGCTGAAAAAGAACCAAGAGGGGTGGACCACCAAATTTGCTACTCTGGAAGATAATATCAAGGAGCTCCGGAAGAAGTTGTCCGGAGTAGAGAAAGATCTCACCTCTTCAAAAGAGGATGCCAAGGCCAAGGATCAAGTCATTCACAACTTGACAAATGACAAGATTGCACTTGAGAACACAGTGTCCGAGGCTGCAGAGGAGAAAGCTGATCTGCTAAGGGAGCAAGAGGCCAAAATTCAGGCCAAGATCGATGCTTATTCTAACAACGTAATAGACACTCAAGAGCAAATATATGCCAAGGTGAAGTCAGACATGTTCCTGCTCTTCCATGAGAAGTTCCCGAAGAGGAACTTGGGAGATTTGTGGCTTCACATAGAGTACGAAGACCTTCCCTTCCACACAATGGCTGACAAAGACTTGCATGACTATTCAAGTGCTTCCTCTTCTGACGAGGCAGAAGAAAATGCCGGGGAGGGTCCTCCTGAAGAGAAAGACGATCCCAAGGGGAAGAAGAAGATAAGTGAGACTGAGCCATCTTCAAAGGCTCAGTCTTGAATTATGAATTATCTTTTTACTTTTATGTTATCTAAACTAAAGTCCTTGGAAGGCCAAGGCATTCTTCTTGTTATTGTGTCTGGCATCTGACCAGATAGATCTTTTGCGCTGTTTGACAATTTAAAAGTCCTTGGAAGGCCAAGGCACTTAAGTTATTTTAATGAATACTTTTATTTTGCACAATTCTCGCATCATTTCATAGTTTGTTTCAATTTTGGTGGCTAGTGTTTAAATAGCCCTTAGTTATTTCATGAACAATCTAAAGTGAGAGAGTTTAAGTTCTCCGATGACAAATGTTTAAGTGGTCATCACTCTTTTACTTCAACCCGGATGGTGTGACAACAAACAAAGTAAGAATACTTTGAATTTTTTAAGAAGGCATCAAATTTTATTAAAAAACCCGGGCACCTCATTAAAACCTCCCCGTGCCACCAGGGTAGGAAAGAGTATGCCCCCAAATATTTACATGGATGTTTAAACAAGTAAATATTTACATAGATGCTACTCCAAGTACATCCGGAGATGTTCAATATTCCAAGGTTGGGTCAAAACCCTTCCAGCCTTGTCTTCTAGCCAATATGTTCTAGGTTTAAGTCTTTCAACGACCATATAAGGTCCTTCCCAAGTTGGGGCCAGTTTACCTAGTAGCTTCTCTTTAACGTTTAAGAAGACTTTCCTCAATACCTTGTCCCCCGACTGAAAATCCCTTCTTTTAATTCTAGAAGCAAACCTGCTTCTCATCAAACCTTGATAATGTGCAGCCCTAAGGTGAGCCTTAACTCGTCTTTCGTCTATTAGGTCGAGCTGATCTCTGATTGCCACTTCGTTAGCGTGTTCGGAGAAGTTATGAACCTAAAATGATGGGAGAGTTGCTTCTATGGGAGCTATTGCATCCATCCCATAGACCAAGGCAAAGGGTGACTCCTGTGTTGCAGCCTAAGGTGTAGTCCGGTAGGCCCACAAGACCTCTTGTAAATAACTAGGCCATTTCCCAGCAGTCCCTTCCAAATTCTTCTTTAAACCGGACAGTATAGTTCTGTTAGCCACTTCAACTTGTCCATTTTCTTGTGGGTGGAACGGTGAAGATAAACAATGCTGTATACCCCTTGAGGCACAGAAACTCTCCATTTCTCTATTTTCGAATTGTGTCCCATTGTCTGTCGTTATCTTTTGTGGAACACCAAATCTGCAACAGATGTTGGATAAAATGAATTTTATGACGGCTTTTGATGTTGTTCCTGCCAGGGGGGCTGCTTCAATCCACTTCGAAAATTAATCTATAGCAACAATTATAGTTTTACGCCCTCCGGACGCCATAGGGAGAGGGCCCACTAAATCCAACCCTCATCGAGCAAAATGTATAGGCTCAGAAATCGACTCTAAAGGGATGGTTGGGATATGAATTTCATTACTATATCTCTGGCATGGATCACACCTTCTCACCAGTTCCTTAGCATCCATCATTATAGAGGGCCAGTAATAGCCAGCCAGTAAAACTCTCCGTGTTAGAGCCCTGAATCCACAGTGAGCTGATCCCTCACCATCATACAATTCGGAGAGGACTACTTGAGACTCATCATCTCCCAAACATTGCAAAAGAGGTTTACTGTAAGACTTCTTATACAGAATGTCTCTTAGTATGATAAAACCACGAGCTTTGTGTTTCATTTTTCTTGCTAGTGCTTTATCCGGAGGCAAGATGCCATCGAAGAGATACTGCAGGAGAGGAAATCTCCAGTCTTGTGGTTGTTTCATCTGTACTTCGAAAATTTCCTCCTCTTTACCGATGTTATGTTGAATGGAAGGGCTCTCCAACACATGGATCCAAGGATATGACTCAGTGTAGGCTACAGTTGCCAGTGAATCTGCTAGTTCATTCTATGTCCGGGGTATATGCTCATAAACAACGTTTTTGAACTTAAGAGCCTCATTTTTAAGAAGAAGCAAGTACTTCACTAGTTGCTCCTTTTTTGCCCCAGATTGACCTTGTGCATGGTGAATAAGAAGTTGGGAATCACTCATCAGCTTGACCCTCTTGGCTCCACAAAT
This sequence comes from Limnanthes douglasii subsp. nivea, assembly GCA_036936605.1. NCBI lineage: Eukaryota > Viridiplantae > Streptophyta > Magnoliopsida > Brassicales > Limnanthaceae > Limnanthes > Limnanthes douglasii. The sequence goes on from JAUPFV010000003.1 coordinate 83,487,314, forward strand.
ATAAGCTAACTTTAAGCCAGCTATAGATGCTTCATATTAGGACTCATTGTTGGAAGCCCTAAAAGCAAAACATATAGCCTGCTACATTTTATCACCATACGGAGAAGTCAAGCACACCCCTGCACCACATCCCATAGTGCTGGATCCACCATCCGTCCGAACGACCCAAACTTTTTTGTCTTTCATCTCAGTAGTCTGCTCTGAATCTCTGTCAGAGTGGAATTCAACTAGAAAATCAGCCACAGCTTGGGCCTTGACTGTTGTTCGAGGAGCAAAATCTATATCGAAATCCCCCAATTCTACCGACCACTTAGTCATTCTAATTGAAATGTCTCCCTTTTGGAGAACATTCTTCAAGGGAAAAGATGTCCGGACGATAATAGGATGAGCCTGGAAATAAGGCCTCATCTTCCTTACAGCTATTACCAGGGCTAACGCTAATTTTTCGAGTTTCAAATAACGCTTTTCTGCATCTATCAAGCTCTTGCTGATGTAGTATACTGGATGGGGGTAGTTATCCACCTCTCTTACTAACACAGCACTGATGGCACAATTTGAAACTGCCAAATATACGAAGAGTGTCTCTCCATCAACTGGTTTAAATAAGGTTTTAGGGGAGGACATATGTTTCTTAATCTCATTGAAGGCCTCATCACACTGTGAGGTCCAGTCAAATCCCTTTGCACCCTTCAAAGTTTGAAAAAACGGGGCGCATCTGTCCGAAGACCTTGAGATAAATCGGTTTAAAGCAGCTAACCTCCCCGTCAATCGCTGTACTTCTTTAATATTCCGAGAAGGCTCCATGTGGAATAGAGCATTCAGCTGGTCCGGATGGGGTTGTATCCCTTGCTCACTTATTATATAACCTAGGAACTTCTCGGATTGCACTCCGAACACACATTTTTCTGATTTAGCTTCAAATTCACTTTTACCAAGTTGGCAAAAGTTTCTTGGAGGTCAGCTAAGTGCAATTGCTCATCCACACTTTTCACCATCATGTCATCGATGTATACTTCCATATTCCTTCCAATTTGATCAGCAAAGGCTTTGTTCACCAATCTCTGATAAGTATCCCCAGCATTTTTCAACCCAAATGGCATGACCTTGTAGTAATGAAGACCCCTGTCAGCGACAAACGTGGTATGCTCCTAATCCTTCGGATCTACTTGAATCTGATTGTACCCGGAGAAAGCATCCATAAAGGATAGCAGCTTATTCCCAGAGGTGGAGTCTACTAGCTGGTCAATCCGGGGAACTGGATACAAATCTTTTGGGCAAGACCTATTGAGATTTGTGAAGTCAATGCACATACGCCACTTGCCATTTTTCTTTTTCACCAACACCGGATTGGCAGTCCATAAATGATATTGAGACTCCTTGATATGCCCCATCTTTGTGAGCCTGTCAACTTCTTGCACAATAACATCAGCCTTTTCCTTGGAAAAAGTCCTTCGGTTTTGTACCATTGGTGGTATGTCTCTCCGTACAGATAGGCGATGTGATATAACATATGCTAGAACCCCAATAACATCAGCATTGCACCAAGCAAAAACATGCTGATGGTTTCTCAAAAACTTTAACATCTTATTCTTCAGGTCGGGTGGCATTTTAGACCCTATCTTAACACTTTTCCCTTCTTCTAAAGAATGTGTTTCAACCTCTTCAACTGGTATTAATACTCCAGGGGTCTCTATGGGGTAATCAATTTCACCCTCACCCCCAGAAAGCCCTTCAAACTGCTATTGCTCGTTGAGACGAACTGCCCCCAACGTTCGTGGAGCCAGGGCTGTAGCATAACATTCTCTTGCAACATTTTGACTGCTTCGGACAACTCCCACTTGTCCTTGAACAACATATTTCAAACATTGGTGGACTGTCGAAGCCACTGCATGCATCCTAGAGAGCCAAGACCTCCCTAAAATAACATTATATCAAGTGGGACAATCTACCACAATAAAAAGTATCCTGGCCATCTTCTTGAAAGGGCCCTTGCCCAACAAAACTTCCTCTTCGAACTCCCCGATCACATCTGCTGAGCTGCCAGTAAAGCCTACAATTGATCTGTCTGAACACTGAATTACGGCTGGATTTTTCATTCTCTTGTAAGTGGTTAAGAAGAGAATATTGGCTGAGCTTCCAGTATCCACTAAGATTCGTCTTATGTCATTTCCCCCAATGGATGCTCCTATGACAACAGCATCTTCATGAGGGCCAACTATATCTCTTAAGTCATCGTCATCAAAAACAATGAAGGGGAATGGAATTTGTGATTGATAGGAGTTCGTGCCTCCTTCTAGCTGGGTAGATAAAGTATGAACGTGCCTCTTCCTCGAAGAAGCAGTAGGAGCTGTCATAGTATCCCCTCCAAAAATTGTAAGTGGCTCATAAAACTTAATGAGCCCGGAGACTGTTCTAGAACATTCCTCAATGGCACCCACTCCATTTCAAGTTGGATCAGGATCCAAGTATTCTGATTCTACATCAAACCTTTCAATTATAACCATAGCTCCCTCCGGAGTAGCATTGCTTGGACCAACCCGGTGAGTATTGTCAGGCCTATTACCTCCTCTTCTTTTGACATATGCCCCTAACTTTCCTTTTTCAATCAAGTTCTGAACTTCTTGTTTCAAGGCTATACAATCATCGGTGGTATGGCTAGTATCATTATGGTATTGGTAGAAAGAGTTATTACAATGTTCCCTAGGAGATTGCAGTGCGACTGGTCTTCTATAGTGTACCTCTTCCTTTGTTTTATCATAAATGGTGACCATACTTTCTTTCAATTCTGCAAACCACTCTGGTTGAACCCAAGGCCCTCTCTTATTTCTAGATTGTTGACTCTAGGTAGGTGCAGCTGGCTGGGATTGAGCTTTAGCCCTGATATGCCCCTGTCCGGTCTCCTTTGCCTTGTTCTCGGACTGATTCTGATTGGGATTTGGTGCAACCGGGGCAGACCTCACCTGCCTGTGTACCCTAGTTTTCTTTGTTTCATCACCGTTGATCTGTTTTCCAACCTGACTCAGCAAACCTCCCTAAGTTATGGCTTTCTTTCTGGTCACCAAATCAGCCAAATTCCCAGGGTTTAAGCCCTGTCTCAAGGATGTTATTGCTACTTGCTCGAAGCAATCAGCCAACCCATTCTTGGTGTTTACAAAAATACTTATGTATTATTTCAATGATTCGTTCGGTTCTTGGGCACAATGTATTATTGTGTCCCTGTTGCCCTTCAACTCTTTACTCCCAACAAACTGCCTTCGAAAGGCCACCCAAAAGGTATCAAAATTCTTGATGCAGCCTTGTGGTAGGCTGTTATACCATTTTAGAGCACTCCCCGTAAAGTATTGAGAGAATGCTCTACAAAGTAGCTTATCGTCATCATCAAAATTCATCATGAAATTCCTAAATTGCTCGAAGTGGTTGTCCGGATCAGTACTGCCATCATATTTCTCCATTTTAGTGCTATCGAACCTCTTAGGGAGGTTTCCAGACACAATTTTGGAAGACAATGGAGATTGTCTCCACTTTCGGCCACGACTGAACACAGTATCCTCATTGGGAGTTGCAAAGATACCTGGTTCATCGTGGAAGGTAAAAGTATCCATCAGCATCCGGTCTACATGCCTCCGGCTGTGAAATGACCTTTTGCCAATATTCTTCTTCAATTTCCCATGTCTATCCCTTTTCCTTGAATATTTTTTTATCAACTTTTGCTTCTTTTTAGTTCGGCCCTCATCGCTGCTAGAGGACAAGGACTCTTCAACTCCTTCTTCATTTGAGGAGCTATCAGAAGATTCTGAGCCTGAGTCAGAACTCTCCACTAGCTTAGACCGGTGAGACTTTTTGGAACTGGCATGAGTCTTTTTGGTACTCACATGAGTCTTCGAAGGCTCATGCTCTCTAGGGTTATCGGTATGATGGGCAACTGATGCTTTTGACTTGTCTTTCATGCCCATCTTAGCCTTTTCTGCCCTCAGAGCTTCTATCTCGCCCTTTAATCTATCACGCTCCTCGATAGTGTATTCATCGTTTTCACCCATCACTTCAAGCAAAGCTGGTGGTACTTCCGGGACGTCCGGATTCATTCGGGCTTATTTTTCTTGTTGGTTTCGAATGCTCGATTCAGGCACCGTCGTCCTCCCACTGTGGTCGCCAATTTGGTGTGGTTAATTTTCGTCTGAGGGTAAGATTGTAACTTTTATTTTGAGTTTTGTGGAAGTTTGTAAGTATTTAATGTTTGAGTAGAGAGTAGAGGGAGAATTAAGCAGCCTGGTTGTATTTAGTTTTCATTACCCTCATTAAATGTTGGTGGTTGGGTATTTATACCCTTACATTTGGGCTTTATGGGCTTTCAGATCATGTTTAAGGGATCCTGGTCAAGTTTAAGGACCCATGAGTTCTTAGTAGGAGAGCAGACAGCTTAGTCAAAGAGTGATTAGGTTTTTATGTACTTTAGTCCTTGTTCGAACAGTCCAATGGATGAGGTGTTTGAACTGTCCTGTCCGGTTTGGTGATCTTAGTCCGAACTGCCCCGTCCGGAGATGTAGCAACATTCAGACTCATCAGACTTAACACATTTCTCAAATCGTACCGAGATATTTCAAGACAGTCTATAAATGCTGATAAATAAAGTCTTATTAGCTCAAAAATATAAATAAAACCAGAAATAAAATTATTGAGGAAGCTACAGGCTTCAAGAAGAAGTCATTACCTTTGAAATATCATAAATTGTTTAACAATCTTTTAATTGTTTGGCCTTTGTAAATGACTTTGTCATCTTTGCACATGGTCATCTTTGCACATGGTTCCTGAAATAATATCTATAGACTTAACACATTTCTCAAATCGTACCGAGATATTTCAAGGCAGTCTATAAATGTTGATAAATAAAGTATTAGCTCAAGAAACATAAATAAAACCAGAAATAAAATTATTGAGGAAGCTAGAGGCTTCAAGAAGAAGTCATTACCTTTGAAATATCATAAATTGTTTAACAATATTTTAATTGTTTGGCCTTTGTAAATGACTTTGTCATCTTTGCACGTGGTTCCTGAAATAATATCTATAGACTTAACATATTTCTCAAATCGTACCGAGATATTTAAAGGCAGTCTATAAATGCTGATAAATAAAGTCTTATTAGCTCAAAAAACATAATTAAAACCAGAAATAAAATTATTGAGGAAGCTACAGGCTTCAAGAAGAAGTCATTACCTTTGAAATACTTAAAGTTATATGTTCATTATAACAATAAGGCAACTCTGTATGATGACCAAGTTTTATAAGTTTAAGACCAAAATACAGGATTGGGATAATAAAACTCTTTCATTTAGAGGTAGATTAAATCTGATTCAATCAGTACTAGTGTGGTTAATTTTCGTGTGAGGGTAAGATTGTAACTTTTATTTTGAGTTTTGTGGAAGTTTGTAAGTATTTAATGTTTGAGTAGAGAGTAGAGGGAGAATTAAGCAGCCTGGTTGTATTTAATTTTCATTACCCTCATTAAATCTTGGTGGTTGGGTATTTATACCCTTACATTTGGGCTTTATGGGCTTTCGAGTCATGTTTAAGGGATCCGGGTCAAGTTTAAGGACGCATGAGTTCTTAGTAGGAGAGCAGGCAGCTTAGTCAAGGAGTGATTAGGTTTTTATGTACTTTAGTCCTTGTTCGAACAGTCCAATGGATGAGGTGTTCGAACTGCCCTGTCCGGTTTGGTGATCTTAGTCCAAACTGTCCCCGTCCAGAGAGGTAGCAATATTCGGACTCATCAGGAGGCCCTTTTTTGGCTTTATCCGACTGAAAAAGCTCTGTGAATCTAAACGGTTTTTTGCCAAAGTTCATGGGACACGTGTCGCTCTTGGGTTGGTTGCCTCAGCCGTTTTTTCACCTTGAATCTCGCACCCACCTTCTTTGAAAAACAACCTCTTCATTAATGAAGGTGACGTCACCGCCGTCTTTTAATCATTACTAATCTTTTCGAATTCTCCTAGGAATCAAGACTTCCTTTTGAGATTTACTATAAATTGAGATACTTTTCTACTGTTTTACTATCACTTTCATTTTCACTCTGCAAATCTTCAAAGCTTTCTCTCTCAAAAACAAATTCTTACTTAAGTTGTTTATGTTCACGGCTAGGAACGCTCTGATCAAAGGAGGGTGGCTCAACCTATCTGAATTAGAAAAAGTGCAAAAAGTCGAAAGGGAAAGGCGCATTGCAGCAGGCTTACCGACTTCCCCCATCGACAAACCAGAAATCTCAGCCACAGAGTCAGACGAGGGTTCTTCCTCCACCAAGGGTGTCAAACCGAAGAGGTTGTTTCAAACCAGTCTTTCCTCTATCATCTCAGGTTCTTCGGTTCAAGAGTCGGAACCCGTTGTTGAACCAGATTAAACCTTACTTGCAAGTTCATCTTTTGTAAATTCAAATGGATGTTAATATCACATTCATGGACCAAGGCTTATGGATGATTGTTTTGAATACATTGATGATCTGATTTACCCTTCTAGATCACTTTAAATAAAGATGAAGAATATATGATTGCTGGATATGATTATTTTGAAGGTCTATATAGTAGAAGTTGTCTTATTTTCAGGTTGCTTGCTACTAAAGTAACAAAAACATATAACAATTCATTGTTTTTTTTCCAAATATGTGATATAATACTTGATTACATTATATGTACTTGATTACATTTTGTGCACTCAATTAATGTAACATTTAAAATTATAAATAAAAAATTCTGACATTTTATAAAACAATATTGGAAATACAAAATTTTAACATAAATTGATAAGCCATCTATTTGTTCTAACTTATAAGTGTAGATTCCAACATTTTTATTATTCTATTTTTAATTATTTTTATTTATATATTATATTTATACAATATTTTTACCTACATTAATATAATCATAGTTATTTTTTTAAAGATAATAAAATTATTGCATAAATTCTTTTATTAATCAGATGAGAAAATTTTATATTATTATAACAATATTTTTATTAATATTATATGTATATATATAATTATTTAAAGTAAGATTGGTTTCACATGATTAACTATATATTTTAATACCATTAAAAAATTACAAACAAGCTAGTAGATAATAATAATATTATGACAATAGTTATATATATATATATATATATATATGGTTTATTTCTCATACTATAAAAAAATTGAATATGTAAATAAATGACTTAAGAAAATGATACATTTTATGTTATGGATTTATGAGCGTAGTTACTTAACATAAAAAAATTTCTATTTAGTTTTGAATTTACTTTTATATTTTTAAGTCTCGATATATATAATGTGATAAAGTAAATATTCCATATATACTATTTGAATAACAATAAAGTATATTTGTATTTTAATTAGAAATTATATTTTATTATTTAAATTTTGTAATTGATAAGAATAAAAAAAATGAGAGATGAATGGTCTTGTATAACTCCTACGAATATGAAGAACTCGAAATGTAAAAGGATAAGAACATACACAAGAATATTATTACATATTTTTCCTTCTTTTCGCTCTCTTTTTATCTCTAAATGATTTAGGTATTTGATTAGAGTCTTTTATCCTCGTCTTAATGCATAAAGAAAAAAAACAAAATAAGTCTTAATAACCTAACATGTCATATAACAAAACAGTTTCTCTCTAAGAGAGTTTATATTAAAAAATTCAATTAAAAAATCCATTTGTCAAATTATTTAAGACAAAATCATAAATAATTAACAAAGTTATAAAGTCTTAAAAAATATACAATCCAACCAATTATCGTATCCTTCAACATATTATAAGGAGTATCCGTCAACACATTATTTGGAATTCTTCATAATCATAATCTATGGTCTCATGTACATATTTTACTATTTGCACACTAAGAAGACTCGTACTCTGGAAGTGCTGATTATATAGGCAAGCCTAATTCTTAACAAGTGTTATTAGAGTCATCTGTATACGAAAAAGTTTTAGATTTTATGTTCTATGTTCAGATTATAAAACATATTGAATTTAAATTATGTATATTTTACAAAGAAGAACCTCCAGATTTAAAACTCGAAATAGATAATGAATAGCTAAAAACGAAGATGGTGATGGCTAGTAAAACATAACAAGGATAAAATTAAAAATATCAAAATTAAAAATATTTTATTATTGATTATAGATGATAATAGTTAAGTGTGTCCTCAAATTCATTAAAATATGTCCAAATTTGAGAGTCAATTTTTTTAATGAAATTTAAAATGATCATTTTACCTTGATTCTTTTAACCATTTTGTATTTACATGTCACTCGTTCTAAATCTAACAGTTACCTAATGTAGTATTTCGTAATCCAAACTATTGTCTATAAACTATAAATTAAAAAATAAAAAACTTAACCCCCACCATCACAAAAATCAAACCTTGAAAATTGAAGACCCAAAATAGAATCGAGTCCAAAGAATGTGGTAATGTCTTAAATGAGAGAATCAAAATTGAGAAAAAATATTTTTGCATGAGCTAGATGTTGTTGGTTTTTGGTAATGTCGACAAGATGCATCGTCATTCGTATTGATGTCGATGTATCATGTCAACATTATGTGCTAATTTTAACTTCATGCATCGACCTTGGTTTACATGTTTATCAACCAAGGTCGACTCATCATGTTTTAATTGAAATTAGTTAACAATTGTGCCAACTAAAGTCAAAATGATGTGTATAAAATATTGAGAGAAAATATTAACCAATATCGACATTAGTTTCAAAAATTTAGAATGATTCCCATAAGCAACAAGGTTGAAATATATGAAGAATAATTCGTTAAAATTGTTTACGACCAGCTCCTTTCTTGAGCAATGTTAGTTAGTTTGGGGAATGATAAACCTAGAAATGTATCCAACATAGATTGTTTTTATAATGTAGGACACAAACAACATACTTTGGAGATATGCAGTCAGTCACACATATAATTTTGGTTGGATAAATTGAATGATAACAACTACATAGACTTTCTAATGGCATTTCTACAAGTTCTGATTATGGATAGACCTATAAGATTAAAGATATATAATTCTATTATGTATAATATTTAGAGTTACATCAAAAAAATTAAATATTATACTATATTCATTTATATGGATTCAAAAAAAATTAGACATCTACATCTAGGCGATGGATCATACTCACTTTGTCATGAAAGAAACAAGTGTGCATTACCTAATGTTATGGTGACATATAGAAAATTGACATTGATAGGCGTACTCAACAATTTATTTTAAAAGTTATGCAATTGTTATACAAGTAGCATATATGCAAGAGTATTCTCGAGGATACAAAATAATTATACAATGAAAGAAAAGTGTCGGATGAATTTCTTGCTTATTCAAATTCAGTCATATATTCAGAAAATGTTTTTGATTTGCCCACAAACATAAAGAAAACAAAGGAAACATATATACCGTAACCTAAAGTGTTAAAATATGATGAAATATCTTGGCTCCAGTTGAATGGTAGCAAAAATATTTATGGATACACTAACAAAGGGAAGCATTACTCTTCAATTCTTATTTTTGGTGAATTTAATTGCCATTACTATTTGGTGTTATAGGTAAATAATGGGACCTTAAAAAGTTAGAGATCAAAGATCTACATGATGTCTACCTTTTACAACAGACATATTTCAACGGTAGACAAGTTAGGGTGATATTGCCACATATTAAAATATCTAACACGTTTACTTGTTGGGGAGATATGGAGTATTACGATAGATGGTTACAGGGGTATTGTCTGACGTGTGGGGGAGATAAATGTGGGAAACAAAGTAAAGGAAGACGTCATCTCACAAATGGTTTAAAAAAAACATGTCAATCTTTGAGGAGATATGGTTTTTCACATCCTTATTAGACCAAGTATATTAGAAACCAATTCATTTAGGCCATAAAGTCCACTAGCATTGCAACAGTCATTGAAATCGTTGATAAAGCTATTCTGACGGTCATTATTGCTAGTACGCTCTAGGGGGTTACGCATGCCATTAAAACTCTCATGAAAATCCAAGGCCTATTAAATATAACTTTGACAATACGCGCAATGCTATGTTAGAGAGGGAGATGGTCAACCGACTCGTTAATCCATAAACAACACTTAGGTTAAACATTTGATTTCTAGGAATGAGGCTAAAAGTATAGTCCATAATCTGGGGGGGAGCATGCTCAATGGTAATGCTATGGACGCGAGGGTTCCAAGCAATCAAAATTCTATCACTGTGATGGTGAGCATGATTGGATCTAAAATCCCACCACAAAAGCATCATTCTCATGATCAACTCAACATTTTTCAGAGTTAAGTTTAGTTTTCAGAAAGAAAATTACAGTAATACTATTAGAAGAAACATAATCACGGATATCTGTTTGTCTAACGAGATCATTTAGACCCCTTACATTCCAACAAGAAATACACATAATGATTGCAAAAAATTATATTAATTATCAAATAACTATTTTTTAAAATTTAAAGATAAAACATAATAATAAAAGGCCATAATAAACCAGATATTTATTATTTTATCAAATGATTTATTAATAATATAATATAAATAATTGGATAAATATTGTAAAATATGTATGAGAGGGCCAAACACAATGTCAATCCCAATGTAAAGCTCAAGCTAATAAGCTTAAGGCCCAAGACAAGGGTGTGGTACTTGTTTGGATAACATCTATCCGTGTTCACATTCTCCGCCTCTGATTTACCTCCGTTCGTGAAAGGTTCACCACAGGTCACAACATCATGATGCGGCAAAATCAGAATCCACCCCAGAGCTACTGCTTGGATCTTCTTGATGCCGATACCGATAGGCATTGAAGGATTCCATGAGGACTGGGTATTATCAATGGCATGGACCACCATGCAACAGAATATAGCTGGTGCGCTAGACACCATGAATCAGCCATGATCAATGACGCAAACAATCTTGAGAAACAGACTGAAAGCGGTCTTTTGGAACTCAAGAAGAGCCTGTCTCACCAAGATGAGTGGATAGGTGCTAGCAGGTCCAAACCAAGTAAAAAAGGAACACACTCCAGTGCTGAAGGGTTGTCAACTGCTGTTGACAGCATAGGAAGATCCGGTGGAACCCTCCATAAAACTATATAAAAGAAAAAACTTAGTACTAGACGGGAAAACGCAACATACGGTAAGGAGGCATCAATTCATCGAGAAAGGTAAAATCTTGATGACACCAGGGCGTCTATTTTAAAAAAACGCTTTGATATATTGAGCACGATAAACCTTTTGTCCTCAACAACCTCATACTAAATCTAACCTCTGGGAGCGATGCCCAACCGAAAACCACTCGAGCACCGCCATACCCACCCTGGAGAGCAATAACATAGTCTTCAGATTGACTAAATATCTCATCATTCAGACGACCAAAGCCACCAAAAACTCTTTTGTACAATAACGCTTCATACCATCAGAAATATCAGGAATTGGAAAGCAAAGCCGAACAAACCATAAGATCTAAAAAAACTAGCCGATGACGAAACTCTGAGTTTGCTGGTTAGAGGGAAAGAGCATTTGCGTTTCATAAGCTTAAGAAAATGAGTGAACTTCATGTTTAAAAATATTATCTGTTTTTAAATTAAAATAAAATAAAATAATTCTAATATCTTAAATTTTTTCTCATAGAGTATTTTAAATTAAAACTATTATACTATTAATTAATGTAATTTTATATATCAGAATAATTATACAATATAAAAAAGTATAAAATTATTTTATTTTTAATTTACAACTATAATTTTTTTTATCGTATGGATTGGCAATATGAAACAAATACATTGGCGGGAAATAAACCCGCAAGGTAAAATAACATTTTTTTTAGAAAATTTATATTCTTTTTACTTCCGAAAAAACAAATTGATATGAATTAGTATTTTTTTAAACAATTTTTTAATTTTCAAAAAACAAATATTTGAATTTCAAACTATAAAAAATAGTTATTAACGATATATTAAGTATTATTGTTTTCATTAACAGTAATATAAATAAAATGGTTAAAAAGGTTTTATTCTATAAAAGTAAAAAATTTGCAAAAAATAAAAAAGTTTATAATTAAAGCTAAAATGCATTGACCAATACCTAAATATCTTATGTGTGGAATGTATAGAACTATACGTATTACAAAAGTTATACATTGAAATATTTTGTGTTACAATTCTACCTTAATTTATTTTATATAATTTAGAGTAAGGTACCTATAAATAGATTTTTCTCTTCCTTTGCTTTTAAAAATTAATTAAAATAAAAAATAGTGTTGCATAAATGGCTATCATTTCCGAGAATTGGTCCGTGCGAGATTCAAATTTTTTGAATTGTCATTCAATCAAATAGCTGGTATATCATCCATTCTTTCGCTTAGTGTCTCCAAGATTTTGATGATCTAGGAATGAGTTCTTGTCCCTTTTTTGTCAGCTGAAGTCTCTTCAGTCTATTATTGGGAGAAATAACTATTCGTGTTGAATTCTCTTCAACCAAGCTAAGAATCATTAAAGCTGGTTGTCCGTGATGAAAATGGAATTTAGTTTCATTTTAATTTAGCGCCTAAGTTTAGGTTTGGATCTTTAATATTCAAGTAAATCCAATACTTAATTTCATGTTTATTTTGGAAAAAATCTATTTAATTTTCTTATTTACTATTTAATATTCAACAATTTTCTAAAATACCCCAAAAACATTATATAATTTTTTTTAGTTAGTGAATATATCTTAGAATTTGTATTTAGGATTTTTATTAAAGACTTAATACATCTCTAGTATTTTCATTAAATACTGAATATTTTTACAATTTTCATTAATAAGTGAATATATCTCTAGTATTTCTTTTGCGATTTTCATTAAAGACTAAATATATCTTTAGATTTTTTATTAAATATTCTATCCCTCTTCATCTTCTTATATTCTCTTTTTTTGTTCGCTATTTCCTCACAATTTGATTTTTATTAACACCTGTGATCTACCTTTTTGGTTGAAATTGACATTCAAATCAGAATGTATTTCTAGATTTATGATTAGAGATTATTCAAAAAAATAAACCGATTATGTAATTTTAAGTAAGTTTTGATGCATTTTTATGTTTTTACATTTTTCTAGTTAGTCCATCTCTCGTTCCATGTCTCACATATCGTATCTAGCAATGCTAGATGCGACACAACCCGTATCTAATGCCTAACATCTATCATCTAGCTTTGCTAGATGCAAGACCAATGTAAAATATTTATTTAGATGATAGATGAAAGACATTATAAAATATGTTATAGATAGATGCGGGGCGAGTCATAATTGTGTCATAAAATATGTTTTTAATATAGGCAAGAGCAGTGATATATATGAGACATAGTAAAATATTTTTTAGATAGATGAGAGCCATTGCAAAATATTTTTTTAGATAGATACGAGACCAAATATTTTTTAGATAGATACGAGACGATGATAAATGTGATAGTCTGGCGGTGAAACATTTAAAAATATTTTTTAGATAGATACGTGACCAAATATGTTTTATATAAATGCGAGACCATATATCTTTTAGATAGATGCAAGACGAGTAATTTGCGAGACATTGGAATTTGTTTTTAGATAGAAGCGAAAATCTTGGAAAATATTTTCGTGAAAAATATCATTTATGGATCTAGTTTTGTTTATATTAAAAAAACCATTAGTATTTTTAGATTTTTTTATCGAGTTACAATTTAAAAAATAACAATTTTTAAAGATTTAAATTAAACAAAAAATTAAATTAAAAAGACAATTATATATATATATATATATGATATAAATAAGGATTCTGAATAACATGTATGTTAATTTTTGTTGGTATTAGACTTTAATTTTTTAAATAGGTGATAAAATAGTAACTCACCCAATAATTTATTTACAAATTTATTACGTTTGCTAAAGAATTCATTACACATGCAAAGTTATCTTTTGTTTAAGCGATAAGAATACTTTTATTAATAAGAAAAAGAGATACAAATTTTTGGACAAAAATTTCCAAAATTTCAAATTTCTCTCCAAAGAGAAGTTCAAATTTGAACACCAAAAAAGAAATTATAGAAAATTAGAAAGGTTTTGAATTTGGACAGCAATCTCCAACTTTTTAAAACCCTGATTACTAAGAACTCAAGCTAAGAGAGTGATGAGACAAAAGAATCTCTGAGGAATCAAGGAGAATGGCTGAAGAGTTCCAGATCCAAAGATAGACCATTCGACCAACAACTGACAACGAAGTCTCTTCTGAAAAACGAAGAAAGGAAGAGGAAAAGTCCAAGACTACTCCAACTTGAAACCGAAATGAGAACCAGAGAGCTAGCAGCCTAGAACTTTAGAAGAAATAGCGACTCGAGATATTATGATAGGACAACAACAAAACTTAGAGCTTTCCCGAGAAAATTAATTCGAGCAAAAACAGGACAATAAGGCGTCTTTCAGAAAACGAATGAAGAGCAGACCAAATGAACAAGACAACTCCTTCTCGACCTGAAACTGAAACGATAAACCAAAAATATGCTTATTAAGAGAAAAGGAAATCAAATAGTCAGTATTATTGTTGAAATAGCCAAGAACCAAACTTTCTAACATAATTATAGCCAGAAGATAGTTGGGAGCCTGAAACTGAGAGAAGTTTAATTTTTTACGTCTCAGAGTCCGCTTGGCAAGCCAATCGGTTGCTTGATTTTGACTCTGTGAATGAACTTGATACGCATCTTAGAAGTAAAAAAGTTCTTAAAAATAGAAAGTAAGTGAGTGAGATACCAAGGAGAGTTTCCAGTAGCTATATAGTTTAGTAAGATTTGATAATCCAATTCTATATCAACCCGACTCCAATAATTTTTCTTACAGATAAGGAGACCTTCGAGCAGAGCTCTAGATTTGGCTAAGATAGGAGTTGATTTTCCAAAGGTGTTACTGGAACCAACAATTAGATTTTGTTGAGAGTCTCTGAAGATGAAAGCTCGACTTGATTCACCGCTCTTGCTACACGCTGCATCAATATTCAGCTTTAATCTATTACCAAGTTAGAGGCAACCACTTCGGGTACACTGGATTATTTTTATCTTTTTGGATCGAAAGACAACCTAACTTAATACTTGCATCTATACATAAGTCCAATGCTTACTAGAAAAATAGTTAGCTCTGTCTAAAACAACAAGAATGTTATGTATATAATTGAAAGAAGTTAGAACATAGTCACATTTATCTTTGTATTTAACTTTGTTACGGTTCTTTCAAATAGTCCAGCAGATTATAGCATGATGACATAAGTTATATGAACCTTTTTAGAAGAAAACCAGAACCAATTCCTTATAATATGACTTAGAGACATGAATTTCTCCACCTTGATCTTGAACAGATTAGAGAAATAAAGCCAAATTTCCCAGGCATAACTACAATGAACAAAAATGTGATTAGTATCTTCAACATTGATGCAAAATTTACATTTAAAAGCGATATAAAGATGTTTTTTTTGCATTATAGATCAATAAGGATATAATTCATGATAATTTTCCAAAGTAAAAACGAGAACTTCCTTGGAGTTAATGCATTCCAATTTTTTTTGAAAAGGCCTGAGTAGTTGTGTTGAGTTCTTAAGTTGTTCCAGGTAAGCCTGGTTTTGAATTTAGAGTCATGAGAGAGCTTCCATAATATGCAGTCTTTCTCATTATGATTGATACGATAGTCTTTCATGATGTTAATTCTGTCAGTAGTTAGAAACCCATCCATGGCCTCAAAGTCCCACGGGTTTTTCTTCCAGTATGTGTTAAATTTAACATCAAGGAACCAAGAATCACATTGAAAGTCAAGTAAGGGAGTGTAATTGTGCCAGTTATCAGCCCAAAAATCAACTTCAGCATTCCCCAGAACCCATCTAATATTACTTTCAGCAGCAAACTTGATGTCTGAAAGCCTTTTCCATATGATAGAGTTAGCATTTTTTTAAGTAGTCTTGATAAGGTAAACATTCTTGCTGTAGATGTCATGAATAATATTAGCCCAAAGAGTATCATTCTTTTTGTAATTGAACCAAAACTTGTGGGAGAAAGCTTTTTAGAGATCACTTAAGCTTATAGTATTAAAACCTCTCTCTCCAAAAGGTTTACAAAGAGAAGACCACTTAGACCAGTGGATACTCTTCTCAGCCTGATTAGTACGCCAAATAAATTTGTTGAAAGTGAGCTCAAGTGTAGAGATGATGAAGTCAAGGAGCATACTATTTTGCATCTAATAAATAGGTAGATAAAAAAGGACATATGCGATTAATGTTAACCTCCTCCCGTAAGATCGCTTTTTATTCTCCCACTTCAAGATTCTAAACTTAAATTTGTCCAACAAGGGTCTGTATTTAATAGACTTGTTATTGTTGCTTAAAAAATAAGCCACAATTGTTAGAGGGAAGATTGTCTAGTTTAAAAACAGTATGGTCCATAAGAGAAGAAATTTTACTATGATGAAAACGCTTTGAGATAATAATCTTGGTCTTCTCAGAATTGATAGATTGCCCTGTAACTTGCTGATAAATATTAAGAAAACTGCTTAACTTGTTAATAGATTAACCCCTCTTTAAGATCACATTTAATCAATATCTTTGGTTTCAATGTTAGCCCCATCCCATTAAAATATTTTGGAGTCCTTTTTCTCATTAGTTGACTCTTCCACAACGACTTTCAACCCATTATGAGAAAATTACTATTCACATTTCTTCATGGGCTGTCCAACATCTCTCTTATACGGGTACACTTAAGCTCATCAAGTCTACGCCTTTTGCGGGGAACATTTATTGGTATTCAATCTTCATTCTCTATGTCAGATTTCTTAAAGAACCCTCCCAATCTCTCTATCATTTTCTCTGGTCTGGTCACGAAATGAAGGCTATGAGTACTAAAGTGGCTCGCTCTACTATTAACTTGTCTATTTCTGAGGGTGACCTTAGGATTCTAGACCTAAAAAATTGGAATCAGACGACCGTTATCAAAGACTTGTGGAACATTGTTTATAAAAAGGAAAAATCTATATGGTGTGACTGGATAATCTCTAAGAAGATTAAAGATAATAATTTAGGGTCTTTAATTATTGATTCTTCTCTCTCTTAGAATTGGAGGAAACTTTTACGTCTTAGGCTTTTGGCTAGTAATTTTTATAGGTTGGAGATCAGTAATGAGGAGAACACCTCATTGTAATATATTCATTGGCTCATCTCTACCTCTTTAGTTACCCATCACGGGATCAACATCATCAATGATTATAGGCACAGAAAGAATCATAGCACTTTCCGGGAGATTAACAACCTCATCATATCCCTCTCCCCCTCTTAATATCATCTATAATGATGTCCATTACTAGACTGCTAATAGGGGAATCACTAAGTTCACTATTAAGGATACGTACAATTTTCTTTGTGCACCCATCCCCTATGTCGGTTGGGAAAGGTTAGTTTGGTATAAATTTAATATTACCCACCACTAATTAATTATTTGTCTTGTTATCTAGGGAAAGTTGTCCACCCATGACAACCTTCAGAGCCGGGGGATCAATGCTCTCCCGGATTGTATCTTATGTAACTCTGGTGCTAAGAGTATCAATCATGTCCTCTTTGATTGTGTCTTCAAACTGGCCTTCCTCTCGTAGATTCCACCTTTGTTATTCTTATTTTGATGCGGTAATTTACCATTTTTTACGAGAGCAGAATGCTATAATGTTTTGTTATTCCTCTCCTGCATTTGCCTTTGTGGTTTCGCACCGTATGCTCTCTGACCTTAAACTCAAGTTCTTTGGCACCAAGGTTGTCTGGCCTGTGTAACCCTTATATTTCTGTAACTTTTATTTGTTGTCCATTTGTTTGTAATTACCCCTCTCTTCCAGCTTGGCTGCAGTTATTTTCCCCATGGTATGCCGACATAATTATTGTTTTGCACTCATTTGCTTGTCATTAGGGCCTATTCGTTATGAGCCTTTTTATATTTTATTAATTCCCAACCTTGGGTTAACCTTCTACTGTAATTTCTTTCTCTTGAGGATTTATGTCGTTCTTTGAGGTATGCCTCATGTATTTGTAGGAACCACTTTTCATTTTTTAACCCATTTTATAAGCGATGCCATGCTATTGTCCTTACCATTAGTTGAGTGTTGGTATTATAAATATTTATTTGTCTCTTTGCTCTATGTTTCAACATAATTCTTGAAAATTTGAGGCCATTTGTGAGGCCGATTCACAATTTTTTTTTTATAAACGAAATATGATATATTTTTCCGTCAGTATTGGTTTGGATGCATTATGAAGACACATTATGGTGCTCATTATGTACAACAAGTTTCTTAAATCAAACACCTTTATGACAGGCTTGATATATCCCCCTCTCATGTACATACATTTACAAATCTATAACGTTGTATCTATACCTAAGAAACAAAGTGAATTATTACTTGGGTGGTTTTTACATAATTCACATAATGGCATCTAACAGTGCACCTCCTCCTAGGCAATCAATCTAACAGTGCACCTCCTCTTAGGAAATCAACCTCTGATAGAAAGATTTGTGCTTGGTTAAGAAAATCAAGCGTTAAGATTTTTACATAGTGGTGTTCGGACCCATTAATCGCATAACACAATTCTTGTACTTGGATGATGCATATTTGATTCTGAAGCGCACACAACCCCATTAAGGTACAATTGGTGTTTGGACCTATTTTTCATAACACATGATGATTGTCCTGAGACGAGGCATTCTTTATGCATGGGTACATGGTCTGGTTAAAACACGATTGATGTTCAGACCCACTCGCCCGCGCCACACAGTACTCATAATCAAACTATGCACCTTTGATGCATGAGCACACGATCTCATTAAGACCCAAATGATGCTCAGACATGGAAGTCATTCAACATAATGGTGAGCCGTAGCAATCAAAGGGCATAATAGATACCAGAATCGCACGTTCATAGCCTACAAATTGGTTACTATGACGTCTATGTTCTCTAGCCCCGAGTCGATGTGAAGGCTTTGAAGCCACGATTTAGTTAATCATTTAAAAAACAACATGCATAATAAGATTCCGTAAAAAAAATTTATCAATAAGGTTCCACACAAAAATATAGTCATAATTACCCACATTGAGGGACTGCACCAGTATTAAAAACATGCAATATATAACCTAAACTGCCTAATTAATTAACTAAAAAACGTCGCATAACAACTGATATACCTTAAGAAACATATAATTTCAAACGTTCCATATTTAACAGGTGGGGTAGAGGATATACCTCTGTATCAGTCAACTTGTAAGTTTTTGGCTTTACTTTAACTATCAAAGTGTAGGGTTATTTCTAATTTTTCTCTTCCTTGCTAAAAGTGTCTATATGTGTGAGAGAAAACTCTTTGGATTACTTAGTCCCATGTTTTAAAATCTAGAAAATGTATTTTCGAATGGTACATGTTTCATGGCATCGTTCAATATTGATATATCTGGATTTGTGCTTTGATATATTTTTCCTTACAAGGTTTATCTCGAAATTTCGGTTGCCCTTGTTGGCATGTTCATTGTAGTTTATTATATAGAAATTAAGCGAGATGACTTTGACTGGTACAACAACCTCCATCTAGTAAACCATGGCATACTGTATCTCTTTTATTTTCCTTTTTAAGGTGGTGTGGTACGATCATATTATTTCTTGGTGGAAGTTAGTCTAGTTTCTTGAGGAACCTTTTATTGTACGGTGTTGGTCAACTATGATAGTTTAATTAATAACCTTAACCTGCATATTTCCATGAGGGTGGAAAAGAGTGGAGAAACTCTATTGTATGCCTAAAATTCCTTAGAATTATGTTAACTTCTCTAACTAGAATTGCGACAGACTATCGGATATGAATATTTTGGATACCCCATACCTACAAAACAATATTAGTTTTAAGAAAATGTATCACTTTTTAGACTCAGATCCTTGTTAATGCATCGACCTCCACCAATTATGAGAAGTAGTTAACTACAAATAGAAGGAGTCGTCATTTTCCTCGTGCGTTCGACATGTGCCCAAATATGTCTGAACCCCATCTATCTAAATAATTTTTTTAGATATCTACTTGATTGGGATGACAACAATATATTGTATTTGAAAACTGTTAGAATGTCTTACAAAATTGTATGAGCTCCAGAGCTTCCTCTTGAATCGGAAGCCAATAGTAACATGATAGTAAGGTTTTCTCGTTGAAGGTTTTATACCCATAGTGGGAACCTCTCTTTTTTTCATGGATCTTTTCTAGCATGAAAACGGTTTAATTCAAGCCTAAACATCACAAGATGGGCCATAAGAATCTTTGGAAATATAGGACATTGCCAAGTAAGGTGTAGCAAGTATATCATATTTTTGCACTTCCTATTTTTGCGTTGTCTACCAGAAGCGTCCCTTGCATGAAGTAAGCTAGGATTAGGGCTTAACAATTATGTTTTTTTATCGATGACCATAGTCTCAAAGGATGTTTCAAAGGCTGAATAATTATAGATTGACGGTGATTCGTCGGTAATGAGCCATAGTTCTAAATCGGTATTTTCTAGAGAAGATAACGCATTAGTTATTTTGTTTTCGACCTGTGATACTTGTTCATACTACACTTTCTCGAGTTTGAAGGCCTTTACCCATAAATTTTCTTTAATACTCACATGAGAGTATTTCACTTACTAAATAGAGGTTTAAAATGTTGAAGCTTTGATGGTAATGAAAATATAGTTGACGTCAATATTATTTGTCATACTGTAAAGAACATAAACTACTAGAGAATAAATATTTAATTCGAGCCTTAAGAAATAAGGAAACAAAATATGAATTTTATTCTCACGAAAAAGTACAACAAGACCTTTATTAAGATGTTTGGGTAAGCATGAAACATTATTTATTTTGATGGATTTACATGAAGAGGTGGTTGGAGCTCATTATGGATATAATGCTTTGATTATATGGTTTTTATTAGCATAATATCATTAGCCTCGTCTAGCAATGATGCTAAGGCTATGGTTTAAGGTTATGATCATTATAAAATATTTTTAATACAAGTTGTCTACCAAGCGAGGCTATGATATTAGTTTCGCCACCCCATCTCTTCGATAAAAGGGGATTTGATTTGGTGGGTATTTTACCTATCGTTACTGGAAAAAAAATCAATTTATAATTATAGTAATGTATTATTTACCAAGTGGGTTGAAGATAAAAAATTATCAAGAACTCAAGCACAACAAGTTCATGAGTTTTTGAAAAGTAATATTTTTTACTAGGTCTTTGGTACCTCTAATATTGATGACGGATAATGGTCCATGGTTTAAGAATAATTTGGTCACGGTTTTCTCTAGAAAATAAGGGCTACATCAATATTTTTCTACCTCATATTACCCTCAAGTTAATGGTCGGGTAGAAGTTACAAACAAAACTATAGTGCTTTGAATTAAAAGGAAACTTGAATTGGTTAAAGGAATGATTAACCTTACCTCGTATACTTATTTAAATGAATTAATCTATATAATTAGTATAAAATTTTCAATGACGAGAAAGATCCCTGATAAGGGTATATCACCTTAATAGGGTATATTCTCTTATATACGAGATAACATTAATAGGATAAGATAGATAAGAGGGGGTGCAACTTGATGATAAATAAAGATATATTATAATGAACCACATAATATTTAACTATAAACAATGTTCGTTGAAAGATGAAGTGAATGATGACGGACCAGAAAAAATAAAAAAGAAGAGCTAAGAGAAAAGAAAAGACGAGGAAATGATACATTATGATTGGTGTGGATTATTTTACATTGAGGGTAATTTTGTCAAGTGTTTTGGAATGTTTTAAGAGTATTAAATGTTTGGGTGTTTTGTAGTGAGAGGTTTAAGTTGTCTGGTTGTATTAAATGTTCATTACTCCCATTAATGAAAGTAGTTAGGGTATTTATAGCCTTAATTATGGACCCGTGGGCTTTCGGGTCAAGTTATGAAACCGAATCAAGTTTAAAGGACCCATTTACTTAATAAGCTAATTAGCACCTAGCTTAGTCAAAAGGTGTTTAATTATTTAATACTTTTGTCATGTCCGGATAGTTCAGTGGGCAGTTTATGTCCGAATTACCCATGTCCGGATATCTCAAGAAGTGGTGGATTTAGCCGGACTCATCAGTAGCCCATTTTTTAGGCTTTGTCAAAAATCTTTGGCAGGAGTAAAAAACTATTTTAGCCAGTTATGATATTTTCCGGCCCATTCATGTGTTTGGTTCAAGGTTTGTCCGGACTAATTTCTTCTCAGAATTTTAAGAGTTTTTCTTTGGATCGCGGGACACGTATTGCATCTTGATTTGACCTACCAACCGTTTTTACGTAGATCGACGCTCCCATTAAGCCTAAAAAGTAACTTTTGCATTTAATATTTCAGACGTCAGCGCCGTCTTCAATCATTGCTCGAATCTTTTCGTCTTCTCCTAGGTATCAGTTGCTTTTTCTTCACTAATATATAAACCGTTTTCTTTTACAGTTTCACCATCTTCATCACTCTTCAAATCTTTTACAGAGCTTTCACCTTCTCTTTCAAAATCATTCTTGGGTAGTTTATGTTCACAGCTAGAAACAATCTTGTAAAATGCGGCTGGTTGAACCTATCTGAATTAGAGAAGGCAAAGAAAGTTGAACGAGAAAGACGCATTGCTGCTGGTCTCCCACTCTCCGTAGGGAATAAGTATGATTACCCATCTCAAGAAACTGATCAAGGATCATCTTCTACCAGAAATCCAAAACCCAAACGTTTATTTTAGCCAAAGCTCTCACCTATCCCATCAGGCTCCTCTGTCCAGGAGTCTCAACCTTCCACTGCTCGAGAAAAAGCAGTATCAAGTGTTAGTAAACCCTCCTCGTTCATAGCTGTGAGGTCTGATATCAAAAAGTCTCCAGAAAAAACTAATCCACGCCGGATAACTCGCTTGGTGAAAGCCCAAGCAACTGGTTCACAATCAAAGTCCTCCAAATTGGGGGCCTCTAAGTCGGCAACCAAAAACAAACCCTCCGGATCGAAGGTTTCCATAAGAGCCCCTCGGGATAGGACCTCCGGATCAGAGGCACCTAAAGTCGTTTCTCAAACAAAATCCTCCGGAATTGAGCCCCAACCGGACACCAGACCTCTAAAAGAGAACGGCGCTCAACCATTCGGACAGACCAAAGAACCAGAAGCTGACATTCTTCCATCTACGACAACCGATAAACGTTCCACATTGATGGAAGAGGTGATGGAGGATAGTGTCGAAGAGGCCCTATTTGAAACAGAAACCTCCGGGAAAACTGGTGATGCTGCCTCTGACAGGAAAGGGAGAGGCAAAGTAAAGGTTGGAATGCCTCATCCAGATCTCCGAGAGTGCTTAGAGGGCAAGGTAGGACCTTGCTTTCAGAAGGTCACTGTAAAGTATCCGTTAGCCATGCAGAAAATCAACTACATTTACACTCATACTACCGAGCTGGGCCGGATCCAAACTAAGTTGGGGATCCCAAAATTAGTAAAGGTGAGGATACCAGTCAAACCGGAGACTCCGATGGACTACAAAATCAATGAAATTGTCTTCTACACCGAGCTGTTCAACTGGGGGCTCAGATTCCCCTTAGACCCAGAGATCGTCATGTATTTTCATTTGATTAAGCTTTGCCGAAGACAGTTAAGTCCGAATGCCTGGTATTCCCTCATTTCCTGCATAATGGCATCGAGGCTGTCTTACATTCCTCTCCATATGGAGCAATTTGCTGCTGTGGCTGGCCTGTGCGAAAATCATCTCATTTCATTCTACCACCACAACATGGGAGACAATTTCAAAGTGGTGAATGATCTGTTAGAGTCAGAGAAGAACTGGATAACTCAGTTTTTATTTATTAGTGGGTCGTGGGAGAATGGAAGGAAACTCAAAGCCCATACAAACCCCAGCATGCTTACAAGTAGGTGGAAGAACACAAGTAAGTCTTCCATTTTGTTTTTCATTTTCCCTTTCTTACTTTTATAAATATTTCAATTCTGAATTACTTATTTCTTTCTTATCAGTATTACCGAAGGAGTACACCGATTATCTGGAGGAGGGGCAGACTACCTGTGCGAAGTTGAATGCATGGGCCGCAGAACATTGGGGAAAGACCTTCCACAACTGTTTTACTTCTGGAAATCTGGTGAGATCTCACTTGTTGAATACCACAGGCCGGAGGGATCTCACCTGGAAAGAATTGACCACTCCGCCTCCCCCAACTGTCATCCTTAAGGGAACAGAGGAGAAAGACGACAAACTAGCCTTGCCCTCTCGAGCCAAAGCTCCTAGCAAGATGAAAGGAAAGAGAAAGAAGAAGAAGGCTGCAACAGAGGCAGTTCAGGTTGCTGCAGAAGAGACCAGTCCGGGAAACCCAAGTGGGATTGATGCTACCTTTCTCAAGGTGGTTGAGGATGAGAATATTAAGGAGGCAATTGAACCGCAAAATCCAACAAGGCCTCCTAAAAAGGACCGAAAAGGGGAGAAAGCAGCGATGAGAGGACTGCTAAGAAGAAAAAGGTCACCTTACGGGAAGAAGTAATTTTTCACCCTTCGGAGCCTCTTCCTCGAGCAGACCCAATTGATCCTACCTTAGCAGAAAACATTCTCACCGGACTGCAATCCGGAGAAGGTATGGGAGGAGAGATTGATGGAGTAGACATTAGTGTCTTCCAAGACATTGATCTTTATTTCAACGATTCAGAGAAAGATGACTTCGTCGGCCCCTACCGTTCTTCAAGCTCCTCTAATGTGGTGACTTACAATGGAAAATCCTATACTGTCTCCGGGGAGAATGATGTGATGGTCATTCTCTTCTGGGCCACATTCAACCAATACTCAACTTGGAAAGGCAAGTGAAAAATCAGTCCGCCCTCATCAATACCCTCAACACAGACAAGAAGAATTTGTCAGCTAACCTTCTCAACGCTAATCAGAGCATTGAGGCACTGAAAAAAGAACCTGAAGAGTTAAATAAGGGCAAGGAAGATCTGTTAACCAAGCTGGCCACTTCGGAGAAAGCCAAAAAAGAGCTCCAAACTAAGTGCTCCGGTTTGGAGAAGGATATCTCTACCTCAAAGGAAGAAGTGAAGACCAAGATGGTATCATTCAGACCCTGTCCGACGAAAATACTTCCCTTAAAGAGACTGTATCCAAGGCAAACAAGGAGAAATAGGACTTGATGCAAGAAGAGGAACATACAATCTAGGCCAAGATTGATGTGTACACCAAAAAAGTTTTAGACTCCCTGGAAGTAAGAGATGC
The DNA here is from genome assembly GCA_036936605.1 of Limnanthes douglasii subsp. nivea. Classification (NCBI taxonomy): domain Eukaryota; kingdom Viridiplantae; phylum Streptophyta; class Magnoliopsida; order Brassicales; family Limnanthaceae; genus Limnanthes; species Limnanthes douglasii. The sequence continues at coordinate 83,512,653 of JAUPFV010000003.1, forward strand.
AGAGGTCAAATCTGAAATGATACTACTTTTTCACCAGAAATTCCAAAAGAGAACCCTCGGAGATTTATGGTGATATGTGGAGTATGAAGACCTCCCGTTTCACACTATGGTAGAAGGTGACAGCCATGGTTATAGTAATGTAATAGATTCCACCACTGATGAAGAAGAAGGCATCGGTGAGAGTTCAAGTGCCGAGCTCAAAAGCCCCAAGAAAGGAGATGATGCAGGAACATCCGAAGGGAATAAGCCCTGAGGTTTTTTAACTATTTTTTTATTTTTTTTATTTTGTGAACTATTAAAGTCCTTGGATGGCCAAGGAATTTTTGTAATCGTGGCCGGTTTGAGTCTGGTCAAGTCTTAAACTTAAAGTCCTTTGATGGTCAAGGAATTTTTTGTATTTTAATATCATTGTCCGGTTTTTACCCGAACTGGCTTATCCTTCCCAATTTTTGCTTTGTTTCATACTTGCTTTCAATTTGAATGTCTAATGTTTTAAGAGACCTTCTTTACTTTACAATTATTCAAGATGAGAATGTTTATAATACCCGATGACGTGTATTTAATGGTCATCATTCAACCAAATTAATCCGATCTGTCAAAGATCCTTAGTATTATATTGAAGAATTTAAAGGAATTGTAAACAAAATTACTCTGAATATTTAAATAAGGTATCGTATTTTATTAAAAAAACCAGACACCTCATTAAAACTTCCCCGCGCCAGCGGGGTAGGAAAGAGTATGCCCCTTAATATTTACATGGGTTTTAAACAAGTAAATATTTACATAACTTTCATTCCAGATATAACCGAAGGTGTTCAATATTCGACAAGTGCTTTAGGATTCTTCCATCTTTGTTTTGAAGCCTAGATGTCCCAGGCTTAAGTTTTTCAGAGATCTTATAAGGGCCTTCCTAGTTCGGAGCCAGATTACCGAACTGCTTCTCCTTAGTATGCAAGAAAATTTTCCTTAATACTTTATCCCCAAACTGAAAGTCCCTCCTCAACTTTGGAAGAAAATCTTTTTCTCATCAAGCCTTAATGGGTGGCTCTAAGATGAGCCTTAACTCTTCTTTCTTCTATCAAGTCCAACTGACTTCTAATTGCCAATTCATTGGCCTGTTCGGAATAATTATAGACTCTGTATGATAGTGGAGTTTCCTCTATGGAGTAATTGAAATCATCCCATACACCAAGTCAAACATAGATTCTTGTGTAGCAGCCCCAGGAGTAGTCTGGTATGCCCACAATACTTCTTCCAAATAGCTTGGCCACTTCCCTGCACCCCTTCTAAATTCTTTTTCAGTCCGGACAGAATGGTTCTATTTGCCACTTCAACTTTTCCATTTACTTGTGGATGGAAAGGAGAAGAGAAACAATGTTGAATGCCCATAGAGGTATAAATATTCTCCATATCCTTGTTATCAAATTGTGGTCCATTATCTGTGGTTATCTTTTGTGGAACCCCAAATCTGCAATAAATATTAGCTGCGAATAAACATTGGCCTCTTTATCAATTTCATGTAAAGAATATTTTCTTACATAGAGACTTGGAAGAAGAGGTATATATGGAACCCCCACCAGGGTTCTCTGATGATTTTCAAGAAAATGAGCTATGCAAACTGAAAAAATCATTATATGGGCTCAAACAGTCTCCTCGTGCTTTGTTTAGGAGATTTACAATGACAATGAAGCAGTATAGCTACAAACAGAGTAATGGGGATCATACCTTGTTTTACAAAAAGAGAGAAGAATTAGTAACTTGTCTTATAATATATGTCGACGATATGATTATGACGGGGAATGACGAAGAAGAAATTAGCTCTCTTAGGAAAAATATCTTCAAGGAGTTCGAAATGAAAGACCTTGGGGGATTGAAGTATTTCCTAGGAATCGAGGTTCTTAGGTCAAGAGGAGGGATTTATATCTCCCAACGGAAATATATATTGAATTTATTAGCTGAAGTTGGCATGGTGGATTGCAAACCAAATGACACTCCTATGGTTGTGAATCACAAACTAAAGATAATTGAAGGGGCCAGACCAGCGAATAAAGAAAGGTACTAAAGTTTGGTGGGAAAATTGATTTACCTGGCTCAAACTCGACCCGACATTGCATACGCGGGGGGAGTAGTTAGCCAGTTCATGCATCATCCTGAGGAACACCATATGGAGGCAGTAATGAGGATTAGTTGATATCTCAAAGGCACACCAGGAAGAGGCATAATGTTTAAGAAAAATGGACACCTTGATGTTGAAGTATTCACATATGCTGATTGGGGAGAGAATCCTAACGACAAACGATCAACTGCTGGTTACTTTACACTTCTTGGAGGTAACTTGGTGACTTGGAGGAGTAAGAAACAGAAAGTAGTATCACTGTCAAGTGCTGAATCAGGATTTAGAGGAATCGTTAAGGGGATTACCGAGATACTTTGGTTAAAGAAGATAATGAAAGAAATCCGATCCCCTCTAAAGTGTCCAACTCAGTTAATGTGCGATAATAAAGCTGCAATTAAGATTTCAGAGAACCTGGTACAACATGATAGAACAAAGCACGTTGAAATAGATAGACACTTCATAAAAGAAAAAATTGAAGATGAGACAGTCAAACTTCCGTTTGTTATATCCGAAGACGAACTGGCAGACATCCTCACAAAAGCGGTTGCTGCAAGAACATTCGAATCAGTTTTATCCAAGTTGGGTATTGGTGATCCCACTACACAACTTGAGGGGGAGTGTTAGAATATTCAGTGTATTAAGTTTCCTTGTATAGGCCTCTAAGTTCTCTATATATTGAGAGTCTTACTATTGGTCAATTCTTGAATTACATCTCTAATGCATCAATAAAACAAAAGGGAACATTTTCTAATAAACACAAAACCCTAGCCGCTTCCTGCGGCTACTTCTCTCTTTGTTTTTAACAAAGACAACAACTGAGATGCTATGTAGAACATGTGCATGTTAACACATTCATAATCATATAATTGACTAAAAAAAGAAATATTTAAAATAAGATAATAAAAAAATAAGGAAATCCTAAATTAGAATATCTCATCATATGTAATTTAGGATATTGAGGCATGTTGTAGTAAGTTTAATTAAAATAATCAATTTGAAATATTGAGTACCGGTTGGGCTAAAGTATACTTGGAGAGATGGTCATTTACTATAACAACTTAGTATTTTTTAAGAGTCAAATAAGAGTTATGGTCTCTATAGTCGGAGAGTCCATCATGAACATGAAGAATTGTGGATTGTTTAAAATATAAATTAAGTATAGAAAAAAATGTATAATTAAGTGAATGAGAAAAATGGACATTTGTGGTAAATATGAAATGTATAATTAAGTTAATGATAAAAACGAGCATTTGTGGTAAAGATTAATGTATAATTAAATGGGTTTTGTTGTGAGTTTTAATATAGTAATGATTCACTTCAATTAATATATAAATCAAATCGTAATTATTATTACAATAGCAAGTAATAAATCAATTAATATATAAATCAAATCGTAATCCTCTTTGACTGTAATCACACTCAGAGCATCTAAGATTTCGCAAGCTCCAAGCTTGGTTTTTCTTTTAGACACATTCACAATTGGATCTCTTGGATCCATGAGGCGTCCAACTTTCTTTCATCTAGTTTATGGTATATTTGGCGTGCCTGCTTTGACGCAGTTGTCTACCATATTTGGTGTGAGAGGAATGCTAAAAAATTTAGATCCTCTTCATCCTTCGCCTCTGCCGTATCTTATCGCATGCTTTCTGACCTCCGTTTCAGATTCTTTGGTACCAAGATTGTCTGACCAATCGAGTCCTATAAATCATCTAACTTATTTTTGTTTTGTGTTTGATTGGAGCAGCCTTCTTGCCTTCTGGTATATTATCTTTGTTTACTTTCGGCACTGCTACTTGCCTGTTTGATCATAATGGTCGTTTCTTCCTCGTTTTGCTTTGTTTGTTCGTGTTTGAAAAACTGCAATCATCCACACTCGCTCGTCTGCTGCTTTGCTCATATATTTTTTCATCTCCATATTTTGTTACGTTGACGCTGTTGGTTTTTCTGTACTTTCACTTACTCGTTCTTATTTTAGTTTGAGTTAGATTATGGTTTACTTACCTTCTTACTACATTCTTTTTGGGCTCTTAATGCCTCTTCTCAGAGTATGCCTCATGTATCTGTATGTACAATTTTTATATTTACTTAATGCATTTTTTACCGATAAAAAAAATCTCTCGTTCATTATATGGCTAAAGTTAACTTAACATATGTATACTAATTATAAAATAATTTTTATACGTTTTGAATAATTTGCTTAATATATTATAATTTTTTATAATTTTGTATTATATTTGGGTCAATTACAATAATAATTTTATCGTTTAATTTGAATGTTAAAATAAACTTTATATTTAAACTTTTAATATTCTAAACGGTAAAGTTTTAATTTTTACTGTAATCTTTATTTTATAAAAACTATAAATTTACACACTACCAGCCTTTTAATTCACTAAATATTATATTAAAAAATTTCATACATTGGCAAATTACAATTAGATTACATTTTAAAATACATATTTTAAATTTAAATATGATTGAAATTATAATGTATTTTAAAAATATATAGTATTAATATTTTATAAAAAAATAAATTAAAATAAAATCAAAATTTATAATATACTGTATAATTATTTTTAAAACAAAAAAATTATATTGAATTTCACATTCACAATTGTAATTGAGCCAAAGTAATACAAATTAGATGTAGGATTAAAGACCCAAGAGCTTAACGAATCTTAAACAAAGACAAGAATAAAAAAACAGTTAGATATTCAGTTAACCCTAGCTAACACTTTCTAGCTCCAAAAACGATAGTGGGCTCATACCAACAATAAGAGAGGGATGCCCAGACCATTGGAAATTAGAAAATCTATTCGACAATTTGATTAGCAATACAGATTGAGATCAGAAATAATCTTGATTGAAAGCCCCAAATCAAATATAAAGATCTTCAGACCGGTAGATCTTAAATACAGAATAAGCTAGATAAAAGAAATTCATCACTAACTAGCTTAGGAGGAAATTATGTAGGAGATTCAAGGATTCAGGTTGGCAAACCAAGACATTCAACAACACAAATGTATATATGTTGGTTAAGTTTTTGATGATCAGAAGACCATATTTGATAATTGTTCAAGATAATCAAGAGGTTGAAAGTTCAAAAATATTACCCGACGATTATGAGGATTGCCATAAAACATATTTATGGCTTTACTACAAAAAATTGAAACATGAGCATTAATGTTTATGAGTAATAAAATATGTGATTCTTGGCGAGATACTATACATAAAAAAATATTACACGATATTATGATGTTTAGAAGGTGATACAGTATGTTTACATATAAAAAAATAGTCGAGAGTAGAGCCATCAACGGTTCGGGAAAACCGAAACCAAACCGATAAGAACAAGACCGAAAATTGGACCGAACTTTAACGGTTCTCGGACCGAACTTTAACGGTCCTCGGACCGAACTTTAACGGTCCGGTTCGCGGTTCCGTCTTAAAAACTGAAACCGATAAGGAACCGAAACAATAAAACCGGTTCAGAACCGAAACAATAAAACCGGTTAAGAATGAAACCAATAAAACGGATAAACTGATAGAACCGATAAAGAACCGAACTGATAGAATCGATAAACCGATGAAACTCATAAAGAATTGAACCAATAAAATAGTTAAAACCCGGAACCGATAAAGAATTGAACCAATAAAATAATTAAAACTAATTATTTTTTATATATTATATTACTAAAATCAACAGCTAATCACTAATTTTTACAAAGGTTAGAACGAGAACTCGAACTCGAACTCAAATTTTCAATTTTAGTTCTTCGATTTGTTTAGCAGCCATTCTGGTCCTTGCTAGAAAGTGGAATATGCTTATACTGTACACTTGTTATGTTTATGTATGATATGTAAACACAATCATGCGTTCTTTTAAAATGCGTTGTTCGTGTGTGATCGTGTAGATAAAAAGTATGAGCGTGATGGAAAAGTCCAGGTCCATCAAAAGTAAAAGAGAGAGAAGCAGGGTAGTTTGGTTCTTACAAAACTTGTAGCTTATAATGAATTCCACTCCACAATCATCGATGTGGCCAGAGGATATATAATCAATTACTTAAATAAACTGGTAGATCAAAAGTATGGGATTAAAGTTAAGATTTAATGGGATTGTTTTATGTCAGTTTTTCTCTTCATTGCTTCTTGTTTAGTTTAACTAGGTTGTTATTGGCCTAAACCAAATTGGTGGAGCCAAATTTGATGGTGAAACTTATTGGACACTTGTTTCAAAGGCATTGGTCCTGTTTTGGACATTGATTTTCACATCTATTACATCATCGACTTGTCTCACTAATATCCCCATCCCTCAAATTTTTAGATAATTGGTTTTTCTCGACACGTTTCGGAGACAAACATTTAGAAAGTGATATAGTAGGTTTTAAAAAATAAAGTGATGGGTGTATAGCCTTTTCCATACCCTTGCCTTTACAAAAATAAAGTTGTTTAATGGACGTAGATGGGTGTATAATAGAAGAGAAAAAGATTGAAAAATAGGCAAAAGTAGTGGGTTTCAACTTGAAGGAGCAACTTTTGTCTTCATTGAAAAGCACATTTCAGAATCAAATCAAACTCTACTCGTCTCTTGGCTTTACAGACATATGTCCCTCTCTCACTCTCACTCTCGTATTGTTTTCAAAGACCAAGGACCCCGCGGACAACTCTAAATGTCAGACCGAACTAACACTAGATACCTTCTTCTTACTATTTATTTTCGCAATATAAGGACATTGGTTTTGGTCCGAAAGCCATTCTAATTGGATTTTTTTAGAAAACAGTGTTTTGATTCCGAATAATTTCTAAAGTCTTGTAAATAATTTTTTATTGAAATAATTTTGGGGTTCTCCAAAATTTTTAATTGGATAAAATCAGAGATATTCTATTTGAACAGAGAGTATAAATTGATGTAAATGTCATTTTTCAACGAAACCAATCTTTTATCAATTCAACCAATTTGGCAGTTAGGGTAGCTAAGGTCTTTAAACGGGATTTGTAATAAAACGGCTTCAAATTTGAAATTTAAATAAAACGGTCAAATTTCCAATTTCAAAATTTTGTTTACTTGCAACAATAGCCGATTTAAGCAAAATAAAAGTAACCCCGCAAGGGCTCTGCCATTTAAACTCCGCAAGGGGCTACACCCCTTCACCCTGTTAATCATGATATAATCTAACAAGCTGCACTCCGCACTCTACGACTTGTTTGATAATTTATCATGATTAAATTGGTCGACTAGTCGATCCAATTACACTAAAATATCTAACAATCTTCCCCCATTTTAGTGTAATTCATGATCAACTAAATACAACCACAATAATTAACAAATTTATGCATAAATGAAATATCGTAACGATTGAAATTCACATTAGTATATTACACATTCTAAATATTCGATTATCAAGGTATCAGTAAGGATTCAACCTTTATTATTCACAATGAATACATGAAAATAATATACACATAAATTTACATACTCACTTGTTCTTACTTTGCACTATTTTTACTAGCCCTGTGTCCTTATCCTTCTTAAGCATATCAAAGCCAAGTCCTAGCTTCTTGAAACGACTAAACCTCATGCTCAAATAGGTAGTTCTTTTCTTCTTGCACCTGCATATGCAATTTTCCAAAAGAACTATTAAGAAGATAATCTTCAACCTTCACAACTTGCAGGTCTGAACACATACCTTGGGATGATATACAAATGTGTTCCAGTCTCTAGATGTTAAGCTTTCCACATTGAATTCAGCACCTAATGTCATATTAGATGGGAATTGGGTATCTCAACATGAGAGATTTTAGATGGACTTTAATCCCATCCCTATAGCCGATTTGTGCACAAGATCTCTACTTAACCCTTTGGTTAAATGATCGGCTAAATTATATTGAATTCTCACAAACTCTACTGAAATAACATTATGCGTGATGCACTCACGAATCATACTGTGTCGAAAACCTAAGTGTCTAGACCTGCCTTTGTAAACTTGTCTATAGACATTAGCCAAGGCAGTCTCAGTATCACATCTGATAGATATAGGTGATATCGGTTTGGGACACAACAAAATTTTATACATTAAATTTCTTAGCCACTCAGCTTCTTTACTCGCTGCTGCTAATGCCACAAACTCTGATTCCATTGTTGAATCATTAATACAAGTTTGTTTCTTAGACGCCCAAGAGATAGCACCTCCCCCAAGTAGAAATACCCATCCACTTGTGGAAGAATGATCTTCCATATTGGAAATGTAACTCGCGTCTGAATATCCTTCAAGTACAGAAGGAAATCCGGTATAAGTTAAACCATAATTCATGGTTCATTTAAAATACTTGAATACTTGATTTAAAGCTTGCCAATGATGCGAACTAGGATTGCTAGTATACCTACTAATTTTTCCAACATCAAATGCAATATCCGGCCTAGTGCTAGTCATGACATACATAAGACACCCGATGGCTCTCGAGTATTCAAGTTGAGATATAGCAATACCTTTATTATGTAGAAGCTTAAGACTATGATCTATAGATGTGCTAACCGGAGAACAATCTTTAAAATTAAATTTATTTAATATCTTCTCAATATAGTAAGATTGAGAAATCGATATACTATTGTTCTTTCGCTTGATTCTTATACCAAGAATCATTTCAACTTCCCCCAAATCCTTCATCTTAAAATTAGATGATAAGAATTTCTTCGTTTCATCGACCTGATTTTGGTCAGTACCAAAAAACAACATATCATCCACATATAGACAAATCAAAACTCCTTTACCAGAATTATCAAATTTACTATATACACACTTGTCTGCTTGATTAAGAATAAATCCATTAGACAATATCACATTATCAAATTTTTTATGCCAATCTTTTGGCGATTGTTTCAAACCAGGCTTAAATCAGGAAATCGTCCCTCGACTATCATGTTTTCTTTCATTTAGTCTACCGACTAAAAAATCACCGGTGAGGGTCCCTCGTCTATCCCATTTTCTTCCATTTAGTCCTTCGACTTTAAAATCACCTATGCGGGTCCCTGTACTTTGCAAAAAATATATAAATTTAGTCCCCGATTTGGGGTTTTTTTCTTAGATTTAGGGACTAAATTTATAGATTTTTCAAAGTCCAGGGACCCTCACCGATGATTTTAAAGTCGAAAGAATAAATGAAATAAAATGGGATAGTCGAGGGACCCTCACCAGTGATATTTTAGTCGAGGGACTAAATGACAGAAAACGTGATAGTCGAGGGACTAGACAACGATTTAAGCCTTCAAACCATACATAGATTTTTTCAACTTGTATACCTTGTTTTCACAACCTGACACGACAAACCCTTCCGGTTGTTTTATATAAATTTCCTCATCCAAATCACCATTCAAGAATGCAGTTTTAACATCCATTTGATGAATTACAAGATTGTATACATATGCAAGTGCAATCAACAATCTAATGGTGGAAATCCTAGCAACCAGAGCATAAGTATCAAAGAAGTCCATTCCTTCTCTTTGTCCAAATCTCTGTATAACCAGTCTAGCTTTATACATTTCAATAGTACCATCTACTTTCATTTTTTGTTTAAAGATCCATCTATTTCCTAATGATTTGCACTCATGAGGTAAATCAGCCAATTCCCATGTATTGTTATGCATGATAGACTCTATCTCATCTTGGATAGCTTCTTTCCAAAATGCAACATCCCTTGATGTCATAACATCACTAAAAGTCTTTGGATCATCTTCCATAACAAAATAATATTTATATTGATAGTCAATCTTATATTTTGACCCTTCAACTAAATAAAGTTGAAATCAGATCCGAACGACTTAACCTTTCTGGCTCTAGTACTTCTCCTTGGTTCAGAAGGTTCAGGTACACAATTGGTACCACTTGATATATTTTCAATTTCACTCGAGTTTCTATTCAAAGAGTCTTGAATCAAATCTCTAGATCTAAGTATAGAAGATAATCTCTCTTCATCAAATATTGCATCTCTTGACTCGATAACTGTGTTCACCGATACATAGTCATTGGATTCTAACACATAGAACCTATATGCAATGGAATGCTCAGCATACCCAATGAAGATACAATATATACCTCTTTCACCCAAATTTTTCCTTTTAGGTTCAGTGAGTCTTACAACTGCTATACAACCCCAAACTCTCAGATAATTCAGTATTGGAGGCTTTTTAAACCAAAGCTCATACGGGGTCATCTTATTCCTTTTAGTAGGAACACGGTTCAATAAATAACAGACTGTTAACATAGCCTCACCCCAGAATCCTTCACTCAAACCCAAATAGGACAACATAAAATTGACCATTTCTTTCAAAGTCCTATTCTTCGTCTCAATTATACCATTTTGTTGTGGTGTATAAGGAGTCGTGGTTTGATGAATTACACCCGTAGACTGAAAATATATAAGATCATAATATTCACCTCCTCTATCCGTACGTAGATTTTTAATCAAATCATTCTTATGTATCTCTACTTCTTCCTTATATACTTTAAACTTATCAAGAGCTTCATTTTTAGCATGCAATAAATAAATGTAGCAATATCTAGATGCATCATCAATAAAAGTAATAACATACTTTTTATTTCCTAACGAAGGTGTAGCATGGAAATCACACAAGTCACTATGTACTAGTTCCAATATTTTAGAAACTCGGTTAACATTATTGAAAGGGATTTAAGTTATCTTAGTTAACATGCAAGTTTTATATTTTTCATTGTTTGCATCAACAAGAGGAATAGGGGCTCATTTTCGACATGTCTTTTATTCTTCCATAATGAACATGTCCTAATCTAGCATGCCATAATCTATTTTATTAAAATTTCCACACATACTAGTAGAAGTCATACAAACAGAATCATTTTGGAACGAAACATTAATATTTAACATAAACATACCATTACACAAATATCCGAATCTTATAAAAACACCATGTTTTGACAATACATATTTGCCACTTTCGTACACTGGTTTGAAACCATAATTGTTTAAAACAACACCAGACAAAAGATTCTTTCGAATACCAGGAACATACAATACATTGTTTAATAATATGTATTTTCCAGAAGTAAATAGTAATTAAACATTTCCTAGTCCTTTAATTGGTTCAGTTGCAACATTTCCCATCTTAAGTGAAGATCCATCTTCAATTGGTTGAAAGTTATTGAACCATCGAAGATCCTTACATACATGACTTGTTTCTCCCGAATCAATCCACCAAGCAACATTGTCATCCTGCACATAAAATACCTAAGATATTAGAGATATATAATTCTGACCAGAATTAAAATTCTGAATTAAATTCTGACCTTGTTACTTTTTAGGATCCTTAAATCCACTTGAACCAGTAATATTTCAGCTTGAACTAGAATTGTTCCCACTTGGACCAACATAATTTTTTCATTTTCCAACTTGACAATCCCTCATAAAGTGACCAGGTTTGCCACATTTCCAGCATTCCATTTTAGGCTTTTTGCTGGAAAAATTGTTGTTTTTATTGTTGCCTTTAAACTTTCGTTTATTCCTCTTATCTGTATTTCCATTCTTAAAGAATCCACTGCTTTAATCCATATTTACAGATAAGTTTCCCACTTGGTTTTTACCCTTAGGATTACTTATTTCATCTTGAGCCCTTAGAGATTCTCCAATCTTAAAATGACTACCAAGTTGGACGAAAGTCATTTCTTCTTTGGTGTGTTTCAGTGTGTGTTTAAAATCCTTCCATGAAGGAGGCAATTTGTCAATAACAGAAGACACCAAAATACATTCGTCCATTTTCATATTGTGTTAAACGAATTGACCCAAAATTCTCAGTAGTTCATTATATTCTCCCATTACAGGCCTAGATTCAACCATTTTGTAATTTATCAAATCACTAACCATAAACATCCTACTAGAAGCATCTTCTGCCATGCATTTCGATTCAATATAATCCCATAACTCTTTTGCAAATTCAAAATTTTGGTATACATCAAACAAAGTATCAGACATACCGTTTAATATGTGGCCACGACAAATGTAGTCATCATTCTCCCACTTGCTGCGCCTCCTTGTTTGTTCCACTGTTTCATTCTCCATGATCTCGGGACAAGGAATACTCAGGACATACACAACCTTAAGGGTAGTCAACAGAAAATGCATCTTTTTCTTCCAGCGTCTGAAATCATATCCTTTAAAGTTGTCAAGTTTAGCGAATTTTCTTGTCATCTCCTTCGTTGATTCTCCTCCGTTCGTCATCTCTATCTTCATCAACAAGACCAGAATATTTCAATAATTTGTAAAAAATAGTGTTTTGATTCAAGATAATCTCTGAAGTCTTGTAAACAATTTCTTATTGCCTTTTTCAACAGAACCTATCTTTTATCAATTCAACCAATTTGGCAATTAGGGTAGTTAAGGTCTTTAAACGGGATTTATAATAAAACACCTTCAAATTTGAAATTTGAAATTTGAATAAAAAGTCAAATTTCCAATTTTGAAATTTTGTTTACTTGCAACAATAGCCGATTTAAGCAAAATAAAAGTAACCCCGCAAGAGGCTCTGCCATTTAAACCCCGCAAGGGGCTACGCCCCTTCACCTTGTGAATCATGATATAATCTAACAAGCATGCAATCCGCACTTTACAACTTGTTTGATAATTTATCATGATTAAATTGGTCGACTAGTCGATCTAATTACACTAAAATATCTAACAATCTTCCCCCATTTTAGTGTAATACATGTTCAACTAAATACAACCACAATAATTAACAAATTTATGCATAAATGAAATATCGTAACGATTGAATTTCACATTAGTATATTTCACATTCCAAATATTCGAATATCAAGGTATCACTAAGGATTGAACCTTTACTATTCACAATAAATACATGTAAATAATATACGCATAAATTTACATACTCACTTGTTCTTACTTGATACTATTTTTACTAGCCTTGTATCCTTATCCTTCTTAAGCATATCAAAGCCAAGTCCTAGCTTCTTGAAGCGGCTAAACTTCATGCTCAAATAGGTAGTTCTTTTCTTCTTGCACCTAGATATTCAATTTTCCAAAAGAACTATTAAGAAAATAATCTTCAACCTTCACAACTTGCAGGTCTAAACACATACCTTGGGATGATATACAAATATGTTCCAATCACTAGATGTTAAACTTTCCACATTGAATTCAGCACCTAGTGTCATATTAGATGGGAATTGGGTATGTCAACATGAGAGGTTTTAGATGTACTTTAATCCCATCCCTATAGCCAATTTGTGCACAAGATCTCTACTTAACCCTTTGGTTAAATGATCAGCTAAATTATATTGAGTTCTCACAAAGTGAACTGAAATAACATTATGCGTGATGCGCTCATGAATCATAATGTGTCGAACACCTAAGTGTCTAGACATGCCTTTATAAACTTGTCTATAGACATTAGCCAAGGCAGCCTCACTATCACATCTGATAGATATAGGTGATATCAGTTTGGGACACAAGAAAATTTTATACATTAAATTTCTTAGCCAATCAACTTGTTTACTCGCTGCTGCTAATGCCACAAACTCTGATTCCATTGTTGAATCAGTAATACAAGTTTGTTTCTTAGACGCCCAAGAGATAGCACCTCCCCCAAGTAGAAATACTCATCCGCTTGTGGAAGAATAATCTTCCATATTGGAAATGTAACTCGCGTCTGAATATCCTTCAAGTACAAAAGAAAATCTGGTATAATTTAAACCATAATTCATGGTTCCTTTCAAATACTTGAATACTCGATTTAAAGCTTGCCAATGATACGAACTAGGATTGCTAGAATACTCATATTTTGTATGAATGAGATTTTGTTGAATCTTTTCGCGGATAAAACGACAATCAATTTCAATATTTTTCGTTCTTTCATGAAAGACAGGATTAGACGCAATGTGCAACGCCGCTTGATTATCACACCATAACTTTGCATGCATGATAGTTTTTATGCCAATATCATTCAACAATTGAGAAATCCAAATTATCTCACAAGTAGATTGAGCCATGGGTCTATATTCAGCTTAAATACTCGATCTTAATACAAAATTTTGCTTCTTACTCTTCCAAGATACTAAGTTTCCCCCTACAAACACGCAGTAACCAATGGTTGATCTTCTATCAACTTTAAATCCAGCCCAATCTGCATCTGCAAAACACTCTATATTAGTATGACCATTATTGCCATACCACAAACCGAGTCCGAGAGCTGATTTGAGATAACACAAGATATGTTTTAATGCTGCCCAATGATTGAGTGTTGCTGATGACATAAATTGACTCACAATACTAACTGGATACGCAATGTCTGGTCGAGTTATTGTAAGATAATTAAGTTTTTCTACCAATCGAAGATATTTTTCTGGATCACCAAATAATTCTCCATCATCTTTTAGTAGCTACAAATTAGGAACCATATTACATGGTTTTGCTCCTAACTTGTGTGTTTCCATCAATAAATCCAAAACATATTTTCTCTGCGATAAGAGAATACCTTTCTTGCTTCTTGTTATTTCCATTCTCAAAAAGAACATCAATGGTCCTAAATCTTTTGTTTGAAATTTTGAATGTAGAAATGTTTTGAGAAAAAAATTCCTTCACTGTCACTACCAGTAATGATGATATCATCAACATACACAACCACATGTATAATGGCATTTGCAGAATTTTTATAAAATACAGAATGATCACAACTACTCTTCTTTAACCCAAATTCATTGAGTGCCTCACTAAACTTGCCAAACCAAGCACGTGGACTTTGTTTCAAATCATATAAGGATTTGTACAAACAACATAGATTTCCTCTCCCCCTCTGAGCAACAAACATAGGTGGTTGCTCCATATAAAATTCTTCTTGAAGATCTCCATGTAAGAATACATTTTTATGTCTAACTGATTCAATGGCCAATCATTTGAAACTGCTAAAGAAATAAATAAACGAATATAGGTAAACTTTGCTACCAGAGAAAATGTCTTAGAGTAGTCAACACCATAAATTTGAGCATATCCTTTTGCTACAAGTCTTGCTTTAAGTCGAGCTATCGTCCCATCGGGATTCACTTTGACATTAAATACCCATCTACAACCAATAACTTGCTTTCCTGCAGGTAAATCAACCAACTGCCAAGTACCAGTATCTTCTAATGCTTTTATCTCTTCAAACATTGCAACTTTCCAACCAAAATGACATAAAGTTTCACGAACAGTTTTCAAGAAATAGAAATAGAATTAAGAGTTACAATAAAATCTTTCGTAAAAGGTGAAAAATGATCATATTTTGCAAAAAATGAAATTGGATATGTACATTGTCTTTTACCTTTTCGGTGAGCAATAGAAAGGTCAATATCAGACTGATTATCGTTTGTAACAGGATCGAAAGATGAAAGAATTGGCAATGGGCATCTTGGAGGAGGTTTAGGACGTCAGGAATAAACATGTGTAATGGGAGGTCGAGATGGTGGAGGAAATGCAACAGATTGCGTAACATAATCAGTTTTAGTAATGCTAGAGGACTAAACTACAGAATAAATGAGGAAGTCATCGTCCTCTTTATCTGTTTGAAGGTTCACACTAGGCTCAATTGGAAAAAATAAAACATCCTCTAAAAATAGAACATCTCTAGACACGACATACGAGTTAAGTGAGGGAGAAAATCATTTGTATCCCTTCTGAACTCTAGAATATCCAAAAAATACATTTTAAAGATTTGGGATCTAATTTTGTACGATTATGACTAACATCCCTAACAAAACAAGTACAACCAAATATGCGGGGTTCAATATAAAATAAAGGTTTTGAAGGAAAAAACACAGAATATGGAATCTTATTATGAAGAATAGAAGATGGCATTTGATTTATTAAATAACAAACAGTGGAAACATCATCTGCCCAAAATGTTTTTGGCACTTTCATTTGAAAAAGAAGTGCACGAGCAACTTCTAGAAGATGTCTATTTTTTCTTTCAGCGATACCATTTTGAGATGGTGTGTATACACAAGAGGTTTGATACAAAATTCCATGTTGTTCCATAAAAGATTGAAATGCAGTTGAACAATATTCTGTACCATTATCAATTCTTAAAATACAAACCAGACAATTAAATTGAGTATTAATTATACATAAAATTTGCAAAATATATAAAATAATTCTGAATAATTTTCATAAATAAATCCATGTAACTCGAGAATAATCATCGACAAAACTAACAAAATACTTAAAACCTGTTTTAGATATGTCTGGACAAGGACCCCAAACATTAGAATGAACTAATTCAAAATGAGACTCAAATCTTTTATTGATAGGAGGATATGACGGAGGACGATGATGTTTAGAAAATTGACATGACTCACATTCCAATGAGATTATATGTTTAAATTGGGGAACAATTGTTTAAGAGAGGCTAAATATGGATGACACATACGACAATGAGCTTCAAATGGAGATTGGACACTAGAACATGTAATTGAATTATTAATATGTTTATTGAGATAGTAGAGACATTCAGACTTATACCTTTTCGCAATGATTCTTTTCGTCGTAAGATCCTGAAACATAAAATAATGATAATAAAATGTGACAAAACAATTTAAATCTTTAGTGATTTTGCTTACAGAGGTTAGGTTAACTGAAAATTGAGGAAGATTTAAAACGGAAGTCAAAGAAATATTTTTGTTTAAATGAACAGTTCCAGAACCTAAAACATTAGATGATGATCCATCTGTCAATGTCACATCTGAATTATGTGTGTTTGTAAAAGTTGAAAGAAGTTTTGGATTACCCGTCATGTATTCTGTGGTAGCAGTATCAATGACCCAATCTGATGACGAAGAAGGAAAACATTTTGAATTACCTGATCTGGAAGGTGCACTATTTGTAGGATTAAAAAACTTCAATGATTCTTGGTACTTGGAAAACTGAACATATTCTTCCGCAGAAAGCACAATCGGCGCTTTGAAATATTTCTTAGTAAACTGTTGTGGTCTTTGTGTTTGTTGTGGTTGTTTTATTTTTTGTGATTGTTATGGTTGTTGTGTACAGTTACACTTTGTGTGACTGAATTCATGACAATAAGAACACTTTATATGGTTGGAATTTCAAAAACCACCTCTTTTATAACTATTGAACATATCTCAATTACTGTAGTGAAGACTCTGACCATATCTATTTTCTTCCATCGAATAAAATTAAGAACAGGTATGAATTTGTTTTATTACAGAGTAATCAAATCTTATAAAAAATTTGAACTCAATAGATTTCTTATTATTGGCATTTTGATTTCGTACAGACTAAAGCCATATATATAGGCGGTGAATATATTCTAATAATATACTAGTCTACCATAATAATGTCTAGTCTACCATAATAATGTATATAATTAATTATCATTGACTATTGACTACAATAAACTATGTAGTCAAATATCTTATATTATTTCCATTAATATATGGAAATCGAAGATGGAAGATCTTCTTTATGTTAAAGGTTTTCATTTACCAGTGTTCGGTGATGAAAAACCTAAAGATAAGTCTGATGCAGAATGGATAACTATTCATCGACATGTATGTGGCTTTATTCAGAAATGGGTTGATAATAATGTGTTGAATCATGTTGTAGATGAAAAAGATGAAAGGACTTTGTGCAATAATTTATTTTTGTTAAACAATAATTTATTTTTGTTCAAATAGTTGATGTATTTGAGGTATCAAGATGGATCACCTCTTACATATCACTTGAATACCTTTCAAGGCTTGATTAATCAGTTGTCTGTTATGGGTATCAAATTTGATGATGAGGTTTTGGCGTTATGGTTCCTTGGTTCGCTGCCAGACTCGTGGGATATTTTCAGAATGTCTCTTTCTAATTCAGCTCCTGAAGGTCATATTTCAATGGCATTGGCTAAAAGTAGTGTGTTGAATGAAAATATGAGAAGAAAATAATGCTACTACTGTCATGAGATCAGACACACTAAGAAATTTTGTCTAAGGTTAAGAAAGAATAATAATTTTGAGAAATCCAACAATGGTAAAGAAGTAACGAACAAGGAGAAAAATTATGATAAAAATAGTGACGGGAAGCATGTTATTACAGTTTCAGAGAGCTACTTCGTTGTTATTGATGATACTGTTGTGAATTTTATGTCTGATAAAAATGGTTGGGTAGTTGACAGCGGTGCTACAATTCATGCCACTTTTCGTAGATAAATTTTCTCATCTTACACCTCTAGTGACTTTGGTTTTGCGAAGATAAGAAAGAATGATTTGTCTAAAGTGGTTGCTATTGGTGATATTTATCTAGAAACAAGCATGGTGCAAGATTGATTTTGAAGGGTGTTAAATATATACCCGATCTTCGATTGAATTTGATCTCTATAGGGAAGCTGGATGATGAAGGCTATTACAGTATTTTTGTAAATGGGAAATGGAAACTTACTAAGGGCTCGTTGGTTGTGGCAAGAAAACAGAAACGTTCTGCCATCTACATCATGTCTGCAATGGTGCCTGCTGAGAAAATCAATTTTGTTAATGATGAAGCAATGGTTGATTTGTAGCATAAAAGACTCAGTCACATTACTGAAAATGGTTAGATATTCTGAGGAAGAGACAATAAATTCATGGGATACATAAGTCTCATTGAAAGAAATGCGTATATTATTTGGCTGAAAAACAGAATAGAGTGTCTTTCAAGAGCTAGACTACTTCAAGAAAACCAAGTTTGCTTGACTTGGTACATACTGATGTTTGCGGTCCTTTCAAAACCAGAACACTTAGTGGTTGTCTGTAATTTGTTACTTTTGTTGATGATCATTCCACGAAAGTTTGGGCTTACATTTTGAAAACAAAAGATCAAGTGTTAGATGTCTTCAAGCAGTTCAAGCTTCAGTTGAGAGACAGACTATGAAACAATTGAAGTGTGTTACAAGTGATAATGAGGGAGATTACATTGGTCCTTTTGATGATTATTGTAGGTAGCAAGGTATTCGACATCAAAAGACACCTCCCAAGACCCCTTAGTTGAATGACATAGCTGAGAGACTAAACCGAACTTTGATTGAAAAGATGAGATGTCTTCTTTCACAATCACAACTCCCTAAATAATTTTGCGGTGAAGCTTTGAATACAGTGGTACATGTCTTGAATCTTAGTCCTTCTGTACCTTTGGATGGAGATATCCCAAATAGAATTTGGACAGGTAAAGATGTTTCTTATGACCATTTGCGTGTCTTTGGGTGCATAACTTATGTGCATATCCTTGAAGATGAGAGGTCTAAACTTAATTTGAAGACAAGACAGTGTGTATTCATTGGTTATGGTCTTGATGAGTTAGGTTACCAATTTCATGATCCAATTAATAAGAAGCTTATTAGGAGCAGAGATGTTGTGTTTATGGAAGATCAAATAGTTCATAACATTGATAAGAGTCAGAATTTAACGTCTATGTGTGAGGATGACTTGGTAGATTTGGGGCATATTCCGCTTGCACATACTCCTACCGAAATTGAAGAAAATTCTGATGGTGACTCATCTCCTTCAAGAGGTTCATATATTTTTGATACTAGTGGTCATGATAATGATTTCATGGGTGAAAAAGAGAATGAAGAAGAGGTTGAACAACCTGAAGTTCCAACTCGAAGATCTACTAAAGATAGAAAATCCTCTACAAGATATCTTTCTGATCAATATATTTTGTTGACCGATTCAGGTGAGCCTGAGTGTTATGATGAGGCTGTTAGTGGTATGTGTAAAAATCGGTGGATTGAAGCAATGAATGAAGAGATACAATCACTTCATGGGAATCACAGATTTGAGTTAGTAAAACTACCTGAAGGGAGAAAAGCCTCGAGTAACAAGTTGCTATATAGGTAGAAGCAAGATGATAGTTCTTTGCAACCTCGGTACAAATCAAGATTTCCGATGCTGATTTTATTGTTCTCTTACTTTATGTCGATGATATGCTTATTATTGAGAATAATATTTCGCAGATTGATTCTTTGAAGAAATAATTAAGTTAGTCTTTTTTGTAATGAAAGGTTTAGGCCCAACAAAGCAGATTCTTGGCATTTGAATTACTAGAGACAGAGATTCGAAGAAGTTTTACTTGTCACAAGAAAAATACATTGAGAAAATTCTTCAGAAGTTTAAGATGGACAAGACTAAAGTTGTTAGCTCATCACTTTTCGGTCATTTCAAGTTAAGCAAGAAACAATGTCCTTCAACTAATAAAGAAAATAGAGATATGGCTAATATTCCATATGCATATGCAGTTGGAAGTCTCATGTATGCCATGGTATGTACTTGTCCTGACTTAGCTCATAATGTTTGTGTTATGAGCAAATTTTTATCAAACCCGGGCAGAGAGCATTGGGAAGCCGTGAAATGGATTATGAGGTATATGCGAGGAACCTCTAATTTAAAGCTAAGTTTTGGGATGGAAAAACTTGAGTTGTTAGCTTATTCTGATTCAAACTTAGTTGGAGATGTTGACACTCGAAAGTCTACTTCTAAATATTTGATTAAATTTTGTGGTGGCGCTGTTTCATGAAAATCATGACTACAAAAGTGTGTTGCCCACGAAAGAAGATGAATTTATTGTAGTGAAAAAATCGAGTAAATAACTACTATGGATGAATAATTTCTTGAGAGAACTTGGATTTGAGAAACAAAGGTATGCATTATTATCTAATAATCAGACTGTTATTCATCTCGTGCAGAATTCGTCGTTTCACTCAAAGTCGAAACATATTGATGTGAGATATCATTGGATTCGAGATATTCTTGATGCTAAACTAATGGAGGTTGATAAAGTTCATACAAATGATAATGGGTCTAACATGATGACAAAGGCATTGCCTAGGGGGAAACTTGAACATTGTAGATTGATCGCCGAGATGGCGAATCCTCCCACATAGTCGTGAGAGGGAGATTTGTTGGGCTCTTCCTATGTGGGAGTCTAATTATAAAATGGGCTAAGGACAAATAAGGGTAACATATAGTATTTTGGTTTATGTATAAATATTATTCTCTTTTCTCGTGCTTTCTGTGGTCACAATTCTATGTGAAGTGCACTGTAGTTTTTAGATAAAAAGTAATTCGAGACAGAACTTTGTGTTTTCAATTGGGCTGTCTTCCATGGTGTGACTGGCTTCAATTTTGGTGAGGAGGCTTGTCTATTTGTCCTCTACAATATGACTAAAGGGATTTTTATTCGGAGTCTTCTAAGTATATGTTTCGACCAGCTTCTTCTAACTACATTTTAGGGATATTTCAGTGAGTTTTCTGATTTGGGTTTACTATCTTTTGTATTGAGGTTGTGTATGAAGTTGTCATACTTTGTGTGGTATATGCTCTAGTTTTATCTAGAGAACAGTTTTGTAACCCGTCTTCTGATAGTGAATATTTGATTGGACTCTGAAATCAGTCTCGTGGTTTTTACATCCTATACTGGAAATGTTTTCCACGTAAAAAGTGTTATGCGTTATTTGCGTTGATTTTATTCATACTTGGTAGTTTGTTTGGGATTATTATCTCTAATCGTATTTGATACAAGAAGGAAAATTTCGTTTGTGCTTCTATTTCCTAATAAATGGTATCAGAGCTTTAGGCCTAGACATAACGCAATGGTGGGTGAAATTCTCAGAAGTCGAACATGATGAACTAGTGGCCATGCTCAAGTTGATCTGCTCTAGAGATCCTATTTTGAAGTGCCTATGACTCATCAAGCGGTGTTGATTGGAGTGTATCAAAACGGTAGTACTTGATTGCAGTGGCACTAAAGAACAAGACAAGTGGTGGTCTAATATGGGGTGAGCAGTAACATCCGTAGTGCCTCTATGGTTCAGGTAGCCCCAACCTTATTAGATTAGGCAGATGGAAGTAAATTGAGAGGAGGCTAAAATTGTACTTTGTTCGAGAGAAGGATTTGTTAGGGTTGCGACAAAAGTCTTACATCCCACATCGGTTAAACATGGGAATGATCAAGGGTATATAAGTAAGAATACGAGTAATGAAAATTTTGAGACCTCTTTTAGCTATAGTGAGACCCTGTTATAATGAGAGCCTCTTTGGCTATAATGAGACCCCAAAAATGATCTTTATACCGTTGATATAAAACTTGTATTTCAGCCCAAACTTCCTCTTTTCTGTATTCTCTACCCTAAAAGCTCTCAAGATCGGCAAAAACAAAAGTCCAGATTTCTCAAATCCGAAGTTACAAACACGTTAAGGTATGAATCATATACTTATTGGTGTAATTGGTTTGCAATTTAGTTAGGTATTTTTAGTGATATTTAGAGTTTTAGGTTCTTTCAAAAAAATAGATTTTTCATCTAAATGTTGTTGTTTTTTTGGAAAATAAGTCCTACGTATGTGTTAGTCTGGTGATTGTCGACATTTTGGTATGTAGTTTGTTGAATTTGGGTTAGATTTGAGGGATTAGGGTTCTTGAGAGTTTGGAGGCTAGGGTTTCCTCCTTGGCACGATTCACGAACAGGTCCTGCCTAATTTTGGGCAGGGTCTGTTCCTGATTTCCCTGGTGAAGTTGTGAACAACCTGTTCGCAGTGTCACCAGGATTGGGCATAGTATGCTCATTTTTTCCTTGTTTTATTAAATTGTACATTTTCGACCCCGAATTCATTTGCAGATTCATCTCGTTAGTTTATATCTTGCATTTAAACATATACTAGGTTATTTGGTAATTGCGTTGGGTTTGTTTTTGGTATATAACAATGTTTTGTTTCATTTTCAGCATGTCTCATCACCAGTGTACTCATGTTCATCATTCAGGATCAAGCTATGATGGCACTGATACCTAGTGTGAGCTTACTTCACGGTCGGTCATGCATCGGCGTCGCCCCAACATTCGTACGCCTATGGTTTTGGTTGTGCGTGGGACTCTGGACCGGAAATTTCGAAGAGTGAAACCCCATGTTCCTGATAGATATCCGGACTACAAACTTCATGAGGTGCATTTCGTATTTAAGGGTGATGTAAGTTAGGATTTGTTTAACGTGTAATAAATGCTTTTTTTATAAATTGTCTAACTTACTTAAATATTGTACATGGTCGTCAACCCACCTGATGCTATGCGATGTACGGTACCCATCGTGCATACAATCTCACCGGTCAGAGCAAGGTGAGAGAGCAGGTGATGATGTCCTGTTTTGCTCCCCTCATCTATTGTTTCAAACGTTGGGCTACCAACATCCACCTGGTTGACGCGTTTATAGAGAGGTGGCATCCGGAGACCAACACCTTCCATTTCTCATTCGGGGAGATGACGATCACTTTAGATGACGTACACACTATCATTGGTCTACCAGTTACATGTGACAGTTTTGAACGCCAAACATTTCCTAGTGATGGACAACGTTTAGCTTAATATTCGTTTTCACTAGGTATACCTATTGATACTCTTAGGGAGGAGTTAAACAGTAACAGGGCAGGTAGTTCTAGATCTGTTAGGCTACAGTTTTTCCGTCAGTATTACATCCAGAGTTTTGTTATGGACGATTCTATATTTGATGATATGGTGGTGTGTGCCACTAGGGGATATTTGCTCCATATGCTAGGTTGTTGTATTGTGATCAACAAAACTGGGAACACTATCTCTTTAGATTACTTTCAGTTTGTCGAGCATTATAGGACGTCAGTTAGATATAACTAGGGCCAACATTTATTAGCTCAGTTGTATTACCATTTAGGCAAATCGTCCATACACACCACCTTAGGTTTTACTGGTTTGGTCGCTCTGTTGGAGACATGGATATACGATCACTTCCCCTCATTTGCGAACACGAGCAATAGACTGCACGAGCATTTTATGCCTACCATGTGCAGATATGCGCCTCCACCTTTTCGCGTGGATGACGAGACTCCGATGAATACCCTCCATACACTGTCTTCTTTAGGAGAGCATAATGTAAGTTACATTGTCTTTCTTTTTTTTTTAGTATTTCAATCAATATTTTATTACCACTTAGTGTTGATCAATCATCCATTTATTATGTTGTAGGTCTGGTTCATACCATACGAGGTTATCCGCGATGATTTCCCCTTCTGTGATATGTTAGGATCGACCATATACTGCAGGCTTTCGACATAGTTGAGGCTTACTTTCCACACCAGTTCGCTCGACATCTTGGGCATGTTCAGGATATACCACATGCATTGTGACCAGTTTTACCACAGGAGCGGAGGACGCGTGTTAACACGCGTTACTTGTGGGATAAGGCTACATGGAGAGCATGAGGATCGCACGTTGTTGATCCCAGGGTTCGTGGTGAGCGATATGTTATAGGTCGTGATACCATGACCACTAGATACAGTGTATGGATCCGTGATCACCTCTGGTACACCTTGATCGATCCCGAGTGCGAGTCGTCTGGTCCATATGTTCCAGAGACCCCGAGTGCGATGACTTACCAGGCACGATTATACGACTTGGTTGACCGTGTTATTGATGAAGATTCGAGGTTACACACGATGAGTATCGAGAAGATGCACCGGTCGATGGAGAAGTGTTCGATTGTGGCATGCCAGTATCGCGGGGGTGATTGGGCGATTTGTATTATATGACTACCATGTGGATTTACCATGACTATCTATGTTTTGACTTTGGTTGTTGTTATAGTTATTAGTATTTATGTTTTCTTTAGCTATTGTTTTTGTTGTTATGTTTATGTCATTTGTTATTTGGATTATGTTATTAGAACACAACAAAACGGAAAATTAAATTTCACATGGTGCTCAATTTGATCAGAATCACGAACGTAGTACACACAATTTTGCCAAATCATGGCGTAGCTTATTCGCGATGTTGATGAAATTGAGCATCCCTTGTTCGCGAATTCGCCACTACACCAGTTTTTAATATATATTAGTTTCCATCAAGATAAAATAAGTTAGAAAAAAAACACATCTAGTTTATTTAATAATGAAAAAAACTTGGAATTTTGAAAATAAATTAAGGCATGATAGTATAGATTACAAATGATGACAAAAATTTAAATAAAATGTCCGTAAATGCAAAAGATAAAAACTACTGATTCGTCTACAAATCATGAGTCACCGACCAAATTGTAGACACGTGGTGGATCTTTGTGTGCGGTTGATAGTTGGGCGAGCTTGATTTGCTTATGTTTGTTGAATCGTTTGTCGAGTGGTATTGCCCAACCGGTTACGAATTTGTTGGTGCAAAATGAAAACCAAATAGGGTAGATTTCCGGAAGCGGTCCATTCAACACAACCTACAAAAAGAAAATGAAGATATAAATTTGGGTAAAAGATAAGATAAAATATCAAAAAGATTCATAGGCATACTTACTTTCAAAAAATGGTTACCATGTACAAAACCCATACCAACTTCCATGCTAAGAGACGAGCGATGATGCACACCACGTAGAGGTAGGTACGTGTAGGATTGGTTGTGCAATACATGGTATACGATACATTGATATCTAGTGGCTATCACTAAACCGTAGTCGGGTAACGTCATCCAATGCCAATTACCATTACCATACACTTCAAAAACGTTCAACCTTTGTACTAGGTTATCTACATGCTGTGAACCATCAAAAACTCTCTCCCATAAGTCGTTTTGATTTTGCAATTATCCAATCAACTCCCGTCTAACTTGGTCCCATGAATCAGAATTACCGTAGACGGTTAAAGCAACGGTCTAGAATCTGTAATTACTGTCGGAAGACACGTTTTCGACGCTAGAAATGTATTCATGCAAATAGTTAGGAACTGGCCTGATAGATAAACTTCGTTCAATAGGAGTTGGATGAAGTTATTGGAAAAACATATGTTTGTTGTTGTCTGAGTTACTCTTTTCTTCACTTCTTGTTTTAGAAAGAGTTTCCTTCAACATTTTTTTAATTTTTATGATTTATGGTGTACTTTTCGCTGATTAATGCTACCTTGAAGTTGATTTTGGACCTGAATTTGGAAGATTTTTTCCCCCTAAAATTAACACCGATGGTGTTAATTGACTAGAGTATAATGTTGGTCCAAAACAAATCAGTTTTGGAATTGGGGACATGGGAAAAAACAAAAAATGTCAAAATTTTCAGTAGTTTTTGCGAACAACTATGTTGTGTTTTTGGGTAACTCGCGAGCACATGGTGCTCAAATTTATCAAAATCACGAACGTAGTACACACAATTTTGCCAAATCATGGCGTAGCTTATTCGCAATGTTGATGAAATTGAGCATCCCTTGTTCGCGAATTCGCCACTACACCAGTTTTTAATATATATTAGTTTCCATCAAGATAAAATAAGTTAGAAAAAAAACACATCTAGTTTATTTAATAATGAAAAAAACTTGGAATTTTGAAAGTAAATTAAGGCATGATAGTATAGATTACAAATGATGATAAAAATTTAAATAAAATGTCCGTAAATGCAAAAGATAAAAACTACTCATTCGTCTACAAATCATGAGTCACCGACCAAATTGTAGACACATGGTGGATCTTTGTGTGCGGTTGATAGTTGGGCGAGCTTGATTTGCTTATGTTTGTTGAATCGTTTGTCGAGTGGTATTGCCCAACCGGTTACGAATTTGTTGGTGCAAAATGAAAACCAAATAGGGTAGATTTCCGGAAGCGGTCCATTCAACACAACCTACAAAAAGAAAATGAAGATATAAATTTGGGTAAAAGATAAGATAAAATATCAAAAAGATTCATAGGCATACTTACTTTCAAAAAATGGTTACCATGTACAAAACCCATACCAACTTCCATGCTAAGAGACGAGTGATGATGCACACCACGTAGAGGTAGGTACGTGTAGGATTGGTTGTGCAATACATGGTATACGATACATTGATATCTAGTGGCTATCACTAAACCGTAGTCGGGTAACGTCATCCAATGCCAATTACCATTACCATACACTTCAAAAACGTTCAACCTTTGTACTAGGTTATCTACATGCTGTGAACCATCAAAAACTCTCTCCCATAAGTCGTTTTGATTTTGCAATTCTCCAATCAACTCCCGTCTAACTTGGTCCCATGAATCAGAATTACCGTAGACGGTTAAAGCAACGGTCTAGAATCTGTAATTACTGTCGGAAGACACGTTTTCGACGCTAGAAATGTATTCATGCAAATAGTTGGGAACTGGCCTGATAGATAAACTTCGTTCAATAGGAGTTGGATGGAGTTATTGGAAAAACATATGTTTGTTGTTGTCTGAGTTACTCTTTTCTTCACTTCTTGTTTTAGAAAGAGTTTCCTTCAACATTTTTTTAATTTTTATGATTTATGGTGTACTTTTCGCTGATTAATGCTACCTTGAAGTTGATTTTGGACCTGAATTTGGAAGATTTTTTCCCCCTAAAATTAACACCGATGGTGTTAATTGACTAGAGTATAATGTTGGTCCAAAACAAATCAGTTTTGGAATTGGGGACATGGGAAAAAACAAAAAATGTCAAAATTTTCAGTAGTTTTTGCGAACAACTATGTTGTGTTTTTGGGTAACTCGCGAGCACATGGTGCTCAAATTTATCAAAATCACGAACGTAGTACACACAATTTTGCCAAATCATGGCGTAGCGTATTCGCGATGTTGATGAAATTGAGCATCCCTTGTTCGTAAATTCGCCACTACACCAGTTTTTAATATATATTAGTTTCCATCAAGATAAAATAAGTTAGAAAAAAAACACATCAAATTTATTTAATAATGAAAAAAACTTGGAATTTTGAAAATAAATTAAGGCATGATAGTATAGATTACAAATGATGACAACAAATCAAATAAAATGTCCGTAAATGCAAAAGATAAAAACTACTGATGCGTCTACAAATCATGAGTCACCGACTAAATTGTAGACACGTGGTGGACCTTCGTGTGCGGTTGATAGTTGGGCGGGCTTGATTTGGTTATGTTTGTTGAATTGTTTGTCGAGTGGTATTGCCCAACCGGTTACGACTTCGTTGGTGCGAAACGAAAACCAACTAGGGTAGATTTCCGGAAGCGGTCCATTCAACACAACCTACAAAAAGAAAATGAAGATATAAATTCGAGTAAAATATAAGATAAAATATAAAAAAGATTCATAAGTATACTTACTTTCAAAAACTGGTTACCATGTACAAAACCTATACAAACTTCCATGCTAGGAGACGAGCGATGAGGCACACCACGTAGAGGTAGGTACGTGTAGGATTGGTGGAGCAATACATGGTATACGATACATTGATATCTAGTGGCTATCACTAAACCGTTGTCGGGTACCGTTATCCAATGCCGATTACCATTACCATACACTTCAAAAACGTTCAACCTTTGTACTAGGTTATCTACATGTTGTGAGCCATCAAACACTCTCTCCCATAAGTCGTTTTGATTTTGAAATTCTCCGATCAAATCCCGTCTAACTTGGTCCCATGAATCAGAATTACCGTAGACGGTTAAAGCAACGGTCTAGAATCTGTAATTACTGTCGGAAGACACGTTTTCGACGCTAGAAATGTATTCATGCAAATAGTTGGGAACTGGCCTGATAGATAAAATTCGTTCAATAGGAGTTGGATGGAGTTATTGGAAAAACATATGTTTGTTGTTGTCTGAGTTACTCTTTTTCTTCACTTCTTGTTTTAGAAAGAGTTTCCTTCAACATTTTTTTAATTTTTATGATTTATGGTATAATTTTCGCTGATTAATGCCACCTTGAAGTTGTTTTTGGACCTGAATTTGGAAGATTTTTCCCCCTAAAATTAACACCGATGGTGTTAATGGACTAGAGTATAATGTTGGTCCAAAACAAATCAGTTTTGGAATTGGGGACATGGGAAAAACAAAAAATGTCAAAATTTTCAGTAGTTTTTGCGAACAACTATGTTGTGTTTTTGGGTAACTCGCGAGCACATGGTGCTCAATTTTATCAAAATCACGAACGTAGTACACACAATTTTGCCAAATCATGGCGTAGCGTATTCGCGATGTTGATGAAATTGAGCATCCATTGTTCGCGAATTCGCCACTACACCAGTTTTTAATATATATTAGTTTCCATCAAGATAAAATAAGTTAGAAAAAAACACATCTAGTTTATTTAATAATGAAAAAAACTTGGAATTTTGAAAGTAAATTAAGGAATGATAGTATAGATTACAAATGATGACAAAAATTCAAATAAAATTTCTGTAAATGCAAAAGATAAAAACTACTGATGCGTCTACAAATCATGAGTCACCGACCAAATTGTAGACACGTGGTGGACCTTCGTGTGCGGTTGATAGTTGGGCAGGCTTGATTTGGTTATGTTTGTTGAATCGTTTGTCGAGTGGTATTGCCCAACCGGTTACGACTTCTTTCGTGCGAAACGAAAACCAACTAGGGTAAATTTCCGAAAGCGGTCCATTCAACACAACCTACAAAAAGAAAATGAAGATATAAATTTAGGTAAAATATAAGATAAAATATCAAAAAGATTCATAGGTATACTTACTTTCAAAAAATGGTTACCATGTACAAAACCTATACCAACTTCCATGCTAGGAGACGAGCGATGAGGCACACCACGTAGAGGTATGTACATGTAGGATTGGTGGAGCAATACATGGTATACGATACATTGATATCTAGTGGCTATCACTAAACCGTAGTCGGGTAACGTCATCCAATGCTGATTACCATTACCATACACTTCACAAACGGTCAACCTTTGTACTAGGTTATCTACGTGCTGTGAACCATCAAACACTCTCTCCCATAAGTCGTTTTGATTTTGCAATTCTCCGATCAAATCCCGTCTAACTTGGTCCCATGAATCAGAATTACCGTAGACGGTTAAAGCAACGGTCTAGAATCTGTAATTACTGTCGGAAGACACGTTTTCGACGCTAGAAATGTATTCATGCGAATAGTTGGGAACCAACTCTCGTAGCTGCTAAACTATTTTATCTTCAATATTTTTCGATCGGGTCGCTCTCTCCTTCTTGGGTTGCACCTTGGTTTTCGGTTTTGTTTTCGCTTTGTCTTTTGGTACAAAAAATGGTAGATTAGCTATCGAGGCGGCCATGCTACCTATCGTACCGGGAGTGCTAGCGCCTAAACAACCGTTATATTCCCACTCAGATGGGTTTCGTTTAGTTGATTTGTCCTTACCAGCCTTTTTCCTACCTTTAGTGACAACCGCCTCCTTAGGTTCCAAAACATGGCTTCTAGCGGGATCTAGGATTTGTATAATCCTATTTATGATGTGATCGTAGACTTGTGCACCGTAACCGTGAATGGTGCTATCTATTAAGGATAGCTTTCTCGTAAGGTCATCTTCGGTACCAGCCTCATCCTTAACTTTTATCTTTAAAGTAGTTCAATAAACATCACACTCATCCTTTTGAACGATATTCCCAAGGCCGTTTTAAGATTTGCCTCTATTATTTCAATAGTCGTACATGAAAGCTTACCTTTGATTTCCTTATAGAAATCTGCATTAACCCCCCCCCCCCCCCCCCCCCCGAGTTGAGTTTTTTGGAAACGTGCTACGCTTGAACGATTCGAAAATGTTAGAGTGTTGAGCGGTAAGCAATGCATGAACACTTTTCCAAAATTGCTCAAATGTGCATAGATTACTGCCGATTGCCCGCTTGAGGCTCGAGTGAGCACTCTCCTGCCTATAATGTAAGATGGTGCAATAAATTAGTAGTCTAACACTTAATATTAAATACTAATGTATAGATATGGTAATATAACTCACCGATTGCTAGTATGATTGCCCAAATATTTAAGCTTGTTTGTGTGGATATTGAGAAATTTGTGTCCATAATTGTTAATCCATTGCTCCATCACGTAACCCATAACCATCAGACAAAATACGTACGTGTGGTGTAACTCGGCGAGTATTTTATTATAATCTTAGAGTGTGGCCGAATATTGAACCATTTTATAAAAATCGACGAACTCATCGGCCATGTCCGCATTTGGAAAAACTTCCCTTGCAAAGGAGAAAATGTTCTTACTAATATGCCAAGTGCATGACATATAAGTGGCATCCGTAAATAAATCATCGATATCATTTATTAAGGCCAGCTCCAAATAGGTCACGATAATATTAAGGAATGGGCTTATGTTATTCGTCAACACGTCCCTTAGAACTCTCAATCCCCAAATGTAGTTCTCTTATTTCTCGAAGCTCAAAAAAACAAAAACGATACAAAAAGTCTTCTTCGTCAAAGTTTGGCAAACTATTTCTAGCAAAGGTATCTTATACCTTGTAGTATTATACGTGCTATTCATTATAAGAACTTGAGGAAAAGTGCACAAGAAATCGATGATTTTAGGATGTTAAAAAGACAACTCAAGGATCTCGTTCGTTCGTTCGCAAGTTCGCTCTCAAACATAGTACTCATGTTGTTTTAACTTAGCAAACAAGTATTGGATTTGTGTCTTGCCCGCTTTATCGACCAAATTATGTTTTTGACGCATGTTGTAGATCGTGCGCATGCTAGAGACATTTTCCGAGTCTTTAAGCTTCAAACCGCGGTATATCTCTCTTGGTCGAGAACTGATTTCCGTTTGACTACAAACAAACACCTCTTCTTCTAGTTTTAGTCTAGCGACTCGTGAGTGACCATCTAAGTGCAAAAATAGTTCATGGTTGTGTTTCCCATTTAACACTATTAATTTTCAATAACCGGGTAGCTCTAGGACATGTTTTCCTCTTAAATAGAATGAGCACCCGCATTTGTTCGATAAAAAATCTTGACGCTTCTTAACATACCGCGGATTGGGCTTAGGTTTGTAAACCCCGTGCCTCTCGCACCAAAAATACATCCTAGGAGTTTTCCCACTTTTGCTACTGTCATCTTCTTTACTACGTAATATAATGAATCATAGTTTTTTTGCTTTGGGATTCAAGTCATAAGACCAAATCGGGTTTGGTGTATAAGGTATTTATAGTAAACATTTTCTTGTAATCGACCATCAAACATGGCGGTTGATTCGGTCCCTACAAATGGTATACGCTATTTATATAAAACCCCACAATTTTAATTAAACTGGATATACAGTTCGAGTCCAATTTTCCAAATAGGTATTTTTTTTAATTTCAAAATCGCGAATGCATTCTCCTCGATTTTAATGAAATCGCAAATAGACTACTCGCGAATTTGTCAAAATCGAGAAGAATGTATTCGCGATTTTGACATATTAAAAAACCCATTATGGGTTCATAGTTCATCATATTTCGAGCACAGTGTGTGCGAGAATCGCACTGAAAGTAGAAAAATGTTAAAATACATCTAAGCAAAATCATCGATATTACAGCTAAAATCATTATTCGAATCGCTCAAATCCATAAATTTTAGTTTTCTTTTGATTTTTTGGCGTGTTAGGGAGAAAAAGAAAAAAAAAGTTATTTTTTGGGTCAAGAATGAGTTTTATATATGAAAGGTAAAATAGTCATTTTACATAAGTTATATTTTTTTTGGATTTGGGGGTCTTATAGCCAAAATGGGTCCCGAAATAGCCTTTCCCCAATAATATATCTCAGCTAGTATGAGGCCTTTTAGAAGTGGACCAAAAGCAAAGCCATGCGGGCCTTAGGGCCCAAAGCGGACAATATCATACTAGTGTGGAGATCAGATTGTTCTTACTTATATTCGGAGGTGGAATATGCGGTACCCATATTTCATACATGAAAATCATTTTAATTGGGTTCTTTAGATTAAATTATAGTATTGAGGTAAGTTGACTGCATGCGATTCTTTAATCGAACATGATGAGAAAATAATCATCATAGCCACTTGGGTCGGATTTGATACTCAAATTTGGAGGTAAGCAGATTACATGAAATGAGTGGCCGCGTTTAATTTTTGTTAGATCTTGAATTTTTGTAAACCTAAAATTAAAAAATCCAAACTAGATGATTTGTAAAAAATTTCAATTTTGAATTAAACCAAACTTAAAATAATGGGTAAGATTTAACAAAACAGATAGAGATTTAGCCAATTTTTTTATTATTTAGTTTGATTTTGATCGATTTTTTTAAAGTTGCTTCGATGATTGATCCGATGAAATATTATGAATCATACTCTTCTAATAAGGCATTGAACAGTAAATCGTCCCTCGACTATCGTGTTTGGTGGCAGATAATCCCTTGACTTTCAAATGTCGGTTGACAGTCCCTAGACTATTGCGTTTGGATAAAGTTAGTCCACCAGATCCTCTAATCCATGAGAGGCTGCTACGTGTCACCATAGTCCCCAGATTTTTGTATCACCACTAGTCCTTTGAGTTTAATTATCCGTAATATTCTACATTTTTGGTGTGATCTAAACTCAAGGGACTAGTGGTGATACAAAAATCTGGGGACTATGGTGACACGTGGCAGCCTCTCATGAATCAGAGGATCTGATGGACTAACTTTATCCAAACGTGATAGTCAAGGGACTGTCAACGGACATTTGAAAATCAAGGGATTATCTGCCACCAAACAAGATAGTCGAGGGACGATGTACTGTTTAGAGCCCTTCTAATAAGAATAAATTTAGATTTTTTTGTTCAATTTTAGAAACAGTGTGTAGGACGATTATATATATATATATATATATATATATATATATATATATATATATATATATATATATATATATATATATATATATATATATATATTGAGATTGGTTTGTTATTTACAAAGCAGTCTAAAACACTTTCAGTCACGTGTAAGTTGTCTATATCCAAATTCAATCATTCAAAAAATCTAAATTCAATGTGGTATCTACAAAATTTTATTTATGAGAAAGTTTTGATCTACTAGTTAAGGATTCATATTACATTACTATTTATTCATTCTATAATTCACGATAGTCAAATGCATCATTGAGCATATGCCAATCGATCATAATGGAAAAACCAAAACAATCTTCCACTTCGATAATCACATGCTAGTATAAGATGCATCAGTCTAATAAACGTTTAAATTTCTATTATCACGTAGATAAACTAAACAATCTTGTATATGACCATTAACGATACATGACTAAAGTCATATTCGTGGCTTAAAAAATAAAATATATGCATTAGTAATCAAAATGTCGGAACAATTAACTACATGTATCCATCATAGTGAATAACATAAACATGGCTAAAAAGCACCTGTGGTCCCCCATGTTTACCACTTGTATCAACTTGGTCCCCTTCCTTCAGTCATGCATAAAACGCATCCCCATCCTTTTTTTAATTTGCAATTTTAGTCCCCCCGCACATGTGAAGCTTGTGAGCTTGACACGTGGCATCAATTTTTGTTGCAAGAATGGTCCCCCAATTTTTCTTCCAAAAATGCCCCTCTCCATGCCAAGTAGGATGCCAACTCAGATTTACCATTTACCATAAAAAATTACCATTTACTTTAAAAAGTTGCCATTTACCCACACCATAATTATAAATGGATCGGGTCGAACCCACTTTAAAGTGACCTAACCTGAAAATTAAATCAATTTATCAAAAAAACCTATAAAGGGGTATCGGCCCTGTGACCTTGTCGGTAAGACTCACATGCTTTAACCAACTGAACCACTGCAATATATTTGTTTAATGTGTGTTTTTATATTTAATGAACCCTAATTGTTATATAAATTTGGGAGTTATCGATGGTCCATTTCAACCCAATTCCTTTCTCTTCTGCACTACTAAACAAGCCTCAACAGCACCTCAG
The DNA here is from genome assembly GCA_036936605.1 of Limnanthes douglasii subsp. nivea. NCBI lineage: Eukaryota > Viridiplantae > Streptophyta > Magnoliopsida > Brassicales > Limnanthaceae > Limnanthes > Limnanthes douglasii. The sequence goes on from JAUPFV010000003.1 coordinate 83,547,468, forward strand.
TTGGGAGTTATCGCTTCACCGATTAAAAACCCTGGATTTGTTATTCAATAGACTCACTTGTACATTACCCGTGAGTTTAGCTTCACTAGAGAGATTGTACTACCACCGGCTCGACTCAAACCGATTCATTGGATCGATTCCTCCGCTGAACCAAACCTCTCTGCAAACGTTCAACGTTTCGTCTAACAACCTCACCAGAGCAGTACCAGTAACCAATGCTTTGTTACGATTCGGTTTCTCCTCCTTCGCAATGAATCCTTATCTTTGCGGCGAGGTTATAAAGCGAGAATGTCATTACCATTCAATCTTTTTTGGTCCACCTACGACAGAACCACCAGCATCTCTGCCGGAAACCGCGTTAAGACAGAGCGCTCAAGTGAACGGTGGAGATTCAATACGACCACTAAAAAACAAACACAGTAAAACTGCGGTGATCTTAGGGTTGGGATTTTCCTATTGCGTGTTTGTTTTAATCATTTCAATGATTCGTAAAAAACAAACACATTAAAAATGGCATCCATGAAGAGAAACTGACTGTTGTTATGAATGCAGAAATTCGTAGGCAGAAGACGGATTTCGAGAAAAGAGAGGAAAAAGAGAGGAAAAAGAGAGGAAAAAGAGAGGAGAGAGAAGGAGACGCGTCTGATTTGGGTAAAGGGAAACATGTAGGGTTATATTGTTACGGGCTGGGCTGGGTTATATTGGGTTTCGGGTTTGGTTAATTAAGTTAGGGTTCGACCCGGTCCGTTTGTTAAGTTAGGGTAAATGGTAAGTTTTTTAGTTAAATGGTAAAAACTGAAGGTAAATGGTGAAGGTGACGTGGAAGGTGACAAGGCTGCAGAGATAGAATGGGAAAGGGCAATTTTGGAAAAACAATTGGGGGACTATTCTTGCAACAAAAATTGATGCCACATGTCAAACACACAGGCTTCACATGTGCGGAGGGACTAAAAATGCAAATTAAAAAAAGGACGGGGATGAGTTCTATGCATGATTCAAGGAAGGGGACCAAGTTGAGGGACTACGGGTGCTTTTTAGCCTATAACATAATATGAAATATAAGTTTATGTATATATTATTAACTGGTACTACTTAAGTGAAGATTTACTTATTGAGTATGAAAAATAAAAGAAAATAAGAGCATATTTATATATGTTTGCATCCATAAACTCAAGTGCATATACAACTAAGATAACGTACCATATATCATGACTTAATACAAACTCTCACTAAAATTCACGATCCTCCAAAAAAACCACACCTATCCTAATGGTATACTCTAGAAGAACTGTGGGCATCAAAGTTCTAATAAATTGATATACCAACATGAAGTTTGTTTTGATTTGTTCTATGTTGATCTGAAGACTCTGAACTCTCTCTTTAACAAAGATGAACTTGATATTTATATATTTCGAGTTAAATGAGCTCTTATTACTGTTTGAATATTGGACTCTAAGATTATTGCCATAGTATAACCTAAAGGAAGTTTCTCTATTCCTTAAACAATGTGCCCTAGCGTCGCGAAACTTCACAAAAAAATGTGTACTTGGACACCTCAAAGCATACAATAAATTCCACTGCTATAGTAGTGGATGCAACATATGTTTATTTTACACTTTTCTATGATATTGAACCTCCAACAAAAAATAATATGATTCTTGAAATGCTACGAAGAGTCTTTATACATCTAATAAATCAAATTTAGACTACCTTATGATTTTGAGATTCTTAGATTTCTTATATTTCAACGTATGACATTTTTATCATTGCAAATAATGTAAACACTTTTTGACTATTTTCCAATCGCCTGTCCCCAAATTGCTTATATACCTTTTAAATATTAGGACAACAAACCCATTCTTCGATCGTATACAAACTTGAGCAGACATTAAACTCCCAATTTTTAGAGTATATGAAATCTTTTTCATTTCTTAAATCTTAAATTTTGTAACATCAACTCAAACTTATCTCCTTTTGCAGCAGAGTTATTCTTGAGTTTATTGTTTGTCATTCCGCCAATGTTGTAACATGATTTCTATATAATATTTTTATGATAAACCCAAAACTCCACGAGAGAAATCTCGATGAATATGGATTCCTAATATAAAAAACGCATCACCAAGATCTTTCATACAAAATTAGTTTATAAAAAAATATTTATAGCATGTAACAATTTATTATCGTCCGTGGCCAATAATATGTCATTGACATACATCACTACATATATGAACATACTCTCATTGAGATTTTGATATACATAGTCTTTAACTGAATTTACCTCAAAACTAAATGAGATAATTATTTCGAGGAATTTATGGTAACATTGTCGAGAAGCCTGTTTGATCCCATAGTTGGATTTCTTTAGTTTGTATATCATTAACTTTGAATCACCAAATATGAAATTCCGATACTTCATTGATAGATCATTTTCTCAATGTCACCATAAAAATATTGGTCTTCGCATATATTTGATGAAAATCTAGGTCAAAATATGCAACTAATGACATAATTTTCCTAAAAAAATGTTTTGATGAAGCCAAATAAAATGTATTTTTTTAGTCAATTCTTTCATGCTGAATATAACATTCCCAACAATTTGTGTTTTATACCTCTCCACATTATCCTACGAATCATCACAAATCCATTTATAACAAATCAACCTTTTCTTCCAGGTAATGAAATAATCTCTCAAAACACAATATCTTACATTTACTTGTACTCTTTCTTGATAACGTTAATCCATGACTAAGAATCAAAAGTTTTCATGGTACCATGAAAACTTAATTGTCGTTTTCCATAACCCTATGTGAATCTTAATGTTTTTAAATATATAATTAGAAGATATATCATTCTTCTTTTCTCTAATGGACCTTCTCAAATTTATTATTACTTCCATTTGTGCTTATTGAGGAGGTAGAGCTTGATATTATTGAACAAGTTCATTTTGGTTAATTTTTACCACCATGGTTTATTCATTATGTATAGCGTTTACCAGTGAAATATAATATCGTTTGAGTAGCTACATAGTTTAACGATCTTGAAATGTTTTGAATTTAAAATTCAATTATTTTTTATACAGCCTATAATATATTTTCCAACCATTATAAATAAGACAAACGAAAAAAAATCACCAACAAAGATGGACATACGTAAGAGTTCATATACATCCTGTCATAAAAACCCAACAATATAGAAGAAAAATTACAATTTCCATAAATATATATTGAAACGTTTAGTCATTAATAATTGAAGGTCTTAACTAATGATAAGACATCAGATGGATGCCTACTATATAGTCTTGACTGTTTCTTTTGTTTTTTTTTTATCATATATTGTAATGTAATTATCAAAAATATATATTTAAGGCATTTACATCTTTTATAACATTTAAAATACATAGTTAATTGAGTGTATTATGAAAAATGAAATTATCGATAGTAACTATGATTAAAATTTATAAATTATAATAACATTATTATTATAACATTTGTATTGGGTAATTTTTTTATTAGTTATATAGTTGTATATATAAAATATTTAATGATATAAACATAATTAGTTTTATTATTAAAAAACCTAATAAGTTATTGTTATTATCCGGTTATTATCAAAATATTTATGAATAATTTAAATAAAAGGTGGAATGTTATATTAAACAATATTTAACTGAAAAATAATTGTTGGAGTTCAATAAAATAAAGAAGATATAAGCTATAAACAATTTGGTGGGATACATAAATGATAGAAAAATGAAATGTCTAAAAGATCTAAAGATTTGCTTCAAATGAACATTTCAAACTTGTAAATGCTTTAAACTATGGTTTTGTTCTCATATAAGGTTTTAGTAGTTCATTTAATTTGAACTTCCACACTTAATCGTTTCAAACTTTAATGATATTGGTAAAATCAAATAACTAATTTTACTTCTAAATATTTTCTTTAACATATATTTTCGTCGGTCAGGTATAATGCTTTTTTAGTACACACACCATATTTAGGATGTCCATGTTTCATATTTTCCTCCTCTTAAAGAAAATTAATAACATATTTATTAAATGTCAACATCTCAGGCTGACAATTATAAGATGTCTCCAATTTCATGAATTGTAAAGAAAAATTGGAAAAACACAAATCTTATAACAAATTTCTTGGGACGGTAAATCTTGAGCACTTTTAAATTAAAAATAATCATTGAAACCTCAAGAGTATTTTCTTTTATTGTCCCTTTGCCACAAAACTTTATGGAAGAAAATTATAATAACATCCTCTTAATATCAATCTTATCATTTTTGGCAGAGTTCTTCACCATGGAACGCTAAAGGTATTCTCTATTTCATGATTTTCAAACACATATTATTTAACATAGTAGTGACTATGCTATAGTGTAACACATCACGCCAAATTACCTAATCGTGGCTCTACTATAGTATACGATATCATACCAAAATTCCCAATCATGGATCTACTATAATATGTCACATGTCAAATTTTAATTTAGATGAATATTTCATCCAAAGAATAATAATGGGTTGTACGAGCATATGAAGCTTCTAGTTCAAATGATAGTGGGGCCGAGATCATTCTGGTTACTTCACGTGGAGAAGAAATATGATAATCTATTAAGTATATATTTTTACTTCAAATAACAAAGTTGAGTACGAGGTAATTTTTGGTAGGAATACGTTTAACTCGTATCTGTTGTGCACAAACAATTCAACAGAATTTAAATTCTCAGTTGGTAATCGGTCAAGCTCGAGAAATATTTGAAGCAAAACGAAAACACAATGTACAATACTTAAAATTTTTAAATCAAATGGGTAAATTTTTTGAGAATGTCATATATGAAAAATTGCCTCGTCTAGAAAATGAAAATGCAAATATGTTGGCTATGTTTTGATGGTTAGAAGATAATCCCTTGACAATTGTTAAAAATAATCCACCAGTTGAAGTTGAGGTTGAAAATTGAAAAATACTACCGGTTGATGAGTATGAGGATTGCCATCAAAAATATTTATCGCTTTACGACAAAAACGTTGAAGCACGAACATTATGTTTTGTTTATGGGTAACAAAATATGTGAATGTTGGTGATGTACTCTACATAAAAAGTAGGGAATTGCTAAAAAAATCGTTTTTAGTCCGTGAAGTCACCTTTTTTGGATTTTTGATCTTTACAAAATTACCACTAGGCAAAAACTCTAGAAACCCTAGAATCCTAACTACTTCATGAAGTTGCAAACATAATTTCAACTACCAAACTATAATCTACCTTCTCCAAACTACAAAAACCTCAAAACTATAACCGCTTAAACCTATTGTTTTTCGAAACCTTCAAAGATGGCCGAAATAGAGTCCATACCAGTCCTCTTGTAGACCAGCATGACTGCCAATGAGGTATATTTTTTCAACCTTTTTTTTCCAAAAAGAGAGTTTTTTTTAAAAAACATTTTTTGTGTTCATCGTCATACGTCAGCGTCAGGGTAGTCTTCTTCACCAACAGTAGTGGCGAAGAGGACACTACGCACGTCATCTATTGGCGTTCCAACCCTTGTCTACCTACACGTGTGGCGTGTAGATGATCCCAGTACGCCACTAGATGGCATAGGTAAGGGAATACACGCCATAGCCTCGACGTAATGGGCTAGCTTATCCGGACTCCCAGTCTAATTGATTTATCTTTTTCTTATATATTGTATGAGGTTACTCAATGCAAAAATTTGCTTGTTTCGGACTATGCTCACTATTTGACCATTCACAACGAGTATAGTTTAGACTCAATGAACGAGTGTCTCAAAAATACGGAGAAGTCGCTAGGTTTCTCGATTTACATAACATTTAAGGAGCGGGGGAAAAGATGGAGAACAACTGGAGTAGACTCTCAATATGAACGATCTAGTATTTTTAAGTTCGGTCATTCAAGAGTGTGGCCGTAAGCATACGGCTGCTGCTAGCAAAAAAATTAATTTCCCTTTTCATTTGGTAGGAAATCCGGTAAAAGGCGACAATAAGTGGGCTCTAAGTATCCTTTCTAACAAGCACAACCATGGATCGATTAAGTATGTCTAAGGGCATTTGCAATGGTCCAAGTTAAAATGGAAGAAAAAAGAGCTCGTCGATGTTTTGACGGTGAATGGAACGACTCCACGAAAAATATTTAATGATTTAAAGAAGGCCGATCCGGAGAATGTTTCAAATATCCATCACGTTTACAATCACCGTCAAAGAACGAAGATGGTTGAAAATGGTGGCCGTACCCAAATTCAAAGCTTGTTAGCTCAATTACAATTGCACAAGTACAAGTATTAGGTATGAACAACCACGCCACGATACTCTCGGTAACACTGCACGAACGGTCGCCACACACACTCTTACTAAATCTGGAGCAAAACTAACAAAAACAAATAAAAAACGGGTTGTATGTGTTAGTTTAGAAACTTATGGGTCGAATAAAATTACCTCTATACCGTCATTCGAAAGACATACCTCAATTTATGCGTCCTTTCATAAGCCAAATTACTAACGCGATGCCCGACGATAATTGTTATTTTAGAGTCATCGCACATGATATGGTCGGATACGAAAGTGGATGAAAAATGGTTAGAGAAGCCATGGTCCGTGAGCTAAAGACATATCAAGAGTTTTATAAACTCGCCGCATATTACGACGACAATAATGAAGTCGATAAGGAGATATATCGGTTGAATTACAATAAAGAGAATGCATTGATCGAGAATTGGATATCGTTGCATAGTTACAACAAACTAGTCGTAACGACATTCAATTGTGTTTTCTACTCCCTAACTCTTGTTGGATCTATGACTTACTTACCAGTGAAAAATGAACCACCGAATGATGGTTCTATAAATGAGATTGGTGTTGCATTCGTCATACAAACCATTTTGTTCATGGAAGTGATTTTTTTAATCTTATATACATTTTATTATTTATTATCTAAATGCACACTTACTTTTAATGTTCAATTGTAGGTCGATTTGATACAAGGTTCACCATTACCGACTATAGATCCAACCTGGATGCGCATCGCTAGAAACGACGCTAACTTTTGGTTGATCCACCGGTAGATAGAGTCCGCGTATTTTCAAGACTATAAAATCCCACACCTATATATTCCGCAGAATGTGAGCAACTCGTAGTGGACTTAACCAAAGACTTCTAATTGTATTTGTGTTGTAATTTTAGATTCTAATCAGATTAAATTGTTGTTTTGTGGTTTTTATGTTGTAAACTATTTAAATTATATATTAAAGAGCCACTAGACTTGCTAGACCTCACATTCATGTATTATAAAAATGTAGTTAACTTTTGTTTTTTAAATAATGTGCCTATCCGCAACATAAATGACGTATGAATCCAAGTCCATGCGAACCGTTAGCGTGGGATTTCATACCACGCCTATGGTAGGCGTTCTGATGGACACCCACGCCACAGTATGGTGTTGTTTGGTGTGGTGAAAATATTGGTATTTGGAGATAAAACTTGAGCTAAAAACCATGCCTATTGCTGCCATCCAACAGCAGAATGGAAGCACCTTCCGCCGTTGGGTGGTGGCATATTTTCTATAATAATATTATTATTATTATTTATTATTATTATTATTATTATTATTTGTTATTGATATTGATATTGATATTGATATTGATATTGATAGTACTATTTTTATTACTATTGTTATGGATGAAATGCAACCCAATTTCCAAACTTTATTTTGTTTTGAATAATGTTCTACTAGAATCATTTACCACCACTTTTGATAATTAACGCCGATAAAAATAAAAAGTAGACAATGCATAACAAAGGTCGGTTCGAAACAACAGTTAAGTGAAAGTGTAAACTAAAAAAAGAACCAAGGAAAGCGTAAACTAAAGCAACAACTCATTTGTCCATCCAATTCCATTTCATCAACTTCTTTTTTTCTTTCGCAATTTGGTACTCCATCGCAACAACACGCATTTCCTCTTCTTTGATGGTAACAATGTCGGAATGGACACAATCCAGTTGATCCTCCGTTAAGGTATCCATGAGTTGGCAGTTGAACAACTTACATGTAACATGACGTTCCAATTCGTTGATATAAAAAACTAGGTGTACACGAAATTTAACTAGAACGGACCACCTACTTTTTACCTCATCCAAACGCATTGAAATCTTATGCGGCTGGTCGCCATCTTTGTCGTATAGAAAATACATATGGCATAGCATTGCCTCCCAATAATGTTTACTCAATTCATTCTTATAGGTTTTACCTACTTTGATGGATACTTTCATCAAAAATTCGTGTTCCAACTCACTCTAAAGAGATATTTTAAAAGAGTTAATTATGAATATTTCAAATTGTGTTGTTACAAGAGGAGAGCCTATATTTATTGACCATTTAGTTTTTACATAACGTAATCAAAGTAGACCAATCTTTGCTTGACATATGTAAGATATGGATAACGTAATCCCATAACCCAATCAATTTGTGACACATAATGGATAAAAAAATACATATCCATATGTGCATCAGGATAGACCATGTGCATTTGATCTGGTGTCAACACAATTTCATGGAGTGGTTTTGGTTATTCTTTTAAAAATTCTCAATAATGAATGTAATAAAAAATACTAATGAATAAACCCTCGAAATAAACTATAAATCAAATATTTAACAACAACTACATATAACGTAAAAACTCAAACAACGACTTAGGAAATAAAATAACAGGTCAAACAACAACTGAGTAAAAATAAATATTGAAAAAACAACTTAGACAATCGTAAATACTCAAACAACGATAGGGAAATCATAAAAACTAAAACAGCAAGTGGGATATCATATAAACTAAAACAACTAGTAGGAAATCATATAAACTAAAATAACACGTGGGAAATCATAAATACTGAAACAACAACAAAAAAAACATAAAACTTAGAAGTCAAAGTCGTATCCCATGTTGTCTTCATCAACACCATTCTCTCTTTACATAATCATATCATGCACATATGCTACCATGTCCCTAGTGATGTAATCTAAAACAGTCATGTTCCACACGACAGCTACCTCTTGCTTAATTTTATAAGACATGAACAACAAACGGTCGAGCGGTTTCACAAGATTGTACATAGATTTGACTTCGTCACGGATGCTTGTTGGATGATTTTTTAGTCCCAATCAAACATACTCAAAATACATCCTACATAGCACCCGATCAAAAAATACATCGCTCGTATCATTGGACATTGTTCGGCGGACAACCTTCACTGACTGAAGCAACTGTTAGTCTTCATCAACATTAAACTCCATTCATAAATTCCTTTATGTTTTTTATATTTGCAAGTGTTTTAGGGATAAACTACCTGCCTAGGTTTGAAGTCCATTTTATAGGACATTTCAATTTGGCAGTATTCGGCGAGAACAAATGTTTGACGGGATTCATTGGTGGGTTGGAGCTATTGTATGGAGGGAAATAATGTTTGGCGGGAATCCAATCATGGTGGGAGTTATCATCAAAATATAGTCAAAGTGTCATACAACTCGTTAATAAAAACGTGATGTCTAGGCAAGTCTCTTGCTGATAGATACAACCTCATCGTACGCCCCAACCAGATGATTAAAATCACTGTCAAAATCACCAACTCAAGGAAACAACGAGATCCTACGCATACGCCAAAAGATAATCAAGCGAGTATATAACAGTATTGATAAGGTTGAAGTAGCTAATCCTCTAATGGAACAAAAGATAATCAAGAGTACAAAAAGACTCCATCTTGTCTTTCATCATCTCTCCCATGAAAATCTCATCTAAACTGTACAACTGCAAGTTATCCCAACTATACTTATCGAATGCATATGCCATTATCTTCAGTTTTCTTTTCGCCTTCGACTACATCTTCAGCAATGGATGCTGGATAAGACTCTGAACACGACCAAACTATCTCAACATTCGTTCTGGATAGTATGCCTGCGAGTACTCTATACCGATAATGAGATCGAGAAGCCATGCTATTTCCTCGAACAAAGAATGATCGTGTATCACACGATAAGGATCGAACAACACCTGCAATACAAACTAATATGTACACAAACACATATAAATTCCACTCAACCTAACCAACACAACACACAACAATTATAAAACTATAAAACAATTTTATTTTATTCAACTATCACAATAGGTTAAACTATAAAACAGTTTTATCTTATTCAATACTAAAACTTACATCTGTCTTATACTAAAAATTCATCCGAGAGTAAAAAATAGTAGCACTTGTATCCCATCTCGCAATAATGGGCTAGCGCTCGGTATTAGTGGAACGACTAACATGGCGGAATATAACAAAATGATCTCGTATCCACGTATCTAACAGACCGATATATCTGGCCATAGTCGTCGTCTCATGAAGCGAGGCCTCACCAAGATGGTGATACAAGTAAGCAAGCATGACCGTACCCCATGCGTAACGTCCGACACCCTCCTCTGTCAAATCTTAGCAGAAACAAATACTTGAAATTAACGTACATGTTACTCTTGTCGGGGAATATAAACGGTTCCAAAAATATGTAATATATAGGCACGCGCAACCGTATGTACAATAGGTCAGTAAGATCATGACAGTCAGCGTAGAAATCTGGCCCACTAAACCTACTCCGCAGCAATCTGTAACCCAAACCGATGCCCTTGCATATCTCAACCTCTTTCACAATTAATACATCTCTCATCGAAATCAGATCAACGCCCTCATGCATGGCCAACATCTTGTTAGATATAACTTGTAAAATAACAAGATCACCTTCTACTGCGAGTCCTAAAATGTTGTGCACGTCATCGAGCGTGATCGTCATCTCACCAAATGAAAAATGGAAATTTTTTGTTTCCATTTTCCATCGCTCACAGAATACCTCTGTTATGTTGGAGTGCGTCTACATGTACGAGAATGACTCAATAAGTCTACCGAAAGGCGTGCGATCAAGTACAACGCGCACCCTGCTCTGAGAGGCCAAACTCCAACCTCTATGGCTGGGATAATAGACGTATAGCCGCATCTCGCACTCCTGAAAATATTTGTTCTCCATATATGAATATATATTAAAACTCTACCAAACTAAAATTTAAATTACAAATTACAAATGTAGATATTATCTCTCCGTGCCAAAGTTAATAGGCAACGTGTGAGGCTCATGTCTCGCCAAATAACAATGGTAGTCTGGAGGGGAGAAGCTCTAGGTTTCCCTCTAGGTGGGGGAGGCTGGTGTCGCCCGCGGAAAGCGGAAGCATAACTGGATCCGAAAACATGCGGTCCATATACTATAGGTAACTCCTCTATCGGAACTGCTGAATCATGCACTATGTCGCTACATATCCGTACCTTGGCACACTTCTTCACTCTACTCGTCCGAGAGCCATCACCGTATCCGGAAGCGTCAAAGTGATCCATAAACCTATAATATAAACATACAAAATATCAAAGTTGGTTCAAAATACCAAATGCAAATCGGAAAGCTTTATTAAAAATAATAATAGTATAAGCGTGTAATATACACACCAACTAACAAGAGTAAACTGGTCTCGGGTTACTCGGTGACCAGAGCAACACACGCTATCAGGATGGTGTGGGTTCATATGTGTACGCTTCAGTGATGGTGTACACGAATGCACCGACACCATTGGTATGACGTGGGCGTCATTGTTTCCGCCAATAGGTGGCGGAAACTAGGTGTTCTTCACCGATAACTGAACCTTGAAGGTTCTATAAACGTGAACCCTAACCTACCGCCGGCCATCAAACACCCTAATCCATCAAACACCCTAATCGACACTCTAAACCTAACTAAAGCTCCTAATCCACACTTTAAATCCAACTAAGGCATTCAACAACCAAATAATGCATTTAGAATATATGGTGGCCGAATCTGCTAGCTGGTTTCGATTTGTTTATGATGGATGATTCTGATTTAGTCTTCCAGTGAGTTTCGGTGTATCGTGATGGGTTTGGGTTTTGTGTTCTGATTTACAGTGGGTTTGGGTGTTGCGAGGGTGAAGGTGGTAGTAGTCGAGAGGGTGAGGGATGAAGGTGGTAGTAGTCGAGAGGGTGAGGGATGAGCCGTTCAGTTTTTAATTTTTGGTTTAATTTAGTTTTAATAAATGTTTGAGTTTGAATTTAGTATTAGTTTAGTTTTAATTTTGGTTGTTTATTTAAATTAGGTTTTTATTAGGATATTTGAATTTTTTCAGAAAAAAAATAAATAAATTGTAATTTTGTTTGGAAATTCTTGTCAGAGTAAATTCGACTATTTATAAGAAATCGTAAATAGTAAAATCGTTAAAAAAATATCTTCGTGTAATAGTTTAAAAAAAAACGACTTCGCAGTATAACCATATTATTTTTGATAATTCCTTAAAAACTATTACGCGAATCATGGAAAACTCGCAGAACAACGACCCACGGTAAAAGTAGCTCTTAACAAATTCCGTCTCAAGCGTAAAGACAGATGCTTTGACAAGAAGGTACAAGGCAATGCACTTGTTGATGTTTTAGTGCCAGAAATGTCCATCAATGTGTAAATATGAAAAGTTAACATTTTAAATAAAAATAATGCACAGGTCCGATATGAAAGTAGGCGAAAACTGGCAGAGCAACGACCCACGGTAAAGGTCAATTTGTTCGGCAAGGGTAGACAGCTGAGAATCGTGGAAACTCATCTTGTGGGTATTAAACTAAGAGAAATTACTTACCTACTCAACTATTTTATTGTCATCTAGTACCAAAGGTTTGATCAATTGTCACTTAATACCCAACTCAACTACCTAATTATCACATAGTACCTAACTTTATTTTAATACCCTAACTACCCTCATTATTCATGAACAGCCACATAACCAAAATTTCTCTTTCTTTCTTTTTCTTTCCTATTTTTTCTTTTTATTTTATTTTTAAAAGATCCGTATCTTTCGAACCGGAGCTCGAAAAAATAAATGAAAGTACCATCACTTTTGTTTTTTAAAAATGAACAAAACTAGATCCATTGATGATATTTTTTTGATTTTTTTTAAAAATAAAATTTCACCAGTAACAATTCGCATCATATCATGAGAATTGTTCAGGAAACCCAGAGTTGCAAACAATTCGCATCATATCATGAGAATTGTTTAGAAAATCCTGAGAGTTGCAAACAATTCGCATCTTATCATGAGAATTGTTTAGGAATCCTCAAAGTTGCAAACAATTCACATCCTATCATGAGAATCGTTCAGAAAACCCAGAGTTGCAAACAATTCGCATCTTATCATGAGAATCGTTCAGAAATCCTGAGAGTTTGCAAGCAATTCGCATCCTGAGAATTGTACCAGCTTTTTTTTTTGCAAGCAATTCGCATCTTATCATGAGAATCATTCAGAAATTCTGACAGCTGCAAGCAATTCGCATCTTATCATGAGAATCGTTCAGAAATCCTAAGAGTTGCAAGCAATTCACATCTTATCATGAGAATAGTTCAGAAATCCTAAGAGTTTGCAAGCAATTCGCATCCTGAGAATTGTACCACTTTTTTTTTCAAGCAATTCGCATCTTATCATGAGAATTGTTCAGAAATCCTGAAAGTTGTAAGCAATTGGCATCTTATCATGAGAATCGTTCAGAAATCCTGAGAGTTGCAAGCATTTCGCATCTTATCATGAGAATCGTTCAGAAATCCTGAGAGTTTGCAAGCAATTCGCATCCTGAGAATTTGCAAGCAATTCGCATCCTGAGAATTTGCAAACAATTCGCATCCTGAGAATTTGCAAACAATTCGCATCCTGAGAATTTGCAAGCAATTCGCATCCTGAGAATTGTACCAGATGTTTTTTTTAGCGCGCGCGTATATTTGGTGGGAGGTATTTTTGTCCAAATTTCAATCCAAAGTACCAAGTGACAATATCCAAAAAACGGATACCACTGGATAATTACATAGTTGAGAATGTATTTACTGGTACTTTTCTCGGTTAAATAGTAATTTTTATTTGTAGATTAGAATGAGAACTAGAACTCAAGTTTTCAATTTTAAATCTTCATTTTGTTTAGCAGCGATTCCGGTCCTTGGGAGAAACTGGAATATGCTTACACTGTACACTTGTTATGTATGTTATGTAAACACAGTCATGCGTTCTTTTAAATGCGTTGCTTCGTGTGTGTTTCGTGTAGATAAAAGTATGAGCGCGATGGAAAGGTCCATCAAAAGTTAAAGAAAGAGAGAAAAGCAGGGTAGTTTGGTTCTTACAAAACTTGTAGCTTATAATGAATGCCACTCCACAATCGTCAATGTGGCCAGAAGATATATAAATAATTACTTAAATAAACCGATAGATCAAAAGTATGGGATTAAAGTTGAGATTTTATGGGATTGCTTTATGTCAGTTTCTCTTGATTGAGTCTTTCTTAAGTTAATTAAGTTGTTAATGGCGTAAACCAAATTGGGGGAGATAAATTTGATTGTGAAATTTAGGCTAAAAATTAAAGTCACTAGTGTATTATTGACGTAAACTAAATTGGTGTAGCCAAATTTGATTGTGAAATTTAGGTTAAAAATATTGTCAAGTCACTGGTGTATGATACATGTTCTATTTGTACCACTAATTTTTTTTTCTCTAAAACGAGTTATTGGTGTTTCAGATCGCTGTATTTTTGCCACTCGCGCGTGCAAACTCAGATAGAGTTGACACGTGTCACCCCCATTGTACCCAAGTCTGTTGCACATACACTCACCTCTATATTCCTTCCAAAAATACCCCCGTTTAGTTGTTTAAACCTTTTTACTTCATATTTTTACTTTTAACTTTAATTTTTTTTACTGAGATAGATTTACCCCTTTAAATTTTTACCCCAACTTCTCTAATTACCCACTGTTAAACCATTGTTAAACTTTTTGGTTATTGGGTCATATTTATTAAGAATAACCCGACCCGTTTATTGTTAAACTCAGATCATTGACTAACCCAATTGTGAATTTCCCCAATCTTACAACCCCAACATTTTCCCTCCTCAATTCTATTCTTGGAAGCTGAAAGAACGAGCATCATTCTCCTCATTCACTCTCTGTCACTCATTATCTCTCTCCCTCTCTCCCTTAATCGCGATTTCCATCATCAAGTATTGATTGTTCTCACTCACTCACTGTCTCTCAAACCCTAGCTTAGTTCGTTTTCGTCACCACTCACTGTCTCTCAAACCCTAGGTCTGTATCCTAGTTTCCCCTTTTTGAAAACCCTAAGTATATACTGACCCCTACATTTTGAACCCTAACAAGTTCGAATCGAGGGTTTGGTTAGGGCTACATGGCGAAAAGTTCATAACAAGGTAAGCTTCATACAATGGTCTCTGTTTGTGTTTAGTTTCTTATTCATACTTTAAGTTTTTTATTGATGGTGCGTGTTCTATGTTCTAATTTGTGTTTTTTTTTTAATTTCAGGTGTTGAGAAACACCTTTATGCTATCGATTATTATTTGATGGAAAACTTAAAGGAAAAAGGGTTCTGAAATACGTTGTAGGGAAATCGACGACTATCGATTTCATCAACCCAGATACGTTCTATATCCTGAAGCTACATGAGATTCACTCATTGACCGATGCAACGGGGGCTGGTGGCACATTTCCAAAGAAACATATGGTTTAACTGGTAACTGTGATGTTGATGATGTATAGGCTGGTGTAACAGTTGGTGTGAATGTTGATAAGGTAGGGGATAGTGTGGATGTTGCTGTGAATGATGGTTTAGAGGGTGAGGGTGAGGGTATAGAGGCTGGTGTTACAGTTGATGTTAGTGTTGATATGGTAGAGGGCAATGTAGATGTTGATGCGAATGATGGTTTAGAGGGGCAATATGAGGGTTTAGAGGCTGTAAATGATTATGTGGGGGCTGGTATAGAGGGTGAAGGTGCAGAGGGTATTGTAGATCCTGGTGTTGATGGTGCTTTAGATCATGGTGATGTAGATGATCATGTGGACGGTGGACTGGAAACTGTTATTGTTGGTGATGCAGTTAAGGGTGCAGTAGAGGCTGATGGTGATGCAGTTAAGGATGCAGTGGATGGTGATATTGCTGGTGATCCAGTTAAGGGTTGACAGACTGGTGATGGTGCTGGTTTAGGTCATGTTGATGCAGATGGGGGTCAAGTTGGTGGTGCAATGATGGCTGTAATATAGAGGGGGGGTGCATAGACTGCTGAAGATGGTAATGTAGATCTTGGTTCACAGGCAGGAGATAGCCTAGAAGGCCTGATAACTTCGTTGTTTTCTGGGGTGGACATAACGCAGTTTGATGAGGTGCAGGGACAGCCACCACATCATGGGCAGTCTTCTAGTGATAGCGATGATAGTGCTGATAGCAGTTACGACTCGACTAAATATAGCCCAACTGAAAGCAACGATGAGGAGGTCTGTTCTGATGGAAGTGTAGACAATGAGTGTAGTACTGAGGAGGAATTTGTAAGCTCAGACAATTTGACCAGTCCCGATACAGAATAAGAAGAAAGTACCGCTTCGAGAAGGACCAGACCTAGAAAGTTCAAGCCAAAGATAAGAACTTTCAGGCCACCGAATGAGTCAAAATATCTTCAGTTGGCAGTTGGCGTTGAATTTATATCCGCTAAATCTTTCAAATAGGTCGTGAAAGAGTACAACATTAAACAAAGTCGTAGTGTAAAATTCTACAAGAATGACAAGATGCGGTGCAGTTATAAATGCAGCGAGCCAACTTGCAAATGGTTGATCTGGGCTTCTAACCAAGGTTGTGCCCCTGCGTTTGATGAGGGCGGAATTTGCCGATCCAAGTAATAGGGGTAAAAACACAATAAATAGTAGTTGATATAATTATTAGAATGGTGGAAGTCCCTTAGGGACCAATATGTAAAAATAAAATAGTAGAGGGGCCTCATCAATATGTGATGAACGGCCCACTAAGGACTTAAGTGGGTCCTCCTTATCTTAGTATAAAAGGGTGACCCACTTGCCTAAAAAGGGGTAATTGATTATTACTTTCACGAGCACTACTTTATCTCTCTACACTTTCTCTCTCTAGCCACATCAGACTCAATATCCCAAAAATTCTCTGTTGATAATTATTGACTCATCAGCGTTGAGGATAAAGACTCTCAACGACAACCATACTTATGTTGACACCCATCTTAATAGATTCGTCAACGTGCAGTGGATAACAAAGCATTATTTAAGGCAGTGGCAAGGTGATCCCAACTGGTCTGTCAAAAGTTTAATGGCTGAGTCGACCAAGGATGTTTTGGTGAAGATCAGTAGGGTGAAGAACATGATTCAGTACAAGAAGCTTTGACATTACGGTGAAGAACTTATACGAACCAATCCAGGGACTACGGTGGTTGTCAAATACAACGATTCAGTGTTCGAAAGAGTTTATGTGTGTATAGAGAGGTTAAATAAGGGGTTTGATGGTGGGTGTAGGCCCGTGCTTTTTCTAGATGGGTGTTTTTTGAAAAGGTCTTTCGGGGGACAACTGCTTGTTGCCGTTTCTGTTAACGCAAACGAGCAGATGTATCATCTTTCTTGGGAAGTGGTTGAGAGTGAATACAGGTCTTCTTGGCAGTGGTTTCTACAAATATTAGCAAATGATGTTAACATACACAATCGAGGCAGCTTCACGTGGATTTTAGACAAACAGAAGGGGCTTGTTCTAGCCTTGAAGGAATTATTCTCAAATGTTGAACATCGGTTCTATGCTCGACATCTGTACGCCAATATGAAAAAGGTATTCCCTGGCAGAGAGGAACACGTATTGTTTTGGGATTGTGCCAGGTCTTCATTCGACCCTGAATTTGAATTTCACATGGAGGAGATGAAAATATGCAATGATGCCTGTCATAAATGACTATCACAGAAGCCTGCATCTGAGTGGAGCAGGGCTCATTACACAGAAGAAAACAAGTATTTCATGCAAACATCGAATTTAGCAGAAACGTTTAACTCTATTATCTTAGACTACATATCTAAAGGTACTATAAGCGTGTTTAAAGGTATAAGGGAGCATACAGTGCGTAGGATTGTAAATAAAATCAGCCAGCTTCCAAAGTGGGATCAGTCGATTTGTCCGTCCATTAATCAAAAACTTACCAAGAATTACAAGCTTGCTGGTGACTGCAACGTACTTCCATCAGGCGGGCCAAAGTTTCAGGCTAAAGAGAGAAATGTCCAGTATAAGTTTGTGGTCGATTTAAATGCATAGGAATGTGCTTGTCGTAAATGGCAGCTCTCTGGCATTCTATGTAGCCATGCTGTTTCATGTATCTGGTTCATTAGTGGTAACCCGATGGATTACGTATCTAAGTGGTTCAGGGTAGCTACAGAGAATGCTATTTACACTAATTTGATTAACCTAATTAATGGATACCATTATTGGCATATGAACCATCTACAGCCTCCCATGCCTCCACCGGTTAAGATAGTACGAGGAAGGCGTCAAGCTGCCAGGAGGAGGATCCTTCCAAGAGACTACAACATCATTTACAAGACACAACATCAAGAGTGACAGGATTATCTCAGAAGTACAATATAGCACGATGTTCCACCTGTAAGCCTCAAACAGTTTTTGGTCCTTTCAAGTAGCCCATGTTAGGTGGACCTTTATCATCTGCACCTCGTTTTTCCGTTGCGACAACACATGGGGCTGCAACATCTGCTGGTGGGTCTGTATCACCAGATTCTGGTGGATCGACCGGAATATCTGGCAACAAGGTAGTGGCAACTGGTGGTTCACAAGCGTCGGTGGAAGGTAATGATAACCATGTTGTCAATATTACCCAACCACAAGATTAACTTAAAGGGTTTTTTGTGTTATGTTGAAGGATCTTCTACATAAACTGCCCATGTTCTCGTTTTTTCTGTAATGTACTGTATGTTATGCACAAGTTATGGTATCTATATTTGAAGATGCTGTATGTTGTTGTTTAAACACTCAAGAATTAATTTCATGGTTTAATTAATGGCTAAATTTGTACGCTCGTTTTTCTCTTTGTTCGTGGTTTTGTTGATGTTGTTGATTAGTGTATGAAAATTTAGCTGGCAGTATGGTTGTAAAATTAATGCTATTCATTGCGGTTAGTTAATGATTTTAACAACCACTGAACTATGTCACTCACTAATGATATGTGTGAGGTTTTATTGGTGGTTCTGGAACAATTTATTTGTTGATTTGTTACTTTTATGGTTGTTGAGATCTAGTGAGTTAGGCTGCAACATATACTACCAATTTAAGCTGCAACATATACTACCAATTTAAGATGCATTTACTTACGTCAAATACAATCCCAAAAGAATTCATCACCACAAAAATTAATACACAAAACAAGAATTTGCATTTCTATCACAATTCAGTTCAAATTTCAAACAACATAATTGAAATTAAATTTCATAATTCATGAGGCATACAAAATATATTACCTACACTTGATACAAAATTCTTTAAATACATACACTAAAAACAGATAATTACCAAAAAAACAAAAAACTAGACATACACATAGAACCCTAACTATCCAGTTTTTTATTTGAATTTCAGCTTCCATCTTTCCACGTTGCTTCAATAGACCGTTAATCACGGTCTGTGACCTATTGTTAACCATTGGACTGATCTATCTAAAGTATTTGCAGTAGTGACCTTTCTGATAAACAAAAACCAGTTAAGAGGAGACGAAATAGAGTAACCATTGAAGCCAAAATCAATCTGGTTGACTGTAAAATAAAACTTACCCCGTAATTACAACATCCACTGAATCTTCTGCCAGGGTTTGGGACTGTCCACGCCGTTTTTGTTATGCTTGGTAGCCCACATTCGCAAAACCCTAGATTATATGGTTGTTTTGAGGTACTGGACGGGGACGACATTGTTAGGTTGGTTGGAGATAAACGATTCGTTGTTAAGGGTTTGTAGAAGGTGGCTATGATGAAGAAGGGAATCAAGGTTTTACAGAAATCTTGAAGCAGACTATGGTGAAGGTGGGAAATTAGGGTTTGAAACAAGAGAAGAAACAGATATATGGGGTAAATGAGTTGGGTTTAAAAGTGGGTAATTAGAGGAGTTGGACTAAAAATTTAAATGTTTAAATCTATCTCAATAAAAAAATTAGAGTTAAAAGTAAAAATGTGAAGTAAAAAGGTTTAACAACTAAAGATAGGTATTTTTGGAAGCACTATAAAGGTGACCGTATGTGCAACAGACTTGAGTACAATGGGGGCGACACATGTCAGCTCTCTGTGAATTTGCATGGACGAGTGACAAAAATGTAACAATCTGAAACATCAATGACTCGTTTTGGGGACGAAGAAAAGTTAGTGGTACGAATGCAACAAGTATTACGCACCAATGATTTGACAGGGTTTTTAGCCGTGAAACTTGTTGGACACCGTACTGATCCTGTTTTGGACAATTATTTTCACACCTATTACATCAGAGACTTGTCACGTTCATATCCCAATTCGTCAAATTTTGAGATAATTGGGTTTTTTCGACAAATTTCCGTGACCAACCTTTAGAAAGTGATATAGTATGTTTTAAAATCGATGGAATATGTAAAAAGAATTAGTCGAGAGACCATGTCAACGTTTAGGGCATATGGGTTGATACGGCAAACAACACTGCCTTACAATTTAGAAGAAAAGTGATGGTGATAGCCTTTTCCACACCTTTGCCTTTATAAAAATAAAGTTGTTTAAAGGACGTAGATGGGTGTATAATATAAGAGAAGAAGATTCAAAAATAAGCAAAAGTAGTGGGTTTCAACTTGAAGTAGCAACTTTTGTCTTTATTAAAAAGCACATTCCAGAATCAAACCAAACTCTACTCGTCTCCTGTGTTTCCAGACATATGTCCCCCTCTCACTCTCACTCTCGTATTGTTTTCAAAGACCAAGGACCCCGCGTACAACTCTAAATGTCAGACCGAACTAACATTAGATACCTTCTAAAGATTTATTTTCGCAATATAGGGATATCGGTTTTGGTTTGAAAGTCCCTTTAAATGGGTTATTTAGATTAAACACTACAGTATAGAAGTAAGTTGATTCGATAGTTGGAACATAAGAAAACACATGTTCAAGAATCAGTAGTTGGAATCTAAGAAATATAGGTGCGCGAAAGAGATACTATAAATTATAAACTAAAAACTTTTACATGCGATTTTTTAATCCAATATGATGAGAAAATAATCATCATGTCCGCCCTGGTCGGCTGGAATACTCAAATTTGGAAGTAAGCAGATTACATGAAATGAGTGGCAGCCTTTTATTTTTGTTAGATCTCGCATATTTTTTTTTTACATTTCAAATTAAAAAATCCAAACTAGATGATGGGTGGGTTTGTCAATTTTGAATTAAACCAAACTTATAATAATATTTAAGATTCAACAAAATAGAATGAGATTTGGCCAATTTTTTTATTATTGAGTTTGATTTTGATTGATTTTTTATAAGTTGCTTTGATGATCGATCCGATGAGATATAATGTATCATACTTTTCTAAATAAGAATAAATTCAGATTTTTTGTTCTATTTTAGATAAAGTGCGTAGTATGATTTTATATATGCATACATTTAGATTGGTTTGTTATTTACAAAGCAGTTTAAAACACTTTCAGTTTCGTGTAGGTTGTCTATATCCAAATTCAATCAATCAAAAAATCCGAATTCAATATCTATGATATTGTCTTCATGAGAAAGTTTTTATCTACCCGTTAAGAATTCATATTACATTACTGTTTAGTCATTCCATAGTAACGATAGTCAAATGCATTATTGAGCATATGCCCGATCGATCATAATGAGAAATCTAGAACAATCTCCCACTTCGATAATCACATGCTACTATAAGATGCATCCAATAAATAAATGTTTTTAATTTCTATCATCACGTAGATAAACTAAACAATCCCGTGTATGACCATTAACGACACATGGCTAAAGTCATATTCGTTGCTTAAAAAAGAAAATATGTGCATTAGTAATCAAAACGTCGCAACAATCTACATGTATCTATCATGGTGAATAACATAAAAATAGTATGAAATATAATTTTATGTATATATTATTAACTGGTACTACTTAAGTGAAGATCTACTTATTGAGTATGAAAAATAAAAGAATATAAGAGCATATTTATATATGTTTGCATCCATAAACTCAAGTGTATATACAACTAAGATACCGTAACATATCTCATGATTCAATACAAACTCTCACTAGAATTCACAATCCTCTACAAAACCAACACCATCATAATGGTGTATTATAGAAGAACTGTGGGTATCGAAGCCTTAATAAAATGATATACCAACATGGAGTTTTTTTTATTTGTTATATGTTGATTAGAAGACTCAGAACTCTCTATTTAACAAACATGAACTTGATATTTATATGTTTGAAGTTAAATGAGCTCTTATTACTATTTGAATATTGGACTCCAAGATTATTGCCATAATATAACCTGAAGGAAGTTTCTTTATCCCTTCTATAATGTGCACTAGCGTGGCGAAATTTCACAACAAAAGTGCGTAGTTGGACACCTCAAAGCTTACAATAAATTCAACTGCTATAGTAGTGGATGCAACATATGTTTGTTTTACACTTTCCTATGATAATGAACCTCCAACAAAAAATAACATGATGCTTGAAATGCTACGAAAAGTCTTTATATATCTAATAAATCCAAGTTAGAGTACCTTTTGATTTTGAGATTCTTGGATGTCTTATATGTCTACGTATGACATTTTTTTTCATTGCAAATAATGTAAACACTTTTGAATATTTTCCCATCGTACAGCCCCGAATGGCTTAAATACCTTTTAAATATTAGGACAACAAACCTATTGTTCGACTGTATACAAACTTGAGCATACATTCAACTCCCAATTATTGAAGTATATGAAATATTTTGCATTTATTCAATCTTAAATTTTGTAACATTAACTCAAACTGAATTTGTCTCCTTTTTGTAGCAGAGTTATTCTTGATTTTATTGTTTGTCATTCCACAACGTTGTAACATGCTTTCTATATATTATTTTTGTGATAAACCTAAAAATCTACGAGAGCAATCTCGATGAATCTAGATTCCTAATATAAAAACCGTATGACCAAGATCTTTCATACGAAATTAGTTTATAAAACAAATCTTTATAGCATGTAACAATTTATTATCGTCTGTGGCCAATAATATGTCATCGACATACGTCATTACATATACGAACTTACTTTCAGTGAGCTTTTGATATACGTAGTCTTCAAATGAATTTATCTCATAACTAAAGGAGATAATTATATCAAGGAATTTATGATAAAATTTTCGAGAAGCCTGTTTGATCCCATAGTGGATTTCTTTAGTTTGTATATCATTAACTTTGAATAACCAAATATAAAATTCTCATACTTCACTATAGATCATTTTCTCAATGTGGTATATACAAAATTTTCTTCATGAGAAAGTTTTTATCTACCAGTTAAGGAATCATATTACATTATTGTTTAGTCATTCTATATTGACAATAGTCACATGCATCATTGAGCATATGCCAATCGATCATAATTGAAAAACCAGAACAATCTTCCACTTCGATAATCACATGCTACTATAAGATTCATCCGTCAAATAAATGTTTTAAATTTCTATTATCACGTAGATAAACTAAACAATCCTGTGTATGACCATTAACGACACATGACTAAAGTCATATTTGTGGCTTAAAAATAAAATATATGCATTAGTAATCAAAACGTTGCAACAATTAACTACATGTATCCATCATAGTGAATAACATAAACATAATATGAAATATAAGTTTATGTATATATTATTAACTGGTACTACTTAAGTGAATATTTACTTATTGAGTATGAGAAAGAAAAGAAAATAAGAGCATATTTATATATGTTTGCATCCATAAACTCAAGTGCATATACAACTAAGATAACACACCATATATCATGACTCAATACAAACTCTCACTAAAATTCACGATCCTCCAAAAAAAACAACACCCATCCTAATGGTATACTCTAGAAGAACTGTGGGCATCAAAGTCTTAATAAATTGATATACCAACATGAAGTTTGTTTTGATTTGTTATATGTTGATCTGAAGACTCTGAACTTTCTCTTTAACAAACATGAACTTGATATTTATATGTTTGGAATTAAATGAGCTCTTATTACTGTTTGAATATTGGACTCCAAGATTATTTCCATAGTATAACTTGAATGAAGTTTCTCTATTCCTTAAACAATGTGCACTAGATTCGCGAAACTTCACAACAAAAATGTGTACTTGGACACCTCAAAGCATACAATAAATTCCACTGCTATAGTAGTGGATGCAACATATATTTATTTTACACTTTTCTATGATATTGAACCTCCAACGAAAAATAATATGATTCTTGAAATGCTACGAAGAGTCTTTATACATCTAATAAATCAAATTTAGACTACTTTATGATTTTGAGATTCTTAGACTTCTTATATGTCAACGTACGACATTTTTATCATTGCAAATAATGTAAACATTTTTTGACTATTTTCCAATCGCCTGCACCCAAGTTGCTTATATACCTTTTAAATATTAGGACAACAAACCCATTCTTCGACTGTATACAAACTTGAGCAGAGATTAAACTCCCAATTGTTAAAGTATATGAAATCTTTTGCATTTCTTAATTCTTAAATTTTGTAACATCTACTCAAAATTATCTCCTTTTGCAGCAGAGTTATTCTTGAGTTTATTGTTTGTCATTCCGTAATGTTGTAACATGCTTTCTATATATGATTTTTGCGATAAACCCAAAACTCCACGAGAGGAATCTCGATGAATAGGATGCCTAATATAAAAACCGCATCACCAAGATCTTTCATACAAAATTAGTGCATAAAAAATATATATAGCATGCAACTATTTATTATCGTCCGTGGCCAATAATATGCCATCGACATACATCACTACATATATGAACGTAATCTTATTGAGCTTTTGATATACATAGTATTTAATTGGATTTACCTTAAAACTAAAGGAGATAATTATTTCGAGAAATTTATGGTAACATTGTCGAGAAGCCTGTTTGATTCCATAATTGGATTTCTTTAGTTTGTATATCATTAAATTTGAATCACCAAATATAAAATTATGATACTTCATTGATAGATAATTTTCTCAATGTCACCATAAAAATATTGGTCTTTGCATATATTTGATGCAACTGTAGGTCAAAATATGCAACTAATGACATAATGGTCCTAAACAATCATTTGATGAAGCCGAAGAAAAGGTCTTTTTAAAGTAAATTCTTTCATGCTGAATATTTTCCAACAATTTGTGCTTTATACCTCTCCACATTATCCTAAGAATCCCGTTTGGTTTCATAAATCCACTTATAACAAATCGGCCTTTTCTTCCAAGTAATTAACTAATCTCTCAAAACACGTTATCTTACATTTACTTGTACTCTTTCTTGATAACGTTAATCCACAACTAAGAATCAAACATTTTCGTGGTTCTATGAAAACTTAATGGTCGTTTTATATAACACCACATGAATCTTTATGTTCTTAAATATATAATGAGAACATATGTCATTCTTCTTTTCTCTAATGGACCTTTTCAAATTTATTATTACTTTTATTTGTGCTTATTAAGGAGGTAGATTTTGATAATGATGGACATACAGAGGACTTCATGTAGCTCCCGTCATAAAAGCCCAACATCATAGAAGAGAAATAACAATTTACCTATCTATTGAAACATTCAATCATTTATAATCGAATGCCGGAACTAATGATAACACATCACTTGGATGCCTATGGTAGGGTTTTAACAGCTTTTTTTTTGTTTTTTTACCATATCTTGTAATATAATTATCTAAAATATATATTCAAGTTATTTATATTTTTTATAACGTTTAAAACTAAATAGTTAATTGACTGTATTATGAAAAAAGAAATTATCAATATTAACTATGCTTAAAATTTATAAATTATAATAATTTTATTATTAACATATTTGTATTAGGTATTTTTTATTAGTTATATAGTTATATATATATAATGTTTAATGATACAAACATAATTAGTTTTATTATTTACCTTTTTTATTAAACATAATAAGTTATTGTTATTGATAAGAAAATAGAACTTTGAGGATTAAAATATAAAGAATAAAACCATTTATGACAGATTGTATAATTATAGGAGAGATTTAAAGCTTTATGTATTGTTGAGGGACTAAAATGCAATTAGACCATGAATGTAACCGTTTCAGTTAAGTTTAAGTCTTGGCGCCTATATATAAACGCCAAGGCTGAATTAAGATCAATGCTGACACTTTGAGATTAATTATTTTCACTTATTGATTTTCTCTCTCTAAAAACTACTTCTCTCCTTTTAATTTGACAAAACTAGATAAATCCTTATCAAATTGGAGACTTCACTGGGGATTGAACATGATTAGTGCCTAGATCTTTCCCGTTCGATTGCTTTTTCTTGATTTTGATTTAAAGAATTGTTCCGATAAACAATGGATCCAAGAAACGAAATTGAACCATTGGTTCAAGTAGTTGTTGAAACATTAAAACATGACTTGCAAGGAGGGAATGATAAGCAAAAAGAATCTATTCGAGTTCGACAAACTCAGTCAGACATTGAAATGCGAATGAATCAATTACTAGAAAAAAATACATCTTTAAATGAGAAGTATGACTAGAGGGAACAAGAAATTTAGTCAGCCATGCTGAAACCAGAGGTGAGACAGTTGGATGACAAAAATAACGCTGGCGATCAGTCTGATTGATCTTGCACTGCTCGCGAGGCTCGAAGTGACTAGAAGAAAGAACACTTTGACTCCTACAAAGAGCGTCACACTTCACGAAAAGAGAAAAAAGACAAATAAAGGTGAATTACATCTAGTGATCAGGAAATCGAAAGTTTCGGATCTAAGTCTAAAAGGTATCGGGGATCTTTGAAAGAAGAAAGAGGTCGACCTCGGTATTCATGAAAGGAATACAAAGGTAAAAAGGAACACATCGAACCATTATATGGAATGGAAGATCAAAATTTATACGTTGTGATGGGAACTGGAAATGACAACCAATACGTTCAGGGAGTTGAATTGATAGATTCTCCATTGACAACTGAGATAAGGTCTATCCCTCTTCCGAAGCGGTTTGATATCTCGAAGGTTGAGAAATTCGATGGGATGCAAGAGCTCGACGACCACATCGAGCAGTTTAATAACTACGTGATGAATTTTGAGGATGATGACAGATTGTCCTGCAGAGCTTTCTCCCAAACTTTCAAAGGAACATCCTTAAAGTGGTACAACATGATTCCGAAAGGGGTCTATTTTCAATTTCAGAGATTTTTACACAGCTTTCCGAAGACAATTCGTAAGAAGCAAAGAGATGCGAGAAAATAGGGATACAATTATACAGTGTAAGCAAGCGATACGAAAAAGATGAAGGACTACACTAAGCGATTCGTGTTAACCAAAGATGGTTTGGATAAATGTAAAGAACTGGTAGCAATGGTAGCATTTAAATAAGGGTTGCTACCAAGAGATCTAGTGAATAAAATAACGAAGCAAAGAGCTTTGACTTTTGGAGTGCTGATGGCTCAGGTGGAGGATCAAATAAAGGTAGAAAAATTGACTAGAGTTCAATGAGCAGTTGAGACTAGTAAAAAAACCCGATACAAGTGCTAAATAATCAAGGGCAATCTTCAAACTTGGCGCAACCAATGCGTTCGAAGAACAATAAAAATTTAACTCCTCGACAGGAGGGTATTCGAATCAGGAAACAGGGTATCAAGGTCATAGGCCGGAGTATTATGTCGATTTGACTAAAAACATTGTTGTAATCTATGAAAAAACAAGGGGATATGTGAGTTTCAAGAAGCATGCTCCGATAAATAGGTCAAATGAGGAGCGAAATAACAGGTTTTGTAAGTATCATAATGACATCAGACATGATACTGCAGACTGTATTTCTTTAAAGAAAGAAGTGCAAGCTCTAGTTGAGAATGGCAAGTTCCTGGATTTTGTGAAAGGGCAGGACAATACTTCGAAGGCTGTTGCTGCACCAACTTCACAGGCGGTGAATCCAAACTCATAGGCTAAAAATCTGATGATTCTAGATTTGGAGATCGATGACTTCGATGCTGCATCAAAGTACTTAGATGCAGACCTAGATCGGTTGATTTTGATGGTAGTAGATGAGCCAGTTAAACACGGTCGAGTTTAAAGTCTATGTGAATATTTTGAGTCTTTGGTAATTTTTGGAGGAGACACTTTTACTGGTAATACATACATTCTAAGGAAAAGACATGTACTGAGCTTAGCTACTCAGATATAAGGAAGGATGTCTATTCATCTGTATGGTATTACTTTTATTCTTTTCGACAGAGATGATTTGAGAGGCACGACAGGACCTCATACGAATGCAGTAGTTATTGGAGCAGAGATAGCTGGGGTCGAAATTCGATGCGTGCTGCTAGATACTGGGACATCTGCAACGTTCTTTATCAAGATAATTTATGACAGAGTGTGTAACCCTGCTCGGATTTCCCAATTAGAGTGCACTATCATTGGTTTTACGGGGGTAACAACACAAATAATTGGGAAATTCGAGGGCGAAGTAAGTTTGGGAAATGGACCATTCAGAAAGAAGGTTCAACTGCTTTTCATGGTGGTAGATTGTCCAACAAGTTATAATGCAATTTTTGAAAGATCCTGGTTGTCAAGGATGTATGGAGTTGTGTCAACAGTCCATCAATTCCTAAAGTATGTTAGCAGATACAGAGTGAGGGTCATCCGAAGTGATCAGTGGGTTGCTAGAGAATGTTATACCACAACTCTTTAAATTCGAGGGTCAAGTAGCGGAGAAAAAATGATTGAATAACAATCAAAGGGGTGTACCTCCGATGACGAAAAATAGGTTGATGATCCGAGGGAAACCTCGGGTTCTTTAACAGTAATTGAAAATAGAGAGAAATATACTTTTACTGATGGAAGAGTACTTCGAATAGGAACTTTACTGACCCCAGCTTTACGACAACAGTTGTTGGAATTTTTAGTTCACAATTTGGATGTTTTCGTTTGTAAAACAGAAGATGTGGTAGAAGTTCTAGTCGATGCAATATGTCACAACCTAACGATAAATCTGAAGGTTAAACCTGTTATCCAAAAAAGACGTATTTTTTCTTTTGGGAAAGCTGAAGCTATAGTTGCCGAGGTGGATCGTTTATCAAGGGTCGAACATATAAGGGAGTCACAATATCCTTTGTAGACAGCAAATCCAGTGGTGGTTAAAAAGAGGAATGAGAACTGGAGAATGTGCGTCGACTTCACAGATCTGAATTGAGCTTGTCCCAAAGATCCATTTCCCGTTCCTCGAATATACCAATTGATTGATTCCACTTCGAGTAATAAAATTTTGTCTTGTATGAACGCTTTTGCAGGGTATAACCAAATTCTAATGGATCTAAAAGATCAAGAGAGCACCACCTTCATCACAAATCGAGGCTTGCACGGTTACAAGGTTATACCCTTCAGATTAAAGAATACTGGAGCAACATACCAGAGATTAATGAATAAATCCTTCACTTCCCAGATCAGAAGAAATATGGAGGTGTATATTGATAACGTGTTGGTCAAAATCTTAGTAGATGAAATACACTTGGAAGATTTGAACGAGATTTTTCTGAATTTGAGGGCAATTAGGCTAAAGTTAAATCCTGAGAAGTGTACATTTGAAATTTGATCAAGAAAGTTTTGGGGTTATGTTATCAGTGAAAAAGGAATAAAAATTGAGCCATAACAATTAAAAAACTTTGGTATCAATGACATCCCCTCAAAATATCAAAGAAGTACAAATTTTAACGAGAAGGTTAGGTGCTCTTAACAGATTCATTTCTAGATGTTCTGATAAATGTTTCCTTTTCTTTGAAGTGTTACGAAGACCAAAATAATTTGAGTGGACCTCGGAATGCGAAGCAGCATTTTCAGGCAATAAACAATTATTTTCATCAATAGAAATACTGTCCAAGCCTCGAACTAGAGAACAACTTTTTTTGTATATTGCAGTATCAGAATTTGCAGTAAGCGTTGTTTTGATAAGTGAAGATTTGGGAATTTCGAAGCCAGTGTATTATGTTAGTAAGAGTCTGGTAACAACAAAGAAAAGGTATTTACGACTCAAAAAATTGGCTATAGCCTTAGTACCAAGAAAATGCGCCCCTATTTCCAAGCCCATATTATTGAGGTTCGAACTTCTTTCTCACTAAAAAACGTTTTACAACGCCCCGATATTTCTGGGAGGATGATCAAATGGTCAGTTGAATTGGGATATTTTGACATCATCTTTTCATCTCGAACGACTATCAAGGCCCAAGCCTTAGCAGATTTTCTGGTCAAATTGCATTCAAGCAGATCCGACGAAGAGATGAAAAAAGAGGCCCTACCAAAGAGTTTGATGTGAATAGTTCGATGTGATGGAGGTTCTAGCATTTTAGGATGTAGTACCGGGGTTCAACTGAATGATCCATATGGGGAAACAATATTTCAATCTATTAAATTCAGCTTTCATGCATCGAATAATGAAGCTGAATATGAAGCTGCGTTGGCTGGATTAAGAATTGCAAACATCTGTGGGGCAACTTCTCTTCGTTTAGAAACCGATTCTCAGTTAGTAACAAATCAAGTGTCAGGAGTTTCCGAAGCTAAAAAGGACCATTTAATTTTGTATCTACTAGAGCTTCAGAATCTGACTCTTTATTCGATTATATTACTATAGAGCACATAAGTCGAGAAAACAATAAAGTTGCTGATTTTTTGACAACTATGGAATACATAGAAGAATACCCTTGGATTTTATTACAGGAGAGTCCTTCGATCTTAACCAGCTCGGAACTGTGTAAATATACAGAAGAAGTTTTCGTTACTCCAGATGTAATTCGAAGTGACTCGAGAACTGACATTCTAAATTTTTTGTTAAGAAGAACGCTGCCCGGGGATATGCAATTAGCCAAGAAGCTGATGAGTAAAGAATATGGCTATATGGTGTTAGATGGGGTTTTGTACAAAAAAGCATTGAGTAGGCCATTATTGCGATGTTTGATCGAACAAAAATCACAGGAAATTATCAGAATTGCATGATCGAGAGGGTTCAACACATTATAGGTTCAAGGCATTAACATGTCGAGTTTTACTGGTAGGGTATCATTGGCCTTCGATTATGAGAGACATTAAGAATCTAGTTCAAGGCTGTGATACATGTCAACGGTTTGCCAATTCTATTAATAAACCCACAGTTCCACTCATGTCCATTACCAAAGTCGTCCCTTTTAGGATATGGGGAATAGATTTGGTGGGACCATTTCCAATGGATTTTGGAGGGCGTTAAACAATTATTGTGGAAGTGGACTATTTTACGAAGTGGGTAGAAGTTGAACCCCTGTTGAGAACAAAAGTCAATGATATAATTAAGTTCATTGTAATCAGTATTTGTTGCCACTTTGGAGTACCTCGAAAAATCACCACGGACAACGGTCCTCAATTCAATAACAAAGAAATAGCTTATTTTTGTGCTGCGAGAGGGATAAAACAATGATTTCCACACCTTTTCATCCCCACGCAAACGGTGAGGTGAAGGTGATCAACATAACTATTTTGAAGGGTTTAAATAAGAATTTGTCAGGGGCTCCAGGGTAATAGCCTAATTATTTACAAGAGGTGTTATGGGCTTATCGAACAACTCCTAAAGAGGCTACTAAAGAAACTTCTTTTGCCTTAGCGTATGGGATGGATATTGTTAGTCTTGTAGAATCTACACTATCTTCTTTCGGAATAACTCAATATTCCAAGGACCTGAATGGCGAAGTGAAAAGAGCAGATTTTGACTTGATTGAAGAAAAAAAGCTAGAGTTCATCTGAATATTGATAAGAGAAGGATAAGTCAAGTGAAATGCTACAGAAAGTTCGAGGAATAATTCGACATAAGGAAAGTTTCTTAGGAGTATTTGATAAACTAGACCATGTGAAATACTATTTTATTACAAACAATAGACTTAACTGTACCCGTAATTATTAAATTGTATGGCGATATGGGACCCGGTAAATGTACTATATATACACCTCACCCCTTTTAGGGAAGGGTGATTGATTAATGATTACACAATTATTACATTAGATTTTCTCTCTCTAGAATGTGGAGTTTCTCTGTCTAAAATATTCACTAAGTAACTAATATCACGCACTAAGCCCTCTAAACATTGTTTTACTCTAAAGTCCCTTCCAAAGATTTCTGGAACCATCAAATATAATTCATTATCAAACTCTTATGAGGAGTAGATTTAATTCAAAGGTAAAAAGGATGTATCTCCATACAAAGGAAAATAACCTCGGTAAGATGGCCCCGAATTGGGAGGGTTCCTATATGGTTGTGAAAAAACTAAAGCCAGGTTTTTATTGTCTTTGTGACAATCAGGGGTGGATACTTAAACATCCTTGGAATATACAACATCTGAAATTGTACTGGGAGTAACTATATTCTTTTGAAATTGTTCTTTTTCGAATGATTGGCACACTCTTTCTTACCATGTTGGCCCAATAAGGTTTTAATGAGGTGTTATGTAAATATTCGAAGCTATCAATAAAAATATTTTCTGGCCAATGGTTGTTTACGTATGTTTGATTAAATTATTTTGGTAACCAATCAAAGACTGATCATCTTTGAAGTTGATCAAGAGTAATTATTCCAAAATGGTAAATACACTTTTCGAAGAAACTACCATATTCGAAGTGCTACGTTCTCTAAACGCATTATAATATTCGAAGTGATACGTTCTCTAAATGCATTATAATATTCGAAGTGCTACGTTCTCTAAACGCACTATAATATTTGAAATGCTACGTTCTCTAAACGCACTATAATATTCGAAGTGATACGTTCTCTAAATGCACGATATTATTCAAAGTATCACTTTCTATAAGTACATTATTTATAATTAAGATGTTAACATTCTTTGAACAATTTTCAAGTATTTTCACTTCGAAAGTTTTTACGATTACTTGTGATATAAGTTATATTTCGAGGTGTAAAAAGGAGAAACAAAGCCTTTTTGCATTATATATAATCGATGGTAACAAAATAGATTTTTAAAATGCCAAGTAAAAATGCATCTACCAAAAATAAGTAATTCAACAACAATTGAATGACAGGCACAAAAAAAAAAGATAGTAAAGTCATTAATCCAAGGAGCTTTTGTCTCCTTCATGAGAAGCACTCTCTTCTGATTCCGCTTATTCGTATAAAGAGCTAGGAACAGGATTAAAAGCTTCCCTTGGGCAATTTTCGACATGAATATCCTCCTAAAAGTTAGAGAGATCAGCCTTAGGAAATGCAACATTAATTTCATGAAGAAGATTAATAGATCTTTCATCTTCGGTATTTTTAATGGCTGGCAACATATCCTTTCATAACTCATCCTTAGCAGCAGTAACATCAAGATTTTTCTCTTCGTCGAATTGAGCTTTAAGAATATCCATATCCTTCATCAATTTTTTCTTCTCATCCTCACTCTTGTCGAGTGAAAGGTGAAGATCATCGGATTTATCTGCAGCTAATTCTCCGGAGTGCTTAGTTTTGAGCTGGTCTATCTCATTTTAGTGTGAAGTTTTCAGCACCTATGTTTCTTCTTGATGCACATCCCTGAGGTGATCCTTGAGATAAATGAGCCCTCTGATGAATTCTGATCTAGCCATTTGGAATCCATGAAATTTCTTTTCCACGGTGTCACCAAAGATTTCCCTCATTCTCTTATTTGGTGTGGATAATTATCGCCTGAGGGTAGGCTTGTAATTTGTTTGGTATTTTATAGTAGTATGGGGGTTAGGGCTGTTATCGGTCCGGTTCGGTCCGGGTTTTGAAGGAACCGAACCGGACCGCTAAGCTTATCGGTTCGGACCGGACCGGACCGCTAAGCTTTCGGTTCTAATTTTTGGAACCGGACCGAACCGTTAATCTTTCGGTTCGGTTCGGTTCCGGTTTCGATTCGGTCCGAGTTCGGTTCGGTCCGAGTTCGGTCCGGTCCCGTTTCGGTCCATTTTCGGTCCGGTTCGGTCCACTTAAAAAAAATAAAATTAATTAAAAATTGATTTTTTTATTAAAATAAATGATATAAAAACGTGTATAGGTTGATCTTTCATTTTCTTAAAAAATTGATAATTAACTATTAATTTTGGTACTATAATTTATAAAAGATTATATAATAATAATAAATAATCAATTTTAACGGTTTTATTGGTCCAATTTCTTATCGGTTCTACCGGTTTATCGGTTTCATCGGTTCGATTCCGTATCGGTTCCTTCAGTCATATCGGTTTTATCGGTTCGCTTCCTTATCGGTTCCATCGGTTTATCGGTTCGGTTCCTAACCGGTTTTTTGTTTCGGTTCCTTATCGGTTTTCGGTTTTTAGAATGGAACCGCGAACCGGACCGTTAAGGTTCAGTCCGGTTTTCGGTCCGGTCCTTATCGGTTCGGTCCCGGTCCGGTCCTTATCGGTTAGGTCCCGGTTCGGTTCTCGGTTCCGGAGAACCGTTGACAGCCCTACTGGGGGTATTTAATTCTTAGAGTAGAGAGTAGAGAGATAATTAAGCTGGCTGGTTGCATTTAATTCTCATTATCCACACTTAATGCAGGTGGTTGGGTATTTATACCCTTATGTTTGGGCCCTTATTGGCTTTCGGGTCATGTTTAATGGACCCGGGTCATGTTCAAAGACCCATGAGCTCTAAGTAGGAGAGAAAGTAGCTTAGTCAAGAAGTGTTTAGGTTTTTTAGTACTTTTGTCATAGTTCGAACAGTCCTATGGGCTAAGTGTTCGAAGTGATATGTCCGGTCCGGAGGCCTTGGACCGATCTGTCCCTGTCCGGGGAGCAGGCAAAATTCGGACTCATCATGAGCCCCTTTTTTAGGTGTTTGTTCAAATACTCTTGTCAAAAACCTGAAAAACAGTCCGACATCAGGGGTAATTTTAATCCGGACATGTTTGTTTGCCTTATGGTTTCATCCGGACCGATAAAGCTTCATGAATCCAAACGGTTTTTTGCCAGAGTTCGTGGGACACGTGTCGCTCTCTGATTGGTTGCTTCAGTCGTTTTTTCACCTTGATTTTCGAACCCACCTTCTTCGAAAAGCAACCTCTTAATTAAAGGTGGTGACATCAGCGCCCTCTTTAATCATTACCAATCTTTTCGAATTCTCCTAGGAATCAACTTCCTTTTTCAGATTTACTATAAATTCAAACACACTTTCTACTGTTTTACCATCTCTTTCATATTTACTCTGCATAATTTCTCAAAGCTTTCTCCCTCTAAAGCAAAAACTTGCTCAATAGTTTATGTTTACAGCGAGGAACGCTCTGATCAAAGGCGGGTGGCTCAACCTTTCTGAATTAGAGAAGGCACAAAAGGTCGAAAAGGAAAGACGAATTGCGGTAGGGTTACCCACTTCGCCTGTTGATAGACCAATTACTTCTGCCACAGAGTCAGATCAAGGCTCTTCTTCTTCTAAAGGCATCAAACCGAGAAAGTTATTCCACACTAATCTCTCCCCCATCGTCTCTGGTTCTTCGGTTCAAGAATCAGAACCCACTATCGAGCTAGGGGTAACCGTCACCAGTTTTAAAAAACCCTCCCCCTTCATAGCAATGGGGTCAGATATGGAGCATTCCCCTCAAAAGCTGGTTGACCAGAGAAGAGGCCGGTTAGTCAAAGGCCAAGCTTCCAAGAGCACACCCTCAAAATCAGGTGCTAAGGACAGTAGCACAGGGTCAGAAGTGCCCATCAAAGTTCCCAAGGACAGGCTGCCCGGTCCGGAGGGTACTAGTCCAAGTCTTCGAAGAGAAGCATCTGTACCAGAGCCTCAATCGGAGGCCAGAAATCAAGGGGACACTGAAGCCCATCAGTCCGGAGTCCAGACTGAGCCAGAGCTGAACCCTCCCTCTACTACTGCTACTGAAAACCCTTCATCAATCATGAAGGATGTAATGGATGACTCTGTCGAAGAGGCCCCATTTGAGTCTGAGCCCTCCGGTCAGACCAGTAGTGCTGCTGTTGCCAAAAAAGACAAAGGCAAAAAGAAACTGTGCTTGAGGCATCCGGACCTGCAGGAGAGTCTCGAAGGAAGGGTAGGGCCTTGTTTTCACAAGGTCAACGTCAAGTACCTCCTTGCCCTGCAGAAAATTAACTACGCATTCATCCACACAGCTGAGTTAGGCCGGATGCGTACAAAGTGGGGAATACCGGAAAATGTGAAGATCAGGATCCCCATACACCCGGAGACTCCTATGGACTGCAAACTGAGTGAAGTTGTCATCTTCACGGAGCTATTCAACTGGGGACTTAGATTACCCCTGGATCCAGAAATCGTCAGATACTTCCATCTGATTAGGCTCTGTCCGAGCCAGCTGAGCCCCAATGCCTGGTATACCCTCATGGCCAGCATCATGGCTTCAAGGCTCTCCGGGATTCCTCTGCCAATGGAGGAGTTTGTTGCTGTGGGCAGCCTTTGCAGAAACCATCACATCCCCTTCTACCATTTCAACATGGGGGATAACTTCAAGGCTGTCGACGACTTGCTGGAGTCGGAGAGGAATTGGAAAACCCAGTTCCTGTTCGTGAGTGGTGCATGGGAGAATGGGCGAAAGATTAAGTCTGGTGTCAACCCAAGCCTCCTTACAAGCAGATGGAGGAACGATCGTAAGTCTTCTGCTTTACACTCTTACTTCTTTTTTTAAGGTTATTTTTAAATTAACTTGTTTCATTTTTGCCTTGGCAGAACTGCCCAAGGACTTCAGTGACTACCTGAAATCCGGGCAGGCCACTTGCACCAAGATCAATGCTTGGGCTGCTGAGAGGTGGGGGAACCGGTTCCATGCTGCTTTTACCGGAGGCAACTTGGCAAGGTCTCATTTATGGAACACCACGGGTCGGAGAGACTTGACTTGGGAGGAGCTCACCACTCAGCCTCCTCCGGACGTTGTGCTTAAGAGGACCCACGAACCAGATGGGTCACTCTACTTGCCAGGCCGGGCCAAAGCCCCGAGCAAGATGAAAGGCAAAAAGAAAGGAAAGAAATGGTTGGTGAAGCTAACCCTGGAGAAGTGGAGGAGGATGCTCCTATAAATCCGGAGGGGGCAGTTCACAGCCAAATCGATGCTGCTCTCTTGGAAGTGGTGGAGCAGGAGACTGAAAGGCAAGAAGTGCCCTCCCCTAATCCTCCAAGAGCTTCCAAAAGAGATCGTAAACGGGGAGGAGAAAGCAAAGACAAAGAGGCCAAGAAGAAAAAGACCTCCAAAGGTGACGAGATTTCTCTCCGGGCTCCGGAGCCTTCTTTCTAAGCTGATCCTACTGACCCAACGCATGCTGAGGAGATACCGGGTGACTTCCATACCGATGATATCAATATTAACAGAGTAGACATCACCGGTCTGGGTGGGCTTGGTGAATACTTCATCAATCTTCCCAGAGACGACTTTGCCGGGCCTTACCTCCCTCCGAGCACCTCAAACACGGTCACTTTCAATGGTAAGACCTTTATCGTTTCTAGTGAAAGGGATGCCATAGCCCACTCTTTGTTAAGCAACGTTCAGCCTGTACTTGTGTTGGAGAAACAAGTCCGAAATCAGGCCGACATCATCAAAGACCTTAAGTCTGACAAAGAGAGGCTGTCCGATGACCTTCGCACTGCCACTTCCAATGCTGCCATTTTAAAGGAAGAAACTGAGGAGTTGAAGAGAAACCAAGAGGCAAGCACCACAAAATTCACCACTTTAGAGGACACCATCACAGAGCTCCGAGAGAAGCTGTCCGGTCTGGAGAAAGATCTTGCCACCTCAAAGGGAGAATCCAAGGCCAAAGACCAAATCATCACCAACTTGACCAATGACAAAATTGCTCTTATGAATACATTGTCCAAGGCTACCGAGGAGAAAGCTACTTTTCTAAGGGAGCAGGAGGCCAAGATTCAAGCCAAGATCGACGCTTATGCCAACAATGTGATCGACACCCAAGAGGAGATGTATGCCAAAGTGAAGTCTGACATGGTTTTACTCTTCCATGAGAAATTTCCGAAGAGAAACCTAGGGGATTTATGGCTTTACGTAGATTCCGATGACCTCCCATATCATACAATGGCCGAAGGCGATCAGTATGGCTACTCTAGTGCCTCCTCATCCGATGACGAAGAACGTACCGGGGAAAGCTCAGATGAAGAGAAAGATGATCCTAAGGGAAAGAAGAAGGTGAATGAAGCTGAGCCATCTTCAAAGGCTCAGGCTTAATTTATGAACTATATATTTTTTTACTTTTTATCCAGACTAAAGTCCTTGGAAGGCCAAGGCACTCTTTTTTGTAATTGTGTCTGGTATCTGACCGGATAGGTTTTTTGTTCATTTTTGACAATTCAAAAGTCCTTGGAAGGCCAAGGCACTTTAAGTTCTTTTAATGAATATCTTAGTTTTGTGCAATTCTCATCTTCTTTCATAGTCTGTTCCAACTTTGATGGCTAGAGTTTAAACAGCCTTTAGTTATTTCATAGCGAGAGTGTTTAAATTCTCCGGCTAGAGTTTAAATAGCCCTTAGTTATTTCATAGTGAGAGTGTTTAAATTCTCCGGCTAGAGTTTAAATAGCCCTTAGTTATTTCAGTCCGGATAGTGTGACCAAAGACAAAACTTAAAACACTTTAGAAAATTCTTAAGAAGGCATCAAATTTTATTCAAAAGCCCGGACACCTCATTAAAACCTCCCCGTGCCACCAGGGAGGAAAGAGTACGCCCCCAAATATTTACATGGATGTTTAAACAAGTAAATATTTACACAAGTGTTACTCCAAGTACATCCGGAGATGTTCGATATTCCAAGGATGAGTCAAAACTCTTCCAACCTTGTCTTCTAGCCAATATGTTCCAGGTTTAAGCCTTTCAACAACCATATAAGGTCCTTCCCAAGTCGGAGCCAATTTGCCGAACAGCTTTTCTTTAGTGTGTAAGAAGACTTTCCTTAATACCTTTTCCTCCGGTTGGAAATCTCTTCTTTTAACTTTGGAAGCAAACCTGCTTCTCATCAAACCCTGATAGTGTACAACTCTAAGGTGAGCTTTAACTCATCTTTCTTCTACCAAATCAAGTTGACCTCTGATTGCCACCTCGTTAGCGTGTTCGGAGAAGTTGTGAACACAAAATGATGGGAGAGTGGCATCCATCTCATAGACCAAAGCAAAGGGTGACTCCTGTGTTGCAGCCCCAGGTGTTGTCCGGTAGGCCCACAAGACCTTTTGTAAATAACTAGGCCACTTCCCAGCAGCCCCTTCCAAATTCTTCTTTAAACCGGACAATATAGTTCTATTAGCCACTTCAACTTGCCCATTTGCTTGTGGGTGGAAAGGTGAAGAGAAACAATGTTGTATACCTCTCGAGGCACAGAAACTCTCCATTTCCCTATTGTCGAACTGTGGCCCATTGTCGGTTGTTATCTTTTGTGGGACACCAAATCTGCAACAGATGTTGGATATAATGAATTTTATAACAGCTTTTGATGTTGTTCCTGCTAGAGGGGCTGCTTCAATCCACTTCGAAATGTAATCTATAACAACAATTATTGTTTTGCGTCATCCGGAGGCCATAAGGAGAGGCCCTACTAAATCCAAACCCCATCGAGCAAAAGGAATAGGCTCAGAAATTGACTCTAAAGGAATGGCTGGGACATGAATTTCATTGCTGTACCTCTGGCATGGGTCACACCTTCTTACCAATTCCTTAGCATCTTTCATGATAGATGGCCAATAATATCCGGCCAGTAAAACTCTTCTTGTTAAAGCCCTGAATCCACAATTGGCTGATCCCTCACCATCATGCAATTCGGAGAGGACTACTTGAGACTCTTCATCCCCCAAACAGCGCAGGAGAGGTTTACTGTAAGATTTTTTATACAACATGTATCTCAATATGATGAAACCACGAGCCTTGTGTTTCAATGTTCTGGCTAGTGATTTGTCCGGAGGCACGATACCATCGGAGAGATATTGCAGGAGAGGAAACCTCCAGTCTTGAGGTTTTTTCACTTGTACTTCAAAAATTTCCTCTTCTTTACCCATACTAAGTTGAATGGAGGGGCTTTCCAGCACATGGATCCATGGATATGACTCCGTGTATGCTATGGTTGCTAATTAGTCTGCTAGCTCATTTTCTGTTCGGGGTATGTGCTCATAAACAACACTTTTAAACTTGAGTGCTTCATTTTTAAGGAGGAGTAAATATTTCACAAGCTGCTCCTTTTTAGCCTCAGATTGACCTTGGGCGTGGTGGATAAGAAGCTGGGAGTCACTTAGTAGCCTGACCCTCTTAGCCCCACAAATGTAGGTTAACTTTAATCCAGCTATAGCTGCTTTGTATTCGGACTCATTATTGGATGCCCTGAAAGCAAAACAAATAGCTTGGTACATTTTTTCACCATATGGAGAAGTCAAACACACCCCTGCTCCACATCCCATAGTGCTAGATCCACCATCTGTTCGAACGACCCATACCTTTTTATCTTTCATGTCAGTAGTCTACTCCGAATCCCTATCGGAGTGAAATTCAACCAAAACATCAGCCACAGCTTGGGCCTTGACTGCTGTTCGAGGAGCAAAGTCTATGTCGAAGTCCCCCAACTCTACTGACCACTTAGTCATCCTGCTTGAAATGTCTGCCTTTTGGAGGACATTCTTCAGGGGAAAAGAAGTCCGGACGATGATGGGATGAGACTGTAAATAAGGCCTCATCTTCCTGGAAGCTATCACCAGGGCTAATGCTAATTTTTCGAGTTTCAAGTAACGTCTTTCTGCATCTATCAAACTTTTGCTGATGTAGTACACTGGATGGGGATGACTATCCACTTCTCTTACCAACACAGCACTGATGGCACAACTTGAAACTTCCAAATATACGAAGAGTGTCTCCCCATCAACTGGTTTAAACAAAGTTTTGGGGGAGGACAGGTGCTTCTTGATCTCATTGAAGGCCTCATCACACTGTGGGGTCCAATCGAATCCCTTTGCACCCTTCAAGGTTTGAAAGAACGGGGCGCACCTGTCCGAAGACCTTGAGATAAATCTGTTTAAGGAAGCCAATCACCCCGTTAGCCGCTGTACTTCTTTAAAATTTCGAGGAGGCTCCATTTGGAATAGAGCATTAAGCTGGTCCGGATCGGGTTGTATTCCATGCTCACTTATAATATAGCCCAGAAACTTCCCGGACTGCACTCCGAACACACACTTTTCTAGGTTTAATTTCAAATTTACTTTTACCAAGTTGGAAAAAGTTTCTTGGAGATCAGTCAAATGCAATTGCTCATCCACACTCTTCACCATCATGTCATCAATGTATACTTCCATATTTCTTCCAATCTGATCAGCAAAAGCTTTGTTTACTAACCCCTGATAAGTAGCCCCAGCATTTTTCAACCCAAATGGCATTACCTTATAGCAATGAAGACCTCTGTCAGTGACAAATGTGGTATGCTCTTGATCCTTCGGATCTACTTGAATTTGATTGTATCCAGAGAAAGCATCCATAAAGGACATCAGCTTGTTCCTAGAGGTGGAGTCTACTAAATGATCAATCCGGGGAACCAGATACAAATCTTTTGGGCAAGCTCTATTGAGGTCTGTGAAGTCAATGCACATGCGCCACTTGCCATTTTTCTTCTTTACCAGGACCGGATTGGCAGTCCACAAAGGATACTGAGACTCCTTAATGTGCCCCATATTTGTGAGCCTGTCAACCTCTTGCACAATGACATCAGCCTTCTCCTTAGAAAAAGCTCTTCTCTTGTGAACAACTGGTGCTATATCTTTCCGGACGGATAGGTGATGTGATATCACTTCTGCTGGAACCCCAGTAACATCAGCATTGCACCAAGCAAAAACGTGCTGATGATTCTTCAAAAACTTTAACATTTCATTTTTCAAAACGGGTGGCATCTTAGACCCTATCTTGACATTTTTTCCTTCTTCTAAACAATGTGTCTCTACCTCTTTGACCGGCATTAACACTCCGGGGGTCTCTCTGGGGTCATCAATTTCACCCTCACCCCTAGAAATCCCCTCAAACTGCTATTGCTCGTTGATGCGAACTGCCCCCAATGTCCGGGGTGCCAAAGCAGTAGCATAACATTGTCTTGCAATCTTTTGACTGCTCCGGACGACTCCCACCTGTCCCTGAACAACATATTTCAAGCACTGGTGGACTGTCGAAGCCACTGCATGCATCCTAGAAAGCCAAGACCTCCCTAGAATAGCATTATAGCAAGTGGGACAATC
The DNA here is from genome assembly GCA_036936605.1 of Limnanthes douglasii subsp. nivea. Classification (NCBI taxonomy): domain Eukaryota; kingdom Viridiplantae; phylum Streptophyta; class Magnoliopsida; order Brassicales; family Limnanthaceae; genus Limnanthes; species Limnanthes douglasii. Next base: position 83,589,859 of record JAUPFV010000003.1, read on the forward strand.
CATCACGATAAAAAGTATCCTGACCATTTTCTTAAAAGGGCCCTTGCCCAATAGAACTTCCTCTTCGAACTCTCCGATCACATCTGCTGAGCTACCTGTAAAGCCCATAATTGATCTGTCCGAACTCTGAATTACAGCTGGATTTTTCATTCTCTTATACGTGGTTAAGAAAAGGATATTGGCTGAGCTTCCAGTATCCACCAGAATTCGTCTTATGTCATTGCCCCCAATAGATGCTCCTATGACAAAAACATCCTCATAAGGGCCAGCTATATCTCTTAAATCATCCTCATAAAAAATAATGAAGGGGAAAGGATTTGGTGACAGATAGGAAGTCATACCTCCTTCTAGCTGGGAGGCTAAAGTATGAACGTGCCTCTTCCTCGAAGAAGCAGTAGGAGCTGTCATAATATCCCCTCCGAAAATTGTAAGTGACTCAAAAAACTTAATGAGTCCGGAGACCGACCTAGAACATTCCTCAATTGTACCCACTCTGTTTCGAGTTGGATCAGGATCCAAGTACTCAGATTCCACATCAAACCTCTCAATTATAACCATGACTCCCTCCGGAGCAGCATTACTTGGACCAACCCGGTGAGTATTGTCAGGCCTGTTACCTCCTCTTCTTTTGACATAAGCCCCCAGCTTTCCCCTCTCAATCAAGTTCTGAACTTCTTGTTTCAATGCTATGCAGTCATCAGTGGTATGACCAATATCATTGTGATATTGGTAAAAAGAGTTATTGCGATGCTCTCTGGGAGACTGCAATGTGGCTGGTCTCCGATAATGCACCTCTTCCCTTGTTTTATCAAAATTGGTGGCCACACTTTCTTTTAATTCTGCGAACCACTCCGGTTGGTCCCACGGCCCTCTCTTGTTTCTGGATTGCTGACTCTGAGCAGAAGCAGCTGGCTGAGAGTGAGCTTTTGCCCTACCATGCCCCTGTCTGGTCTCTCTTGCTTTGTTCCCGGACTGATTCTGATTGGGATTTGGTGCCACCGGGGTAGACCTCACCTGCCTGTGTACCCTAGTTTTCTTCGTTTCATCGATATTAATCTGTTTTCCAACCTGATTCAGCAACCCTCCCCATGTCATGGCCTAAGTCAGCCAAATTTCCAGGGTTCAAGCCCTGTCTTAGGGATGCTATTGCTACCTGTTCGAAGCAATCAGCCAGCCCATTCTTGGTATTCACAAAACAACTTATATATTCTTTTAAGGACTCATTTGGTTCCAGGGCACAATGGATTATTGTGTCTCCATTTCCCTTTAGCTCTTTACTCCTTACGAACTGCCTTCGAAAGGCCACCCAAAAAGTGTCGAAATTCTTAATACAACCCTGAGGCAGGCTGTTATACCATTTTAGAGCACTCCCCGTAAATGATTGGGAGAATGCTCTGCAAAGTAGTTTATCGTCGTCGTCAAATTTCATCATGAAGTTTTTAAACTGTTCCAAATGTTTTTCTGGATCAGTACTGCCATCGTACTTTTCTATTTTGGTGCTGTCAAACCTCTTAGGGAGGTTGCCGGACAAAATTTTGGAAGATAATGGAGATTGCCTCCAATTTCTGCCACGACTGAACACGGTATCCTCATTAGGGGTTGCAAAGATACATGGCTCATCGTGGAAAGCGAAAGGATCCATCAGCATCCGGTCTACATGCCTCCGGCTGTGAGATGACCCTTTGCCGATATTCTTCTTCATCTTTCCATGCCTATCCCTTTTTCTTGAATATTTTTTGATCTGGTTTTACTTCTTTTTAGTTCGACCCTCATCACTGCTAGAGGATAAGGATTCCTCAACTCCCTCATCATCCGAGGAGCTATCAGAGGATTCTGAGCTTGAGTTAGAGCTCTCTACTGGCTTAGTCCGGTGAGATTTTTTGGAGCTGGCATGAGTCTTTTTGGTACTCACATGAGTCTTTGAACGCTCATGCTCTCTGGGGTTGTCGGTGTGATGAGCAACTGATGCTTTGGACTTTTCTTTCATGCCCATCTTAGCCTTTTCTGCCCTCAGAGCTTCTATTTTACCCTTTAGCCTATCGCGCTCTTCGATAGTGTACTCATCGTTCTCTCCCACCACTTCGAGCAGAGCTGTTGGTACTTCTGGATTGTCCGGATTCATTCGGACTGACTTTCTTTGCTGGTTTTGAATGCTTGATTCAGGCACCCTCTTCTCCCATTGTGGTCGCCAATTTGGTGTGGATAATTATCGCCTGAGGGTAGGCTTGTAATTTGTTTGGTATTTTATAGTAGTATGGGGGTATTTAATATTTAGAGTAGAGAGTAGAGAGATAATTAAGCTGGCTGGTTGCAGTTAATTCTCATTACCCACACTTAATGCAGGTGGTTGGGTATTTATACCCTTATGTTTGGGCCCTTATGGGCTTTCGGGTCATGTTTAATGGACCCGGGTCATGTTCAAAGACCCATGAGCTCTGAGTAGGAGAGCAAGTAGCTTAGTTAAGAAGTGTTTAGGTTTTTTAGTACTTTTGTCATAGTTCGAACAGTCCTATGGGTTAAGTGTTCGAAGTGATCTGTCCGGTCCGGAGGCCTTGGACCGATCTGTCCCTGTCCGGGGAGCAGGCAGAATTCGGACTCATCATTCTTAGCAGCAACAATTTTATAGCAAATCACCTCTTTTTCCATATGCTCTAACTGGCCTCGAGTAGATTCAATTTCTTTGCTTAATATTTGTACTACAGTGCTAAGACTGGAAAATGGTTGAAGAGCAAGTGCAACCTCTTCGGATGGCTCTTCGGCATGTATAACCATAAGACTTGGAGAAGAGATTTCTAGTGAGTTCATCTCAGGAAGAACAAAGGTAGATATTTTTCCATAATTTTGCAGTTGTTCCTGAAGTTCTTCAAGGAATGGATCTTCATATCTGGTAAACTCTTGAGATTGATCGAGGTTGAGGAAGTTATCAGGATCAAAGTTATCATCACCTAGATCACTGTCTGTAGTAGTCTTTTACTGCTGAATGCCTTGATCTTCAACACCTGCTTCATTCTCTTTTTGTTGATCTTCCACAACAATAATTTCATCCATGTCGGAAGAAACCTCTTCGGTGGTTTGCACAGCTTTCTTTTTCGCTCTCTTTTGAGGAGTTATTTTAGTCGCGCCCTTCATTTTTGGCAAGGTGGTTATTTACTTCCTCTTTGGAGAAGGTTCAATTTCTTCTCCTTCTTCGATAGTGGGGGGGTTCTTTTCTGAAGGGCTGGAACCAGATGTGATAGCTGTCTTTTTACTCTTTTTTCCTTTTTTCTTTTGGGGAAGGTGGCTATCCGATCTATTTCTCAAGTAGAAAGACTTCATAGTCATGAGCCACTAGCCATTTAACAACATACTTCGGATTGGGAGGCTCCATTAGATTCTCAGGAAGAGAGGCTCCTACTTCGAGTCTCCACAAGGGACTATTGAGAAAGTTAATAGGTTGAAAGACCGTGTCAAATACGTTGCCCCATTCTTTTTCAGCCTAGACTGCAAGGTTAATAAAAATGTATTTGGTGTATTTTCGACAAAGTTTGTAGCACCTCAAAATTTCTGGATACAACACAAAACTTGATGAGAAATAACTAGAAAATTAATTTAACATACAATTATCACCTGAGTTGGAAACAAATTTAGAATCTCGAAGTATTCTACTATCACGGGGTCGAGTGGAAATCGAAGACCCCAATTGATGATCTCTAGATAAACCACCAATTCATCATTTTTGTAGTCCAAAGGGGTTTCTCCTTCTTTGGGTAGACGAAGTGTAATGTTATACCTCATTCCTCATTGTTTTTTTGAGCCTATCTGCTTGGCTCTCTTGGTAGTATCTATAAGCAACATTCTTTAAATCCACGATATAATGTGCATCGAAAGGCTTTAGGTTTTCGCTAACCGAGGCAACCAGCTCTTTGGAAAGTCTCACACGAGATTTTTTTTCCTTTTTCCTCTTTTAGCTTTTGTTGTTGGAGTACTTTTATCTTTTTCAGTTTTATTGTTTTTCTAAGCATCATCATCAGCATCAGCTTTGGTGGCCTCACTTTCACTCTCAGCCTCGACATTAGACTGAATGGATTCTGAGTCAGCTTCTTCATCGGAAACTTTATCTCGTAATTGTGGGGGAATTGATGATGAAGAAGGTTCTCTTTGTGAGTTATTTGATTGACTAATCCTGGTTCTTGACTCAGTCACTTCCCTTAGAGGAGGAAGATGTGGTATTGGATTGCTTGAATGATTATTGGTGGTAGAAGGTGAAGTGTTTTCGGTGTCGTCTCCCATTGATAGAAAGGTTTTTTTTAATGGGAAGGCGAGTGGAGGATTTTAGTACTGGAAGATTCATTTGGTGTATAATTCGAAGAGGTTCATAGTTAGGGTCTTTTTTTCAATGAGCTCGAATGTTGGATGTTGAAGATGAAATTCGAGGTGATGTTGTTCGAGGCGTACTACGGTTTCTATTCTGTTCTGAGTTGGATGATTGTGAAAAAACTGGAGAAATGAGGCTATGATCAAAGTTACTGTAATGAATTGCCTCAGAAGAAAATTGAGGACCTTTGTAGATTAGACTAGCAGCCTTGTACTCCTCGGTTCTCTCACTTATGCAAAAATAATTGTAGGCACCAAAGATTTTGTTGTATGATTTTGGAGAAGTGGTTTTTCTGGGAATTCTGGCTTTGGATCTCCTAGTTTTTGGATGCTTTATCATAAACTAATTGAATATTGAACAAAAAATTAAAGTTTTTCGGTGAAAATAGCCAAAGGATTCTTGTTATTTGCATTCTTCAATACAACAATGATTTACAGAAGTATTTATAGGTTGAAAATAAGACCATGGAGAAGTGGAAGATATGGATAAGACAATTGGTTAGAATGTCAAGCGGTTGCTTGGAAACATGACCTTGACATCTGTCATTTGACGAGCCTAGTGGCAGACTTAGGGCATCGTCATCACTTATTCCATTTTTGCTTCAAAAATTTATGACTGTTAAAATAAAATGACCCTATATGATAACATCCGAAGCATTAAGAAATAAATTATTATCATATTCGAGGATGGTTTGCAAAAAATATGGAGACAACGAGTTCGAAGCAGTTCAGATCCTAGATAAAGAGAATTTTCTCCATTTGTAGATATTTTTGAAGCTAATTAGTTCTTATTCATTGAATTTCATAAGAACTAAGGGGGCTATTGATAATGAAATATAAATTTGAGGATCAAAATGTAAAAAATAAAACCCTTTGTGACATATTGTATAATCACAGGAGAGATTTAAAGCTTTATGTATTATTGAGAGACTAAAACGCAATTAGACCCTTAATGTAACCGTTGCAGTTAAGTTTAAGTCTTGGTGCCTATATATAAAGGCCAATGATGAATTAAGACTGATTCTGACACTTTGAGATTAACTACTTTCAATTCTTTATTTTCGCTCTCTAAAAACTACTTCTCTCTACATTTATCTACTTTTATCCGTTTAATTCGACAAAACCAGATAAATCCTTATCACTTATTATTCGGTTAATATTGAAATATTTATGAATAATTTAAAGAAAATGTGGAATGTTATGTATAATATTAAACTGGATCAAACTGAAAAATGATGGTTGGAGTTTAATAAAATAAAGATGATATAAGCTATAAATAAATTGTTGAGATACCATAAATGATAGAAAAATGAGATGTCTAATAGTCGGAGAAGGCTTAAGGCTTTGCTCCAGATGAACATTTCAAACTTGTAAATGCTTTAAACTAGACTTGCGTTCGGTCTAAAGCTCATATAAGGTCTTAGTAGCTGCTTTTATTGGAATTCTATTAAGAATACATATAACACGCTTAATCGTTTCACCCTAGAATGATATTGGTAACATTAATTAACTAATTTTACTTTTAAACATTTTCTTAAACATACATTTTGGTCTCTTAGACACTCATTCATTCTAGATAATCCCGACAATATATACTGAAGAAATATTTTGTAATTATCTAGGTAATTTATAAGCGATCAATGACATTAAAATAATATCTCTTGTGGTATTCACCATCACAGTCAGGTATGCTATACTTAATGCTTTTACCGAACTATTTTAAACCTCGGTTTGATAAGATATGAACTTTTTAACGATCTCAGCTTTCTCATTAATAAGATATAAATACATATACCAAGATATGTCGGCTATAAAAAGATAATAAAATATTACTGACCGTTCCATGATGTTGTTTTGCTCTATATGTATCCATTCTTTTCATTTTGGTATGTTTTTTAGTACATGAGTAATAGGTTTATTAAATGTCCACATCTCAAGATAACAATTATAAGATGTCTCCAATTAAATGAATTGTAAAGAAAGATAGTAAAACACAAATCATACAACAACTTTCTCGGTAAGATCAATCTTAAACACTTTTAACGTAAAATTAATAATTGAAACCTCAGTGGTATTTTCTTTTATTGTCCCTTTGACACAAAACTTCATGGAAGAAAATTATAATAATATCGTCTTAGTCTCAACCTTATCATTTTTGGCAGAGTTCTTCTCAATTTCTTTGTATAACTAAGCCGCATTGGTGATCTCTTAAGGGAACTTCACCATGAAATGCTAAAGGTATTCCCTATTTCATGATTTCTAAACACATCTTATTTAACTTTTTCCATGTCTCAAATTATTTCTTCTTCATATGAGAACTATGCTATAATATAATACATCACGCCAAGTTACCAAATCGTGGATCTATTACAAAATATACCATATCATGCCAAAATTCCCAATCATGGATCTACTATAATATGTCGCAAGTTGGAAAATTTCTCATTTGTGGCTCTATTATAGTGCGTTACAGCATATCAAATTTTAATTTAGATAAATATTTCACCCAAAGAATAAAAATGGGTTGTACGAGCAGATGGAGCTTCTGGTTCAAATGATAGTGGAGCCGAGATCATTCTGGTTACTCCACGTAGAAAAGAAATATGACAATATATTAAGTTCATATTTTTTACTTCAAATAACAAAGCTGCGTATGAGGTATTTTTGGTAGGAATGCGTTTTACTCATATATGTGGTGCACAAAAAAACAGCTGATTTTAGATTCTAAGTTGGTAATCGGTCAAGCTCGAGAAATATTTGAAGCAAAACAAAAACACAATAGAGAATACTTCAAATTTTAAATCAAATGGATAAAAAGTTTGAGAATGTCATATATGAAAAATTACATCGTCTAAAAAATGAAAATGCAAATATGTTGGCTAACTTTTGATGTTTGGAAGACAACCCTTAATAATTGTTCAAGATAATCCACCAGTTGAAGTTGAGGTTGAAAATTCAAAAATATTACCCGTTCACAAGTATGAGTATTGCCATCAAGAGTATTTATCGCTTTACCACAAAACAATTGAAACACGAACATTACGTTTACGAGTAACAAAATATATGATTCTTGGCGATGTACTCTACATAAAAAATATTACACGACCAATTCTAAGATGTTTAGAAGGTGATATCGTATGTTTTAAAGTCGATAGACTACATATAAAAAAAAATTAAGAGACCATGTCCACGTATAGGACATGTCTACGGGTTGATATGGAAACCAGTACTGCCTTACAATTTAGATCAAAAGTGAAGGTGATAGGAGGGGCCGATTTAGAGAGTAGCCAAATATGCCATTACATATCTTAAATTACTTAAAAATGTTTAGTATAGTGGTAAAAAACTTTACCTTAAGGTCATGGGTTCAAACCTCATAAAACCCAAAAGAATTTGTATCAACTTAATTGATTTGTTAATCTGTTTAATTGATTTGTCTGGAATTTTTACATAATATTGTTGAGCTTTTTTACGTCTCCTACCCCCCCCCCCCCCACCAACAGATTTGTTGGGGATGGACTAATTACACCATTATAAAAACGAATTAGATATATTTAATATATTTTTTTAATTAATAGAATTTTAATATATTATATATTATATAAACGAGTTTAGTATATTTAGCTATTAAATTCAAATAACACATGAATTACTTATAAGTTGGATTTTTGAGATTATTTTAACACATTTTGATATAATAGAATTAGAAAAATTAAACGATTTCTCATGGGTTTCCAATAGAAGAGTAACACACAAGTTCAACTCTGTAATCACAGTTAGGATGCGATCATTGAAGAATTAAGAAGAATATGTCATACTTTATAAACAAGGAAACTTTATATCAAAATCTAGCATGCCTTATGTTAGGGGCGGCCAAAGTCCCACGTTGGCTAGACAAAGGAAGTATCAATAGTATATCAGTAAGAACATATCTAAACTAGTACAAAGCCTTTAGAAAGTGAACTAAAAACAAATATTTGCGATCGTTCATGCCCAAAACAAACAATATCATTCTAGTGTGAAGATGAGGTTTTTCACACTTATATATGGAAGCGGAATATACGATACTCATATTCCCAGGAAATGGTATCAGATCTCCAGGCCCATACAAAACACGATGTTGATGAAATTCTCAGGTCTTGAAGATGATATACCAATTAAGCTCAAGGTGAAAGATCTGTTGTAAAACACTATGGTTTAGGCTCAGCCGATGTGGTATGATTAGAGTGGGAAAATAAATATGTAGTGCCGCTATGGCTCAGGTGGTGTACAACCTAATTAGAATATGCATAAGAAAGACAATTGAAATGATGCTAAATAGGTACTTTGTTCGAGATGAGGATTTGTTAGGTGCGACTAAAGTCCCAAGTCAGTTAGATGTGAGAAGCATCAATGATATATAAGTAAGAATACATATTAAATAGTATGATGCCTTTTAGAAGTTGATCAAATGCAAAATCATGCGTACCTGCAGAAATTAGATTGTTGATAATTATATACGAACCCATAAAATGTTTCTGATAATTTTACATTTTATAAAAGAACACATGTGACCAGTTGACAAAATAAACGTATAATAAAAATATATTTGGTATTTATTATAATTATATTTGTTTTATAATAAAAAATATTTTATGAATTTAGTTTGAACTTGAAATATTTCAATGAGAGTTTATTATTTTTTAATATACGATTACGAGTTGTTTCAAATATTTTTAACTATTGATGTGATTTTTAAAAGGGTAATCTACCAAAAACTACCCGGGATCAAAACTATTTACCTATAACAATCAAAGGTTTGAAAAAGTACTAATAACCATCTAGTTTTGAAAATAAAGTACTAATAGCCACTTGGACTTTTTTTAATACCGACCATGCCCTCGTTTTCTTACTAAGATCTAGATTTGTTATTTTTCTTTTTTAATTCAATCAATATCCTCTACAATTTTAGATATCTTTTTTTTCGTTCTTCCTTCAATCAAGATCTTCTACAATTTTCTATCATTTATTTTTTCTTTGTTCTTCTTCATTTATCGATCGTTTATTGATAACTCTGGTGTTTTTCATTTTCCGTTTCCTATTGTGTCAAGTTATTTTGTTTTTGTTTTATGATTATATGTTTTATGATTCTTTGGCACGTGGTATTTTCATATATTTTAGAATCTGCGAGTTAGAGTTGGAGTTATCTCGCATTTGTTTTTTAAATGGATTTTATTTTTTTATTTTTCTTTATTTTTGGAGCACTAAGTTTTAGACTATTAGGCTTCTGAGAGCCAACATCAACACCAATATCAAAACCTTCAACAATAGGTTCATTAACATCAAAATCAACACCTTCATTCCGTTCTTTATTAAATCAAAACTTTCATCGACAACAACATCGTTATTACTTTATCTTTCATTTAATTTGTTTGTAAATTCCAACCTCTCATTGTCACTTATTTCTAATTCTTCCACGATAATCTGTTGTTATTATTAGAGGAAATTTTATTAATTAAAATGATAGTTTAAAACGATTTTTACAAAGTAAAAATCATTTGTAATTTTACATCTTGTAAAAATAATTTGTAAACTTACCTTTTTGGTGTTATACTATAAAATATTTTAAGTAGTTTCATATCACTTCTCTCCAATGCCATCCATTTAAAACATTATGAAATAGTCTCTTTACATCTTGTGTAGAGTTTAGGGTTTGTGTGATTTAGATAAAATAGTTGCACAATGATAGAGAATTAGTATATGATTTAATGGTTTTTTTATTATAATTTATTAAAGACATATATTTAAATTAGTACTTATCACAAGTAGTGCTACACAAACAATTTTTGTTTATGGTTTTCTTACACATTATTTTATCCATGAACTTATTATCGTTTCTCTTATTGTTTATGTCCTATCATTGTCATTGATTTTTTTCAAAAATCTTCAACATAATTGATTGTTGAAGTAGGTAATCTTTCTCCAGATGTTGTGAAAAGTAATGTTGCACAAACAGACAACATTAGGAGTACATCTGCATCTTTAATATCATGTGCTCCTTGCAAAACTACAACCAATTTGATTGCATCCCGTAAAAAACTTTTTGTAATTTATTATAGTTGGCTGCATAATTAAGAGTAAAGTGGTTGTGAAAATAGGTTTTTTAGTTGTGAAATTACAAAAATACATTATGGTTGCATAAGTAAGAGTAAAGTGGTTGTGAAAATATGTTTTTCAGTTTTGAAAATATGTATTTCAGTTGTGAGATTACAATAATATATTTTGGTTGCATAATTAAGAGTAAAATGGTTGTGAGACTAGGTTTATTAGTTGTGAAATTATAAAAATATATTTTGGTTGCGTAATTAAGAGTAAATTTGTTATGAAAATAAGGGTTTAATTACTATAATAAATATAAATAATATTTTTTATTACCACTATTTTTTTGGTCCATCAATAATCTCACATCACTTAGATGTGGGACATATCTCATCTCAACTAGTATAAGGTCTTTTGGAAGTGGACCAAAACCAAAAATGGGCCTTCCGGCGCCACAACGGTCCACTTCCAAAAGGCCTCATACTAGTTGAGATATATTCTCACTTATATACCGTTGATCCTTCCCATGTCTAACCGATATGGGATGTGGGACTTTGGTCGTCACCCTAACAATTCTTTATTTGAAAAGCTTCAGTTGTTTTTTGTTTGTTCATGTTCATCTTGTTTTCCCTTGACTAAACTTTTAAAAATGAGCATTACATCATTTGTTACTAGTTTAATAAGTTTTCCATCAAATATGAAAGCTTCATTCTTAGGGTCAAAAGATTTTATTATTTATGTTATGACGTCCCAATTCTTCTTTGAGGAATTAACAAGATGCTCACGGTCATATGCACCTTATAGATGGTAGAAATGTGTATTTTGCAAAACTTTTAGGTAGGCGTCTCTTATATGTGATGAATTCAACAAATGCATTATACGCACTACTCCTGATATGTAGTATATGGTTGGTTTTGTCATTATTTATCTGCATTACAAAGTCAATATTCATGTTAAATAGTATTTAAAATACAGTAAGTTGGGTGCAAAATCAGGTGCAAATTAGTTGTGTGAAAACTGTTTTGGCTTGAAATACCAAAAATAAGATGGTATCGATACTAACTGTGTTTGTGTGCAAAATTACATTCAAATTGGTTGTGTAAAAGCTTTTTCAGATTTTAAATACCAAAAATAAACTTTGTCTGGAAACTAACTGTGTTTGGGTGCAAAATTAGGTGCAAATTGGTTGCATACAAGCTTATTTAGGTTTGAAAAACAAGAAATAAAGTTTGTCTGGAAACTAACTCTATTTTGGGTGCAAAATTACGTTCAAATTGGTTGCGTAAAATCTTTTTTAAGTTTGAAAAGTAAGAAATAAAGTTTTTTTAAAACTATCTGTATTTTGTGTGCGAAATTATGTTTAAATTGGTTGCGTAAATAGTTTTTTAGGTTTGAAAAACAAGAAAAAAAGTTTATTTGGAAATGAACTGAATTAGGTTGCGCAAATACGTTGTAAATGGTTACGAAAAAAGAAAAAAAAAACACATCCAGAATCTTCAACATGTACACAAGTGGTTCTTAGGGTATTGATGGTACTTTTGGCTGCGTAAAAAAACATATAATTCACAAAACAAATATGAACAGTTCTTAGCTCCGGAACACGTCAATTGAAAAATTAAAATATAAATAGAATAGCTTCGCTGTGAAAACCTAATTCTGTAGCTGAATGATTACAGGATTCACTAAAAGTTATAATTTTTTTTTTTATAATTTGAGTGCTTTTGAAGCTTCAATTTCAAAGAAAAAAAGCGAGAAAGATTTTATGAATTAAGAAGAAATTAAAAAGACGTTGAGTTTCTGTTCTTATGTATGAAAGGATTCTAAGAAATTTTTTATATAATATATTATTATTGATAAAGTTAAATTTTTTGGTGGTTATCCGTAATTTTATTTTTATCCAAAACATTATTGACAATGATCATTTTTTTTAATTTATGTTATAAATTTGATAAAATAATTTATAAACTAATATAAAACAATTTTTTTAAATTTGTATCTTATATGTAAAATATTTTTATAAATAAAAAGTAACAATTTTATCTACCATTGCGTGGTGTTTGATCCAATTTTTTATCAAAGGAATTTCGTGTATAAATTGTAAAGATGAATGTTTTTACTAAATTAGTGGTATTTAAACATTATTACTTAACCGGGCAGTCACATAGAAACTGGATGATAAAATAATTAGTACAATATCGGTTTTAATTTAGAGTTAGATATTAAATTTCAGTTGTTAAACCCCGAACAAATAAAGAAAATGACCGGTTTATTTTAAAAAGATGCCGAATAGAAATTATTATACTAAGGGTACGGCTATATATACCCAAATGTGATTTAAGTATACCCAAAAAATGCAGTTGATTTTTATTTGATTTTTTTAGGACGAAAAAACCCTTGAAATTTCATTTAATATCCGAATTGACACTAAGTAAAAAAAAAACACTAAGTATATCCTAGATACACCCAATTCACAAAACAATCTATTTGGTTATGTATACCCAAAAAAACACAACTCTCTCTACTAGATCAAACCCCATATTACTACAATTTTGTGAAATTCTTCAAGTTGTTCTTTAACATTCAAAGTTGCATCAAGAACATTCAAACTCTTTTTAATTTTTTTAAACTTCTTCTAATAAAAACACAAAATCAAAACTTGTTTTTTTGAATTTTTTTTTAAAAAAATTAAAAATTTAATTACTAAAAAATTCATAATTTTCGGGTGTTTGGAAGCCATTTTCCGGCCGAATTTCGGCCGGAAAATGACCATTTGCGATGGCTGAGGGTACCATAGGTACAAAGGGGGTGTACCGACCGGTACAGAGGGGGTGTACCGGTCGGTACAGAGGGTCTGTATCGACCGGTACACTCCCTCTGTACCGGTCAGTCGGTGCGTACCCCTGTACGGTCGGTACAGAGGGTCTGTATCGACCGGTACACTCCCTCTGTACCGGTCGGTACACCCCCTCTGTACCGACCGATACGCTCAGCCTTCGCAAATGGCCATTTTCCGGTCGAAGTACGGTCGGAAAATGGCCTCCAAACACCCTAAAATTCTGATTTTTTTACCTAATTCAACCATAACCCTAAATTTTGATACTAAGACTAAGTTTTTATATTTTAGTTCGCCGGATTTTAGTTCGCCGGATTTTAGAGAGAACTTGAAGGTTTTAGAGAGAAGTTAGAGAGTGTAATTGAAAAAATGAGGTGGATAAGATTAGTAAAAAAAAAAACCTTATATACCTAGAAAAGGGTATTTTTGTCAAAATTTGGGTATACTTAGATCATCTTTGGGTATACTCAAAATTGGGTATATTTAAACCCGAATTGGATATATATAGCTTGACCCTTATACTAATGGTATCGAAGTTTATTACCAATAGTATCCTTTTCTTAGCCTCAAAGGAACGATTTACGAGTCTTATTGCAGCATTATATCAAAAGTTAATAATAGGTTTAAACCACCAGATCTTTCTACCCCTATTATATCAAAAGTTAATAATAGGTTTAGCATACATCTGGTTTTAACCACCAGATCTGTGTTTTTGTAGATTGTTATTCCATCTTATCTTTTTTATTGTGCGGCAGTTTTGATGTGTTGGCGTTTGCGGTTGTTGATTTTATTGGTATCTAATTGTTGCTCCGCTGAAATCGGTGAAAGAAGGTTTCATGTGTAATTGTTGCCGAGCCTTCTAGAGCAAGACTGCCATAGAATTCTATAGCAAGACTACTCTAGAAGTCTAAAGATTTTTAGAGATTAGTTTCCAAATTTTACTGCATTTTGTTTTGGTGCTGCAGTTTTTATTACGAGCTTCCTTCATTTAAATTTGTGTCCGACGGTTTTTTTGGTATGGTCCTTGCTATTGGACTGTCACTTTCACTGATATCACTAATATTGTAGTGTTCTTGAAGCTACAAAACTTCCTTATGTATTTAGTCGAATTTATATGTAATTCGATAATAATTTTTTTTGTTAAGGATGTTTTTTTTTTCGGTTCTATTTAGATGCATGAATATTTATTCGGCTGTATTTAGGTATTTTCGGGATATATTTTTTAACTCAGTAATTTTATTTAAAATTCAAAAAAATTAACTACGTAGAGTGGTATTTTCATTTTTTTTAAAATTTTTTAAATTGTTACTTATTAAATTTTTTAGAATATTATTTACTCTATTTATTTAGATTTTATATAAAATTAATCTTACTTTAAAAAACTTCTAAAATTATTAAAATTCTATTTAATTATGTTTTATGATAATTTAGATAATAGGTTTGGCCGTTTTTTTAGCTATGTCCTTGAGTAACACATTATTACATAATCTGTTTCATATTAATATTTGAAAATATAAACTATTTATCTCGTTAGATTTTTTTTAATGGATAGTCGATATATATAAATAAAATAGTAAAATCAAATTTCAAAAATTAAAAAATTTATAGGTAAAAAATAGGAAATATTTTATTATTATTAGTTTTTTTTTCCAAGAAATTGATTTTATTGATGTTAAAGAAATTACAACTTCAGTTTTACAATTACATGTTATAATACATGCTGTTCATTTTACATTTGTTATATCTGCTTGTTGAAACTTCTTTTCCTTACTTCGAAATTACTTCTTCTTGCATCTTCCCTCTTATCTTGTAGTATTCCTTCTTACTTTGTGCATGCTCAGGCTTCTAGTTCTCCTCTACTATCATGTAGTACTTTACCTGCAAAACAGATCATCAGGTCAAGTTTTTCAACTTGCCAAGGTGTTAGTTATCATCAAAAAACCTAAGGTATCCCATGCTTAAGGATTCTAACAGTATAATGGCATTCAATTCACTCAAGGAATGATTATGATCAACTGAAAATTCAGAGTGAATCTTAAGGGCATGTCTAGCAATCCAATCAGCAGCAGCATTTTGTTCCCTATATATGTGCCTAAGTGACATTTCAGATTTAATCAATTTTCTATACCATTGTAGCAGTTCATCTAAGTACACCCATCTACACCCGACTGCTTTCTTCCATTGTGGTAACACACAATTCTCCCATGTACCATTCCTTTTTAGAGCTTCCATTTCGGTATTCATTGCCTCATGTCATTCAGTCATCTTCTTAGCTTCTTGAGATGTTTTAGGGATTTGTTCAGAGAGAATAATAGCTGAAAACACCTTTGCAATCTTCGGCATTCCTTTCCTGTCCGTTTTTACCGGATATGTAGAAGCACGAGGAACGTGTTCTAGTGAATACCGGTCAGGAGGAACCGCTCTAATGTTTCTTGGGGGAAGAACCAGAGTTCGAGTTTCAACAAATGAACTTCCTGAAATGTCATGGGTAGTAGCATTTTGTGAATTATGACATTGTAAATTATTTACCTCTGATGGATATTTTCTTCGGCTGATTCGCTGGTAGTATCCATGGCATTTATTTCTTGTTGAACATTATCTTTGGGAGAATCATTGGTGGTAAGAACTGCCTCATCATTCTCATTTATGTTGGAAGAAGCGTGTTCAGTGGCGCCATCTACCGACTCTATCGGCACATCCGCAAAGTAAATTTCATATAGCAACCAGTCGAGTGATTCACTTACTTCCTCCTCCTGAGCACGAGATTGGTGGTAAAAATAATAATCCGATTCTAAGAAGTCACAGTCCATGGTGACATGGATTCGACGGGTAACCGGATTGTAACACCGATAACCCATTTGATAGACACCATACCCAACAAATACACACTTTGCAGCACACGAATTAAGTTTGTTTCGACTAGTTTTAGGGATATGAACAAATACCGAACAACCAAAGACACGAGGTGGTAAGGTCATAACAGATGGAACTGTAACTTGGGTGGGAAGCACTTGTAATGGAGTTTTATTTCCTAGACATCGGGTTGGTAGACGATTTTCAAGATACGTGGCTCTAGCAAGAGCTTCTGGCCAAAGAGAATGAGGAACTTTAGATTCAATCATAATAGCACGAGTTTTTTCAAGTAAAGTATGATTTTTTGAGGTGTGTTTGGACAAGTGGTTTGATGGATAAGACCATTTGTTTTGAAAAAATTATGCATTGTTTGGTTGACAAACTCTGTTTCATTATCAGAACGGAGAATCTGTATTTTGTTTTTCAAATTGAGTCAAAATCATTTTGTAAAAACAAACAAATATTTATGGTACTTCCGATTTATGTTTTATGAAGTATATCCAAGTCATTCTTGAGAAATCATCCACAAATAAAACAAAGTATCTGATTTGATTGTTAGTGGAATTTGGTGCTGCACCCCAAACATCAGAATGGATTAGCGAAAAAGCACAATCAACTCTAGTATTACTTTGATTAAATGAGACCCTACGATTTATTGCAAGAATGCAGGTTTCACATTTCTCATGAATAGAATTATTCAAAAAACAACTAGGAAACAAACTTTTAAGATAGCTAAAAGGAGGATGACCAAGTCGCTGGTGCGATAACCAAAGTTGCCTTTTGGTTGTTCCATGAGCAAGCATGACATGTCCCTTATGAACTACCTCATCAACATAATAGAGACCTCCTTGTTCAATACCACGCCCAATGATATCCTTCGTACAAATGTCCTGTAAAATGCAAAAAATGGATACATAAAAACCACACAGTTGAGTTGTTTTGTCACTTGACTAACATATAATAACTTTAAGGATAGTGAAGGAATGTAGAGGCAGTTTTTAATTTCCATTTTTTCCGAAAAAATAATTGAACCTCCCCCTTTGACTTCACAAATTTCTCCACTAGCAGTCTCAATATGGGACTTCTTTGGAGATGACATGTCACCAAAGTCTTTAGGATCATAAGACATGGTGTCCGTAGCCCCGCAATCAAAGATCCAATCCATTGATTTCTCAAACCCTTTACCTCCAAGTTTTCATAGGAGTTCGCCGCCATTCCTCTAAAACCAGTGCCACTTCCTTGCTCATTTTTAGTCGGATCTTCACCGCCACTTGTAGACGAAGCCCGTTTGACATTAGATCTGAAACGCTGGTTTTTTTCTCTCCTTTTGGTCGTCCTCCCACCATTCTGGATAGCCAACCAGCTGGAAACATGTCTCTTTAGTGTGTTTCTTCATCCCACAATGAGTGCAATACAACTTGGATTTATCTTCTTTCTCTTTGGATCATAATTTAAATCTCTGTGCAGAATCTTTAGCAGCCAAACCCATTCCAATTTCAATCGAGTCACTATCAAAAGAACTTGATTTTAGTATATTAAGCATGGCCACTTTCCTTCTTATTGTAACACATACTGTTTCCACGGAAGGAAGATGATCCTTTTTCAGGATATCTCTCTTGACTGGTTCCAGCTTGTCATTAATCACCATTAGCAATTGATAGAGTTTTTGTTCTCGAGTCTTCTTATTGTAGATCTGAATGTCTTCTAGGTCTTTCATAGGGTTCGGACCTCGCCTATCTATAAACATCCAGATGTTCTACAGTTTATTCCACAAGTCTTCTAGTGTATCAGACCCTTGCCTTAATGAATTAGCCCTCTTATGAAGGTCAAACACCTGTAACGAATCTGTACCAGAACCGTATGTGGTGGCTAACCCATCCCAGAGGGCTTTTGCAGTGGGATATTGCGATACATTATTCACCAAGCTGGATTCAAGATTCTGGATAATCCATGTGAAAACACATTGATCATCTTGTTCCCACCTTGTATATGTGTTGTCAGTTTTGGATGGAGGTGTCGGATCCCTGTAATGTGAGAACCTCTCCCCCTTCCCCCAATTGCTTTCTTCATCAGAAAGACAATAATCTGCATTGTTAATTCATCAGGGATTTGACTGACCACGACTTCATTGCCAGCCATCTTTGTTGAGGATGTTCAGAATTCCCAGAATCACACGTGCTCTGATACCATGTTAAAGCACAAAGAGAGAAGTAGCCGCAGGAGACGGCTAGCGTTTTGTGTTTATTAGGAAAAAATTGCTTTTTGTATTGAACTATTTTTTATAATGCAAACCCAAGTAAGGCTCTCAATATATAGAGAACTTAGAGGCCTATATAAGAAAACTTAATACACTGAATATTCTAACAAATATTGTATAAAGTTATAGCTCTCAAATGTGGATTATTGTAATAAAAGTGAAAATTTACGTTGTAATTTAAAAAACGATAGTTAATTGAAAATATATATTTAATACTAAGCACGACTCAAACAAATATACAAAATATGTCGAGTATCTTGTATAGAACAAATTTCAATTAAGTTAAAAAAAATTGACTTTATTTTTTTTATTCCGTGTATATAGTACTTTTATAAAGAATTTGGGGAGACAATTATGATGCTTTTGATGTGATTGATAAATTTAGTTTAAGATTATATAATATTGTATAAAGTTATAGCTCTCAAATGTGGATTATTGTAATAAGAGTGAAAATTTACGCTGTAATTTGAAAAACGATAGTTAATTGGAAATATATATTTCATACTAAGCACGATTCAAAAAATATACAAAATATGTAGAGTATCTTGTATAAAACAAATTTCACTTAAATTAAAAAAATTGACTTTATTTTTTTATTCCGAAGGGAACCCGCAACCGCTATTCAACTAGTGCGCAAACCAACGCCAGAAGGTAAACCACACAAGGTGACAGACTCAAACCAAGAAAGTGTTTGTCGAAGGACTCGAACTCATGATATTTGGTCACACACACATCTTACTCCACCAACTCGGCTACCCCTTTCGGGGTCAAACGATGACTTTATGTTTCATATCTTTATGAGTTCAGTGGATGTTAGATTTATACGTGTGATTTAGATTTGCAAAGTTTATAAGAATAAAACTTATAGTAGACTCACTAACATCTAAAAAATAAATAAAAAATTAATTCTTTGTCGTTAAATAAATTAGAATAAAACAAATAATAATAAACTCCTTGATTTATTTTTTTAGTTAAGTTGGTAAGAAAGAAAAATTTCCATTTTTTTCATCTTCCGCAACTAACGCCCAAGAACATAACATCAATGTGTGTGTTCTTAGTCTAGATAATATTTATATTCAGTCGAAGTTTTTATATAAAAAATATTTTTAAAAAATACATGAAAATAAAGTAAAACTTTTTATATAAAATATATTTTTAAAACATAGACGAATATCTTAATATATTAATTTTTAAAAGTTATTTAAAAAAAAAATATATATAATATATAAAAGATACTTTAAAATATACATGAAAATACAATCTATTTTAAAAAATACATGGAAATAAAATGAAATATGTAATATAAAATATATTTATTTTAAATATAAATAAATAAATTCATTATTTTATAAAAACAGATCTTAATATATTAATAATTAAAATTATTTTACAAAATATAAACAAATAAAATGAAAATAGTAATTTTAAAAATATTTTAAAAGATATGATAGAATAAATAAAAAATTTATTAACCAAAAATAATAAAATATATTTTCTCTTTCCAAAGTGGAAACTAATCAAATAAAAAAAACCTTAAGCTTATTTTTTTCTTTAAATATTAATTATTTTATTTATGTAACTTTGAATCTCGGTTATCAATATTATTTATTTGTCTATTTATTTGTTTATTTTTTTAAGCATTTTGAATTCAAGATAAAAATAAAATTCTCAAAAAAATAATAATGACAAAATACAAACCTTGAAAAGCTAAGTTATGATCTTGAAAAAATGAATTGGTGAAACTCAGTTAAACAAAAATATATTTTAATTACAATCTTGTCTTTTTCATAAATAAGAACTGATTATATTCTTCTAATTAAATACATAGATATAAAAAAATTGATTTTTTTTGAGAAAATTAAACCAAAATAGAATTGAAACAAATTATGGTAAAAAAAAAAGACTTACAAAATTAATAGAGTGAATTTTATTAGTAATTCTAATCTTATATATATTGAAATGCATATAGAGAATATATATAATTTATAAATATCTTAACATTTTTTTTTCTTTAAAATAACAACTATTTTGTAACTTAATTTTTTTTAAATAACCATTACCCAAGATTTTTAAATTAAAAATTTCCACCATTGTCTAAGATTTTTAAATTAAAATTTTCTACTATTATTTCAGAATTTTAATTTAAAATTTTCTTTAAAAAAATCATTACCCCAATTTGTTTGTTTAATATTTTTTAAATAATCGTTATCCCACTGTTCGTATGCTACATACCATTGGACGATAGTTAGATTATTTTAGAAATTATTATACCTTAAGTATCATGATATATTTTAGTTCTTTATTTATTATTATCTAGAAATGATAAGCGAATATAAGTTACGTGAAAATACAACAACTTTATTAAGTGCATATTTTGGTGGATACATTTAGTAAATGTGATGTTCAAGTAGAATGTTGTAAGGATATCTCACATATATAAATTTAGAGTATCCTAAATGTTGTAAGTTATGATACAATAATTTAATGTGATCACAAGTATTTTAGCTTAGACCACTGATAATAATATGATAAAATCGTGGACTTTTATTATATAGATACTAGTTATGAGGGAGAATACTTTAGTCCAAAGATTACGTTGTTGGTCTTTATGAGTCCAATAAGGTTAAGGTCTTCTAGAGACAAGAGCATATTAGGTTTTGATACGATTGAAGTCCATAAAACTAGTTAAGAGAAATAGAGTATATAAAGTCTTCTTTTGAGAAGAAACTTACGATTTTTAGTTTCACCTCCTTAAATTCCAAAGAATTATACATTAATATTTCTAGGTTTTAGAATTCAGAGAGAAAATACTACCAATCAATTTTTATATCTCGTATTTCTCTCTTAATATAATAATTCGTAGAGCTTCAAATAATAGAACGCCGTCAAGTGTTCATGTATATCACTTCTTCAAATATACATCTCATGAAGCTAGGATAACTTCAAATATTATACTAATATTTTATAATAGTTATAATACTCTAATTTTAAAATTTGTAAGATATTTGAACTATAATATATATTTAAAATCTTCTACTTGGATTATCACTTATAGTATAAGTATCCACTCAATTGTCTACTAAAAGAATCATTGTATTAAAGTTTATATTTTTGAGGCATAACAGTTTATACATTACTCATGTTTCTGACCGTCGTCTAAATGAACTTAAACTTCTCATGATATGTAATATAAGATTCGCAAAACCATGTAATCACGACGTACCAATTCCCAATTGTTCATGCTTAGGTGAATGTATCACAACTACATATTATACTATTTAATTAAAATAATATACAACCTAAAATTAAACATAATACAATATGAGACTAATAGAAAATAAAAATATAAACAAAACACTTTCGTTGAATTGATATATTATATAGGATATCTACAGAAATGTCATGTTCGTGAAATACTTTGGACATTAAATATTTAATTAAGATATCTACACAAATTTATAGTTTCTTGTCGTTCTTTTTTCCATGTCAATAACCACCAAGGTCCAATGGTTCATTGTATCTTTCTTTATATGGCACACTAGTAGGAACACAAGATACGTATTGGGCCTCATAGTTTCCAATACTTTGTCAATAATTTTCGACAGATCTTCCTTCTTGGCGAGTGTTTTCTCCATTAAGAAAAAGGATTACAAATAGTTTTCTTATAATAACCGATAAATAATTATAGTTACACTTACCGTTGCATGGGTAGAAATTTTTATCGCGTTGTATTTACAACTGTAAGAACATTCAGAACCTTCAAATGGTACTTTCCAGTTTGCTTCTTTAAGTATCGTATAAATCCAAGCATCGATAATCTACCAAATAAAAAGAGTGAGTCGTATAATCAAAGATGCAATATTAGTATATCCTAATTACTAACCATGCTAAATTACTGAAATAAACAACATGTGATTTCTTAATATAAGTAATCATGATAGACTACTCCAACCCAACTAACATATGATTCTACCTATAAATCCAGTGTTACAAAGTAATTTTTTTTATATTACCTAGAATTCCAGGTCTCATTTGTTAGGGAGCGCCATCAGCTCACTTGCACTCACGTTTAATCTGTATTTGAACTATGATAATGGTGCATACCATACCTATGGATATTATTGTTCTTCTGCCCTTTGTATCTTAATGACTTTGTGGTATTCACTGACCTCAATGATCTTTATTGTTGCTGTACTCTTTTCCCAATCAAGGAAATTGACCTATTCCACTAATTTCTCTTGTGTCTAACCGATTAAATCCCAATTAGGCCATGCATCGTCCTCTTCCACTAATTCTTTCGTGGTCTAGAACATAGAAACTGGATAATTTATATTAAACCATGATATTCTAAGTATATTAGACCACACGAGAGGTTGAAAAACCTGACTATATATTCGATGTTCAATAATTTTAATCTACAAAAGATCCACTTACAACATCCCCAACGACTACCAATGATATTGTCTCATCTACAGCCATGTCAGCAGCAACATCACCTAAATTTCGAGCAATCCTATCCTCCGGGATAGAACCCAAACTCCATTGTAGAACATCATTTTCCTCAACCTTATCAACTTTGTCAAAAAAAGATTGTGTACATTGTATGAATAAATCATCAAATAATGGTAGTTTTAAGCATACTATTTTGTTCGGCGTATCAGCTGATGGTGATACTTATCCTTTGTGATTTTTTGTTGGCTTTGGTACTACTGCTACCATTTCTCTTTGGGTAGGTTGTTCTGACTTGGGAAGCCTGGTTTTTAGTGTTCGGCTTCCTCTTCAGTGAGCGGTGGGATTTCTGTTGCTACTTCTAGTTGGGTGAGTATTTCTGCCTTTGTGCAGGGTTGTGATTGTTGTTGGGGTTCAAAATCACTTTCACCTTAATGCCGGAGTGTTGGTGCTGCTTTGGTTTGGTTGGTTTTTCTCTCTTTGTCAAGGCTGGTTGATGTTGTTGGGCATCATGTTCTTGTTTGTGGTGATTGTTTTGTTCTGCTTGTTGTTAGGCATCTTGTTCTTGTTGGGCTTCTTCTTCTTCTTGGAGTTGAACGCGTTGGCCATGTGATACCTTGTACGATGAACATGAAATTCTTTATGTGATAAGCATACAACTTCAATACATTTTTAACGATACGAGTTCTTATATGCTAAAGCATGAAATGCAACTATGCAATTGATTTGATAGTTTAAAAAGGCAATTACTTTGATATTATAAGCATGTGATTGCTTTGATGTTTAACATACAATTTATTGAGTATTTAACATGCAAGTTATTTGATTTTTAACCTACGCGAGTTATTTGAAATATAAACCGTGCTAATTATTTGATAGACAAACCATACAACTTCTTTATAATTCAAACTATAATACTTGTTTGAAATCATTAACCCTTCGAGTTATTTCATGCCTAGGATATCCAAGTATAACAAAACAACATATCAAAGTATAACAAAACAACATATCCAAACCCTAGAAAATATGACTTTAGAAACAGACAATATATAAAAATATATATTCAAAAACTTTAATCTCAATGTACTTAAGATCCACTTACATTTTCACGATCTTTTGCCTCATTTAGAGTAGATTCTTTTGTTACCACTTCATGTTCAGTTGGTACCACTTCTGTAGTTTTTGCCTCCCATAGTTGTGGTAACAATGGGGTAGTTTCTATCTCCTTTATAGGAGACTGATTTGTACCCATTATTTATTCAGGTGGTACCACGGTTGAAACGTCTGCCTCATTTTCAGGTGGTATTAATGATGTAGTTTTTGTGTCCTTTTAAGGAGACTGATTTGTACCCACTGTTCAGGTGGTACCACTGCTGTAGTGTATGCCTCCTTTTCAGGTGGTATCATTAATGAATTTCCTCTCTATGGGTCAGTTGGTACCAACGTTATAGTTTTTGTCTTCTTAAGAGGTGATTCAATTGTACCAACTACATGTTCAGTTAGTACTGGTGGGAAATATAGGTGGACCAGTGGTTCTTTTGGGACTCATTCTTCAACTTGTGCGCTTAGTGTTGCTGTGTCAGAGCTTCCCAGTGAACAAAAAGATACATACAATATTTTTTTCAAGATCTTGTTTTTCAGCATAAATTGTTTTTCAAGGTTTTGTTGTTCAAACTCTGCACATAACTCAGCTAACTCTTTTTGTAGCTATTCAATTTGTCACACAATACCAGACATATTAGTATGAGACGTGTGAGGATGAAACAAGCTATAGCGGAATGTATGCATTTCTCTTTATTTTTTGTTCCACTCTCAACAGAGCTCATGTATACATTTCTCTTTGTTTGTGGTGGTATTTTGCTTGTTTTTATGGCCACAATTATAGTCATGTTCGTAGGCCTTTCATCTGGTACAACCGTTACAGCTTCTAGGTTCCCACTAGCTTCCCTGCATCCAAATGATGTTCTTTCAGCTCTGTCAACATCAGCTTAGCCTCCAAAACCTATCCAACAAAGAACAGCCCAGTCAAATATTTGTCATTAGGAATCTTATTGGTTTCTTACAGACCGTGTGATTTTTTTAGTTTCTCAACATTAGAGTTCTATGATACTACAATTAAGCGAGTTATATTATACAACAACTATGCGAGTTCTATGATACTAAAACAATACTAGTTTATTTCATTTCCTAACTATGAGAGTTTTATACACACCATGCGATGATGTCGCAATAAACAACGTAATAAAGATTATTTGATACCTCATCATCTTCTAGCATATAGACTTTTTCAATCATCTCTATAGTTGATGGTTTGGACTCTAATCCCTACCATCTGTAGCATCGTGGGATCATGTCCGGCTTGGCAAGTGCTTGCGCAATGGTTGTGTCACTGTGTGCTCCATGATGAAGGGCTGCATCATAAAATTTATTAGCATCATGACATCTTTATTAAACTTATATTTTATAACGTAAAATAATTATTACGAATAAAAGTGCAACGCACCCGATGACTTTATCGGGTTTTCCGGCAGCAACACAAGCTCTATTTGACCCAAGAAGCTTATATAATATTGCTACAGATAAATTATAGTTGTTTACTTTAATAACTTTTTCGACACAATATACTGCTGTCCAACTCAATATATCTATTGATACTAAGTAGAACAGGGTAGAGCAAAGAAACAAGATCAATAATCGAGCAATATCATTCATATCATTCTCTTTATAGTCCCTCATGGCTTTGACTATACCTTTTTATAAAACATTGCACACCATGAAACTTCAATGTTAATTACCATACTAGATTAGTGCAACTAAAATCCTACTTATAACAGACCTTATATACAAATGTACATTTATCATAACATTTATCATAACATTTGATACAGATTTGTTATTTATGGACTGATTTTACTGGAAATTCCATCAAGGAAGTATGTTTGCATGATCTTGGAATCCGTTTTGGTACCATCTTCGAATCGAGTTAAGAATCCTCACGCGTTGGTTAAAGGCATTTCCTCGGTGTCGTGTTTATGCCTGAAAACAATCTTTATATCATTGGTCGTTACCTTGACCAGTTTTGACCTGATTCAGAAAGCGTTTTCCTCAACCAAAAATGTCTTTATATTCTCCTCAATAAGCTAATAAATTTTTTTCATCAAGAAATTTTGGTTGCGAAGGTCAAATGTGTCTTTTAAAAATGTATAAAATGGTGTGTCTTTTGCAGCTTCAATGTGTTCAGATTTGATGATATTTATTTTCATCTGATTTAGGATGCTCACTAATCCTGATCTATAGAAACATGCTTCCAGAGACATTTCCTACAAAAACATGAATCAACACAAGTTGATTAAAGAGAAAATAAACATGCTCCTTATTTGAAACTGGTCAACCATGCTACTTATTTAGAAATTATAGAGATGCGATTTTGTAAAAAAATTAACCATACTACTTCTTTGGAAAATCAACCATGCTACTTCTTTAAAAACATAAACATGCGAGTTTATAAGAATTCAGAATGCACAAGAGCAACCATGCGATATATTTGAACTACAACAAGATGCCCTACCACAATACAACCGTGCGACTTCTTCCTACCAGAGCTAAACAAGATGCGAGATTAATGTGTTTTTAATGGTTGAATATGTGAGATTAGTGTTACTTTCACATGCACGTTGACAGAAAATCGGAAATTGAGTCACAAAGGACTAAACCCAGAAACAACACAATACACTACAACCTAGAAACAACACAACACATTAAAATGTAACACAATATATGCACGTAAGAACCCTAGGAAGTACCCCGAAACAATATTTCTACCACAACCATAAGCTAACAGTGGTCGACGATATACCTGATAATAATAATATGATTTTAACGAAGAACTCAGTTGGAATGAACCACCAAAATTAATTTTAAATACAGTACAAACCTACAAATGCCGAAGCTAGGTGATGGTGAAGCGAGAAAATACTGTGAAATTTCTGTATTATTACGATCGATACATATAGGGTTCTTTGGAGGTATGAATGGTGACTGAGTCGAATATGTATTCCTGGGTAATAAAGAACGACCATCGATGTGTTGATTGCTTCGTCGAAGTGAGAAACCGTCAGAGAAGGTTTCGTCGGAGGTAGAAAGATAAGTAACTGATTTTATAGTTCGTGGGTTTACTTTGTGTGTTTCCTAGGTTTAGTGCTTTTACTGGATTTAGTGAGTTTGAGAGGAAGTGAGTACAATATTCTTTATCACTACTAAGCATCTATTTTCTGGGCAGAAAAATGGATATTTTTTTATCTTCAATAATAAAAATTGTGTAAAAGCATTATAAATCCAAAAGGAAATTGTTGTTTGGAAACAAATTCATGGAACCCATTCATGATTGAGCAAAATATATAATTGCTACTTTCTATTTTTACTCCCTTTATAAATCCCACCACCCACTCACTTCTTCCATATCAAGAATTTTGTTATGATTTCTCTCTCGAATTTAAAAAAAAAGGTCTAGAGTAGATTTTCTAGAATCTCTCAAACATTGTGCTTCCAAACAAGAAGTAAGCATCAAGAAACACTAAAAAAACTTTTTTGTGTTAAGAAAAGAACAAAAAGAGCAAACCGCTAGAGTACCATCTTTTCAATCAGTACCACAATTCTTTTACTCATATTACTTGTCTGGTTCAGTCTCCACCCTGTGAAACCTCAGTTTTCACTCGAATAATAGTGGTTGACGATATACCTAATAACAATCTGATTTTAACTAAAAATGTAGTTGTAATGAACCACCAAAATACACGAGTAACCGAAAAGAATTATACAAAATATATACTTCTAATAATTTTAATAGTGCAATCCTATTCAAAGCAACTTGAAAATCTGCAAATTTCATATTAGACCACAAACAAAATAACAAAAGCTTATGTAAAGATTCCCATAGGTAAATACCAAAAATTGCTTCTTCTAATGAACTCTATCATTGTCTCTTCAATATCATTTTACTACAAAAAAAAAGCTTTGCCTTCGCTCCTAAGCATCTTGTTTCTGGCCAAAAAATGTATGTCCCCTTATCTAATAATATAGATTATGTAAAGGTATTATACATCTAAAAGGAAATTGTTGTTTTTGGAACAAATTCATGGAACCCATTCAACGACTCAGATAACTTCGCAGAGTAGCTTTGAAAAATAACGACTTCGTGGAGTACAAATGGTTTTTTTAGCAATTTCGTAAAACTTATTACACGATCAATTCTAAGATGTTTGGTATGGATTGATTCTTAAACCGTGTAGTTAGTTATGGATTAATGTGTTATAGTATTCCCATGATCCGTGCAAATTTTGCACAAATTTTAACAGATTTCGTGTAAATTTAACACGAATGTAGAATAAATATAGCACAAGTTTAGCACAAATATAACACAAATTTCTTACAAATTTCTTTATTATTACAGAGCATCTATTTGATGGGCTAGAAATTATATATCTTTTTATCTTCAATAATGTAAATTTGCTTCTATTTTCTTATATTTAACGGAAAACTTAAATGGAAGGTCGGGACTTGGATTTCAGGTTGGTACCGGTTTGATGTTTACTTTTATGCTACTTTGGACTCCGGACTACCTGGTTAGACTGGTGTATTAGGTGCAAGATAAGGAAGCCATTGCTCAACTAGTGTTTGAGTACGTCAAAGAATTGCTCAACTAGTGTTTGAGTACGTCGAAGTGAGAAACCGTCGGAGGAGGTTTCGCCGGAGGTAGACGGATAAGTAACTGATTTTATAGTTCTTGGGTTTAGTTTGTGTGTTTCCTGGGTTTAGTGCTTTTACTGGATTTAGTGAGTTTGAGAGGAAGTGAGTACAATTTTCTTTATCACTACTAAGGATCTATTTTCTGGGCAGAAAATGCATACCTTTTTATCTTCAATAATATAAATTGTGTAAAAGCATTATAAATCCAAAAGGAAATTGTTGTTTGGGAACAAATTAATGGAACCCATTCAATGACTTATCAGTTACCAGAATTTAGAATATCCTATGAATTTCAATCGAAGACATAACATTTTTCTTATACATGTATTATTTTAATAACATTTTTTTAAATACATTTGTAAAGCATCATAAAAAAATATAACAGTTTCTGTAATGGTCATACTCCAAAAAAACAAAACTTTTAGCATAATTTCTTTTAATTGTAGATCAAAAGTTTACATTTTATAACGATTTATGAGTCAATAACATGATTGAGCAAAATAAATAATTGCTACTTTCTATTTTCATTCCCTTTATAAATCCCACCACCCCTCTCACTTCTTCCATATCAAGACTTTTGTTCTCCTTTCTCTCTCTAATTTTTTAAAAAAAATATCTAGACTAAATTTTCTGGAATCTCAAGAATATCCCAAATATTGTGCTTCCAAAGAAGGAGTAAGCATCAAGAAACATTAAAAAACATTTTTTGTACCATATTTTCAATCACTACCGCAATTCTTTTACTCATATTACTTGTTTGGTTCACTCTCCACCCCGTGAAACCTCAGTTCTCCCTCGAAAAATAGTGGTCGATGGTATACCTAACAACAATATGATTTTAACTAAAAATGTAGTTGTAATGAACCACCAAAATACACTAGTAACCGAAAAGAATTATACAAAATATACACTTCTAATAATTTTAATAGTATAGTCCTATTCAAAGCAACTTGAAAATCAGCAAATTTCATATTAGACCACAAACAAAATAACAAAAGCTTATGTAAAGATTCACATATGTAAATACCAACAATTTCTTCTTCCAATGAACTCTATCCTTATCTCTTCAATATCATTTTACTACAAAAAAGCTCTGCCTTCGCTCCTAAGCATCTTGTTTCTAGCTAGAAAATGTATATCACCTTATCTAATAATATAGATTATGTAAAAGTATTAGAAATCCAAAAGGAAATTGTTGTTTTTAGAATAAATTCATGGAACCCATTCAACGACTTAGACAAATTCGCAGAGTAGCTTTGAAAAATAACAATATCGTGGAGTACAAATGGTTTTTTTTTGCAATTTTGTAAAACTTATTACACGATCAATTCTAAGATGTTTGGTATGGATTCATTCTTAAACCATGTAGTTAGTTATGGATTAATGTGTTATAGTATTCCCATGATCAGTGCAAATTTTGCACAAATTTTAACAGATTTCGTGTAAATTTAACACGAATGTAGAATAAATATAACACAAGTTTAGCACAAATATAGCACAAATTTCTTTATCATTACTGAGCCTCTGGACTAGAAATTATATATCTTTTTATCTTCAATAATGTAAATTTGCTTCTATTTTCTTATATTGAACGTAAAACTAAAATGGAAGGTCGGGACTTGGATTTCAGGTTGGTACCGGTTTGATGTTTACTTTTATGCTACTTTGGACTCCGGACCACCTGGTTGGAGTGGTGTATTAGGTGCAAGACAAGGAAGCCATTGCTCAACTAGTGTTTGAGTACATCAAAGAATTCCTCATTTAGTGTTTGAGTACGTCGAAGTGAGAAACCGTCGGAGGAGGTTTCAGATAAGTAACTGATTTTATAGTTCTTGGGTTTAGTTTGTGTGTTTCTTGGGTTTAGTGCTTTTACTGGATTTAGTGAGTTTGAGAGGAAGAGAGTACAATTTTCTTTATCACTACTAAGGATCTATTTTCTGGGTAGAAAATGCATATATTTTTATCTTCAATTATATAAATTGTGTAAAAGCATTATAAATCCAAAAGGAAATTATTGTTTGGGAACAAATTCATGGAACCCATTCAATGACTTATCAGTTACCAGAATTTAGAATATCCCATGCATTTCAATCGAAGACGTAACATTTTTCTTATACATGTATTATTTTAATAACATTTTTTAAATACATCTGTAAAGCATCCTAAAAAAATATAATAGTTTCTTTAATGGTCATACTCTAAAAAAACAAAACTTTTAGCATAATTGCTTTTAATTGTAGATCAAAAGTTTACATTTTATAACGATTTATGAGTCAATAACATGATTGAGCAAAATAAATAATTGCTACTTTCTATTTTCATTCCCTTTATAAATCCCACCACCCCTCTCAATTCTTCCATATCAAGACTTCTCTTCTCCTTTCTCTCTCTAATATTAAAAAAAAATATCTAGACTAGATTTTCTAGAATCTAAAGAATCTCCCAAACATTGTGCTTCCAAACAAGGAGTAAGCATCAAGAAACATTAAAAAACATTTTTTGTACCATATTTTCAATCACTACAACAATTCTTTTACTCATATTACTTGTTTGGCTCGCTCTCCACCCCGAGAAACCTCAGTTCTCCGTCGAACCATCAAACCTCACCCAATTCAATCTCACCGCACCTCAGCTACTCAACTCGTCAGTCAGTCTCACCTTAACTGTCAACAATCCAAACAAAAAAGTAAGTATATACTATGATGACCTATATGCTTACGCAGCTTATAATGGCGAACGGATAACAGCTGATTATTCCATTCCTCCTTTGTACCAAGATCACGAAGAGAAGAACAACTTAAGCACATTGGTTTGAATAACTTTGAAAAAAACGATTTCGTGGAGTCAAAATGTTTTTTAGCAATTTCACAAAAAATATTACACGACCAATTCTGAGATGTTTAGAAGGTGGTATAGTATATTTTAAAGTCGATGGATTACATATAAAAAAATAGCCGAGAGACCATGTCAACGTATATGACATGTTTACCAGTTGATCATGCAATTATATATTTCATGTGCTCATCACTTATTTAACTAATGTTTATATTTAAACCATATATTTTGGTATGGATTAATGCTTAAACCATATAGTTAGGCATAGATTAACGTCTTACACTATTCCCATGATCCGTGCAAATTTTGCACAAATTTTAACAGGTTTCGTGTAAATTTAACACGAATGTACAATAAATATAGCACAAATTACTTACAATTTTATTTATCACTACTAAGCATCTATTTTATGGGCATACAATGCATATCTTTTTATCTTCAATAATGTAGATTATGTAAAAGCATTATAAATCCAAAAAGATATTGTTTTTTAGAAACAAATTCATGGAACCCATTCAATGACTTAACAGATACCATAATTTAGAATATCCCATATATTTCCAATGAAGACATAACATTTTTCTTATACATGTATTATTTTAATAACATTTTTTAAATATATCTGTAAAGCATCCCAAAAAAATAAACTTGTTTGTACCATCTCTTCAATCACTACCACAATTCTTTTACTAATATTACTTGTTTGGCTCGCTCTCCACCCCGAGAAACCTCAGTTCTCCGTCAAACCATCAAACCTCACCCAATTCAATCTCACCGCACCTCAGCTACTCAACTCGTCAGTCAGTCTCACCTTAACTGTCAACAATCCAAACAAAAAAGTAAGTATATACTATGATGACCTATATGCTTACGCAGCTTATAATGGCGAACGGATAACAGCTGATTCTTCCATTCCTCCTTTGTACCAAGATCACGAAGAGAAGAACAACTTAAGCGCGTATCTGATTGGCAATGGCTTACCTGTGGGTCCCTTTTTTGGTAATGAAGTTCGACGTGATCAGGCAGCTGGGAACTGAATAACTTTGAAAAAAACGATTTCGTGGAGTCAAAATGTTTTTTAGCAATTTCACAAAAAATATTACACGACCAATTCTGAGATGTTTAGAAGGTGGTATAGTATATTTTAAAGTCGATGGATTACATATAAAAAAATAGCCGAGAGACCATGTCAACGTATATGACATGTTTACCAGTTGATCATGCAATTATATATTTCATGTGCTCATCACTTATTTAACTAATGTTTATATTTAAACCATATATTTTGGTATGGATTAATGCTTAAACCATATAGTTAGGCATAGATTAACGTCTTACACTATTCCCATGATCCGTGCAAATTTTGCACAAATTTTAACAGGTTTCGTGTAAATTTAACACGAATGTACAATAAATATAGCACAAATTACTTACAATTTTATTTATCACTACTAAGCATCTATTTTATGGGCATACAATGCATATCTTTTTATCTTCAATAATGTAGATTATGTAAAAGCATTATAAATCCAAAAAGATATTGTTTTTTAGAAACAAATTCATGGAACCCATTCAATGACTTATCAGATACCAGAATTTAGAATATCCCATATATTTCAAATGAAGACATAACATTTTTCTTATACATGTATTATTTTAATAACATTTTTTAAATATATCTATAAAGCATCCCAAAAAAATATAGCAGTTTCTGTAATGGTCATGCTGCAAAAAAAACTTTTAGTAATTTCTTTTAACTGTAGAAAAGAGTTTACATTTTATAACGATTTATGAGTCAATAGCTGATTGAGAAAAATAAATAATTGCTACTTTCTATTTTCTTTCCCTTTATGAATCCCACCACATCTCTCACTTCATCCATATCAAGACTTTTGTTCTCTCTCTAATTTACAAAAAAAATGTCTAAACTAGATTTTCTAGAATCTCAAGAATCTCCCAAGCATTGTGCTTCCAAACATGGAATAAGCATCAAGAAAAGCTACAAGAAACTTGTTTGTACCATCTCTTCAATCACTACCACAATTCTTTTACTCATATTACTTGTTTGGCTCACTCTCCACCCCGAGAAACCTCAGTTCTCCGTCGAACCATCAAACCTCACCCAATTCAATCTCACCGCACCTCAGCTACTCAACTCGTCAGTCAGTCTCACCTTAACTGTCAACAATCCAAACAAAAAAGTAAGTATATACTATGATGACCTATATGCTTACGCAGCTTATAATGGCGAACGGATAACAGCTGATTCTTCCATTCCTCCTTTGTACCAAGATCACGAAGAGAAGAACAACTTAAGCGCGTATCTGATTGGCAATGGCTTACCTGTGGGTCCCTTTTTTGGTAATGAAGTTCGACGTGATCAGGCAGCTGGGGAACTGAATAACTTTGAAAAAAACGATTTCGTGGAGTCAAAATGTTTTTTTAGCGATTTCACAAAAAATATTACACGACCAATTCTGAGATGTTTAGAAGGTGGTATAGTATATTTTAAAGTCGATGGATTACATATAAAAAAATAGCCGAGAGACCATGTCAACGTATATGACATGTTTACCAGTTGATCATGCAATTATATATTTCATGTGCTCATCACTTATTTAACTAATGTTTATATTTAAACCATATATTTTGGTATAAATTAATGCTTAAACCATATAGTTAGGCATAGATTAACGTCTTACACTATTCCCATGATCCGTGCAAATTTTGCACAAATTTTAACAGGTTTCGTGTAAATTTAACACGAATGTACAATAAATATAGCACAAATTACTTACAATTTTATTTATCACTACTAAGCATCTATTTTATGGGCATACAATGCATATCTTTTTATCTTCAATAATGTAGATTATGTAAAAGCATTATAAATCCAAAAAGATATTGTTTTTTAGAAACAAATTCATGGAACCCATTCAATGACTTATCGGATACCAGAATTTAGAATATCCCATATATTTCAAATGAAGACATAACATTTTTCTTATACATGTATTATTTTAATAACATTTTTAAAATATATTTGTAAAGCATCCCAAAAAAATATAGCAGTTTCTGTAATGGTCATGCTGCAAAAAAAACTTTTAGTAATTTCTTTTAACTGTAGAAAAGAGTTTACATTTTATAACGATTTATGAGTCAATAGCTGATTGAGAAAAATAAATAATTGCTACTTTCTATTTTCTTTCCCTTTATAAATCCCACCACATCTCTCACTTCATCCATATCAAGACTTTTGTTCTCTCTCTAATTTACAAAAAAAAATGTCTAAACTAGATTTTCTAGAATCTCCCAAGCATTGTGCTTCCAAACAAGGAATAAGCATCAAGAAAAGCTACAAGAAACTTGTTTGTACCATCTCTTCAATCACTACCACAATTCTTTTACTCATATTACTTGTTTGGCTCACTCTCCACCCCGAGAAACCTCAGTTCTCCGTCGAACCATCAAACCTCACCCAATTCAATATCACCGCACCTCAGCTACTCAACTCGTCAGTCAGTCTCACCTTAACTGTCAACAATCCAAACAAAAAAGTAAGTATATACTATGATGACCTATATGCTTACGCAGCTTATAATGGCGAACGGATAACAGCTGATTCTTCCATTCCTCCTTTGTACCAAGATCACGAAGAGAAGAACAACTTAAGCGCGTATCTGATTGTCAATGGCTTACCTGTGGGTCCCTTTTTTGGTAATGAAGTTCGACGTGATAAGGCAGCTGGGGAACTGAATAACTTTGAAAAAAACGATTTCGTGGAGTCAAAATGTTTTTTAGCGATTTCACAAAAAATATTACACGACCAATTCTGAGATGTTTAGAAGGTGGTATAGTATATTTTAAAGTCGATGGATTACATATAAAAAAATAGCCGAGAGACCATGTCAACGTATATGACATGTTTACCAGTTGATCATACAATTATATATTTCATGTGGTCATCACTTATTTAACTAATGTTTATATTTAAACCATATATTTTGGTATGGATTAATGCTTAAACCATATAGTTAGGCATAGATTAACGTCTTACACTATTCCCATGATCCGTGCAAATTTTGCACAAATTTTAACAGGTTTCGTGTAAATTTAACACGAATGTACAATAAATATAGCACGAGTTTAGCACAATTATAGCACAAATTACTTACAATTTTATTTATCACTACTAAGCATCTATTTTATGGGCATACAATGCATATCTTTTTATCTTCAATAATGTAGATTATGTAAAAGCATTATAAATCCAAAAAGATATTGTTTTTTAGAAACAAATTCATGGAACCCATTCAATGACTTATCAGATACCAGAATTTAGAATATCCCATATATTTCAAATGAAGACATAACATTTTTCTTATACATGTATTATTTTAATAACATTTTTTAAATATATCTGTAAAGCATCCCAAAAAAATATAGCAGTTTCTGTAATGGTCATGCTGCAAAAAAAACTTTTAGTAATTTCTTTTAACTGTAGAAAAGAGTTTACATTTTATAACGATTTATGAGTCAATAGCTGA
The DNA here is from genome assembly GCA_036936605.1 of Limnanthes douglasii subsp. nivea. Taxonomy (NCBI): domain Eukaryota; kingdom Viridiplantae; phylum Streptophyta; class Magnoliopsida; order Brassicales; family Limnanthaceae; genus Limnanthes; species Limnanthes douglasii. The sequence continues at coordinate 83,625,809 of JAUPFV010000003.1, forward strand.
TTGAGAAAAATAAATAATTGCTACTTTCTATTTTCTTTCCCTTTATGAATCCCACCACATCTCTCACTTCATCCATATCAAGACTTTTGTTCTCTCTCTAATTTACAAAAAAAATGTCTAAACTAGATTTTCTAGAATCTCAAGAATCTCCCAAGCATTGTGCTTCCAAACAAGGAATAAGCATCAAGAAAAGCTACAAGAAACTTGTTTGTACCATCTCTTCAATCACTACCACAATTCTTTTACTCATATTACTTGTTTGGCTCACTCTCCACCCCGAGAAACCTCAGTTCTCCGTCGAACCATCAAACCTCACCCAATTCAATCTCACCGCACCTCAGCTACTCAACTCGTCAGTCAGTCTCACCTTAACTGTCAACAATCCAAACAAAAAAGTAAGTATATACTATGATGACCTATATGCTTACGCAGCTTATAATGGCGAACGGATAACTGCTGATTCTTCCATTCCTCCTTTGTACCAAGATCACGAAGAGAAGAACAAGTTAAGCGCGTATCTGATTGGCAATGACTTACCTGTGGGTCCCTTTTTTGGTAATGAAGTTCGACGTGATCAGGCAGTTGGGGAACTGAATAACTTTGAAAAAAACGATTTCGTGGAGTCAAAATGTTTTTTAGCGATTTCACAAAAAATATTACACGACCAATTATGAGATGTTTAGAAGGTGGTATAGTATATTTTAAAGTCGATGGATTACATATAAAAAAAATAGTCGAGAGACCATGTCAACGTATATGACATGTTTACCAGTTGATCATGCAATTATATATTTCATGTGCTCATCACTTATTTAACTAATGTTTATATTTAAACCATATATTTTGGTATGGATTAATGCTTAAACCATATAGTTAGGCATAGATTAACGTCTTACACTATTCCCATGATCCGTGCAATTTTTGCACAAATTTTAACAGGTTTCGTGTAAATTTAACACGAATGTACAATAAATATAGCACAAATTACTTACAATTTTATTTATCACTACTAAGCATCTATTTTATGGGCATACAATGCATATATTTTTATCTTCAATAATGTAGATTATGTAAAAGCATTATAAATCCAAAAAGATATTGTTTTTTAGAAACAAATTCATGGAACCCATTCAATGACTTATTAGATACCAGAATTTAGAATATCCCATATATTTCAAATGAAGACATAACATTTTTCTTATACATGTATTATTTTAATAACATTTTTTAAATATATCTGTAAAGCATCCCAAAAAAATATAGCAGTTTCTGTAATGGTCATGCTGCAAAAAAAACTTTTAGTAATTTCTTTTAACTGTAGAAAAGAGTTTACATTTTATAACGATTTATGAGTCAATAACTGATTGAGAAAAATAAATAATTGCTACTTTCTATTTTCTTTCCCTTTATAAATCCCACCACATCTCTCACTTCATCCATATCAAGACTTTTGTTCTCTCTCTAATTTACAAAAAAAAATGTCTAAACTAGATTTTCTAGAATCTCAAGAATCTCCCAAGCATTGTGCTTCCAAACAAGGAATAAGCATCAAGAAAAGCTACAAGAAACTTGTTTGTACCATCTCTTCAATCACTACCACAATTCTTTTACTCATATTACTTGTTTGGCTCACTCTCCACCCCGAGAAACCTCAGTTCTCCGTCGAACCATCAAACCTCACCCAATTCAATCTCACCGCACCTCAGCTACTCAACTCGTCAGTCAGTCTCACCTTAACTGTCAACAATCCAAACAAAAAAGTAAGTATATACTATGATGACCTATATGCTTACGCAGCTTATAATGGCGAACGGATAACAGCTGATTCTTCCATTCCTCCTTTGTACCAAGATCACGAAGAGAAGAACAACTTAAGCGCGTATCTGATTGGCAATGGCTTACCTGTGGGTCCCTTTTTTGGTAATGAAGTTCGACGTGATCAGGCAGCTGGGGAACTGAATAACTTTGAAAAAAACGATTTCGTAGAGTCAAAATGTTTTTTAGCAATTTCACAAAAAATATTACACGACCAATTCTGAGATGTTTAGAAGGTGGTATAGTATATTTTAAAGTCGATGGATTACATATAAAAAAATAGCCGAGAGACCATGTCAACGTATATGACATGTTTACCAGTTGATCATGCAATTATATATTTCATGTGCTCATCACTTATTTAACTAATGTTTATATTTAAACCATATATTTTGGTATGGATTAATGCTTAAACCATATAGTTAGGCATAGATTAACGTCTTACACTATTCCCATGATCCGTGCAAATTTTGCACAAATTTTAACAGGTTTCGTGTAAATTTAACACGAATGTACAATAAATATAGCACAAATTACTTACAATTTTATTTATCACTACTAAGCATCTATTTTATGGGCATACAATGCATATCTTTTTATCTTCAATAATGTAGATTATGTAAAAGGATTATAAATCCAAAAAGATATTGTTTTTTAGAAACAAATTCATGGAACCCATTCAATGACTTATCAGATACCATAATTTAGAATATCCCATATATTTCAAATGAAGACATAACATTTTTATTATACATGTATTATTTTAATAACATTTTTTAAATATATCTGTAAAGCATCCCAAAAAAATATAGCAGTTTCTGTAATGGTCATGCTGCAAAAAAAACTTTTAGTAATTTCTTTTAACTGTAGAAAAGAGTTTACATTTTATAACGATTTATGAGTCAATAGCTGATTGAGAAAAATAAATAATTGCTGCTTTCTATTTTCTTTCCCTTTATAAATCCCACCACATCTCTCACTTCATCCATATCAAGACTTTTGTTCTCTCTCTAATTTACAAAAAAAAATGTCTAAACTAGATTTTCTAGAATCTCAAGAATCTCCCAAGCATTGTGCTTCCAAACAAGGAATAAGCATCAAGAAAAGCTACAAGAAACTTGTTTGTACCATCTCTTCAATCACTACCACAATTCTTTTACTCATATTACTTGTTTGGCTCACTCTCCACCCCGAGAAACCTCAGTTCTCCGTCGAACCATCAAACCTCACCCAATTCAATCTCACCGCACCTCAGCTACTCAACTCGTCAGTCAGTCTCACCTTAACTGTCAACAATCCAAACAAAAAAGTAAGTATATACTATGATGACCTATATGCTTACGCAGCTTATAATGGCGAACGGATAACAGCTGATTCTTCCATTCCTCCTTTGTACCAAGATCACGAAGAGAAGAACAACTTAAGCGCGTATCTGATTGGCAATGGCTTACCTGTGGGTCCCTTTTTTGGTAATGAAGTTCGGCGTGATCAGGCAGCTGGGGAACGGAATAGCTTTGAAAAAAACGATTTCGTGGAGTCAAAATGTTTTTTTAGCGATTTCACAAAAAATATTACACGACCAATTCTGAGATGTTTAGAAGGTGGTATAGTATATTTCAAAGTCGATGGATTACATATAAAAAAATAGGCGAGAGACCATGTCAACGTATATGACATGTTTACCAGTTGATCATGCAATTATATATTTCATGTGCTCATCACTTATTTAACTAATGTTTATATTTAAACCATATATTTTGGTATGGATTAATGCTTAAACCATATAGTTAGGCATAGATTAACGTCTTACACTATTCCCATGATCCGTGCAAATTTTGCACAAATTTTAACAGGTTTCGTGTAAATTTAACACGAATGTACAATAAATATAGCACAAATTACTTACAATTTTATTTATCACTACTAAACATCTATTTTATGGGCATACAATGCATATCTTTTTATCTTCAATAATGTAGATTATGTAAAAGCATTATAAATCCAAAAAGATATTGTTTTTTAGAAACAAATTCATGAACCCATTCAATGACTTATCAGATACCAGAATTTAGAATATCCCATATATTTCAAATGAAGACATAACATTTTTCTTATACATGTATTATTTTAATAACATTTTTTAAATATATCTGTAAAGCATCCCAAAAAAATATAGCAGTTTCTGTAATGGTCATGCTGCAAAAAAAACTTTTAGTAATTTCTTTTAACTGTAGAAAAGATTTTACATTTTATAACGATTTATGAGTCAATAGCTGATTGAGAAAAATAAATAATTGCTACTTTCTATTTTCTTTCCCTTTATAAATCCCACCACATCTCTCACTTCATCCATATCAAGACTTTTGTTCTCTCTCTAATTTACAAAAAAAAATGTCTAAACTAGATTTTCTAGAATCTCAAGAATCTCCCAAGCATTGTGCTTCCAAACAAGGAATAAGCATCAAGAAAAGCTACAAGAAACTTGTTTGTACCATCTCTTCAATCACTACCACAATTCTTTTACTCATATTACTTGTTTGGCTCACTCTCCACCCCGAGAAACCTCAGTTCTCCGTCGAACCATCAAACCTCACCCAATTCAATCTCACCGCACCTCAGCTACTCAACTCGTCAGTCAGTCTCACCTTAACTGTCAACAATCCAAACAAAAAAGTAAGTATATACTATGATGACCTATATGCTTACGCAGCTTATAATGGCGAACGGATAACAGCTGATTCTTCCATTCCTCCTTTGTACCAAGATCACGAAGAGAAGAACAACTTAAGCGCGTATCTGATTGGCAATGGCTTACCTGTGGGTCCCTTTTTTGGTAATGAAGTTCGACGTGATCAAGCAGCTGGGGAACTGAATAACTTTGAAAAAAACGATTTCGTGGAGTCAAAATGTTTTTTAGCAATTTCACAAAAAATATTACACGACCAATTCTGAGATGTTTAGAAGGTGGTATAGTATATTTTAAAGTCGATGGATTACATATAAAAAAATAGCCGAGAGACCATGTCAACGTATATGACATGTTTACCAGTTGATCATGCAATTATATATTTCATGTGCTCATCACTTATTTAACTAATGTTTATATTTAAACCATATATTTTGGTATGGATTAATGCTTAAACCATATAGTTAGGCATAGATTAACGTCTTACACTATTCCCATGATCCGTGCAAATTTTGCACAAATTTTAACAGGTTTCGTGTAAATTTAACACGAATGTACAATAAATATAGCACAAATTACTTACAATTTTATTTATCACTACTAAACATCTATTTTATGGGCATACAATGCATATCTTTTTATCTTCAATAATGTAGATTATGTAAAAGCATTATAAATCCAAAAAGATATTGTTTTTTAGAAACAAATTCATGAACCCATTCAATGACTTATCAGATACCAGAATTTAGAATATCCCATATATTTCAAATGAAGACATAACATTTTTCTTATACATGTATTATTTTAATAACATTTTTTAAATATATCTGTAAAGCATCCCAAAAAATTATAGCAGTTTCTGTAATGGTCATGCTGCAAAAAAAAACTTTTAGTAATTTCTTTTAACTGTAGAAAAGATTTTACATTTTATAACGATTTATGAGTCAATAGCTGATTGAGAAAAATAAATAATTGCTACTTTCTATTTTCTTTCCCTTTATAAATCCCACCACATCTCTCACTTCATCCATATCAAGACTTTTGTTCTCTCTCTAATTTACAAAAAAAAATGTCTAAACTAGATTTTCTAGAATCTCAAGAATCTCCCAAGCATTGTGCTTCCAAACAAGGAATAAGCATCAAGAAAAGCTACAAGAAACTTGTTTGTACCATCTCTTCAATCACTACCACAATTCTTTTACTCATATTACTTGTTTGGCTCACTCTCCACCCCGAGAAACCTCAGTTCTCCGTCGAACCATCAAACCTCACCCAATTCAATCTCACCGCACCTCAGCTACTCAACTCGTCAGTCAGTCTCACCTTAACTGTCAACAATCCAAACAAAAAAGTAAGTATATACTATGATGACCTATATGCTTACGCAGCTTATAATGGCGAACGGATAACAGCTGATTCTTCCATTCCTCCTTTGTACCAAGATCACGAAGAGAAGAACAACTTAAGCGCGTATCTGATTGGCAATGGCTTACCTGTGGGTCCCTTTTTTGGTAATGAAGTTCGACGTGATCAGGCAGCTGGGAACTGAATAACTTTGAAAAAAACGATTTCGTGGAGTCAAAATGTTTTTTAGCAATTTCACAAAAAATATTACACGACCAATTCTGAGATGTTTAGAAGGTGGTATAGTATATTTTAAAGTCGATGGATTACATATAAAAAAATAGCCGAGAGACCATGTCAACGTATATGACATGTTTACCAGTTGATCATGCAATTATATATTTCATGTGCTCATCACTTATTTAACTAATGTTTATATTTAAACCATATATTTTGGTATGGATTAATGCTTAAACCATATAGTTAGGCATAGATTAACGTCTTACACTATTCCCATGATCCGTGCAAATTTTGCACAAATTTTAACAGGTTTCGTGTAAATTTAACACGAATGTACAATAAATATAGCACGAGTTTAGCACAATTATAGCACAAATTACTTACAATTTTATTTATCACTACTAAGCATCTATTTTATGGGCATACAATGCATATCTTTCTATCTTCAATAATGTAGATTATGTAAAAGCATTATAAATCCAAAAAGATATTGTTTTTTAGAAACAAATTCATGGAACCCATTCAATGACTTAACAGATACCATAATTTAGAATATCCCATATATTTCAAATGAAGACATAACATTTTTCTTATACATGTATTATTTTAATAACATTTTTTAAATATATCTGTAAAGCATCCCAAAAAAATAAACTTGTTTGTACCATCTCTTCAATCACTACCACAATTCTTTTACTAATATTACTTGTTTGGCTCGCTCTCCACCCCGAGAAACCTCAGTTCTCCGTCAAACCATCAAACCTCACCCAATTCAATCTCACCGCACCTCAGCTACTCAACTCGTCAGTCAGTCTCACCTTAACTGTCAACAATCCAAACAAAAAAGTAAGTATATACTATGATGACCTATATGCTTACGCAGCTTATAATGGCGAACGGATAACAGCTGATTCTTCCATTCCTCCTTTGTACCAAGATCACGAAGAGAAGACCAACTTAAGCGCGTATCTGATTGGCAATGGCTTACCTGTGGGTCCCTTTTTTGGTAATGAAGTTCGACGTGATCAGGCAGCTGGGAACTGAATAACTTTGAAAAAAACGATTTCGTGGAGTCAAAATGTTTTTTAGCAATTTCACAAAAAATATTACACGACCAATTCTGAGATGTTTAGAAGGTGGTATAGTATATTTTAAAGTCGATGGATTACATATAAAAAAATAGCCGAGAGACCATGTCAACGTATATGACATGTTTACCAGTTGATCATGCAATTATATATTTCATGTGCTCATCACTTATTTAACTAATGTTTATATTTAAACCATATATTTTGGTATGGATTAATGCTTAAACCATATAGTTAGGCATAGATTAACGTCTTACACTATTCCCATGATCCGTGCAAATTTTGCACAAATTTTAACAGGTTTCGTGTAAATTTAACACGAATGTACAATAAATATAGCACGAGTTTAGCACAATTATAGCACAAATTACTTACAATTTTATTTATCACTACTAAGCATCTATTTTATGGGCATACAATGCATATCTTTCTATCTTCAATAATGTAGATTATGTAAAAGCATTATAAATCCAAAAAGATATTGTTTTTTAGAAACAAATTCATGGAACCCATTCAATGACTTATCGGATACCAGAATTTAGAATATCCCATATATTTCAAATGAAGACATAACATTTTTCTTATACATGTATTATTTTAATAACATTTTTAAAATATATTTGTAAAGCATCCCAAAAAAATATAGCAGTTTCTGTAATGGTCATGCTGCAAAAAAAACTTTTAGTAATTTCTTTTAACTGTAGAAAAGAGTTTACATTTTATAACGATTTATGAGTCAATAGCTGATTGAGAAAAATAAATAATTGCTACTTTCTATTTTCTTTCCCTTTATAAATCCCACCACATCTCTCACTTCATCCATATCAAGACTTTTGTTCTCTCTCTAATTTACAAAAAAAAATGTCTAAACTAGATTTTCTAGAATCTCAAGAATCTCCCAAGCATTGTGCTTCCAAACAAGGAATAATCATCAAGAAAAGCTACAAGAAACTTGTTTGTACCATCTCTTCAATCACTACAACAATTCTTTTACTCATATTACTTGTTTGGCTCACTCTCCACCCCGAGAAACCTCAGTTCTCCGTCGAACCATCAAACCTCACCCAATTCAATCTCACCGCACCTCAGCTACTCAACTCGTCAGTTCAGTCTCACCTTAACTGTCAACAATCCAAACAAAAAAGTAAGTATATACTATGATGACCTATATGCTTACGCAGCTTATAATGGCGAACGGATAACAGCTGATTCTTCCATTCCTCCTTTGTACCAAGATCACGAAGAGAAGAACAACTTAAGCGCGTATCTGATTGGCAATGGCTTACCTGTGGGTCCCTTTTTTGGTAATGAAGTTCGACGTGATCAGGCAGCTGGGGAACTGAATAACTTTGAAAAAAACGATTTCGTGGAGTCAAAATGTTTTTTTAGCGATTTCACAAAAAATATTACACGACCAATTCTGAGATGTTTAGAAGGTGGTATAGTATATTTTAAAGTCGATGGATTACATATAAAAAAATAGCCGAGAGACCATGTCAACGTATATGACATGTTTACCAGTTGATCATGCAATTATATATTTCATGTGCTCATCACTTATTTAACTAATGTTTATATTTAAACCATATATTTTGGTATAAATTAATGCTTAAACCATATAGTTAGGCATAGATTAACGTCTTACACTATTCCCATGATCCGTGCAAATTTTGCACAAATTTTAACAGGTTTCGTGTAAATTTAACACGAATGTACAATAAATATAGCACAAATTACTTACAATTTTATTTATCACTACTAAGCATCTATTTTATGGGCATACAATGCATATCTTTCTATCTTCAATAATGTAGATTATGTAAAAGCATTATAAATCCAAAAAGATATTGTTTTTAGAAACAAATTCATGGAACCCATTCAATGACTTATCGGATACCAGAATTTAGAATATCCCATATATTTCAAATGAAGACATAACATTTTTCTTATACATGTATTATTTTAATAACATTTTTAAAATATATTTGTAAAGCATCCCAAAAAAATATAGCAGTTTCTGTAATGGTCATGCTGCAAAAAAAACTTTTAGTAATTTCTTTTAACTGTAGAAAAGAGTTTACATTTTATAACGATTTATGAGTCAATAGCTCATTGAGAAAAATAAATAATTGCTACTTTCTATTTTCTTTCCCTTTATAAATCCCACCACATCTCTCACTTCATCCATATCAAGACTTTTGTTCTCTCTCTAATTTACAAAAAAAAATGTCTAAACTAGATTTTCTAGAATCTCCCAAGCATTGTGCTTCCAAACAAGGAATAAGCATCAAGAAAAGCTACAAGAAACTTGTTTGTACCATCTCTTCAATCACTACCACAATTCTTTTACTCATATTACTTGTTTGGCTCACTCTCCACCCCGAGAAACCTCAGTTCTCCGTCGAACCATCAAACCTCACCCAATTCAATATCACCGCACCTCAGCTACTCAACTCGTCAGTCAGTCTCACCTTAACTGTCAACAATCCAAACAAAAAAGTAAGTATATACTATGATGACCTATATGCTTACGCAGCTTATAATGGCGAACGGATAACAGCTGATTCTTCCATTCCTCCTTTGTACCAAGATCACGAAGAGAAGAACAACTTAAGCGCGTATCTGATTGGCAATGGCTTACCTGTGGGTCCCTTTTTTGGTAATGAAGTTCGACGTGATCATGCAGCTGGGGAACTGAATAACTTTGAAAAAAACGATTTCGTGGAGTCAAAATGTTTTTTAGCGATTTCACAAAAAATATTACACGACCAATTCTGAGATGTTTAGAAGGTGGTATAGTATATTTTAAAGTCGATGGATTACATATAAAAAAATAGCCGAGAGACCATGTCAACGTATATGACATGTTTACCAGTTGATCATACAATTATATATTTCATGTGGTCATCACTTATTTAACTAATGTTTATATTTAAACCATATATTTTGGTATGGATTAATGCTTAAACCATATAGTTAGGCATAGATTAACGTCTTACACTATTCCCATGATCCGTGCAAATTTTGCACAAATTTTAACAGGTTTCGTGTAAATTTAACACGAATGTACAATAAATATAGCACGAGTTTAGCACAATTATAGCACAAATTACTTACAATTTTATTTATCACTACTAAGCATCTATTTTATGGGCATACAATGCATATCTTTTTATCTTCAATAATGTAGATTATGTAAAAGCATTATAAATCCAAAAAGATATTGTTTTTTAGAAACAAATTCATGGAACCCATTCAATGACTTATCAGATACCAGAATTTAGAATATCCCATATATTTCAAATGAAGACATAACATTTTTCTTATACATGTATTATTTTAATAACATTTTTTAAATATATCTGTAAAGCATCCCAAAAAAATATAGCAGTTTCTGTAATGGTCATGCTGCAAAAAAAACTTTTAGTAATTTCTTTTAACTGTAGAAAAGAGTTTACATTTTATAACGATTTATGAGTCAATAGCTGATTGAGAAAAATAAATAATTGCTACTTTCTATTTTCTTTCCCTTTATGAATCCCACCACATCTCTCACTTCATCCATATCAGGACTTTTGTTCTCTCTCTAATTTACAAAAAAAATGTCTAAACTAGATTTTCTAGAATCTCAAGAATCTCCCAAGCATTGTGCTTCCAAACAAGGAATAAGCATCAAGAAAAGCTACAAGAAACTTGTTTGTACCATCTCTTCAATCACTACCACAATTCTTTTACTCATATTACTTGTTTGGCTCACTCTCCACCCCGAGAAACCTCAGTTCTCCGTCGAACCATCAAACCTCACCCAATTCAATCTCACCGCACCTCAGCTACTCAACTCGTCAGTCAGTCTCACCTTAACTGTCAACAATCCAAACAAAAAAGTAAGTATATACTATGATGACCTATATGCTTACGCAGCTTATAATGGCGAACGGATAACAGCTGATTCTTCCATTCCTCCTTTGTACCAAGATCACGAAGAGAAGAACAAGTTAAGCGCGTATCTGATTGGCAATGACTTACCTGTGGGTCCCTTTTTTGGTAATGAAGTTCGACGTGATCAGGCAGCTGGGGAACTGAATAACTTTGAAAAAAACGATTTCGTGGAGTCAAAATGTTTTTTTAGCGATTTCACAAAAAATGTTACACGACCAATTCTGAGATGTTTAGAAGGTGGTATAGTATATTTTAAAGTCGATGGATTACATATAAAAAAAATAGTCGAGAGACCATGTCAACGTATATGACATGTTTACTAGTTGATCATGCAATTATATATTTCATGTGCTCATCACTTATTTAACTAATGTTTATATTTAAACCATATATTTTGGTATGGATTAATGCTTAAACCATATAGTTAGGCATAGATTAACGTCTTACACTATTCCCATGATCCGTGCAAATTTTGCACAAATTTTAACAGGTTTCGTGTAAATTTAACACGAATGTACAATAAATATAGCACAAATTACTTACAATTTTATTTATTACTACTAAGCATCTATTTTATGGGCATACAATGCATATATTTTTATCTTCAATAATGTAGATTATGTAAAAGCATTATAAATCCAAAAAGATATTGTTTTTTAGAAACAAATTCATGGAACCCATTCAATGACTTATTAGATACCAGAATTTAGAATATCCCATATATTTCAAATGAAGACATAACATTTTTCTTATACATGTATTATTTTAATAACATTTTTTAAATATATCTGTAAAGCATCCCAAAAAAATATAGCAGTTTCTGTAATGGTCATGCTGCAAAAAAAACTTTTAGTAATTTCTTTTAACTGTAGAAAAGAGTTTACATTTTATAACGATTTATGAGTCAATAATTGATTGAGAAAAATAAATAATTGCTACTTTCTATTTTCTTTCCCTTTATAAATCCCACCACATCTCTCACTTCATCCATATCAAGACTTTTGTTCTCTCTCTAATTTACAAAAAAAATGTCTAAACTAGATTTTCTAGAATCTCAAGAATCTCCCAAGCATTGTGCTTCCAAACAAGGAATAAGCATCAAGAAAAGCTACAAGAAACTTGTTTGTACCATCTCTTTAATCACTACCACAATTCTTTTACTCATATTACTTGTTTGGCTCACTCTCCACCCCGAGAAACCTTAGTTCTCCGTCGAACCATCAAACCTCACCCAATTCAATCTCACTGCACCTCAGCTACTCAACTCGTCAGTCAGTCTCACCTTAACTGTCAACAATCCAAACAAAAAAGTAAGTATATACTATGATGACCTATATGCTTACGCAGCTTATAATGGCGAACGGATAACAGCTGATTCTTCCATTCCTCCTTTGTACCAAGATCACGAAGAGAAGAACAACTTAAGCGCGTATCTGATTGGCAATGGCTTACCTGTGGGTCCCATTTTTGGTAATGAAGTTCGACGTGATCAGGCAGCTGGGGAACTGAATAACTTTGAAAAAACGATTTCGTGGAGTCAAAATGTTTTTTTAGCGATTTCACAAAAAATATTACACGACCAATTCTGAGATGTTTAGAAGGTGGTATAGTATATTTTAAAGTCGATGGATTACATATAAAAAAATAGCCGAGAGACCATGTCAACGTATATGACATGTTTACCAGTTGATCATGCAATTATATATTTCATGTGCTCATCACTTATTTAACTAATGTTTATATTTAAACCATATATTTTGGTATGGATTAATGCTTAAACCATATAGTTAGGCATAGATTAACGTCTTACACTATTCCCATGATCCGTGCAAATTTTGCACAAATTTTAACAGGTTTCGTGTAAATTTAACACGAATGTACAATAAATATAGCACAAATTACTTACAATTTTATTTATCACTACTAAGCATCTATTTTATGGGCATACAATGCATATCTTTTTATCTTCAATAATGTAGATTATGTAAAAGCATTATAAATCCAAAAAGATATTGTTTTTTAGAAACAAATTCATGGAACCCATTCAATGACTTATCAGATACCAGAATTTAGAATATCCCATATATTTCAAATGAAGACATAACATTTTTCTTATACATGTATTATTTTAATAACATTTTTTAAATATATCTGTAAAGCATCCCAAAAAAATATAGCAGTTTCTGTAATGGTCATGCTGCAAAAAAAACTTTTAGTAATTTCTTTTAACTGTAGAAAAGAGTTTACATTTTATAACGATTTATGAGTCAATAGCTGATTGAGAAAAATAAATAATTGCTACTTTCTATTTTCTTTCCCTTTATAAATCCCACCACATCTCTCACTTCATCCATATCAAGACTTTTGTTCTCTCTCTAATTTACAAAAAAAATGTCTAAACTAGATTTTCTAGAATCTCAAGAATCTCCCAAGCATTGTGCTTCCAAACAAGGAATAAGCATCAAGAAAAGCTACAAGAAACTTGTTTGTACCATCTCTTCAATCACTACCACAATTCTTTTACTCATATTACTTGTTTGGCTCACTCTCCACCCCGAGAAACCTCAGTTCTCCGTCGAACCATCAAACCTCACCCAATTCAATCTCACCGCACCTCAGCTACTCAACTCGTCAGTCAGTCTCACCTTAACTGTCAACAATCCAAACAAAAAAGTAAGTATATACTATGATGACCTATATGCTTACGCAGCTTATAATGGCGAACGGATAACAGCTGATTCTTCCATTCCTCCTTTGTACCAAGATCACGAAGAGAAGAACAACTTAAGCGCGTATCTGATTGGCAATGGCTTACCTGTGGGTCCCTTTTTTGGTAATGAAGTTCGACGTGATCAGGCAGCTGGGGAACTGAATAACTTTGAAAAAACGATTTCGTGGAGTCAAAATGTTTTTTTTAGCGATTTCACAAAAAATATTACACGACCAATTCTGAGATGTTTAGAAGGTGGTATAGTATATTTTAAAGTCGATGGATTACATATAAAAAAATAGCCGAGAGACCATGTCAACGTATATGACATATTTACCAGTTGATCATGCAATTATATATTTCATGTGCTCATCACTTATTTAACTAATGTTTATATTTAAACCATATATTTTGGTATGGATTAATGCTTAAACCATATAGTTAGGCATAGATTAACGTCTTACACTATTCCCATGATCCGTGCAAATTTTGCACAAATTTTAACAGGTTTCGTGTAAATTTAACACGAATGTACAATAAATATAGCACAAATTACTTACAATTTTATTTATCACTACTAAGCATCTATTTTATGGGCATACAATGCATATCTTTTTATCTTCAATAATGTAGATTATGTAAAAGCATTATACATCCAAAAAGATATTGTTTTTTAGAAACAAATTCATGGAACCCATTCAATGACTTATCAGATACCAGAATTTAGAATATCCCATATATTTCAAATGAAGACATAACATTTTTCTTATACATGTATTATTTTAATAACATTTTTTAAATATATCTGTAAAGCATCCCAAAAAAATATAGCAGTTTCTGTAATGGTCATGCTGCAAAAAAAACTTTTAGTAATTTCTTTTAACTGTAGAAAAGAGTTTACATTTTATAACGATTTATGAGTCAATAGCTGATTGAGAAAAATAAATAATTGCTACTTTCTATTTTCTTTCCCTTTATAAATCCCACCACATCTCTCACTTCATCCATATCAAGACTTTTGTTCTCTCTCTAATTTACAAAAAAAAATGTCTAAACTAGATTTTCTAGAATCTCAAGAATCTCCCAAGCATTGTGCTTCCAAACAAGGAATAAGCATCAAGAAAAGCTACAAGAAACTTGTTTGTACCATCTCTTCAATCACTACCACAATTCTTTTACTCATATTACTTGTTTGGCTCACTCTCCACCCCGAGAAACCTCAGTTCTCCGTCGAACCATCAAACCTCACCCAATTCAATCTCACCGCACCTCAGCTACTCAACTCGTCAGTCAGTCTCACCTTAACTGTCAACAATCCAAACAAAAAAGTAAGTATATACTATGATGACCTATATGCTTACGCAGCTTATAATGGCGAACGGATAACAGCTGATTCTTCCATTCCTCCTTTGTACCAAGATCACGAAGAGAAGAACAACTTAAGCGCGTCTCTGATTGGCAATGGCTTACCTGTGGGTCCCTTTTTTGGTAATGAAGTTCGACGTGATCAGGCAGCTGGGGAACTGAATAACTTTGAAAAAACGATTTCGTGGAGTCAAAATGTTTTTTTAGCGATTTCACAAAAAATATTACACGACCAATTCTGAGATGTTTAGAAGGTGGTATAGTATATTTTAAAGTCGATGGATGACATATAAAAAAATAGCCGAGAGACCATGTCAACGTATATGACATGTTTACCAGTTGATCATGCAATTATATATTTCATGTGCTCATCACTTATTTAACTAATGTTTATATTTAAACCATATATTTTGGTATGGATTAATGCTTAAACCATATAGTTAGGCATAGATTAACGTCTTACACTATTCCCATGATCCGTGCAAATTTTGCACAAATTTTAACAGGTTTCCTGTAAATTTAACACGAATGTACAATAAATATAGCACAAATTACTTACAATTTTATTTATCACTACTAAGCATCTATTTTATGGGCATACAATGCATATCTTTTTATCTTCAATAATGTAGATTATGTAAAAGCATTATAAATCCAAAAAGATATTGTTTTTTAGAAACAAATTCATGGAACCCATTCAATGACTTAACAGATACCATAATTTAGAATATCCCATATATTTCAAATGAAGACATAACATTTTTCTTATACATGTATTATTTTAATAACATTTTTTAAATATATCTGTAAAGCATCCCAAAAAAATAAACTTGTTTGTACCATCTCTTCAATCACTACCACAATTCTTTTACTAATATTACTTGTTAGGCTCGCTCTCCACCCCGAGAAACCTCAGTTCTCCGTCAAACCATCAAACCTCACCCAATTCAATCTCACCGCACCTCAGCTACTCAACTCGTCAGTCAGTCTCACCTTAACTGTCAACAATCCAAACAAAAAAGTAAGTATATACTATGATGACCTATATGCTTACGCAGCTTATAATGGCGAACGGATAACAGCTGATTCTTCCATTCCTCCTTTGTACCAAGATCACGAAGAGAAGAACAACTTAAGCGCGTATCTGATTGGCAATGGCTTACCTGTGGGTCCCTTTTTTGGTAATGAAGTTCGACGTGATCAGGCAGCTGGGAACTGAATAACTTTGAAAAAACGATTTCGTGGAGTCAAAATGTTTTTTAGCAATTTCACAAAAAATATTACACGACCAATTCTGAGATGTTTAGAAGGTGGTATAGTATATTTTAAAGTCGATGGATTACATATAAAAAAATAGCCGAGAGACCATGTCAACGTATATGACATGTTTACCAGTTGATCATGCAATTATATATTTCATGTGCTCATCACTTATTTAACTAATGTTTATATTTAAACCATATATTTTGGTATGGATTAATGCTTAAACCATATAGTTAGGCATAGATTAACGTCTTACACTATTCCCATGATCCGTGCAAATTTTGCACAAATTTTAACAGGTTTCGTGTAAATTTAACACGAATGTACAATAAATATAGCACAAATTACTTACAATTTTATTTATCACTACTAAGCATCTATTTTATGGGCATACAATGCATATCTTTTTATCTTCAATAATGTAGATTATGTAAAAGCATTATAAATCCAAAAAGATATTGTTTTTTAGAAACAAATTCATGGAACCCATTCAATGACTTATCAGATACCATAATTTAGAATATCCCATATATTTCAAATGAAGACATAACATTTTTCTTATACATGTATTATTTTAATAACATTTTTTAAATATATCTGTAAAGCATCCCAAAAAAATATAGCAGTTTCTGTAATGGTCATGCTGCAAAAAAAACTTTTAGTAATTTCTTTTAACTGTAGAAAAGAGTTTACATTTTATAACGATTTATGAGTCAATAATTGATTGAGAAAAATAAATAATTGCTACTTTCTATTTTCTTTCCCTTTATAAATCCCACCACATCTCTCACTTCATCCATATCAAGACTTTTGTTCTCTCTCTAATTTACAAAAAAAATGTCTAAACTAGATTTTCTAGAATCTCAAGAATCTCCCAAGCATTGTGCTTCCAAACAAGGAATAAGCATCAAGAAAAGCTACAAGAAACTTGTTTGTACCATCTCTTCAATCACTACCACAATTCTTTTACTCATATTACTTGTTTGGCTCACTCTCCACCCCGAGAAACCTCAGTTCTCCGTCGAACCATCAAACCTCACCCAATTCAATCTCACCGCACCTCAGCTACTCAACTCGTCAGTCAGTCTCACCTTAACTGTCAACAATCCAAACAAAAAAGTAAGTATATACTATGATGACCTATATGCTTACGCAGCTTATAATGGCGAACGGATAATAGCTGATTCTTCCATTCCTCCTTTGTACCAAGATCACGAAGAGAAGAACAACTTAAGCGCGTATCTGATTGGCAATGGATTACCTGTGGGTCCCTTTTTTGGTAATGAAGTTCGACGTGATCAGGCAGCTGGGAACTGAATAACTTTGAAAAAAACGATTTCGTGGAGTCAAAATGTTTTTTAGCAATTTCACAAAAAATATTACACGACCAATTCTGAGATGTTTAGAAGGTGGTATAGTATATTTTAAAGTCGATGGATTACATATAAAAAAATAGCCGAGAGACCATGTCAACGTATATGACATGTTTACCAGTTGATCATGCAATTATATATTTCATGTGCTCATCACTTATTTAACGAATGTTTATATTTAAACCATATATTTTGGTATGGATTAATGCTTAAACCATATAGTTAGGCATAGATTAACGTCTTACACTATTCCCATGATCCGTGCAAATTTTGCACAAATTTTAACAGGTTTCGTGTAAATTTAACACGAATGTACAATAAATATAGCACGAGTTTAGCACAATTATAGCACAAATTGCTTACAATTTTATTTATCACTACTAAGCATCTATTTTATGGGCATACAATGCATATCTTTTTATCTTCAATAATGTAGATTATGTAAAAGCATTATAAATCCAAAAAGATATTGTTTTTTAGAAACAAATTCATGGAACCCATTCAATGACTTATCAGATACCAGAATTTAGAATATCCCATATATTTCAAATGAAGACATAACATTTTTCTTATACATGTATTATTTTAATAACATTTTTTAAATATATCTGTAAAGCATCCCAAAAAAATAAAGCAGTTTCTGTAATGGCCATGCTGCAAAAAAAACTTTTAGTAATTTCTTTTAACTGTAGAAAAGAGTTTACATTTTATAACGATTTATGAGTCAATAGCTGATTGAGAAAAATAAATAATTGCTACTTTTTATTTTCTTTCCCTTTATAAATCCCACCACATCTCTCACTTCATCCATATCAAGACTTTTGTTCTCTCTCTAATTTACAAAAAAAATGTCTAAACTAGATTTTCTAGAATCTCAAGAATCTCCCAAGCATTGTGCTTCCAAACAAGGAATAAGCATCAAGAAAAGCTACAAGAAACTTGTTTGTACCATCTATTCAATCACTACAACAATTCTTTTACTCATATTACTTGTTTGGCTCACTCTCCACCCCGAGAAACCTCAGTTCTCCGTCGAACCATCAAACCTCACCCAATTCAATCTCACCGCACCTCAGCTACTCAACTCGTCAGTCAGTCTCACCTTAACTGTCAACAATCCAAACAAAAAAGTAAGTATATACTATGATGACCTATATGCTTACGCAGCTTATAATGGCGAACGGATAACAGTTGATTCTTCCATTCCTCCTTTGTACCAAGATCACGAAGAGAAGAACAACTTAAGCGCGTCTGATTGGCAATGGCTTACCTGTGGGTCCCTTTTTTGGTAATGAAGTTCGACGTGATCAGGCAGCTGGGGAACTGAATAACTTTGAAAAAAACGATTTCGTGGAGTCAAAATGTTTTTTTAGCGATTTCACAAAAAATATTACACGACCAATTCTGAGATGTTTAGAAGGTGGTATAGTATATTTTAATGTCGATGAATTACATATAAAAAAATAGCCGAGAGACCATGTCAACGTATATGACATGTTTACCAGTTGATCATGCAATTATATATTTCATGTGCTCATCACTTATTTAACTAATGTTTATATTTAAACCATATATTTTGGTATAAATTAATGCTTAAACCATATAGTTAGGCATAGATTAACGTCTTACACTATTCCCATGATCCGTGCAAATTTTGCACAAATTTTAACAGGTTTCGTGTAAATTTAACACGAATGTACAATAAATATAGCACAAATTACTTACAATTTTATTTATCACTACTAAGCATCTATTTTATGGGCATACAATGCATATCTTTCTATCTTCAATAATGTAGATTATGTAAAAGCATTATAAATCCAAAAAGATATTGTTTTTTAGAAACAAATTCATGGAACCCATTCAATGACTTATCGGATACCAGAATTTAGAATATCCCATATATTTCAAATGAAGACATAACATTTTTCTTATACATGTATTATTTTAATAACATTTTTAAAATATATTTGTAAAGCATCCCAAAAAAATATAGCAGTTTCTGTAATGGTCATGCTGCAAAAAAAACTTTTAGTAATTTCTTTTAACTGTAGAAAAGAGTTTACATTTTATAACGATTTATGAGTCAATAGCTGATTGAGAAAAATAAATAATTGCTACTTTCTATTTTCTTTCCCTTTATAAATCCCACCACATCTCTCACTTCATCCATATCAAGACTTTTGTTCTCTCTCTAATTTACAAAAAAAAATGTCTAAACTAGATTTTCTAGAATCTCCCAAGCATTGTGCTTCCAAACAAGGAATAAGCATCAAGAAAAGCTACAAGAAACTTGTTTGTACCATCTCTTCAATCACTACCACAATTCTTTTACTCATATTACTTGTTTGGCTCACTCTCCACCCCGAGAAACCTCAGTTCTCCGTCGAACCATCAAACCTCACCCAATTCAATATCACCGCACCTCAGCTACTCAACTCGTCAGTCAGTCTCACCTTAACTGTCAACAATCCAAACAAAAAAGTAAGTATATACTATGATGACCTATATGCTTACGCAGCTTATAATGGCGAACGGATAACAGCTGATTCTTCCATTCCTCCTTTGTACCAAGATCACGAAGAGAAGAACAACTTAAGCGCGTATCTGATTGGCAATGGCTTACCTGTGGGTCCCTTTTTTGGTAATGAAGTTCGACGTGATCAGGCAGCTGGGGAACTGAATAACTTTGAAAAAAACGATTTCGTGGAGTCAAAATGTTTTTTAGCGATTTCACAAAAAATATTACACGACCAATTCTGAGATGTTTAGAAGGTGGTATAGTATATTTTAAAGTCGATGGATTACATATAAAAAAATAGCCGAGAGACCATGTCAACGTATATGACATGTTTACCAGTTGATCATACAATTATATATTTCATGTGGTCATCACTTATTTAACTAATGTTTATATTTAAACCATATATTTTGGTATGGATTAATGCTTAAACCATATAGTTAGGCATAGATTAACGTCTTACACTATTCCTATGATCCGTGCAAATTTTGCACAAATTTTAACAGGTTTCGTGTAAATTTAACACGAATGTACAATAAATATAGCACGAGTTTAGCACAATTATAGCACAAATTACTTACAATTTTATTTATCACTACTAAGCATCTATTTTATGGGCATACAATGCATATCTTTTTATCTTCAATAATGTAGATTATGTAAAAGCATTATAAATCCAAAAAGATATTGTTTTTTAGAAACAAATTCATGGAACCCATTCAATGACTTATCAGATACCAGAATTTAGAATATCCCATATATTTCAAATGAAGACATAACATTTTTCTTATACATGTATTATTTTAATAACATTTTTTAAATATATCTGTAAAGCATCCCAAAAAAATATAGCAGTTTCTGTAATGGTCATGCTGCAAAAAAAACTTTTAGTAATTTCTTTTAACTGTAGAAAAGAGTTTACATTTTATAACGATTTATGAGTCAATAGCTGATTGAGAAAAATAAATAATTGCTACTTTCTATTTTCTTTCCCTTTATGAATCCCACCACATCTCTCACTTCATCCATATCAAGACTTTTGTTCTCTCTCTAATTTACAAAAAAAATGTCTAAACTAGATTTTCTAGAATCTCAAGAATCTCCCAAGCATTGTGCTTCCAAACAAGGAATAAGCATCAAGAAAAGCTACAAGAAACTTGTTTGTACCATCTCTTCAATCACTACCACAATTCTTTTACTCATATTACTTGTTTGGCTCACTCTCCACCCCGAGAAACCTCAGTTCTCCGTCGAACCATCAAACCTCACCCAATTCAATCTCACCGCACCTCAGCTACTCAACTCGTCAGTCAGTCTCACCTTAACTGTCAACAATCCAAACAAAAAAGTAAGTATATACTATGATGACCTATATGCTTACGCAGCTTATAATGGCGAACGGATAACAGCTGATTCTTCCATTCCTCCTTTGTACCAAGATCACGAAGAGAAGAACAAGTTAAGCGCGTATCTGATTGGCAATGACTTACCTGTGGGTCCCTTTTTTGGTAATGAAGTTCGACGTGATCAGGCAGCTGGGGAACTGAATAACTTTGAAAAAAACGATTTCGTGGAGTCAAAATGTTTTTTTAGCGATTTCACAAAAAATGTTACACGACCAATTCTGAGATGTTTAGAAGGTGGTATAGTATATTTTAAAGTCGATGGATTACATATAAAAAAAATAGTCGAGAGACCATGTCAACGTATATGACATGTTTACTAGTTGATCATGCAATTATATATTTCATGTGCTCATCACTTATTTAACTAATGTTTATATTTAAACCATATATTTTGGTATGGATTAATGCTTAAACCATATAGTTAGGCATAGATTAACGTCTTACACTATTCCCATGATCCGTGCAAATTTTGCACAAATTTTAACAGGTTTCGTGTAAATTTAACACGAATGTACAATAAATATAGCACAAATTACTTACAATTTTATTTATCACTACTAAGTATCTATTTTATGGGCATACAATGCATATATTTTTATCTTCAATAATGTAGATTATGTAAAAGCATTATAAATCCAAAAAGATATTGTTTTTTAGAAACAAATTCATGGAACCCATTCAATGACTTATTAGATACCAGAATTTAGAATATCCCATATATTTTAAATGAAGACATAACATTTTTCTTATACATGTATTATTTTAATAACATTTTTTAAATATATCTGTAAAGCATCCCAAAAAAATATAGCAGTTTCTGTAATGGTCATGCTGCAAAAAAAACTTTTAGTAATTTCTTTTAACTGTAGAAAAGAGTTTACATTTTATAACGATTTATGAGTCAATAATTGATTGAGAAAAATAAATAATTGCTACTTTCTATTTTCTTTCCCTTTATAAATCCCACCACATCTCTCACTTCATCCATATCAAGACTTTTGTTCTCTCTCTAATTTACAAAAAAAATGTCTAAACTAGATTTTCTAGAATCTCAAGAATCTCCCAAGCATTGTGCTTCCAAACAAGGAATAAGCATCAAGAAAAGCTACAAGAAACTTGTTTGTACCATCTCTTCAATCACTACCACAATTCTTTTACTCATATTACTTGTTTGGCTCACTCTCCACCCCGAGAAACCTCAGTTCTCCGTCGAACCATCAAACCTCACCCAATTCAATCTCACCGCACCTCAGCTACTCAACTCGTCAGTCAGTCTCACCTTAACTGTCAACAATCCAAACAAAAAAGTAAGTATATACTATGATGACCTATATGCTTACGCAGCTTATAATGGCGAACGGATAACAGCTGATTCTTCCATTCCTCCTTTGTACCAAGATCACGAAGAGAAGAACAACTTAAGCGCGTATCTGATTGGCAATGGCTTACCTGTGGGTCCCTTTTTTGGTAATGAAGTTCGACGTGATCAGGCAGCTGGGGAACTGAATAACTTTGAAAAAAACGATTTCGTGGAGTCAAAATGTTTTTTTAGCGATTTCACAAAAAATGTTACACGACCAATTCTGAGATGTTTAGAAGGTGGTATAGTATATTTTAAAGTCGATGGATTACATATAAAAAAAATAGTCGAGAGACCATGTCAACGTATATGACATGTTTACTAGTTGATCATGCAATTATATATTTCATGTGCTCATCACTTATTTAACTAATGTTTATATTTAAACCATATATTTTGGTATGGATTAATGCTTAAACCATATAGTTAGGCATAGATTAACGTCTTACACTATTCCCATGATCCGTGCAAATTTTGCACAAATTTTAACAGGTTTCGTGTAAATTTAACACGAATGTACAATAAATATAGCACAAATTACTTACAATTTTATTTATCACTACTAAGCATCTATTTTATGGGCATACAATGCATATATTTTTATCTTCAATAATGTAGATTATGTAAAAGCATTATAAATCCAAAAAGATATTGTTTTTTAGAAACAAATTCATGGAACCCATTCAATGACTTATTAGATACCAGAATTTAGAATATCCCATATATTTCAAATGAAGACATAACATTTTTCTTATACATGTATTATTTTAATAACATTTTTTAAATATATCTGTAAAGCATCCCAAAAAAATATAGCAGTTTCTGTAATGGTCATGCTGCAAAAAAAACTTTTAGTAATTTCTTTTAACTGTAGAAAAGAGTTTACATTTTATAACGATTTATGAGTCAATAGCTGATTGAGAAAAATAAATAATTGCTACTTTCTATTTTCTTTCCCTTTATAAATCCCACCACATCTCTCACTTCATTCATATCAAGACTTTTGTTCTCTTTCTAATTTACAAAAAAAAAATGTCTAAACTAGATTTTCTAGAATCTCAAGAATCTCCCAAGCATTGTGCTTCCAAACAAGGAATAAGCATCAAGAAAAGCTACAAGAAACTTGTTTGTACCATCTCTTCAATCACTACCACAATTCTTTTACTCATATTACTTGTTTGGCTCACTCTCCACCCCGAGAAACCTCAGTTCTCCGTCGAACCATCAAACCTCACCCAATTCAATCTCACCGCACCTCAGCTACTCAACTCGTCAGTCAGTCTCACCTTAACTGTCAACAATCCAAACAAAAAAGTAAGTATATACTATGATGACCTATATGCTTACGCAGCTTATAATGGCGAACGGATAACAGCTGATTCTTCCATTCCTCCTTTGTACCAAGATCACGAAGAGAAGAACAACTTAAGCGCGTATCTGATTGGCAATGGCTTACCTGTGGGTCCCTTTTTTGGTAATGAAGTTCGACGTGATCAGGCAGCTGGGGAACTGAATAACTTTGAAAAAAACGATTTCGTGGAGTCAAAATGTTTTTTTAGCGATTTCACAAAAAATATTACACGACCAATTCTGAGATGTTTAGAAGGTGGTATAGTATATTTTAAAGTCGATGGATTACATATAAAAAAAATAGCCGAGAGACCATGTCAACGTATATGACATGTTTACCAGTTGATCATGCAATTATATATTTCATGTGCTCATCACTTATTTAACTAATGTTTATATTTAAACCATATATTTTGGTATGGATTAATGCTTAAACCATATAGTTAGGCATAGATTAACGTCTTACACTATTCCCATGATCCGTGCAAATTTTGCACAAATTTTAACAGGTTTCCTGTAAATTTAACACGAATGTACAATAAATATAGCACAAATTACTTACAATTTTATTTATCACTACTAAGCATCTATTTTATGGGCATACAATGCATATCTTTTTATCTTCAATAATGTAGATTATGTAAAAGTATTATAAATCCAAAAAGATATTGTTTTTTAGAAACAAATTCATGGAACCCATTCAATGACTTATCAGATACCATAATTTAGAATATCCCATATATTTTAAATGAAGACATAACATTTTTATTATACATGTATTATTTTAATAACATTTTTTAAATATATCTGTAAAGCATCCCAAAAAAATATAGCAGTTTCTGTAATGGTCATGCTGCAAAAAAATCTTTTAGTAATTTCTTTTAACTGTAGAAAAGAGTTTACATTTTATAACGATTTATGAGTCAATAGCTGATTGAGAAAAATAAATAATTGCTACTTTCTATTTTCTTTCCCTTTATAAATCCCACCACATCTCTCACTTCATTCATATCAAGACTTTTGTTCTCTTTCTAATTTACAAAAAAAAAATGTCTAAACTAGATTTTCTAGAATCTCAAGAATCTCCCAAGCATTGTGCTTCCAAACAAGGAATAAGCATCAAGAAAAGCTACAAGAAACTTGTTTGTACCATCTCTTCAATCACTACCACAATTCTTTTACTCATATTACTTGTTTGGCTCACTCTCCACCCCGAGAAACCTCAGTTCTCCGTCGAACCATCAAACCTCACCCAATTCAATATCACCGCACCTCAGCTACTCAACTCGTTAGTCAGTCTCACCTTAACTGTCAACAATCCAAACAAAAAAGTAAGTATATACTATGATGACCTATATGCTTACGCAGCTTATAATGGCGAACGGATAACAGCTGATTCTTCCATTCCTCCTTTGTACCAAGATCACGAAGAGAAGAACAACTTAAGCGCGTATCTGATTGGCAATGGCTTACCTGTGGGTCCCTTTTTTGGTAATGAAGTTCGACGTGATCAGGCAGCTGGGGAACTGAATAACTTTGAAAAAAACGATTTCGTGGAGTCAAAATGTTTTTTAGCGATTTCACAAAAAATATTACACGACCAATTCTGAGATGTTTAGAAGGTGGTATAGTATATTTTAAAGTCGATGGATTACATATAAAAAAATAGCCGAGAGACCATGTCAACGTATATGACATGTTTACCAGTTGATCATGCAATTATATATTTCATGTGGTCATCACTTATTTAACTAATGTTTATATTTAAACCATATATTTTGGTATGGATTAATGCTTAAACCATATAGTTAGGCATAGATTAACGTCTTACACTATTCCCATGATCCGTGCAAATTTTGCACAAATTTTAACAGGTTTCGTGTAAATTTAACACGAATGTACAATAAATATAGCACGAGTTTAGCACAATTATAGCACAAATTACTTACAATTTTATTTATCACTACTAAGCATCTATTTTATGGGCATACAATGCATATCTTTTTATCTTCAATAATGTAGATTATGTAAAAGCATTATAAATCCAAAAAGATATTGTTTTTTAGAAACAAATTCATGGAACCCATTCAATGACTTATCAGATACCATAATTTAGAATATCCCATATATTTCAAATGAAGACATAACATTTTTCTTATACATGTATTATTTTAATAACATTTTTTAAATATATCTGTAAAGCATCCCAAAAAAATATAGCAATTTCTGTAATGGTCATGCTGCAAAAAAAAATTTTAGTAATTTCTTTTAACTGTAGAAAAGAGTTTACATTTTATAACGATTTATGAGTCAATAGCTGATTGAGAAAAATAAATAATTGCTACTTTCTATTTTCTTTCCCTTTATAAATCCCACCACATCTCTCACTTCATCCATATCAAGACTTTTGTTCTCTCTCTAATTTACAAAAAAAAATGTCTAAACTAGATTTTCTAGAATCTCAAGAATCTCCCAAGCATTGTGCTTCCAAACAAGGAATAAGCATCAAGAAAAGCTACAAGAAACTTGTTTGTACCATCTCTTCAATCACTACCACAATTCTTTTACTCATATTACTTGTTTGGCTCACTCTGCACCCCGAGAAACCTCAGTTCTCCGTCGAACCATCAAACCTCACCCAATTCAATCTCACCGCACCTCAGCTACTCAACTCGTCAGTCAGTCTCACCTTAACTGTCAACAATCCAAACAAAAAAGTAAGTATATACTATGATGACCTATATGCTTACGCAGCTTATAATGGCGAACGGATAACAGCTGATTCTTCCATTCCTCCTTTGTACCAAGATCACGAAGAGAAGAACAACTTAAGCGCGTATCTGATTGGCAATGGCTTACCTGTGGGTCCCTTTTTTGGTAATGAAGTTCGACGTGATCAGGCAGCTGGGGAACTGAATAACTTTGAAAAAAACGATTTCGTGGAGTCAAAATGTTTTTTTAGCGATTTCACAAAAAATATTACACGACCAATTCTGAGATGTTTAGAAGGTGGTATAGTATATTTTAAAGTCGATGGATTACATATAAAAAAATAGCCGAGAGACCATGTCAACGTATATGACATGTTTACCAGTTGATCATGCAATTATATATTTCATGTGCTCATCACTTATTTAACTAATATTTATATTTAAACCATATATTTTGGTATGGATTAATGCTTAAACCATATAGTTAGGCATAGATTAACGTCTTACACTATTCCCATGATCCGTGCAAATTTTGCACAAATTTTAACAGGTTTCGTGTAAATTTAACACGAATGTACAATAAATATAGCACAAATTACTTACAATTTTATTTATCACTACTAAGCATCTATTTTATGGGCATACAATGCATATCTTTTTATCTTCAATAATGTAGATTATGTAAAAGCATTATAAATCCAAAAAGATATTGTTTTTTAGAAACAAATTCATGGAACCCATTCAATGACTTATCAGATACCATAATTTAGAATATCCCATATATTTCAAATGAAGACATAACATTTTTCTTATACATGTATTATTTTAATAACATTTTTTAAATATATCTGTAAAGCATCCCAAAAAAATATAGCAGTTTCTGTAATGGCCATGCTGCAAAAAAAACTTTTAGTAATTTCTTTTAACTGTAGAAAAGAGTTTACATTTTATAACGATTTATGAGTCAATAGCTGATTGAGAAAAATAAATAATTGCTACTTTCTATTTTCTTTCCCTTTATAAATCCCACCACATCTCTCACTTCATCCATATCAAGACTTTTGTTCTCTCTCTAATTTACAAAAATAATGTCTAAACTAGATTTTCTAGAATCTCAAGAATCTCCCAAGCATTGTGCTTCCAAACAAGGAATAAGCATCAAGAAAAGCTACAATAAACTTGTTTGTACCATCTCTTCAATCACTACATCAATTCTTTTACTCATATTACTTGTTTGGCTCACTCTCCACCCCGAGAAACCTCAGTTCTCCGTCGAACCATCAAACCTCACCCAATTCAATCTCACCGCACCTCAGCTACTCAACTCGTCAGTCAGTCTCACCTTAACTGTCAACAATCCAAACAAAAAAGTAAGTATATACTATGATGACCTATATGCTTACGCAGCTTATAATGGCGAACGGATAACAGCTGATTCTTCCATTCCTCCTTTGTACCAAGATCACGAAGAGAAGAACAACTTAAGCGCG
This sequence comes from Limnanthes douglasii subsp. nivea, assembly GCA_036936605.1. Lineage (NCBI taxonomy): Eukaryota > Viridiplantae > Streptophyta > Magnoliopsida > Brassicales > Limnanthaceae > Limnanthes > Limnanthes douglasii. The sequence continues at coordinate 83,654,470 of JAUPFV010000003.1, forward strand.
TATCTGATTGGCAATGGCTTACCTGTGGGTCCCTTTTTTGGTAATGAAGTTCGACGTGATCAGGCAGCTGGGGAACTGAATAACTTTGAAAAAAACGATTTCGTGGAGTCAAAATGTTTTTTAGCGATTTCACAAAAAATATTACACGACCAATTCTGAGATGTTTAGAAGGTGGTATAGTATATTTTAAAGTCGATGGATTACATATAAAAAAATAGCCGAGAGACCATGTCAACGTATATGACATGTTTACCAGTTGATCATGCAATTATATATTTCATGTGGTCATCACTTATTTAACTAATGTTTATATTTAAACCATATATTTTGGTATGGATTAATGCTTAAACCATATAGTTAGGCATAGATTAACGTCTTACACTATTCCCATGATCCGTGCAAATTTTGCACAAATTTTAACAGGTTTCGTGTAAATTTAACACGAATGTACAATAAATATAGCACGAGTTTAGCACAATTATAGCACAAATTACTTACAATTTTATTTATCACTACTAAGCATCTATTTTATGGGCATACAATGCATATCTTTTTATCTTCAATAATGTAGATTATGTAAAAGCATTATAAATCCAAAAAGATATTGTTTTTTAGAAACAAATTCATGGAACCCATTCAATGACTTATCAGATACCAGAATTTAGAATATCCCATATATTTCAAATGAAGACATAACATTTTTCTTATACATGTATTATTTTAATAACATTTTTTAAATATATCTGTAAAGCATCCCAAAAAAATATAGCAATTTCTGTAATGGTCATGCTGCAAAAAAAAATTTTAGTAATTTCTTTTAACTGTAGAAAAGAGTTTACATTTTATAACGATTTATGAGTCAATAGCTGATTGAGAAAAATAAATAATTGCTACTTTCTATTTTCTTTCCCTTTATAAATCCCACCACATCTCTCACTTCATCCATATCAAGACTTTTGTTCTCTCTCTAATTTACAAAAAAAAATGTCTAAACTAGATTTTCTAGAATCTCAAGAATCTCCCAAGCATTGTGCTTCCAAACAAGGAATAAGCATCAAGAAAAGCTACAAGAAACTTGTTTGTACCATCTCTTCAATCACTACCACAATTCTTTTACTCATATTACTTGTTTGGCTCACTCTGCACCCCGAGAAACCTCAGTTCTCCGTCGAACCATCAAACCTCACCCAATTCAATCTCACCGCACCTCAGCTACTCAACTCGTCAGTCAGTCTCACCTTAACTGTCAACAATCCAAACAAAAAAGTAAGTATATACTATGATGACCTATATGCTTACGCAGCTTATAATGGCGAACGGATAACAGCTGATTCTTCCATTCCTCCTTTGTACCAAGATCACGAAGAGAAGAACAACTTAAGCGCGTATCTGATTGGCAATGGCTTACCTGTGGGTCCCTTTTTTGGTAATGAAGTTCGACGTGATCAGGCAGCTGGGGAACTGAATAACTTTGAAAAAAACGATTTCGTGGAGTCAAAATGTTTTTTTAGCGATTTCACAAAAAATATTACACGACCAATTCTGAGATGTTTAGAAGGTGGTATAGTATATTTTAAAGTCGATGGATTACATATAAAAAAATAGCCGAGAGACCATGTCAACGTATATGACATGTTTACCAGTTGATCATGCAATTATATATTTCATGTGCTCATCACTTATTTAACTAATATTTATATTTAAACCATATATTTTGGTATGGATTAATGCTTAAACCATATAGTTAGGCATAGATTAACGTCTTACACTATTCCCATGATCCGTGCAAATTTTGCACAAATTTTAACAGGTTTCGTGTAAATTTAACACGAATGTACAATAAATATAGCACAAATTACTTACAATTTTATTTATCACTACTAAGCATCTATTTTATGGGCATACAATGCATATCTTTTTATCTTCAATAATGTAGATTATGTAAAAGCATTATAAATCCAAAAAGATATTGTTTTTTAGAAACAAATTCATGGAACCCATTCAATGACTTATCAGATACCATAATTTAGAATATCCCATATATTTCAAATGAAGACATAACATTTTTCTTATACATGTATTATTTTAATAACATTTTTTAAATATATCTGTAAAGCATCCCAAAAAAATATAGCAGTTTCTGTAATGGCCATGCTGCAAAAAAAACTTTTAGTAATTTCTTTTAACTGTAGAAAAGAGTTTACATTTTATAACGATTTATGAGTCAATAGCTGATTGAGAAAAATAAATAATTGCTACTTTCTATTTTCTTTCCCTTTATAAATCCCACCACATCTCTCACTTCATCCATATCAAGACTTTTGTTCTCTCTCTAATTTACAAAAATAATGTCTAAACTAGATTTTCTAGAATCTCAAGAATCTCCCAAGCATTGTGCTTCCAAACAAGGAATAAGCATCAAGAAAAGCTACAATAAACTTGTTTGTACCATCTCTTCAATCACTACATCAATTCTTTTACTCATATTACTTGTTTGGCTCACTCTCCACCCCGAGAAACCTCAGTTCTCCGTCGAACCATCAAACCTCACCCAATTCAATCTCACCGCACCTCAGCTACTCAACTCGTCAGTCAGTCTCACCTTAACTGTCAACAATCCAAACAAAAAAGTAAGTATATACTATGATGACCTATATGCTTACGCAGCTTATAATGGCGAACGGATAACAGCTGATTCTTCCATTCCTCCTTTGTACCAAGATCACGAAGAGAAGAACAACTTAAGCGCGTATCTGATTGGCAATGGCTTACCTGTGGGTCCCTTTTTTGGTAATGAAGTTCGACGTGATCAGGCAGCTGGGGAACTGAATAACTTTGAAAAAAACGATTTCGTGGAGTCAAAATGTTTTTTTAGCGATTTCACAAAAAATATTACACGACCAATTCTGAGATGTTTAGAAGGTGGTATAGTATATTTTAAAGTCGATGGATTACATATAAAAAAATAGCCGAGAGACCATGTCAACGTATATGACATGTTTACCAGTTGATCATGCAATTATATATTTCATGTGCTCCTCACTTATTTAACTAATGTTTATATTTAAACCATATATTTTGGTATAAATTAATGCTTAAACCATATAGTTAGGCATAGATTAACGTCTTACACTATTCCCATGATCCGTGCAAATTTATCACAAATTTTAACAGGTTTCGTGTAAATTTAACACGAATGTACAATAAATATAGCACAAATTACTTACAATTTTATTTATCACTACTAAGCATCTATTTTATGGGCATACAATGCATATCTTTTTATCTTCAATAATGTAGATTATGTAAAAGCATTATAAATCCAAAAAGATATTGTTTTTTAGAAACAAATTCATGGAACCCATTCAATGACTTATCGGATACCAGAATTTAGAATATCCCATATATTTCAAATGAAGACATAACATTTTTCTTATACATGTATTATTTTAATAACATTTTTAAAATATATTTGTAAAGCATCCCAAAAAAATATAGCAGTTTCTGTAATGGTCATGCTGCAAAAAAAACTTTTAGTAATTTCTTTTAACTGTAGAAAAGAGTTTACATTTTATAACGATTTATGAGTCAATAGCTGATTGAGAAAAATAAATAATTGCTACTTTCTATTTTCTTTCCCTTTATAAATCCCACCACATCTCTCACTTCATCCATATCAAGACTTTTGTTCTCTCTCTAATTTACAAAAAAAAATGTCTAAACTAGATTTTCTAGAATCTCCCAAGCATTGTGCTTCCAAACAAGGAATAAGCATCAAGAAAAGCTACAAGAAACTTGTTTGTACCATCTCTTCAATCACTACCACAATTCTTTTACTCATATTACTTGTTTGGCTCACTCTCCACCCCGAGAAACCTCAGTTCTCCATCGAACCATCAAACCTCACCCAATTCAATATCACCGCACCTCAGCTACTCAACTCGTCAGTCAGTCTCACCTTAACTGTCAACAATCCAAACAAAAAAGTAAGTATATACTATGATGACCTATATGCTTACGCAGCTTATAATGGCGAACGGATAACAGCTGATTCTTCCATTCCTCCTTTGTACCAAGATCACGAAGAGAAGAACAACTTAAGCGCGTATCTGATTGGCAATGGCTTACCTGTGGGTCCCTTTTTTGGTAATGAAGTTCGACGTGATCAGGCAGCTGGGGAACTGAATAACTTTGAAAAAAACGATTTCGTGGAGTCAAAATGTTTTTTAGCGATTTCACAAAAAATATTACACGACCAATTCTGAGATGTTTAGAAGGTGGTATAGTATATTTTAAAGTCGATGGATTACATATAAAAAAATAGCCGAGAGACCATGTCAACGTATATGACATGTTTACCAGTTGATCATGCAATTATATATTTCATGTGCTCATCACTTATTTAACTAATGTTTATATTTAAACCATATATTTTGGTATAAATTAATGCTTAAACCATATAGTTAGGCATAGATTAACGTCTTACACTATTCCCATAATCCGTGCAAATTTTGCACAAATTTTAACAGGTTTCGTGTAAATTTAACACGAATGTACAATAAATATAGCACAAATTACTTACAATTTTATTTATCACTACTAAGCATCTATTTTATGGGCATACAATGCATATCTTTTTATCTTCAATAATGTAGATTATGTAAAAGCATTATAAATCCAAAAAGATATTGTTTTTTAGAAACAAATTCATGGAACCCATTCAATGACTTATCGGATACCAGAATTTAGAATATCCCATATATTTCAAATGAAGACATAACATTTTTCTTATACATGTATTATTTTAATAACATTTTTAAAATATATTTGTAAAGCATCCCAAAAAAATATAGCAGTTTCTGTAATGGTCATGCTGCAAAAAAAACTTTTAGTAATTTCTTTTAACTGTAGAAAAGAGTTTACATTTTATAACGATTTATGAGTCAATAGCTGATTGAGAAAAATAAATAATTGCTACTTTCTATTTTCTTTCCCTTTATAAATCCCACCACATCTCTCACTTCATCCATATCAAGACTTTTGTTCTCTCTCTAATTTACAAAAAAAAATGTCTAAACTAGATTTTCTAGAATCTCCCAAGCATTGTGCTTCCAAACAAGGAATAAGCATCAAGAAAAGCTACAAGAAACTTGTTTGTACCATCTCTTCAATCACTACCACAATTCTTTTACTCATATTACTTGTTTGGCTCACTCTCCACCCCGAGAAACCTCAGTTCTCCATCGAACCATCAAACCTCACCCAATTCAATATCACCGCACCTCAGCTACTCAACTCGTCAGTCAGTCTCACCTTAACTGTCAACAATCCAAACAAAAAAGTAAGTATATACTATGATGACCTATATGCTTACGCAGCTTATAATGGCGAACGGATAACAGCTGATTCTTCCATTCCTCCTTTGTACCAAGATCACGAAGAGAAGAACAACTTAAGCGCGTATCTGATTGGCAATGGCTTACCTGTGGGTCCCTTTTTTGGTAATGAAGTTCGACGTGATCAGGCAGCTGGGGAACTGAATAACTTTGAAAAAAACGATTTCGTGGAGTCAAAATGTTTTTTAGCGATTTCACAAAAAATATTACACGACCAATTCTGAGATGTTTAGAAGGTGGTATAGTATATTTTAAAGTCGATGGATTACATATAAAAAAATAGCCGAGAGACCATGTCAACGTATATGACATGTTTACCAGTTGATCATACAATTATATATTTCATGTGGTCATCACTTATTTAACTAATGTTTATATTTAAACCATATATTTTGGTATGGATTAATGCTTAAACCATATAGTTAGGTATAGATTAACGTCTTACACTATTCCCATGATCCGTGCAAATTTTGCACAAATTTTAACAGGTTTCGTGTAAATTTAACACGAATGTACAATAAATATAGCACGAGTTTAGCACAATTATAGCACAAATTACTTACAATTTTATTTATCACTACTAAGCATCTATTTTATGGGCATACAATGCATATCTTTTTATCTTCAATAATGTAGATTATGTAAAAGCATTATAAATCCAAAAAGATATTGTTTTTTAGAAACAAATTCATGGAACCCATTCAATGACTTATCAGATACCAGAATTTAGAATATCCCATATATTTCAAATAAAGACATAACATTTTTCTTATACATGTATTATTTTAATAACATTTTTTAAATATATCTGTAAAGCATCCCAAAAAAATATAGCAGTTTCTGTAATGGTCATGCTGCAAAAAAAACTTTTAGTAATTTCTTTTAACTGTAGAAAAGAGTTTACATTTTATAACGATTTATGAGTCAATAGCTGATTGAGAAAAATAAATAATTGCTACTTTCTATTTTCTTTCCCTTTATGAATCCCACCACATCTCTCACTTCATCCATATCAAGACTTTTGTTCTCTCTCTAATTTACAAAAAAAATGTCTAAACTAGATTTTCTAGAATCTCAAGAATCTCCCAAGCATTGTGCTTCCAAACAAGGAATAAGCATCAAGAAAAGCTACAAGAAACTTGTTTGTACCATCTCTTCAATCACTACCACAATTCTTTTACTCATATTACTTGTTTGGCTCACTCTCCACCCCGAGAAACCTCAGTTCTCCGTCGAACCATCAAACCTCACCCAATTCAATCTCACCGCACCTCAGCTACTCAACTCGTCAGTCAGTCTCACCTTAACTGTCAACAATCCAAACAAAAAAGTAAGTATATACTATGATGACCTATATGCTTACGCAGCTTATAATGGCGAACGGATAACAGCTGATTCTTCCATTCCTCCTTTGTACCAAGATCACGAAGAGAAGAACAACTTAAGCGCGTATCTGATTGGCAATGACTTACCTGTGGGTCCCTTTTTTGGTAATGAAGTTCGACGTGATCAGGCAGCTGGGGAACTGAATAACTTTGAAAAAAACGATTTCGTGGAGTCAAAATGTTTTTTTAGCGATTTCACAAAAAATATTACACGACCAATTCTGAGATGTTTAGAAGGTGGTATAGTATATTTTAAAGTCGATGGATTACATATAAAAAAAATAGTCGAGAGACCATGTCAACGTATATGACATGTTTACTAGTTGATCATGCAATTATATATTTCATGTGCTCATCACTTATTTAACTAATGTTTATATTTAAACCATATATTTTGGTATGGATTAATGCTTAAACCATATAGTTAGGCATAGATTAACGTCTTACACTATTCCCATGATCCGTGCAAATTTTGCACAAATTTTAACAGGTTTCGTGTAAATTTAACACGAATGTACAATAAATATAGCACAAATTACTTACAATTTTATTTATCACTACTAAGCATCTATTTTATGGGCATACAATGCATATCTTTTTATCTTCAATAATGTAGATTATGTAAAAGCATTATAAATCCAAAAAGATATTGTTTTTTAGAAACAAATTCATGGAACCCATTCAATGACTTATTAGATACCAGAATTTAGAATATCCCATATATTTCAAATGAAGACATAACATTTTTCTTATACATGTATTATTTTAATAACATTTTTTAAATATATCTGTAAAGCATCCCAAAAAAATATAGCAGTTTCTGTAATGGTCATGCTGCAAAAAAAACTTTTAGTAATTTCTTTTAACTGTAGAAAAGAGTTTACATTTTATAACGATTTATGAGTCAATAATTGATTGAGAAAAATAAATAATTGCTACTTTCTATTTTCTTTCCCTTTATAAATCCCACCACATCTCTCACTTCGTCCATATCAAGACTTTTGTTCTCTCTCTAATTTACAAAAAAAATGTCTAAACTAGATTTTCTAGAATCTCAAGAATCTCCCAAGCATTGTGCTTCCAAACAAGGAATAAGCATCAAGAAAAGCTACAACAAACTTGTTTGTACCATCTCTTCAATCACTACCACAATTCTTTTACTCATATTACTTGTTTGGCTCACTCTCCATCCCGAGAAACCTCAGTTCTCCGTCGAACCATCAAACCTCACCCAATTCAATCTCACCGCACCTCAGCTACTCAACTCGTCAGTCAGTCTCACCTTAACTGTCAACAATCCAAACAAAAAAGTAAGTATATACTATGATGACCTATATGCTTACGCAGCTTATAATGGCGAACGGATAACAGCTGATTCTTCCATTCCTCCTTTGTACCAAGATCACGAAGAGAAGAACAACTTAAGCGCGTATCTGATTGGCAATGGCTTACCTGTGGGTCCCTTTTTTGGTAATGAAGTTCGACGTGATCAGGCAGCTGGGGAACTGAATAACTTTGAAAAAACGATTTCGTGGAGTCAAAATGTTTTTTTAGCGATTTCACAAAAAATATTACACGACCAATTCTGAGATGTTTAGAAGGTGGTATAGTATATTTTAAATTCGATGGATTACATATAAAAAAATAGCCGAGAGACCATGTCAACGTATATGACATGTTTACCAGTTGATCATGCAATTATATATTTCATGTGCTCATCACTTATTTAACTAATGTTTATATTTAAACCATATATTTTGGTATGGATTAATGCTTAAACCATATAGTTAGGCATAGATTAACGTCTTACACTATTCCCATGATCCGTGCAAATTTTGCACAAATTTTAACAGGTTTCGTGTAAATTTAACACGAATGTACAATAAATATAGCACAAATTACTTACAATTTTATTTATCACTACTAAGCATCTATTTTATGGGCATACAATGCATATCTTTTTATCTTCAATAATGTAGATTATGTAAAAGCATTATAAATCCAAAAAGATATTGTTTTTTAGAAACAAATTCATGGAACCCATTCAATGACTTATTAGATACCAGAATTTAGAATATCCCATATATTTCAAATGAAGACATAACATTTTTCTTATACATGTATTATTTTAATAACATTTTTTAAATATATCTGTAAAGCATCCCAAAAAAATATAGCAGTTTCTGTAATGGTCATGCTGCAAAAAAAACTTTTAGTAATTTCTTTTAACTGTAGAAAAGAGTTTACATTTTATAACGATTTATGAGTCAATAATTGATCGAGAAAAATAAATAATTGCTACTTTCTATTTTCTTTCCCTTTATAAATCCCACCACATCTCTCACTTCGTCCATATCAAGACTTTTGTTCTCTCTCTAATTTACAAAAAAAAATGTCTAAACTAGATTTTCTAGAATCTCAAGAATCTCCCAAGCATTGTGCTTCCAAACAAGGAATAAGCATCAAGAAAAGCTACAACAAACTTGTTTGTACCATCTCTTCAATCACTACCACAATTCTTTTACTCATATTACTTGTTTGGCTCACTCTCCACCCCGAGAAACCTCAGTTCTCCGTCGAACCATCAAACCTCACCCAATTCAATCTCACCGCACCTCAGCTACTCAACTCGTCAGTCAGTCTCACCTTAACTGTCAACAATCCAAACAAAAAAGTAAGTATATACTATGATGACCTATATGCTTACGCAGCTTATAATGGCGAACGGATAACAGCTGATTCTTCCATTCCTCCTTTGTACCAAGATCACGAAGAGAAGAACAACTTAAGCGCGTATCTGATTGGCAATGGCTTACCTGTGGGTCCCTTTTTTGGTAATGAAGTTCGACGTGATCAGGCAGCTGGGGAACTGAATAACTTTGAAAAAACGATTTCGTGGAGTCAAAATGTTTTTTTAGCGATTTCACAAAAAATATTACACGACCAATTCTGAGATGTTTAGAAGGTGGTATAGTATATTTTAAATTCGATGGATTACATATAAAAAAATAGCCGAGAGACCATGTCAACGTATATGACATGTTTACCAGTTGATCATGCAATTATATATTTCATGTGCTCATCACTTATTTAACTAATGTTTATATTTAAACCATATATTTTGGTATGGATTAATGCTTAAACCATATAGTTAGGCATAGATTAACGTCTTACACTATTCCCATGATCCGTGCAAATTTTGCACAAATTTTAACAGGTTTCGTGTAAATTTAACACGAATGTACAATAAATATAGCACAAATTACTTACAATTTTATTTATCACTACTAAGCATATATTTTATGTGCATACAATGCATATCTTTTTATCTTCAATAATGTAGATTATGTAAAAGTATTATAAATCCAAAAAGATATTGTTTTTTAGAAACAAATTCATGGAACCCATTCAATGACTTATCAGATACCATAATTTAGAATATCCCATATATTTCAAATGAAGACATAACATTTTTATTATACATGTATTATTTTAATAACATTTTTTAAATATATCTGTAAAGCATCCCAAAAAAATATAGCAGTTTCTGTAATGGTCATGCTGCAAAAAAAACTTTTAGTAATTTCTTTTAACTGTAGAAAAGAGTTTACATTTTATAACGATTTATGAGTCAATAGCTGATTGAGAAAAATAAATAATTGCTACTTTCTATTTTCTTTCCCTTTATAAATCCCACCACATCTCTCACTTCATTCATATCAAGACTTTTGTTCTCTTTCTAATTTACAAAAAAAAATGTCTAAACTAGATTTTCTAGAATCTCAAGAATCTCCCAAGCATTGTGCTTCCAAACAAGGAATAAGCATCAAGAAAAGCTACAAGAAACTTGTTTGTACCATCTCTTCAATCACTACCACAATTCTTTTACTCATATTACTTGTTTGGCTCACTCTCCACCCCGAGAAACCTCAGTTCTCCGTCGAACCATCAAACCTCACCCAATTCAATCTCACCGCACCTCAGCTACTCAACTCGTCAGTCAGTCTCACCTTAACTGTCAACAATCCAAACAAAAAAGTAAGTATATACTATGATGACCTATATGCTTACGCAGCTTATAATGGCGAACGGATAACAGCTGATTCTTCCATTCCTCCTTTGTACCAAGATCACGAAGAGAAGAACAACTTAAGCGCGTATCTGATTGGCAATGGCTTACCTGTGGGTCCCTTTTTTGGTAATGAAGTTCGACGTGATCAGGCAGCTGGGGAACTGAATAACTTTGAAAAAAACGATTTCTTGGAGTCAAAATGTTTTTTTAGCGATTTCACAAAAAATATTACACGACCAATTCTGAGATGTTTAGAAGGTGGTATAGTATATTTTAAAGTCGATGGATTACATATAAAAAAATAGCCGAGAGACCATGTCAACGTATATGACATGTTTACCACTTGATCATGCAATTGTATATTTCATGTGCTCATCACTTATTTAACTAATGTTTATATTTAAACCATATATTTTGGTATGGATTAATGCTTAAACCATATAGTTAGGCATAGATTAACGTCTTACACTATTCCCATGATCCGTGCAAATTTTGCACAAATTTTAACAGGTTTCGTGTAAATTTAACACGAATGTACAATAAATATAGCACAAATTACTTACAATTTTATTTATCACTACTAAGCATCTATTTTATGGGCATACAATGCATATCTTTTTATCTTCAATAATATAGATTATGTAAAAGCATTATAAATCCAAAAAGATATTGTTTTTTAGAAACAAATTCATGGAACCCATTCAATGACTTATCAGATACCATAATTTAGAAAATCCCATATATTTCAAATGAAGACATAACATTTTTCTTATACATGTATAATTTTAATAACATTTTTTAAATATATCTGTAAAGCATCCCAAAAAAAATATAGCAGTTTCTGTAATGGTCATGCTGCAAAAAAAACTTTTAGTAATTTCTTTTAACTGTAGAAAAGAGTTTACATTTTATAACGATTTATGAGTCAATAGCTGATTGAGAAAAATAAATAATTGCTACTTTCTATTTTCTTTCCCTTTATAAATCCCACCACATCTCTCACTTCATCCATATCAAGACTTTTGTTCTCTCTCTAATTTACAAAAAAAAATGTCTAAACTAGATTTTCTAGAATCTCAAGAATCTCCCAAGCATTGTGCTTCCAAACAAGGAATAAGCATCAAGAAAAGCTACAAGAAACTTGTTTGTACCATCTCTTCAATCACTACCACAATTCTTTTACTCATATTACTTGTTTGGCTCACTCTCCACCCCGAGAAACCTCAGTTCTCCGTCGAACCATCAAACCTCACCCAATTCAATCTCACCGCACCTCAGCTACTCAACTCGTCAGTCAGTCTCACCTTAACTGTCAACAATCCAAACAAAAAAGTAAGTATATACTATGATGACCTATATGCTTACGCAGCTTATAATGGCGAACGGATAACAGCTGATTCTTCCATTCCTCCTTTGTACCAAGATCACGAAGAGAAGAACAACTTAAGCGCGTATCTGATTGGCAATGGCTTACCTGTGGGTCCCTTTTTTGGTAATGAAGTTCGACGTGCAGCTGGGGAACTGAATAACTTTGAATAAAACGATTTCGTGGAGTCAAAATGTTTTTTTAGCGATTTCACAAAAAATATTACACGACCAATTCTGAGATGTTTAGAAGGTGGTATAGTATATTTTAAAGTCGATGGATTACATATAAAAAAATAGCCGAGAGACCATGTCAACGTATATGACATGTTTACCAGTTGATCATGCAATTATATATTTCATGTGCTCATCACTTATTTAACTAATGTTTATATTTAAACCATATATTTTGGTATGGATTAATGCTTAAACCATATAGTTAGGCATAGATTAACGTCTTACACTATTCCCATGATCCGTGCAAATTTTGCACAAATTTTAACAGGTTTCGTGTAAATTTAACACGAATGTACAATAAATATAGCACAAATTACTTACAATTTTATTTATCACTACTAAGCATCTATTTTATGGGCATACAATGCATATCTTTTTATCTTCAATAATGTAGATTATGTAAAAGTATTATAAATCCAAAAAGATATTGTTTTTTAGAAACAAATTCATGGAACCCATTCAATGACTTATCAGATACCATAATTTAGAATATCCCATATATTTCAAATGAAGACATAACATTTTTCTTATACATGTATTATTTTAATAACATTTTTTAAATATATCTGTAAAGCATCCCAAAAAAATATAGCAGTTTCTGTAATGGTCATGCTGCAAAAAAAACTTTTAGTAATTTCTTTTAACTGTAGAAAAGAGTTTACATTTTATAACGATTTATGAGTCAATAGCTGATTGAGAAAAATAAATAATTGCTACTTTCTATTTTCTTTCCCTTTATAAATCCCACCACATCTCTCACTTCATCCATATCAAGACTTTTGTTCTCTCTCTAATTTACAAAAAAAATGTCTAAACTAGATTTTCTAGAATCTCAAGAATCTCCCAAGCATTGTGCTTCCAAACAAGGAATAAGCATCAAGAAAAGCTACAAGAAACTTGTTTGTACCATCTCTTCAATCACTACCACAATTCTTTTACTCATATTACTTGTTTGGCTCACTCTCCACCCCGAGAAACCTAAGTTCTCTATCGAACCATCAAACCTAACCCAATTCAATCTCACCGCACCTCAGCTACTCAACTCGTCAGTCAGTCTTACCTTAACTGTCAACAATCCAAACAAAAAACTAAGTATATACTATGATGACCTATATGCTTACGCAGCTTATAATGGCGAACGGATAACAGCTGATTCTTCCATTCCTCCTTTGTACCAAGATCACGAAGAGAAGAACAAGTTAAGCGCGTATCTGATTGGCAATGGCTTACCTGTGGGTCCCTTTTTTGGTAATGAAGTTCGGCGTGATCAGGCAGCTGGGGAACGGAATAGCTTTGAAAAAAACGATTTCGTGGAGTCAAAATGTTTTTTTAGCGATTTCACAAAAAATATTACACGACCAATTCTGAGATGTTTAGAAGGTGGTATAGTATATTTTAAAGTCGATGGATTACATATAAAAAAATAGCCGAGAGACCATGTCAACGTATATGACATGTTTACCAGTTGATCATGTAATTATATATTTCATGTGCTCATCACTTATTTAACTAATTTTATATTTAAACCATATATTTTGGTATGGATTAATGCTTAAACCATATAGTTAGGCATAGATTAACGTCTTACACTATTCTCATGATCCATGCAAATTTTGCACAAATTTTAACAGGTTTCGTGTAAATTTAACACGAATGTACAATAAATATAGCACAAGTTTAGCACAATTATAGCACAAATTACTTACAATTTTATTTATCACTACTAAGCATCTATTTTATGGGCATACAATGCATATCTTTTTATCTTCAATAATGTAGATTATGTAAAAGCATTATAAATCCAAAAAGATATTGTTTTTTAGAAACAAATTCATGGAACCCATTCAATGACTTATCAGATACCATAATTTAGAATATCCCATATATTTCAAATGAAGACATAACATTTTTCTTATACATGTATTATTTTAATAACATTTTTTAAATATATCTGTAAAGCATCCCAAAAAAATATAGCAGTTTCTGTAATGGTCATGCTGCAAAAAAAACTTTTAGTAATTTCTTTTAACTGTAGAAAAGAGTTTACATTTTATAACGATTTATGAGTCAATAGCTGATTGAGAAAATAAATAATTGCTACTTTCTATTTTCTTTCCCTTTATAAATCCCACCACATCTCTCACTTCATCCATATCAAGACTTTTGTTCTCTCTCTAATTTACAAAAAAAAATGTCTAAACTAGATTTTCTAGAATCTCAAGAATCTCCCAAGCATTGTGCTTCCAAACAAGGAATAAGCATCAAGAAAAGCTACAAGAAACTTGTTTGTACCATCTCTTCAATCACTACCACAATTCTTTTACTCATATTACTTGTTTGGCTCACTCTCCACCCCGAGAAACCTCAGTTCTCCGTCGAACCATCAAACCTCACCCAATTCAATCTCACCGCACCTCAGCTACTCAACTCGTCAGTCAGTCTCACCTTAACTGTCAACAATCCAAACAAAAAAGTAAGTATATACTATGATGACCTATATGCTTACGCAGCTTATAATGGCGAACGGATAACAGCTGATTCTTCCATTCCTCCTTTGTACCAAGATCACGAAGAGAAGAACAACTTAAGCGCCTATCTGATTGGCAATGGCTTACCTGTGGGTCCCTTTTTTGGTAATGAAGTTCGACGTGATCAGGCAGCTGGGGAACTCTATAACTTTGAAAAAAACGATTTCGTGGAGTCAAAATGTTTTTTTAGCGATTTCACAAAAAATATTACACGACCAATTCTGAGATGTTTAGAAGATGGTATAGTATATTTTAAAGTCGATGGATTACATATAAAAAAATAGCCGAGAGACCATGTCAACGTATATGACATGTTTACCAGTTGATCATGCAATTATATATTTCATGTGCTCATCACTTATTTAACTAATGTTTATATTTAAACCATATATTTTGGTATGGATTAATGCTTAAACCATATAGTTAGGCATAGATTAACGTCTTACACTATTCCCATGATCCGTGCAAATTTTGCACAAATTTTAACAGGTTTCGTGTAAATTTAACACGAATGTACAATAAATATAGCACAAATTACTTACAATTTTATTTATCACTACTAAGCATCTATTTTATGGGCATACAATGCATATCTTTTTATCTTCAATAATATAGATTATGTAAAAGCATTATAAATCCAAAAAGATATTGTTTTTTAGAAACAAATTCATGGAACCCATTCAATGACTTATCAGATACCATAATTTAGAATATCCCATATATTTCAAATGAAGACATAACATTTTTCTTATACATGTATTATTTTAATAACATTTTTTAAATATATCTGTAAAGCATCCCAAAAAAATATAGCAGTTTCTGTAATGGTCATGCTGCAAAAAAAACTTTTAGTAATTTCTTTTAACTGTAGAAAAGAGTTTACATTTTATAACGATTTATGAGTCAATAGCTGATTGAGAAAAATAAATAATTGCTACTTTCTATTTTCTTTCCCTTTATAAATCCCACCACATCTCTCACTTCATCCATATCAAGACTTTTGTTCTCTCTCTAATTTACAAAAAAAATGTCTAAACTAGATTTTCTAGAATCTCAAGAATCTCCCAAGCATTGTGCTTCCAAACAAGGAATAAGCATCAAGAAAAGCTACAAGAAACTTGTTTGTACCATCTCTTCAATCACTACCACAATTCTTTTACTCATATTACTTGTTTGGCTCACTCTCCACCCCGAGAAACCTAAGTTCTCTATCGAACCATCAAACCTAACCCAATTCAATCTCACCGCACCTCAGCTACTCAACTCGTCAGTCAGTCTTACCTTAACTGTCAACAATCCAAACAAAAAAGTAAGTATATACTATGATGACCTATATGCTTACGCAGCTTATAATGGCGAACGGATAACAGCTGATTCTTCCATTCCTCCTTTGTACCAAGATCACGAAGAGAAGAACAAGTTAAGCGCGTATCTGATTGGCAATGGCTTACCTGTGGGTCCCTTTTTTGGTAATGAAGTTCGGCGTGATCAGGCAGCTGGGGAACGGAATAGCTTTGAAAAAAACGATTTCGTGGAGTCAAAATGTTTTTTTAGCGATTTCACAAAAAATATTACACGACCAATTCTGAGATGTTTAGAAGGTGGTATAGTATATTTTAAAGTCGATGGATTACATATAAAAAAATAGCCGAGAGACCATGTCAACGTATATGACATGTTTACCAGTTGATCATGTAATTATATATTTCATGTGCTCATCACTTATTTAACTAATTTTATATTTAAACCATATATTTTGGTATGGGTTAATGCTTAAACCATATAGTTAGGCATAGATTAACGTCTTACACTATTCTCATGATCCATGCAAATTTTGCACAAATTTTAACAGGTTTCGTGTAAATTTAACACGAATGTACAATAAATATAGCACAAGTTTAGCACAATTATAGCACAAATTACTTACAATTTTATTTATCACTACTAAGCATCTATTTTATGGGCATACAATGCATATCTTTTTATCTTCAATAATGTAGATTATGTAAAAGCATTATAAATCCAAAAAGATATTGTTTTTTAGAAACAAATTCATGGAACCCATTCAATGACTTATCAGATACCATAATTTAGAATATCCCATATATTTCAAATGAAGACATAACATTTTTCTTATACATGTATTATTTTAATAACATTTTTTAAATATATCTGTAAAGCATCCCAAAAAAATATAGCAGTTTCTGTAATGGTCATGCTGCAAAAAAAACTTTTAGTAATTTCTTTTAACTGTAGAAAAGAGTTTACATTTTATAACGATTTATGAGTCAATAGCTGATTGAGAAAATAAATAATTGCTACTTTCTATTTTCTTTCCCTTTATAAATCCCACCACATCTCTCACTTCATCCATATCAAGACTTTTGTTCTCTCTCTAATTTACAAAAAAAAATGTCTAAACTAGATTTTCTAGAATCTCAAGAATCTCCCAAGCATTGTGCTTCCAAACAAGGAATAAGCATCAAGAAAAGCTACAAGAAACTTGTTTGTACCATCTCTTCAATCACTACCACAATTCTTTTACTCATATTACTTGTTTGGCTCACTCTCCACCCCGAGAAACCTCAGTTCTCCGTCGAACCATCAAACCTCACCCAATTCAATCTCACCGCACCTCAGCTACTCAACTCGTCAGTCAGTCTCACCTTAACTGTCAACAATCCAAACAAAAAAGTAAGTATATACTATGATGACCTATATGCTTACGCAGCTTATAATGGCGAACGGATAACAGCTGATTCTTCCATTCCTCCTTTGTACCAAGATCACGAAGAGAAGAACAACTTAAGCGCCTATCTGATTGGCAATGGCTTACCTGTGGGTCCCTTTTTTGGTAATGAAGTTCGACGTGATCAGGCAGCTGGGGAACTCTATAACTTTGAAAAAAACGATTTCGTGGAGTCAAAATGTTTTTTTAGCGATTTCACAAAAAATATTACACGACCAATTCTGAGATGTTTAGAAGATGGTATAGTATATTTTAAAGTCGATGGATTACATATAAAAAAATAGCCGAGAGACCATGTCAACGTATATGACATGTTTACCAGTTGATCATGCAATTATATATTTCATGTGCTCATCACTTATTTAACTAATGTTTATATTTAAACCATATATTTTGGTATGGATTAATGCTTAAACCATATAGTTAGGCGTAGATTAACGTCTTACACTATTCCCATGATCCGTGCAAATTTTGCACAAATTTTAACAGGTTTCGTGTAAATTTAACACGAATGTACAATAAATATAGCACAAATTACTTACAATTTTTTTTATCACTACTAAGCATCTATTTTATGGGCATACAATGCATATCTTTTTATCTTCAATAATATAGATTATGTAAAAGCATTATAAATCCAAAAAGATATTGTTTTTTAGAAACAAATTCATGGAACCCATTCAATGACTTATCAGATACCATAATTTAGAATATCCCATATATTTCAAATGAAGACATAACATTTTTCTTATACATGTATTATTTTAATAACATTTTTTAAATATATCTGTAAAGCATCCCAAAAAAATATAGCAGTTTCTGTAATGGTCATGCTGCAAAAAAAACTTTTAGTAATTTCTTTTAACTGTAGAAAAGAGTTTACATTTTATAACGATTTATGAGTCAATAGCTGATTGAGAAAAATAAATAATTGCTACTTTCTATTTTCTTTCCCTTTATAAATCCCACCACATCTCTCACTTCATCCATATCAAGACTTTTGTTCTCTCTCTAATTTACAAAAAAAAATGTCTAAACTAGATTTTCTAGAATCTCCCAAGCATTGTGCTTCCAAACAAGGAATAAGCATCAAGAAAAGCTACAAGAAACTTGTTTGTACCATCTCTTCAATCACTACCACAATTCTTTTACTCATATTACTTGTTTGGCTCACTCTCCACCCCGAGAAACCTAAGTTTTCTATCGAACCATCAAACCTAACCCAATTCAATCTCACCGCACCTCAGCTACTCAACTCGTCAGTCAGTCTTACCTTAACTGTCAACAATCCAAACAAAAAAGTAAGTATATACTATGATGACCTATATGCTTACGCAGCTTATAATGGCGAACGGATAACAGCTGATTCTTCCATTCCTCCTTTGTACCAAGATCACGAAGAGAAGAACAAGTTAAGCGCGTATCTGATTGGCAATGGCTTACCTGTGGGTCCCTTTTTTGGTAATGAAGTTCGGCGTGATCAGGCAGCTGGGGAACGGAATAGCTTTGAAAAAAACGATTTCGTGGAGTCAAAATGTTTTTTTAGCGATTTCACAAAAAATATTACACGACCAATTCTGAGATGTTTAGAAGGTGGTATAGTATATTTTAAAGTCGATGGATTACATATAAAAAAAATAGTCGAGAGACCATGTCAACGTATATGACATGTTTACCAGTTGATCATGCAATTATATATTTCATGTGCTCATCACTTATTTAACTAATTTTATATTTAAACCATATATTTTGGTATGGATTAATGCTTAAACCATATAGTTAGGCATAGATTAACGTCTTACACTATTCCCATGATCCGTGCAAATTTTGCACAAATTTTAACAGGTTTCGTGTAAATTTAACACGAATGTACAATAAATATAGCACAAGTTTAGCACAATTATAGCACAAATTACTTACAATTTTATTTATCACTACTAAGCATCTATTTTATGGGCATACAATGCATATCTTTTTATCTTCAATAATGTAGATT
The DNA here is from genome assembly GCA_036936605.1 of Limnanthes douglasii subsp. nivea. Taxonomy (NCBI): domain Eukaryota; kingdom Viridiplantae; phylum Streptophyta; class Magnoliopsida; order Brassicales; family Limnanthaceae; genus Limnanthes; species Limnanthes douglasii. The sequence continues at coordinate 83,674,198 of JAUPFV010000003.1, forward strand.
ATGTAAAAGCATTATAAATCCAAAAAGATATTGTTTTTTAGAAACAAATTCATGGAACCTATTCAATCACTTATCAGATACCAAAATTTAGAATATCCCATATATTTCAAATGAAGACATAACATTTTTCTTATACATGTATTATTTTAATAACATTTTTTAAATATATCTGTAAAGCATCCCAAAAAAATATAGCAGTTTCTGTAATGGTCATGCTGCAAAAAAAACTTTTAGTAATTTCTTTTAACTGTAGAAAAGAGTTTACATTTTATAACAATTTATGAGTCAATAGCTGATTGAGAAAAATAAATAATTGCTACTTTCTATTTTCTTTCCCTTTATAAATCCCACCACATCTCTCACTTCATCCATATCAAGACTTTTGTTCTCTCTCTAATTTACAAAAAAAAAATGTCTAAACTAGATTTTCTAGAATCTCAAGAATCTCCCAAGCATTGTGCTTCCAAACAAGGAATAAGCATCAAGAAAAGCTACAAGAAACTTGTTTGTACCATCTCTTCAATCACTACCACAATTCTTTTACTCATATTACTTGTTTGGCTCACTCTCCACCCCGAGAAACCTCAGTTCTCCGTCGAACCATCAAACCTCACCCAATTCAATCTCACCGCACCTCAGCTACTCAACTCGTCAGTCAGTCTCACCTTAACTGTCAACAATCCAAACAAAAAAGTAAGTATATACTATGATGACCTATATGCTTACGCAGCTTATAATGGCGAACGGATAACAGCTGATTCTTCCATTCCTCCTTTGTACCAAGATCACGAAGAGAAGAACAACTTAAGCGCGTATCTGATTGGCAATGGCTTACCTGTGGGTCCCTTTTTTGGTAATGAAGTTCGACGTGATCAGGCAGCTGGGGAACTGAATAACTTTGAAAAAAACGATTTCGTGGAGTCAAAATGTTTTTTTAGCGATTTCACAAAAAATATTACACGACCAATTCTGAGATGTTTAGAAGGTGGTATAGTATATTTTAAAGTCGATGGATTACATATAAAAAAATAGCCGAGAGACCATGTCAACGTATATGACATGTTTACCAGTTGATCATGCAATTATATATTTCATGTGCTCATCACTTATTTAACTAATGTTTATATTTAAACCATATATTTTGGTATGGATTAATGCTTAAACCATATAGTTAGGCATCGATTAACGTCTTACACTATTCCCATGATCCGTGCAAATTTTGCACAAATTTTAACAGGTTTCGTGTAAATTTAACACGAATGTACAATAAATATAGCACAAATTTAGCACAATTATAGCACAAATTACTTAAAATTTTATTTATCACTACTAAGCATCTATTTTATGGGCATACAATGCATATCTTTTTATCTTCAATAATGTAGATTATGTAAAAACATTATATATCCAAAAAGAAATTGTTTTTTAGGAACAAATTCATGTAACCCATTCAATGACTTATCAGATACCAGAATTTAGAATATCCCAGGTATTTCAAATGAAGACATAACATTTTTTTATACATGTATTATTTTAATAACATTTTTTTAAATATATCTCTAAAGCATCCCAAAAAAATATAGCAGTTTCTGTAATGGTCATACTGCAAAAAAACTTTTAGCATAATTTCTTTTAACTGTAGAAAAGAGTTTACATTTTATAACGATTTATGAGTCAATAGTTGATTGAGAAAAATAAATAATTGCTACTTTCCATTTTTTTCCCTTTATAAATCCCACCACCCACTCACTTCTTCCATATCAAGACTTTTGTTATCCTTTCTCTCTCGAATTTTAAAAAAAATGTCTAGACTAGATTTTCTAGAATCTCTCAAACATTGTGCTTCCAAACAAGGAGTAAGCATCAAGAAACACTAAAAAAACTTTTTTGTACCATCTTTTCAATCACTACCACAATTCTTTTACTCAAATTACTTGTTATGATTTCTCTCTCGAATTTTAAAAAAAGGTCTAGAGTAGATTTTCTAGAATCTCTCAAACATTGTGCTTCCAAACAAGGAGTAAGCATCATGAAAAACTAAAAAAACTTTTTTGTGTTAAGAAAAGAACAAAAGGAACAAACCGCTAGAGTACCATCTTTTCAATCACTACCACAATTCTTTTACTCATATTACTTGTTTGGTTCAGTCTCCACCCCGTGAAACCTGAGTTCTCACTCGAACAATAGTACCTAATAAAAATCTGATTTTAACTAAAAATGTAATCGTAATGAACCACCAACATACACTAGTAACCGAAAAGAATTATACAAAATATATACTTCTAATAATTTTAATAGTACAATCATATTCAAAGCAACTTGAAAATCAGCATATTTCATATTAGACCACAAACAAAATAACAAAAGTGTATGTAAAGATTCCCATAGGTAAATACCAACAATTGCTTCTTCCAATGAACTCAATCCTTATCTCTTGAATATCATTTTACTACAAAAAAAACTCCGCCTTTGCTCCTAAGCATCTTGTTTCTGGCCAGAAAATGTATGTCCCCTTATCTAATAATATAGATTATGTAAAAGTATTATAAATCCAAAAGGAAATTGTTGTTTTTGGAACAAATTCATGAACCCATTCAACGACTTAGATAACTTCGCAGAGTAGCTTTGAAAAATAACGACTTCGTGGAGTACAAATGTTTTTTTTTAGCAATTTCGTAAAACTTATTACACGATCAATTCTAAGATGTTTGGTATGGATTTATTCTTAAACCATGTAGTTAGTTATGGATTAATGTGTTATAGTATTCCCATGATCCGTGCAAATTTTGCACAAATTTTAACAGATTTCGTGTAAATTTAACACGAATGTAGAATAAATATAGCACAAGTTTAGCAAAAATATAACACAATTTTCTTTATCATTACTAAGCATCTATTTGATGGGCTAGAAATTATATATCTTTTTATCTTCAATAATGTAAATTTTCTTCTATTTTCTTATATTGAACGGAAAACTTAAATGGAAGGTCGGGACTTGGATTTCAGGTTGGTACCAGTTTGATGTTTACTTTTATGCTACTTTAGACTCCGGACCACTTGGTTTGACTGGTGTATTAGATGCAAGACAAGGAAGCCATTACTCAACTAGTGTTTGAGTACGTCGAAGAATTTCTCAACTAGTGTTTGAGTACGTCGAAGTGAGAAACCGTCGGAGGAGGTTTCGTCGGAGGTAGACGGATAAGTAACTGATTTTATAGTTCTTGGGTTAAGTTTGTGTGTTTCCTGGGTTTGATGCTTTTACTGGATTTAGTGAGTTTGAGAGGAAGTGAGTGCAATTTTCTTCATCACTACTAAGGATCTATTTTCTGGGCAGAAAATGCATATCTTTTTATCTTCAATAATATAAATTGTGTTAAAGCATTATAAATCTAAAAGGAAATTGTTTTTTGGGAACAAATTCATGGAACCTATTCAATGACTTATCAGTTACCATAATTTAGAATATCTCATGCATTTCAATCGAAGACATAACATTTTTCTTATACATGTATTATTTTAATAACATTTTTTTAAATACATCTCTAAAGCATCCTAAAAAAATATAACAGTTTCTTTAATGGTCATACTCCAAAAAAACAAAACTTTTAGCATAATTTCTTTTAATTTTAGATCAAAAGTTTACATTTTATAATGATTTATGAGTCAATAACATGATTGAGCAAAATAAATAATTGCTACTTTCTATTTTCATTCCCTTTATAAATCCCACCACCCCTCTCACTTCTTCCATATCAAGACTTTTGTTCTCCTTTCTCTCTCTAATTTAAAAAAAATATCTAGACTAGATTTTCTAGAATCTCAAGAATCTCCCAAACATTGTGCTTCCAAACAAGGAGTAAGCATCAAGAAACATTAAAAAACATTTTTTGTACCATATTTTCAATCACTACCACAATTCTTTTACTCATATTACTTGTTTAGTTCACTCTCCACCCCGTGAAACCTCAGTTCTCTCTCGAAAAATAATGATCGATGATATACCTAACAACAATATGATTTTAACTAAAAATTTAGTTGTAATGAACTACCAAAATACACTCTAAATACAGTACGAATCTACAAATCTCGAAGCTAGCTGATGGTGAAGCAAGGAAATACATTGATTTTTTTTATTGTTATGATTAATACTAATATGGTTCTCTGGATGTATGGCAACTGAATCATCGAATATGTATTAATTGGTGATGTAAAATGACCGACGATGTGTTGATTGCTTCGTCGGAGTGAGAAACTGTCAGAGGAAGTTTCGGCAAAGGTACACGGATAGGTAACTGGTTTTTTGGTTCGTGGGTTTAGTTTGTAGATTTTCTGGGTGTAGGTCTTGGTTTAAAAGGATTTTTTTTCCGAAGGGAACCCGCAGCCGCAACTGAATGATGCGCAGAGGCTAAACCCAATAGCCTACAAACCAACGCCATAAGGTAAACCACACAAAATGTCTTACTCCACCAACTCGGCTATCCCTTTCGGGGCGAACAACCAAAAATAGTCTACTTATACTAGTAAGGGTATATTTACCTATCTTTATTGTCCATATACTTATTGATATACAATTTTTGGGTATTAAATAGTTATGAAATAGTTGAATGAATATTTTTGATACTTTTTTTGTTTTTCTTTTCTAAAATTAGAAATCATAAACTATTTTTTATAACAAAACTTAAATAACATTCATCAAAATATTTATATGTATTTGATAAAAAATAAAAGTCAATGTGTTTGTCCAACAATATACTAAACTTGCATGTACATAACTAAAAATCTATGATAATACTTTATTATTACACGCTAATGTGGACAAACTTGATTATTTTTATTACTGACCAATATTTACAATAAAATATTTTATTGTCACGACAATTACTATACTCTAAGATTTTTGTTATCCTTTCTCTCTCGAATTTTAAAAAAAAAATGTCTAGACTAGATTTTCTAGAATCTCTTAAACATTGTGCTTCCAAACAAGGAGTAAGCATCAAGAAACACTAAAAAAACTTTTTTGTACCATCTTTTCAATCACTACCACAATTATTTTACTCATATTACTTGTTTGGTTCAGTCTCCACCCCGTGAAACCTCAGTTCTCCCTCGAACAATAGTGGTTGACGATATACCTAATAACAATCTGATTTTAACTAAAAATGTAGTTGTAATGAACCATCAAAATACACTATAAATACAGTACAAACCAATAAATGTCGAAGCTAGATGATGGTGAAGTAAGGAAATACGGTGAATTATTTTATTGTTATCATTAATATCAGTAGGGTTCTCTCGAGGTCTGAATGGAGACTGAATCGTCAAATATGTATTCATTGGTGATGAAAAAACGACCAGAGATGTGTCGATGGCTTCGTCGGAGTGAGAAACTATCGGAGGAAGTTTCGCCAGAGGTAGACGGATAGGTCACTGGTTTTTTGGTTCGTCGGTTTAGTTTGTGGATTTTTCTGGGTTTAGTGAGTTTGAAAGGAAATGGGTACTCAAAGGTCTTGGTTCAAAATGAATTTTTTTTCAGAGGGAACCCGCAGCCGCCACCCAATGAGTGCGCACAGGATAAACCCAATAGCCTACAAACCAACGCTCATAAGGTAAACCACACAAAATGTCTTACTCTACCAACTCGGCTACCCATTTCGGGGCGAACAACAAAAAATAGTCTACTTATACTAGTAAGGGTATCTTTGTCTATCTTTTAGGTTCATATACCTATGGATAGTATACAATTTTTGGGTATTAAATAGTTATGAAATAGTTGAATGAATGTTTTTGGATACTTTTTTCGATATTTTTTTTCTAAAAATAAAAATCATAAACTATTTTTATAACAAAACTTAGATAGCATTCATCTAAATATTTATATATGTATTATATTAAAAATAAAAATCAATTTGTTTGTCCCACAATATACTAAACTTGCATACACATAACTAAAAATCTATAATTGCATATACATAACTAAAAATCTATAATAATATATTATAATTACATGCTAATCTGGACAAACTTGATTATTTTTATTATTTGACCAATATTTACAATAAAATATTTTATTGTACGACAATTACTATATTCCAATTATAAATATTCTTACATTAGTAATCGAAAAAAATTATACAAAATATATACTTCTAATAATTTTAATAGTATAATGCTATTCAAAGCAACTTGAAAATCAGCAAATTTCATATTTGACCATAAACAAAATAACAAAAGCTTAGGTAAATACCAACATTGCTTCTTCCAATGAACAACAAAGTTCAGTGTCTATCCCTATCTCAATATCATTTTACTACTAAAAAAACAGAACTTTTCCTTGCTCCTAAGCTATCTATTTTCTTGTCAGAAAATGCATGTCCCCTTATCTAATAATTTATATTATGTAAAAGTATTATAAATTCAACAGGAAATTGTTGTTTTTGGAACAAATTCATGGGACCCATTCAATGATTTAGATAACTTCGCAGAGTAGCTTTGAAAAATAACTACTTCGTGGAGTAAAATTGGTTTTTTTAGCAATATTGTAAAAACTATTACACGATCAATTCTAAGATGTTTGGTATAGATTGATTCTTAAACCATATAGTTAGTTATGGATTAATGTGTTATAGTATTCCCATGATCCGTGCAAATTTTGCACAAATTTTAACAGATTTTGTTGGCGGAAAATATAAAACAACACTCTCTTTAAAACAAACAAATAACTTCGATATAGATAGAAAATGAGAAGTATTACAAAACACTCTCTTACAACTCACACTAGAAGAGAAAATACTTTTCTAACACTCAAGTGAGCATTCTTGTCTCTCTTTTCTCTCACTCTCTTTTCTCTCTAACTTTATTTCTTAGTGTGTTTGGTGATGCTCTAGATGGTGGGAGAGCTCCACTATTTATAGAACCATAGTGGAGCCAAGGATCCACCATCTAAGATCTTATGGATAGTTAAACACTCAACCTCAACACTACACTCTAGGGAAAAGTGTTTCTTACACTCAACATCAAAGAGTATCTTGCACTCAACCTAAGGATGGTCTTACAAACAACCTCCACTACTAAATATTAATTTAAATGTTTCTAGAATATTCTTTCTAGATGGGCCTTATTAAGTGGGTTGGACCTGTTTAATGGGTTGGGCCCTTTAAGTTGATCGAATTTATGATCCAACAGATTTGGTGTAAATTTAACACGAATGTAGAATAAATATAGCACAAATTTAGCACAAATTTCTTATAATTTTTTTTATCATTCCTAAGTATCTATTTTCTGGGCTAGAAAATATATATCTTTTTATCTTCAATAATGTAAATTTTCTTCTATTTTCTTATATTGAACGGAAAACTTAAATGGACGGTCGGGACTTGGATTTCAGGTACCGGTTTGATGTTAACTGTTATGCTACTTTGGACTCCGGACCACCTGGTTGGACTGGTGTATTAGGTGCAAGACAAGGAAGCCATTGCTCAACTAGTGTTTGAGTACGTCCCTACTGAAATGCTTTATATGGGTTTCTGCTTCCTACTTACAAAAAAAAAAGTTAAATTACAAGGCTCTTAAGAAAGAGTTACTATTTTGTGTGATGCCTATATAACAGCTTAGTGTTTGCACCTGATTCGGTATGTGCTGAATATGTATGTCTTGGTTCTCCAGAACAGCTTAGTGTTTTCACCTGATTTGCTATATGCTAAGTATGCTAAATATGTACGTCTTGGTTCTCCAGATGTTGTATTTTATAGACTAGGTAAATTATAAGAATGCAATGAATGATGAAAAGTTTCCTTTTTATTTAAATTCGGGTTGGAAAATGAAAAGTGTAAAAACAGTACAGTAAGCAAGAACTGCTTGAACACAAGACTGGAAAATACATATAGCATGTTGTAAATACAATTTTACGGTTTCTGTTTAAGAGAACAGGAAAAAACAAATGTATACACTGAACCCTACTAGAAGATTAGGCCAAACAACAGTAAATAATTATATAAACCGAGCTTAAACTCAGACAAAAATATCTCTTATTGCTTTACTTACCAAGATCAAGGTGACAATTTATTAACAAAAAGTCTTCCTAAATACCTTTACCATGGATACATATGAGTTAGTAGAATTCATAATTAGCTGGTAGAAAAAAAGGCAGCAAAAAGAGAAAAAAAAGTTGCTACTTCACCAGAAAATCATAAAGGTTTATGTCAATATCATTCCTTTAATAATAGTAGTTGGTTTTATGTTATAGCCACTAATACTAGGTCCCTATGGACACTATTGGATTCGTAAACTCTTTTACTTTCTTCCTTTTCCCTCACCTGTGGTTTCTAGGATGAATATTCACACAGTCTATAATCTTGAAGATCATATGTAGGAATTAGATTACCGTATGGATTATAGCTAGTGTACTTTGATAGTCTTTCCACTTGATAAAAGCTACCACAGAATTAAAATTATTATGTGTAACTAATAACACATCCTACTTTGCAGAATTGTAAACGATTCTATTTCTCTAAATTTGTACCTTTCTAGTTCGTTCAATCAAAATTGTTATCATCTCTACATATCTTGGCTTCGAGTGCACCAATTCACAGCACAAGTGCGCAGGAATAAAGACAACAAAAATCGACTATGACAGCCAAAAGCATCCAAGAGAGCTATCCTTAGATTCACTAATACAATAAAGCTATGTTTGGTATGACTAAAAGCTCCCTAGCATAAGAAAATTGCAGAACAACAGTTTCCAAAAAGCAATAAACTTTTCTCCATAATTTCAAAAGGTAGAGAGACTTTCCATCTAGCAAATGAAATAACAAGTTTTTGGGTTTCCCCCCAGTAATACAACCACTATAGCTTCGATGCACATTGGTTTGCACTACATAGATTCCCCTCAATTTGTATCGAATTGAAACTGTATCCTACAGGTCAAGTATCCAATTCACAGTAACCAAGACATGTATTTAGTGTTGTAAAATCTAAGCATCCTATGATCAGCCACAACACACATTCGTACATTACCATAGTTCACAAGTGAAGAACATTAAGGAATTAATACAAGCCACAGATGTCTTCAAACTGAAACTATGATAAAGCCCTGCAGATACAATTAGATTTTACAGATAGACTACGAAACATCGTTAGCAGCTTCGAATGAATAATATCGCATATAATCAACAACCCCAAATAGGGTAATGTAGTTCTAGAGATTACATGTTAACTAAAATGTATAAGTCAAGGAATCAGCTGGTACTATACTCAGCATGATAAATTCCTAGCGTATCTACATTCCTAATCCAATAAATTTGAGAGTAAATATGAAATAATCTCCAAAACTGTCAAGCGGTAACTTTCAAAATCAAGATTAAACCGAATCAGAACTAACCCATTTCCAACGATGGAAAATGCTTAAAATATTCCTTAAGATATTTCAGGAACGATCAACGCCGACGAATTTATCATATTATATTGTATTTATTTGTATGGATACGAAAAAATTGGACAATTACATTTGCGCGACGGATCATCTTCGGTTTCTCATGAAAGATACGAGTGTGCATGAACTAATGTTATGCTAACACATATGGAATTGCATTGATGGGTGTAGTCAAAAAGTTATTTTTAGAAGCTCCACACTTGTTATACAAGTGTCATATAATCAAGAACATAATTGCGTATAAAAAAAATTATACAAAGACAGAACAATGTCAAACTTATGTGATGTGCATAAAAACATAGTGGCAACAATAAAAACATATAAAGGCTAGCCTAAGGTGCTGAAGTATACTAAAACATCTTGGCTCAAGTCGTAAGATAAAAAATATATTTATGCATACACTAACATGGGGAAGCACTATAGAAACATGATAACCAATCCCTAACTTCATTCATTCTTATATATTAAGTGATACTCAAGTTACATAGCCCAACTCATGTTTTTTACTATTATTAGTGTCGAATGTGATGGGGTCGAATTTTGTTGATAGTGACAGTCGTTTTTTCTTTAGAGGGTATTTTAGACCTAACAAAACAACTATGCCATGTAAGTTGAGTGCTTGTTGACTAAGCAGTATGCCAACTTCGAATTTTATTGGGCCTTGGGAGCTCATAAGGCTTAACCACATTTATGACCCGACCTCATGGGCCCATGTATCTATACTTTTTAATAAATTGACAAAAAAAACATTAAATGGGTTAAAAAAAATTATCTTTCTACAAAATTAAATACCAGCACCTCTATTATTTTTTTTCTTTTCACCTAAAATTTAATATTTTGTCTAAATCACTTACCAAAAATACCCTTCAGCTAGATTTTTACCGTCACCAGATTGGAAACCACAGTGGGAGAGGAAGATACCTGAATATATATATATATTCAAAACCTGTTGACCCTTGGAGTTCGTTGGAACATTAAATTAGACATGTAGATAGAACTCCCTCTAGAGAACGAGGGGATCAGAGGCAATGAAAAACCTGTTAGGCAGGCTGATATATATATATATATATATATAATCCAACAGAACACTTCAAGTTTGATGGGCGTGAAAATAATCTCAAGCAAAGTTCAGATTGGCAGCTCCTTAGAGCCCACCAAGAATCTACGAAGGAACATCGGGCTAAGAATTGTACACGTACATTGGATTATGTTGATGGGTACACAACTGAGTCTGATTTAGAATTTTCTTCTTCCTCTTTCAGTAGTGATCATGGACGCAAAAAGAAGAAACAGAATATAATTAAGAAGATTTTAAATAAGCATCGAAAGTCGAGTAAACAAGATTCATCGGTAAAAAAAAAATCGGAAGGGTAAACGGGTGTGTTGATCATAGTATAGATCATTTACTAAGATCAAGGAAAGTTAAAGGGTGTGTTAATCATAGTATAGATCATTTACTAAGTGATCTATACTATGATCAACGCACCCTTGATGTCTAGTCCAAACCTGGTGTTTTTTCTACCCCTAATGAAGATCACATGTTCAACCAGAGGCATAATTGGAGGCAATCACCATGGTTTTCGAAAATCTTGGCTGGACATTTTCCCAGATGATTCGATAGTTCAAAAATAGAAAAGTATAATGGAAGTCAATACCCTAACAATCATCTTGAACAATTTAAATATTTCATGATAAGCTTCAATGATGATGATAAGTTGTTATGTAGAGCAATTTCCCAACATTTAAAGGCAGTGCTTTGAAATAGTACAACTGATTACCCCAAGAGTCGATCAATTTTTTTAATATGTTTTAGATGGCTTTCCAGAGACAGTTTGTGGGAAGCAAAGAATTCAAATGGAATGGAGACACAATAATTCATTATGCGCAATATCCAAATAATTCACTTAAAGATTACATCAGTCGTTTTATAAATACTAAAAATGGGTTAGCTTATTGTTTTGAACAAGTGACCATAGCCTCACTTCGACAAGGGTTGTTGGCTCGAGAATTGGCTGATTCAGTGACTCTAAGAAGAAATCTTATACTTGGGGTGGGTTGTTGAATCAGGTGGAAAACAGATTACGGTCGATGAAAATAAGAAATCAAGGGAACCTCATCAATACCAATCTGCACCTGCAGCCTTTGTCCCACAAGCTAGTACTCAATCACATGATACAGTTAACAAGTGGCCTAGGGATTCACGGCAAGGTTCACATCGACCTAGACAGAGTCATTCTAATCAAGGTCAGCAATCAAGGCCAATGGGAAATTAGTGGGTCCAAACTGATTACTTTACGGAATTAGTTGAAAATGTGGCTACCATCTATGAAAGGACTAAGAATGTTGTACAATTCCGAAGGCCAACTCATATCCAAACTCCAATAGAAAAACTAAATACACGTTTTTATAGATACCACAATGATATGGGGCTTGACACTAAACACTGCATTGCTTTGAAATAAGAAATACAGGCGTTGATTAAAAATGGGAAGTTAACCACTTGTGTGAAGTCACGAGGGGGAATAGAAAACTAGGGAATAGGGCACAACCTAGTACAAGTGGGGTTCAAAATGCACCGCCCGATATCCGGAAGTAAAAAATTTAAGCATCTGAACAAGAGAGTACGATGGTGATTATTGAGAAGTTCGATGTGGATTTTGGGTACTTGGATCTTGATACAGAGCAGAACCAATTCAATATGGCAGTAGGAAGTACTGGAAGAGTATTTAAGTTGTACTCATTCTTTGAATCACTTATTATTTTTTTGGGGAGGGGGATACTATGACATCTCCATTGAATTATTCTTGGAAGAGACATGTAGTAAGGTTGACTACATCATTGGAAGGAAATATGTCCATCCATCTTTACCAAATCTATGCTCCATTTATAGTGTTCGATGAAGATAATATGAGAGGAGTGGAAACACCCCCCCCCCCCCCCTATGAAGATACTGTGGTAATAGAGGCATCCATTAAAAGTAGTGAGATTCGAAGAATTTTGATTGACACATGTTATTCAACAAATATTTTTTATCCACTTACAAACGAATAAAGAATCCTACGGTTATCCACGATCAAATAGAACTATTGTAAAATTCACTGGTAATACTCCTGAGGTCATTGGGGAGTTTAAAGGTGAAAATTTGTTAGGAAAATGACTATTTAAGAAAATGGTAAGAGTATTGTTTGTGGTTGTGTATTGTCCGGCCTCCTACAATGCAATTTTTGGTAGGTCATGATTATCAAGGATGTATATTGTTACATCTACGGTTCACCAATAATTGAAGTATGCGGTTGGATCTCAAGTATGAGTGGTTTAAAGTAGCCAAAAAGTAGCTAGAGAAAGCTATGTTACGGCTCTTGCTCCCAAAACTCTGAAAAATATGATGACTAAGAAAGAATAACAATCAATAGAAATCTCTTTGGATCGAAACATGATAGATGATCCAAGAGAGAATCCTAGTCGTATGATTCCAATAGAAGAAGTTGAACTACATAGCCTGGCAGAAGGGAGAAATTTTCGAATTGCCACGATGATACCGTCAGAATTAAAAAAGAAGTTGTTAGCCTTCTTATCCAAAAACTTACATTTAATTTCTTTGTGTAATGAGGATATGCTTGGTATGCCATCAGATATTATTTGCCACAAGTTTTCAGTTTATTCCGATGCAGGTCCAGTAGTACAAAGAATGAAAGTATTTTCTAAAGAAAAAATCAATGTAATAGTACAGGAAGTGGATAGGTTAACTAAGATATGACATATCCGTGAATCCCGTTATCCACTTTAGACTACAAACCCGGTGCTTGTAAAAAATAAAAATGGTAAGTAACGAGTGTGCGTCGATTTCACAGATCTTAACAGATCTTGTCCAAATGATATTTTCCCTCTTCTCCGGATAGATCAGATGGTGGATTCTATTTTGGGTAATAATTTTTTATCTTTTATTGATTCATTTTATGGGTATAATCAAATCCAAATGCATCTGAACGACCAAGAGCACACCACTTTCATCACAAATACGGGGCTTCATTGTTATAAGGTAATTCCTTTCGGGTTAAAAAATGTTAGGGCAACCTATCAACGATTAGTTAATAAAACTTTTGCTTGTTAGATCGGAAGAAATGTGGAAGTATACATTAACGACATGATGATGAAGTGTCTAAAGAAGGAGGATCATATACTTGATATCCAAGAAATATTTTCTAATTTGGAAGCTATTAATTTGAAACTGAATCTTGAGAAATGTAAATTAGGGGTTCAATCCGGTAAAGTTTTTGGTTACATTATCAATGAGAAAGGGATTCGGGCTAACCCAGATCAATTGAATGATTTATTAGCTTTGGATCCACCTTGTACTACCAAAGAAGTTCAAATATAAAGTGGGAGATTAACAGCTTTAAATAGGTTTATTTATAGGTCGTGGGATAAGTGTGTACAATTTTTCCAAGTATTAAAGAATGCCAAAGACTTCAACTGGTCCCCAAATTTTGATAGTGATTTTATTGAAATCAAACGACAATTGGCTTCACCAAAAACTTTGTTCAAACCCATGGTGGGGGAAAGGCTTTATATATATTTAGAAGTTTCAGATAGTCCACTAAGTGTTGTGTTGTTTTGTGAGGTAGACAACTATCCCCGCCATGTTTACTACGTTAGTAAGATTTTATTAGATGCAGAGAAGACGTATATCAAGTTGGAAAAGCTAGCTCTAGCTTTGTTAATAGCAGCCCAAAAAACGAGGCCTTATTTTCAAGCACATTCTATTACTATTCGAACCTCTTTTCCTTTAAAAAATATGTTACAAAAATCAGACATATGAGGTCAAATGACTAAATGGTCTGTCAAACTAGGAGATTATGATATTGATTTGTCTCCTCGAAAAATAAGCAAATCTCAAGTCGTGGCTGATTTCTTAGTCGAATTACATTCAGAAAAACCTCACGAGGACCCTCAAGATAACAAGTTTGCAAAAGAATGGGTAGTTCGACCTGATGGTGGATCTTCTATAACAAGATGTGGGATGGAATTTGTTTTTTTCTACATATGGGGATATAATTCACCAAGCCATATGATTTGGTTTTAAGGCATCTAACAATGAAGTAGAATACGAAACAGTTATAACAAGTCTAAGGCTAACTCATATATGTGGTGCTAAAAGAATCTGATTGCTGAGTGACTCACAATTAGTCATACATCAGGCACAAGGACATTCTGAAGCCAAGAAGGATCAGTTTATAATATACTTAAGATTAGTAAGAGAAATTTCAGATGATTTTAAGTATGTTAAGTACGAGCATGTGCCAAGATTGGAAAATTCCATGGATGATTCTTTGGCTACCATTGCGTATTCAGAAGTATATCATCGGATTCTTATACAAGAATTCCCTTCCATATCAACCTCATATGAAATGGAAGTTCAAATTGAAGAAACTTACCAAATATCAGCCATGATAAACCAAGATTGGAGATATGACATCCAAAAATTTATTACTAACGGAGTTTTACCTAAAGACAAAAAGGAAGCTAAAAAATTAAAATTCAAAGCCCATGGTTTCTTGGTATTGGATGAGGTTCTCTATAGGATCCAAGAATCTCAAATAGTGTTGTTTGAACTAAACGATGGGGAAGGATCAGCTCACCATGGGTATAAAGCCTTTACTAGAAGGGTATTACTAGCACTATATTATTGGTTATCCATTATGGCAGATTCCAAAGACCTGGTAAAAAGATGTGACCCTTGTCAAAGGTATGAAAATGCAATCCATGTACTCCCAGTTTCAAATGAATCAGTATTTGAAGCAGTTCTTTTTGATAGATGGGGGCTTGACTTGGTTGGACCACTTCCAATGGCTTCATGGGGATGTCGAACTATCATTTTGACAATTGATTATTTTTCTAAGTGGATAGAAGTCGAGCCACTCTCCGGAACAAAATCTAAGGCAATAATAAAATCTATCATCTCCAATATATGTTGCAGGTTTGTAATTTCAAGACGCATAACCACAGATAATGGTCCGTACTTTGATAATAAAGATATGGAGCAATTTTGTGGCTTGAGAGGAATTCATCATTGTATTTCCTCACTTTTTCAATGGGCAAGTAATGGTAGCAAATCGGCACATAATGATGGGGCTCAAAAAGAATTTAGAAGGGGCAATTGGTAAATGGCCTAATTTCTTACAAGATGTTTTATGGGCATACCAAACTACCCCCACACTGCCTCTGAAGAATCTCCATTTGCCTTGATTTATGGGATGGATGTAATTGCACATGTAGAAACTACTCTTCTTTCTGTTAGGGTCCAAACTTATTCCGAAGAAGATAATAAAGCTACAATAAGAGCTCAGATGACCTAAATGAAGAAAAAAAATTATTAAAGCCTATTTGAGAAATATTCACTATCATGGATTAATGAGAATTATATATGCATCTAAAATATGAAAAGAATATTTTAAGGTACGGGACAAGGTTTTGAGAAAAGTATTTTTACATACGAAAGATAGGAATTTCGGAAAATTTGCTTCAAACTAGGATGGCCCCTATACAGTTGTGGGAAAAATCAAGAGTGAAATATATTAACTAGTTGATCGAGAGGGCGTTCCACTAAGACACCCATAGAATGTAGAAGATCTGAGATTATACTTTGAGTAAGGGTTTGTAAATATTTACTTTACCTTTGTTTAATGTAAATATTTAGAGAGCATACTCTTTCCTACCCTGGTGGCTCGAAGAGGTTTTAATAAGGTGCCCGTATAATCAATCTAGCACTTTTTACCTTTAAAACTATATGTTTCTAAGTATATTAAGTAGTTATGTATACCTTCAAATGGATTAACTTCAAACGGTTTGGTTTGAAATTATATATATATATATATATATTCAAATGGTTTGTGTTTAAAATTTCATATACCTTCGAATGGATTACATTCGAATGGTTTGTATTTGAAATTATATATATATATACCTTCGAATGGATTACCTTCGAATGATTTGTGTTTAAAATTTCATATACCTTCGAATGGATTACCTCGGAAGGGTTTATGTTTGAAATTATATGTACCTTTGAATGGATTACCTTCGAATGTTTTGTGTTTAAAATTTTGTATACCTTCGAATGGATTTCCTTCGAATGGTTTGTGTTTGCAATTATATATACTATGGAATGGTTTCTATATTAAATTTTGTATACCTTCCAATTTTTCTTATTTATTAATTATGTTCACTTTCCGATGGGATAAACCAATGAATGGATATAGGAGCATATACACGAGAAAATAAAGTAAGATTGATAAAGGGATAGTCATTACAAAATGCCTCGAAAACCATGAGGACTTAACCCGAGTTCAAAAACAAAACAACTATAAAAAGACTTTAACTTTATCAAAGAAGTATCTGAATAAGTTTCGATCAACTACAACAAATATGCCTTATAGCAAGGACTTATACAACACAATAAAATGTATAGATCTTAACCTTAAGGCTCATTCTCATGGTTTTTATCCTATCTTTCGTCAGAACTCCACTTTTCAGAATCCATCCCATCATTTCCAATAGAATCATCATCTGACGACTCATCAGAAGCGTTCATCTCATCTGTCAAAGATATGTTCGGCGGTAAAAAAATTATCTGGAACCCATCCCCACAAAGAATGAAGAGATAGTGTTGGAAATGTTTTGGTGAAATTCTAGGACTATGTCTGATTTGATTTAAGCATCCCTTTCCTTTAGATTTTGTATAGTGCCCTGAATGTATGCTTCGATAACATCCTCCGACTCCTGGGTGTATTTGGATTTGAGGGACTCGATTTTTTCTTCAGCATTTTCTTGGAATTATCTAGAGTTTCATTTTCACCCAAAATTTTATATATCGCTCCCTTATCTGCTTTCTGTTGGTTTTGTAGTGAAGTGATTTCATTGGAACCGGATGACTGCAGTGCCTCAAACGTTTCAGTTTTGTCCATCTCTTCTTTGGCTTTATTTATGTCTTCTTTCTGCACATCAGCCTTTTCGAGTGCTTTGTTGGCCTTGATATTTTCTTCTTCAAGAAAAATTTGTAGTTTTTATTTTTTCTCTTGAAGAGAAGAAATGATTCCTTTTTGTGATTTGAACTCCCTTTCCAATTCAACAACAGGTTTTACATAACCCACTAAAGAGTACCAACTGTATCATTCACCTTTGACACTTCAAATGGTATGCCATCGAATATCATATTGGGAGCAGTACTTGGGAATGCTCAATCAAATGATTCGTAATCAAATCGTGTTAACCATCCGTTGGATTGTTAACTATAGAAACAACTTCTCCATCAAATTTGGGAAATAAAAAGGCAAGACCGGATACAGGTAAGGTGGAACACTGGAACTCAGACGCAACACTAGCTCTGAACTGGTAGAGGGTTTACTTTTCTTTCTTTTTTCTCTCGTCGCTGCCTTGCTTGTTTATTTTTTAGCCTTATTTTCTTGGGCTCAAGATCGTCTGTAGGCACATTACCTCATTCTACAGTAGCAGAAACTACATCCAATAATGATGCATCAATTTCAAGTTTCTGTTGTTCGGAGGCCTCTTCGACGACACCTTTTTAAGTTCCTTTATTGTTTTTCTTCTTCTTTTTTTCCTTCTTGGTCCGATGACTAAGGGCTCTCTTCCTAGTTGGAAGATATAGCTTCACATTGGCAGATTGGATTCTTAACAACACGGTGGTAGATGAATGAGGGATGGTAAATTCCTTCCAAAATTGTTCTTTTTTGGGATTATTCCTCCACATATGGCTACGAGTCAGGTTGGCAGGGGTGAAATATTCATGAAAGGCATTATCCCATTTTTCATGTGCCCAAGCATGCAGCTTCTCAAAAGTGGATTGAGAATCCTTTAGATAGTTCACAAAATGATTTGAAATAACTGCAGGAAAGAAATCTAATCATAGGAATCAAGTAATCGATTTTTCAGAAAAATAAGCGAAATATATTTAAAGATAATTAATTATATTTTTCCAAAATCTGATGAGCATGCTCAGATTTCCTCTCGAGAAAGAAATCTTTCTACCATATTCCCATGGCCCACTTATAAAAAAAGAACTAAGTCTTTCATATTATGTCTGCTTCCACTAGATCGTCTACTACTTTGTAATCGTTCTACGTTGAAGTAGTATAAGATAATATTAGAATTACGACACAACCCAAAAATGGCCGTCATATATTCCATATGCATTGGGGATTTAAAGATAATTACTTATGTTTTTCGAAAATCTGGTGAGCAGGTTCAGATTTTCTCTCGAGAAAGAAATCTTTCTACCATATTCCCATGGCCCGCTTATAAAAAAGAACCAAGTCTTTCATATACAGTCTGCTTCCAGCAGAATGCCTACTATTTTATAATCGTTCTATGTTGAAGTAGTAGAAGATAATATTGGAATTACGGCACAACCCAGAAATGGCCGACATATGTTCCATATGCATTGAGGATTTAGAGAGGCGAGATGCTATGATGCAAGAAATTAAAGTAAACCAAGCATGTGGGTTGGCCTGACTTGGACATAACCAAACTAGATGAGAATACCTAAAAATTTCAGGGTCAAAAGGAAATCTAAGTCGCCAGTTTAACACATATGTGTGAACTACAAGTTCGTTGGAGCGAAAAGTCCTTGGAGTTTCCCCAGACCTAGGAAATCTAACTTTCATTGCATTGGGAAATCCCTATTTAGTTCGAACAATCTCTATTTCTTTGTCATGAAAGTCAACATTAGATATTTGATTTATCGCTAAACTGTATTTTACACTTACCTTCTTGATATTGGGACCGATACATCGAACCAATGATATCGAAAGTTCCTCATATTATTCTTATACGACTTCACCTTTATCATTGATCATCCTCCATATAAGAACTTTCTCAATAAAAGGTTTTAAATTTTCCCCTGTTTGCTGGATGTTTCGAGGGGAGAATATTTGCTAAAGTTGTCCATGATTTCCTCCAGTATCTTTGGTTCTAATCATAACAAACCAATAAGCTGGGTACTAGCATCACCAATTGTAGCAAATTGAGCCTTGTTTGGATTCAACTCGAGGGGAGAATCAGTCAAAACCAGTGGTTTCATAACGGTTTTAGCTTTGAGATTTGACTACCTAGTTACCCCGAGTCAGGTGACGTTCTCCGAATCTGACCCCATAGCTCTAAATATCAAAGAAGCATGGTGGTTGTAGCTTTATGAGATTATGATGGTGATGAGGAAAATTTGGGTACAGTAGTTGATTGAGAGGCTACTGAAGGGTTTAAGGGTATAGAACGATTATAAGGGTAGATGCCACCATACTTAATGAATTGAGTAATGAGAACTGGAGGTGAAGAAATATGTAGTCCTGCATCTTGTCTGGCCTTTTTTTTCTCTATTTCTAGTTCGGATAGGTTCAACCAACCACCTTTTATTATAGCAGTTCTAGTAGTATACATACAAACACAACAGTTTTTAATTGTTTACACTTTTGTATGAAGTTGTTTACAGTACTCGCAACAACGTTGATGAAGAACTAAATAGGCTCAAATGATTTATATAATTTTCGACTTCATGAATCAGATAGAAATTGCATAAGCTTGTTTTATTATTGTGTCGGTGTTTATCCTGTGTACATAAATAAATGAGATTTGTATCGGTCATGTGAACGATAATTATTTTGTCAAACGTAAAATAGTATGTGTATTTAGTTTTATATTATGTTTATAAATATATTTTGTTTTATAATATTATTCGTATTTAATTAACAGGTTATGATCCATCCGACCGCACGGATACCTCTCATTGATCCTCGTTATAAAATATATTGTAGAGAAGTGAGTCATGGTTGGATAAATCCATTATTCGATCAATTGGTAATACATTCAAATTCATAGAGTAATTAAGAAAGATTGTAGAGTGACATACCTTATAGAGGACTGAAAATGTCTATTTTCTAACTTTATTTTGTTGTAAATTTCGATTATCATAATTTAACTCTACCCATTTGAAACTATGTTTTGTTGCTTCTTGTTATTTCTATTAATGGTATTGTTTGAGTAATATTTTTTTAAGAAATAAATTTCCAAAAGTAATTACAATAAAACATGATGCTTTAAATCATAAAATGAAAATTAAAGTACACCTAATATTTGTGAAAATAATTTTTACATCTAATATTGATGGGAGGAACCAACTTTAGTTGTTAATGAAAATAAACAAATACAAATAACATGGGTGTTGATGTGTTTGGATTTTGTTCGAGCTAGTAGAGTAGATTCCACCAAAAAGATTACTATTATTTTAAGTTAGTTCATGTATACAATTGGAAGTGTTTGTGTAGACACGATAGTATTAACTAATAAGAAGAAGATAAAAAAATTTAAACTAGAAAATATTTGAAAAAACTATTGTCCAAGTGCACAATCATGCAAATAAAAGAACCGTTCGAGAAATCTAAGAAAATATCTAGATTTTAGTAAGACACATTCGTATTCAATTATGTTAGAGTTCGGGTTAGCAAAGCATCCCTTATTACCATGTTAGAAGGATATGAAAAAACTAAAAAAGTATGTTTCCTCTGTATAATATGGATTTATTGTTAGATCAATGCATGATTGTCGTGCGCATGTGATATATATGATGGTAATAAAAGGTTTCTTATGACTAATTTTATGATCTTCATGAGGTGTAAAATTATAAAATTTGTTACAAAAGGAATGTGAGTAAATAATATTATAGCTCTTTGAATTAATTAGTTTAGTATATGAATAAGATCCAAAACCGTGGCATTATTTCTTATCACATGTCTATGAAGTAAGTGATTCAAAAAAACTAAAGTTGTTTTCCCATCGAAAAAACGATTGAAGACAAAATAACATGGAAAAAAACATGTTAATGATGGTTCGAAAAAATGAGATAAGTTACATTTTTAGGATGTCATTAACGTAATTATGATGAAACGAGTGCTTCTGTTACGAGTAGACGCCCGAATGCCATAGCGATTAATAAAAATAGTTTCACATATGATGGAATCGTTTCGGGATTGAACCATCTAAATAGGACTCCTCATGACTTAGTTGCTTGTGAGGTTGGACTAGTCCTTGAGGTAAGTGATGACCTTAAATTACTTTGTTATCCTTATGTCTTTGACGTTGAGTAGCTTATATGTTTTTGCGAGCAATATGACATTCCAACACATTTGTAAAAGATGTATCCAACGCCCGTGCAACCTTTTAGTGACCCAACATGAGGGGAGATATAAACGAATAATTTAATGACATTTGTATGACTTCATCTAAAATTCCTTAGTTGAAGCCAAGTTTGCTATGTGAAATATTCAATCTTTTTTAGTCATTTGTAGAGGGACAAATTTTTTATCCTTGATTTTATATTACTTTTATACTAAATTTAAGTGTTAGTTTTAATTAATTATGAATAAAAATACTCTCATCTGGTTATTTTTGGTTTATTAGTAAATCGTGAGTAAAATGAAGCAATAAGGAACAAAAAGGAGTTAAGATTACAAATAGAAGTTATAATTAAAGAAGAAGATAGAAGCCAAAAAAAATTAAGAGAAAAGAAAATAAAGGAAAGAAAGAGAAAATATAAGAAATTTATGAAAGATCAAGATATGTATATTTTAGTCTCCTAATAAAAAATTATAATATCTTTATTTTTTGATTTAAAAGAATAAAATAATTCTTTTATTTTATTTGACAAAGATCATGATTTTATTTTTAGGAAAAAATATTTAGTATTCTATAATAAATTATAATATCATATTATTACTTAAAAAGAATAAAATAATTATTCTATTTAATTTAATAAGGATTATAATTATATTCTCTTAAAATGAGTTTTATTTGTACGAGATTAGGATTCAATAAAACCCAATATATCTTAATATAAATAAAACCCTAACACATGAAATTAAGGGGAGCTAGACAACATAAAATTATAAACCATCTCTTTTATTTTATATTTTCTGTATTTATTATTAGGATTATGCTCACTAGGAGCCAAACTTTTTTTGTTCAAGGGTTATTAAACCTCTTTAGATACTATTATTAATGTTATATATTTTCTTTATCAATTTAGTTTTTCTTTTATCTTTAGTATTGATATTAATCCCCATTCTTTCAATTTTCTACGAAATTAATTGATTAATCATTTTTAGGTTGTGACTGAGAAGTAATATCTACTTCTGAACTATATCAATACCACTGGGTTGAATGACTAATTTACTACGAACATGACCTAGTGAAGTTTGAACTAGCTTTTTAGAATTTGTGACCTAATTGTAGGAGGTACGAGAGTGGAGATATAACCAGCCATATAGGAAGGTTAGTTGTGTGAGATCGAGAAATGATCACAACACCCTGAAAAAGAACCTCACTTTACAGAACAATTGTATAACTTAGGTTAATTTGATTATATAAAAATACATTATAAATTGTTGATACAAGTTACTTAAATAGTTTTTAATAGTGATTAATTTTAAGTTTAATTTTAATTTTAAACTTTATTTTTTGTTTATAAATTTGTATAATTTTTATATTAAAATATAGATTAAAAAATAGATTTATTCTTTTGAGTTCGATTTTCGAGTCATCGGATACTCATAACACTACAACAGAAATTGTACACTTACGATTTTTCATATAAAAAATCTAAACATAATTAGATATGTTGAGAGACTGCACAACTATTAAAAAACATACATAATATATCCTTAAGTGCATAATTAATATTTTTACAAGAATTTATAGAAAAAAGACACGTAACAATACACCTTAAGAAACGTACAGTTTCAAATGTTTCACATTCCATGGGTGGGGTAGAAGATGCCCCTTTGCATCGACCAACTTATAAGTTTTTTTACTTGATCTTAACTATCATAGTGTAGGGCCCTTCTCATTTTGGCTCTACCTTGTCAAGGGTTCTATATTTTGAGCGAGGGAAAACTCTTTGGAGTACTCAGTCCCATGTTTGAAAAAGTATGAAAATGCATTTTAAAAATCTTACATGTTACATAGCAGCGTTCAGTAGTGTTATATTCAGAGTTGTATTTTGATTCATTTTTATTCAACAAGGTCTATTTTTACATTCTGGTTGTCTATGTCTGCACGTTCATTGTAGTTTTTTATACAAAAATAAGGTGGGAGCACTTCGAGTGGTATGACAACCTCCATCCTGTAAACTAGGGCGAATTAAGTCTCCCTTATTGTGCTTCTTAGGGTAGTGTGGTACGATTATATTATTTCTTGGTGGAATTCAGTCCAGTTTCATGAGAAATCCTTTATTATACGATATAGGTTGCTCACGATAGTCCAGTTAATAACATTGACCTGCATAATCTTCTGAGAGTGGGAAATGCTAGAGAAATTCTATTAAATGCCCAATTTGTTTTGTAAAATTCAGTTAACTTCTTTAACTAAATTGCAATCGTTTTTAGATATGACAATTTTGGAGACCTCGTACGTGCAATAAATATTAGTTTTTAGAAAATGTATCACATATTGGGGTCAAATTTTTGTTAATGGCTCGGCCTCCACCTATTATGAAAAGTAGTCAACGAAGACTATGAGGAATCTTCGTTCCCCTAGTGCCTTCAAGACGGGCCCAACTATGTTTACACCCTATCTATGAAAAGAAACTACTTTGGATATCATCTCGATTAGGATGGAGACAATATGGATCATATTTAAAATCATAGGAATGTGTTACAACATCGTATGAGTTCCAGAGCGTCCTCTCAAATCATAAGGCAATAGTAACCTGATAGAAAGGTTTTCTCGTGAAGGGTTTTATACTCATAGCGGGAACCTCCCTCTAATTTATGGAGCTCTTCTAGCATGAGCAAGGATTAATTCAAGCCTAAACATCACAAGACGGACAATGAGAATCTTTTATGGTATAGAATGTTGTCAAGTAAGATGTAACGAGCATATAATATTTTGACACTTCTTGGTTTTGCGCTGTCTATCTAGAGAGCCCCCTGCATGAAGTAAGCTCATATAATGGCTTACTAATAGCACTATTTTTCGATGAAAATAGCTTCATAGGCTGTTGCAAAGGGCTTAATCATTATAGATAGACGGTGATTCATTGGTAATGACCCATAGTTCTAATTCGGTGTTTCTCGCAAAAGATAACGCATCAATTATTTTGTTTTAACCCACTTGTTCATACTACATGTTCTCAAGTTTGAAGGCCTTTTTTCATAAATAGTCTATTAATAATCACATGAGAGTATATGTCTTACCAGATAACGGTTGAAAATGTTTAGGCTTTGGTGGTAATGAAAATAAAGTTTAGCATTAATGATATTTAGAATATTTTTAAGATCATAAAGTACCATTGAATAAATATTTAGCTCGAGATTTAAGAATAAGGGAAACAAAATATTTTTTTCTTAACGAAGTTCTTTGTCGAAAAAGTATAACAAGATCTTTATTAAGATGTTTGGTAAGGATGAAGCATTATTTATTTTGAGGGATTTACATGAAAGGGTGGTTGGAGCTCATTCTGGATATAATGACTCGATTATATGGTTGTTTTTTGAATGATATTATTAGTCTCATATAGAATGGACGTTGAAGCTATGGTTCAAGGTTGTGATCTTTGTCAAACATTTTCTAATACAAGTCATCTACCAAGTGAGACTATGATTTATTAAGTCCCTTCGATAAACAGAAAATTGATATGGTGGGTTATTTACTTATAAATATTAGAAAAAGACTGTTTCTAATTATGGTAATGTATTATTAACCAAGTGGGTTGAAGCTAAAAAATTATCAAGAACTCGAGCACAAGAGGTTTATGCGTTTTTGAAAAGTAATATTTTTTGTAGGTATGGGGTACCTCGGATAATAATGACGGGTAATAGTCCATAGTTTAAGAATGATTTGTTATAGTGTTTTGTTATAAATATAGGGTGCATTAACATTTTCCTACCTCGTATTAGCCTCAAGCTATTATCAGGTTAAAGTTACTAACAAAACTATAATCAGTTAAATTAAAAGGAAAAATGGGTTAGCTAAAGTAGAAAAGGCTAGATTTTTTGCAAGAAATTAATGGGCATATAGAACAATTACAAAGGCATCTAAAAGTAAAACTTCATGTATCTTAGTGTACGATGTAGAAGCAATGATACTAGCGGATACAAATTTCTATTAATTTTTAAAATATATAAGAAATCAAGCGCGTATACGAGCTGGATATTATAGTGGGCTTACTAAGATTAGATTTGATTCAATATCAAAGATGCGGATTTTAAATGAGGGGATTTGGGTTTAAGAAACGTTTTTCAAAGGACAAAAGAAAAAAGTGTTGGGAAGTTGAAACTTAATTAGAACAAACCGCTTAAGCTTATTGCAAAAGGACACCATGGAGCTTACAAACTTGTACATATATATTAGAATGTATTGAAACATCATTGAAATTCTATTTTTTAAAATTTTACAGAACTTTTGTGTAATCAACTCAGTGTATTATTTTTCTCACCCTAGTGGTACATATTATTTTTCATGAGAGGCCAAAAAAGATAGTTATTAATAAAAAATAATTTCCAAGTTATATTTATTTCATTAGTTTGTACACAATAAATATATAAATTTTTAGAAAAAAAGAGTATTAAGTACGAGGAAAAGCTGAAGAAGGTGAGGTTAAAATATAATATGAGGATGAAATATGAATAATCTAAAAAATGGTAGTATATATGAATAAAAAAGGTGTGGATAATGACTAATGATATAATGTTAAATGTAATACGATTGGTAAATATTGAGCAACAACTATGATTTTTTTTGTCAAGCTTGTCATTCTATATGTTTAACGAGGTTACGGAAGAGACCGTAAACTCTCAAAAGTTACGTCAATTATCGAACATGGCCATAAGTCGAGCTCATTGTTAGAAAAATAATATAGCCATGCAAAGAGCCATAAACGCCTGGACTATATGTCAATCGGTGAATATGACTATAAGTCTAGCCGGTTATATCAAAATATAAAATGGTCACGCATGTTGCAAATGCATAGACTATATATCAATTATAAAGAATATAAAAGAATAAATGTTTGTAAGTTGATATGATATAAGTTATTCCAAAATAAAATAAAATAAAACCATTATATGGACATATTAAATATTATGAAATAATGACGAGTTAATAAAATATAAATGAAAAGCATAACCAATGGTATATAAACTACGTAAACATAGTAAATTGTCAACCCAACGCCACCCTACAAAAAACAAGTGGTTATCATATATTCGTTATTTTTTCTTGACAGACTCGTGTTTTTAGATCATTAAACTCTAATTTAAAGGGAATCAGATCCGTCAGCAAAAGAAAAATGTGGAATTAGTTGAAACATTTGTTGTGCAACATCAGCAACAGATATAGTTTTGCTAGCAAGAATGACACAATTATATTAGCTCTATAAATATAAATATATTATTAGTTAAAATAAATAAGACTATAATATGATATAATATTAATTTATATAAAAGTATAAACTTATTTCGGAGGTAGTTTCAAGAGAGGTATACAAACTATTAGGACATAATGCTAAGAACTTTTGAGAATGACAAAGACCCAGATGTGAGGACAGACCCAGATGTTGTAGTAGCAACTCCAATTTGAGCAACGATAATAATTTCATCTTTGGTCATTTATTAACACAATTGTAGTCTAGTATCCTAAATGAAGAAATTTATGTGTTGTGTATATATGTATATGTTCATATACATGTTTGCATCCATATTGTTTTAAATTATCCAAACCTTTAATGCAAAGTGGATTCCTAAAAAGCACTAATATATAATAATCTCATCTTCCAACAATAGTCTAAATCAAGAAGTCTTACGATATGATGAAATTTACTAAGGGGCTAGATAATAAAATGAAGTTTTGAAAATTTTGGAAAATTTACATTCATTAAGAGCTATGGTTACACTAATAAATGTTTCCCAACCATTATGGGTAAGATGAGAGAGGTAAATTCATACAAATTTATAGCATTCTGTTAATAGAGGATGAAAAGATAATATAAGTTCCAATTTTAATAGATTGTTAAAAAAAAGATTTTTCATCTCATGCACCTTGATGAAGAAGTTCTTATATTTGGGTAACTTAATATAAATATCATCAGAGATTCCTCATTTATACCTACAGACACTAGATCGGATTCATCAACATATTCATAAGGTTTGTGCTGTGCTCTAACCAAAATTTTCAATAAGATCGTGATTAACTTTGTCATATTCTATAAAGATGGTTTATATACTGATGTTTTCATCATCATGATGGCTTTTGTATTTATGTTTGAATGGTTAGAGCACTTAATATGTGATTACTAGTTTATTGTTTTTCAAAATTTGTTGTATCACTCTTTATTTTTAGTGGCTCGTCAAAAGCAAGAAATTTAATATATTTTTTTCAATAGTGGTGGGTAAATGATAATTTAAAATAGATATATTTTTGGAAGATGGATATGGGCTAGAATTTCTATTACATGAGTTGCTGAAATGGGTATCAAAATCCCTAAATGATCCATTTTGATAGTAGTTTTAGATTCAGATGGTTCCAAAGATGAAAATGAATTTTCGAGGAACCTTACCTTTTACACCCATTAAAGTAAATATTACGAAATATTTTTTAAACGAAAAATAAGAACAAAATAAAGTAATACCTTTTCTAAAGATAGATGATGAGCAACTGAAGAACTTAATAAGTTGGACTCTTGATAAATTTTAAGATAGAGAAACCTAGAGAAATAGTATAAAACGAAAATAAAAGTAAGATGAAATGGGTATTTATATACGAAATATATTGTCAATGATTATTGGATTAAATTTAAGAGAGAATCCTTTAGATACGCATGGAAGTAAGTTATGTATAAAGTGGTTTTTGTTTTAAGTCACATTACATTTATTATCGGATAAACATATTTTGATTTTTAAATCAAATAATTATGAAAATTTTAAAGAAATGATCAATCTTACCTCGTGTAATTATTCAAATGAGTTAGTCTTTATAAGTATAACTTTTCAAGGACTAGAGGGAGCCCTCATAAGGGTATATTACCTCACTAGGGTTTATTCCTTATATAAGAGGTAATATCAATAGGATAAGATGAATAAGACGAACTGCTACTTGATGATAAATTGAGATATAATATAATGAACTTGACGAGTTAAGTAAAAAGTAAAGAGAAGAGGAATGAAGAAACTATAGGTTAAAATTCAAATATCCTGATGAATTAATAAATATGTAATATAATGAGATAAAGACGAGTTAACGTGGGCACCATAAGAATTACACAAAGAAAATAAAAAGAGTTTAAAAAATTGTAGAAGGTTAAGAAGGTTCCAACTTAGTCTAATGATATTACTTAAATACCATAAGATGTTAGAAAGTATATTAGTCAAATCTGTAATATATATATAACAACTTAACTCGTAGATGATCTTCATATGTCCATATTTATACATGACAATCATCCATTCATTTTAGTCCGTAGAAACTTTTATAGTTAGGGTTCTATTTACATCCATATTTTCTCTATAATTCTTGAGTTTTTTAATCTTAATTTACATCCATATTTTATTTGACGAAGTTTTATCTCATCCATAAAACCTTAATGTTGAGGGTCGTACCGATCTTGTATTTAAATTTTTATCTCATAATATCTCTTTCGCTTTAGCTTATTACCCACTAACTAATTACTCACAAGACGTAGGAAACTAACTTCACTTCTCATAATAGCTCTCAACTAATTTATTGCCACATTTATTTATCATAGTTCCACTTCTCACACTACTCTTAGCCACCAGAAAAGATCATGCCAATTATTTTTAAACCCATCAACTCTTTGACAATTGATATATAATTCATTCTCTAACAATTCTCTCTCATCCAATCTCCTTCTAGCACCAAAAAACTCATATGCATAAAAATACATCACCAAATTGGCACTGTCAGTGGAAAGCTGAGGTCTTAATACGATAAGCTCTTTAAAATCTCCAATAAACACATCTTAATATCTCTACTAGTTTCCAATAAAAAACCAAAAAAGATTGACAATATCACTCACTTTTTTAAGTTAATAGCCTATTTTTATATATGATGCTCATGTTGTACCTAAGGAGTATGATCCCCTAATACAGACCTCCAACAACATATGAAGCAGATGAAGGAGAACTACGTGGATGACTTGAGAATGATTCACAAGCTGGAAGCTAATATCGGCTTGATGTGTTGTCTACATTATGTGATTTATCTTCTTGAATAGGGTAACAATATTTAGGAAGGAGATGATATTACTTCTTCCATTCTTAGGAACCGCTAGCAGAATAAGTCCAGGTGCAAAGTAGTCTATCACTCCCAAAGTTCAAGAGAAAATGACCGAAGGAGCAATATGATCATTTGCGCGCCAAATTAGGTGGAAAGCGTTACCATTAACATGATCATTCTCGATTTGGTTGGAGAAGCATGGAACCTTATTATGATCATCAAAATGAAATAATAAAGGAATCACATGCCTATGAGCCTCATTCACCGCAATATAAGAAAAATGACAACCCATTTCATTATCTTGTTCCCTCAATGGGTCAACTGAGGCATTAAATTATATATCGGCTCCGCTTATAAATTAAACAATTTAACATGGCCCTTTAATAGTTTCTCTAGCACATGTTAACCTTATGCAAGGTTAATCTCCCTTACAATTCTATTACGGTTACAAGTCTGCAAATTGAAAGAGTTTTATTTTTATCCCTTTCTCTTGATAGCGACCTAGCCAACTACAACAAATGGCACATTATTTTATTGGACCAGCAAACCATAGCTATCATGGCTCATTTTCTGTTGAGATATGGTTCAACATTGTTTCCTCCCTACTAGCTTTAGAGATCTTGTATAGATATTTATTACCAAAGTTCAACCAATAAAATATGTATAACTATGCCAACATGAGATACCTAAGCACCATATAGAGTAATTCAGAAATAAAATATTGGGGTTTTGGAGGATATGATAGGCTTATGTGTTGAGTATTCACCATGAGTTTTAAATGAAATTCTCTGATATATAGTTTAACCAACTTTCCTAAATAGCATAAAAAAACTTCAGCATGATGTGGGTTGCTTTTAAGAACCAATTCATCGGGTCAAAAGATATCAAGAGAGATGGTGACTATATTATTCACTATAAGAAATGACTGAAGGAGAGTCTTTAGGAGTACACTTAATGTTTTTTAAATATAATATTATAAGAATATATTCACGATATGGTTGCATGTGTAGCTTATAAACATGATGTTATGCCCTGACTTTTGATAGAAAATATTATGAAAAAGAAGGCTCTAAATTTAGTTGTTGGCCTAAGTAGAGGAATAAATAAACGTGGTTAAGATTATATGAGCCAGACTTTAGAGGTTTGAAATGCATATCCTTATTTCCATCCTCTGGAAAATAGTAATGAGCCTTTTTTATTGACCCAAGTCCAAACCGCAAAGCATCTTCCGAAAGCTTATGTAGGGCCGAGATAACATAGCAAAGATCAAAGATTTCAGGGAAAGACTAGAAGTAACTTTATTAACTAATACAACTATAGCAAATGAGAGAAAAAATGATTCAGATGGGGATACTGCACTAACTAATAAATTAAGGTAATCTAAAAAATCCAAAGCATTAGTCAAATTTTGAAGGTCCAAGAATATGTAGACTTCAAAAAAGACATGAGACAAGAACAAGTTATACAAGTTCTAAATGATGCGTGAAACTATACTTTGGACTGCTTTTATTTGAAGGATAAGGTGCATAACTTAATTAATGAAGGAAAATTGGTGAAGATTGGTAGAAAGAAATGAATGGTCGATCTAAGACAAGTTCCGGTCGAACCTTAAAATCTTGCAAGGTGGAAACAACAACATGTTGCGAAGGCTACTAAACCACCAAAGATCTTGAATATTTTTTCCATCCTAGACAAATTAGAGGAGTAATTGGATCAATAGCCGAACCCATAGGTCATGCCTACAATAACATAAGCTGATATATTATCATTCACTACTAAATCTTCTAGGAAAAAGTATATTTAAGAATTATTACAGAAGCATCGTAGACTTTTGAGGGGCCGCGACACCACATTAAGAAGAAGTAATAATTGTAGTTGAGATAATAAAGATTAAAGCTAGAGTTATGGTAGATAATAGTCCTCCAATATGTTGTTTAAAAATTTATAAAACATGATGTGTGGGTGTCGATACTTACATCATATAAGAGAATTTTAACGAGGGTTACCAGGGCATGTGCCCCATTATTAGGAGAGTTAAAGATGGATTTGGTTTTAGATCAACGAGAACATATGAAGCAGGTATAGTTGTTGTTTATGGCAGTATATATTTCATACCATGCAATGCTGTATATAGCTAGCCATGGTTGTACCAAACTCACACAATATTTTAAACAATGCATTAGTTCCTTCACTATATAGGAAATGGTTGGGTTGGTATGATAAAAACAACTAAGTAATGAAAAATGAGTGTTCTGATGCCTCCAAATATTTTAATAAATTGCAACTACTAGGGGAGGCGGTCATTCTCGATGATATGGATGATCTCCAAGATTCCCCTCACCCACTCAAGTTGGAGGAAAAAGTGGAATTCATCACAATGGAAGATAATAAAGTCCTTTATTTCCGCTTAGATATGCCTACCAGTTATTTAAACAAATTAATATATTTTTTATACAAAAACTTGGATATCGTTTCCTAGACTGCCCAAAACATAATGAGAGTTTGACTGAAATAATTTGTCACAAGATTACCATATATAAAAAAGGTTTGGTTCTATTAAACATAAGATAAGACCATTCTACCATGAGAAGACCGAAACGATAGTAGCAAAGGTAGACATACTTAGTAAAGTGAGACATATTTGAGAAGAATATACCAATTATGGACAACCAACTCATTCATAGTCAAGAAGAACAACAACAAGTGGATGATGAGTGTTGACTTCACTGAGTTGAATAAAGTATTTTCAAAAGATTATTTTCCTTTACCATACAATGATCAGCTGATAGATGTAACTTCGAGGAAAAAACTCTATCATTTATGGATGTATTTTCAGGATATAATAAAATCCCAATTCATGAAGCAGATCAGAATATACCAGATTCAACATATAGCTAGGGTTCCATTGCTACAAGGTTATTCCATTCGAGCTCAAGAATTTAAGGGCTACTTATCAGAGGTTGGTAAACAAGACCTTCTGAAAATAACTTGGTCATAACATAAAATCCTATATCGATGGCATGTTTGTCAGAATCAACCATGATGTAGATCACTTGGTAGACCTTCTCAAGACTTTTGCAAACTTCTAAAGGGTAAAACTCAAGCTTAATATACATAAATGTATTTTTTGCGTGAGATTAGGAGATTTTATGGGATATCTGATAGGTGATAAAGGGATAAAAGTGGCCTTTATATAAGTTTCAAACTTGGTTGTAATTGAGGCACGAGAGAACATCAAAGAAGTCTAAATATTGGTAAGAATATTAGATGTTCTAAACATATTCATCTCCCACTCTTTGGATATGTGTCAGTCATTTTTTTATATACTTAAAGGATTTGGCAGATTCAATCAAACTATTTTCTATGATGGAACCTTCAATAAAAGTCACTGAAAGTATTGAAAAAGCCGAAGCCAAAGTTGGGTGACTTGTTATTTCTATATTTGGTTGTGCCAGATGATGCAGTAAGTATAGTTGCAAGTAGGAGAGAGAAATAAATCTCAAAATATATAATATGTTAGTAAGTCGATCTTACATGAAAATATATGTTTCTTACCATCAGAGAAACTTTTCATGACTTTAATAGTAGCGACTAAGACGATAAGGCCTTAATTCTAGGTACACATCAGTGAGAAATGTATTACAAAAGTGTGTTTATATTGTGGGGTAACTAGATGGTCATTGTAGTTAAGAGAATTTGACATTAGATTTGAGTTGCAAAAATAATTAATCCAAATGCATTAACTAATTTCTAACATAATTATAGGCATAATGACCCTTATCTTGGGTAGATCATCCCAAACCAATATGGTAGGTTTGGACATATTAAGGAAGAGACAGCACGGGTTCCAGTGCATGAGTGCAGTTTGAAGAGTTCAAGAATAGCTTGAGGGGTGATTTTGTGTTACGAGAATCTTTTAGTGGCTATATAGTCTTTTAATTCTTTGTTAGGGTTCCTTTTTAGAGAGAGAAAGTGAGAGCTTAGATTAAGTAGAAAGAGAAAGTAATGTTATATTAATCTTTGAGTCTATAACGCGTGTGTGGTCCTTTTATAGTACAATTACGGGTCCCACACACTTTAATTCCCGCTTATTACATCTTTGGTCCCTATATCTTTTCTCATTTTCATAATGGCTATTTCTATTGTAGTCTATACAATTCTCCCATAATACAACTTATTCTTTACAATTTTATCCTTACAAACTTCTTGTTTACAATTTTGTCCTTACAAACTTCTTCTTTACAATTTTCCCACACGTCTTTTATTCTCCCTCATCAGTAGCCCCTCAGTCCTACTAAAAATATTTTTACTGGGTCTGTAAAGATATCTCCAAATTTCGTCTTATGGATTCAATTCTTTTCGAAAATGCGCCTCCTCGAATAGCTTTCCTCTTCGAATATCTTTTATACCTTAATTCTTCAATAAACATCTCCTCGAACAATACCTCTTCAAAAAATACTTCATAAAAAATTACTCTTTGATGAAGAAAAAGTCTCCTCCTCGAAAATATCAATACTTCATAAAAATTTCTCTTTGATGAAGAAAAAGACTCCTCCTCGAAAATATAGTCTCTCACGTTATTACCAGTAGCCCTCCAATCCTTGCAATGTTTTAGCATAGCTTCGAAACAAACCTCTCTTTAATTTTGTTCATCGGACTTGACTGACCCAACCTCACCGAATTGCTCCCACTAAACTAAGGCATTGCAAGGATTGAAATGCATCGAACTTATCAGTAGGAAATGGTAGGCCATTAATGTGACGTTAGAGATCGTTGCTCGTTGTCACTGAATCTTTCTGGAGATCTGATTCCTGTTCCCAATGCTTTTCATCATTGGACTATCCTTTTACCTTCACCCTTGTTTTTCAAACCAGCAAAACACACCTATGGTACCCATAATACGCCTAGGCAAATAAGAGAAAAAGTCCTCAGGCCTTGTTGACTCTAAAAGCCCATCTCTCTCTATAAATACTGACCTCCTTCATTAGCATTTCAAACTTTCCACCCTAAAATTTCTAGAGAGAGAAAGCTGGCTTATAAACCTCGTCGGATTCCGGAGTGGCTCCTTATTAGCAAAAAAATCGAAGAGAGAGTTGCTGCTGGTGAATACATTGAGCCTCAACCCCAACCTGCTGTCACTATGTTTTACGGTTTGTGGCCTCCACCAGAAAACTCTGCTGCCATCATTCCCCTCGAAATATCGCAGCGCAATCAAATTTCCGATCTCAGCCCCCTCAAACTAATGGGTAAAGATAAGCACCAAAAGCACTCATCTGGGAAAAGGAAAAGACACCACAAAGAGAGAAAAAATTCGTAGGAGCGCAAACGTACCAAAGGGACCCCTTCGGATACCCCAAACCCCCCTTTGACTTTGGTGGTTGATAACCCTCTTCCGAAGACCGACAATTCTGGGTCAAGCCTGCCAGCCACCCCTTCAATAACGGCGACCGGGAGCCCTCGATTCTCTCCGGGAAAAACCACCATTACTGAGGATGAAGTGCAGGCAATGAGAAACAAGGCCTTGGCTTCCAAGGGGAAGGAAATCGCCTCAGATAATCTTGAACCATCGACTCAATCGATGCCTATTGCTGACCAGAGTAAAGTCCTCGAAATTCCCTCAGAGTCGTCTAGTCAAAGGCCCATCGCTCCTTCAGCGATATCCGAAGAGCAAACTAGCCGGATTTCCCCCAAATCTAAAGGAGACACTACACTTCCCTTGGAACTTGATGCCATCACAGGAAACAATATTCGAGGGATCGAGAACAAACATATGGTTGCTCTGTACAACATATCCTACAAGTACTTCTTGCCTTCGGAAGAAACTTTGTTGAGGACCCGGTGGTGCATTCCTTCGCATATCGACATCAGGTTCCCCTCGGAAGGTGAGACCCCTTTATCAGTGAGGGATAACGGAGTTGTTGTGTATACTGAAATTATGAATTGGGGACTAAGATTTCCTTTAGACCCATTTTTCATTGAGTATTTTGCTAAGATTGACCTCTGCCCTTCACAAGCCAGTCCCAATATGTGGTTCACAATGATGGCATGCATCATGGTTTCGAGAATTTCAGGCTAAGAATTTTCCTTGGAGCAGCTCATTGGACTATCTGGTCTAGCCAGAAATCCGGTCTTCCCCTTTTACTCATTGACGTTTGGTCGAAGACAAAAAGTGTTGAAAGACTTGCTAGAGGCTGACAAAAAGTGGAGGCAGCAATTCATCTACTTCTCGGGCCATTGGGAGACAGGCTCAGAGTCAACCCCTTCGAATCGTCACAAACTATCCCTCCTGTGGACCAACAAATGTAAGTCCTCGAATTGTTTCATTTACGGTGACTCCTCGAATAATTATGTTCTAACTTAATGTTTTTCTAGCTATGACTGGTGTCTCAAAACCATATGCAGACTATTTGGAGAGTGCCACCACCATCTTCACCAAACTGAGCGAATGGGCCAAAGAACATTGGGAAAATAGATTCCGATTGTGCTTCATGAACAACAATTTAGCCTTGAGCAGACTCTGGAGGTTAAACTCCCTTGACCGGTTTGACCCTAAAAGAACTGATGACCCCCCCCCCCTTCTCAAGACGAGGTTCAAGAGCGAGTGACTAAGAAGGACACAGTAATTTATCTTCCGAAACGTTCTCGTGCTAAAAGTCATTTGGGTGAATCTGACGAGGAAGTTTCCACGAAGGATCGCCAGTCAGAAAATGAAGGGATAGTCACCAATCAGGAACCACCCCCCTCGGCCAACATTGTAATACCTGATTCCTATTCTCCTCCAAAGAAATCTGTCCAACCTCCAAAGAAGAAAGACACCAAAGCAAGAGAAAAGAAAAACAAAGTTGTCTTGGAGCCCATCCAAGAATTACCCGAGGATGGCAAGACGCGAGATGATGTTCAAGAAACCGTTCAGGTCAACGAGCTCCAAGAAATATCAAGTGAGCCTGAAAAAAGAAGTTAGACTTAATGCTCCCAAGGAAAACTCTAATCAGACACTGAACTCTCCTCAGACTCAGGCTTCAAGTCCTGTTCCCAACGAAAACTCCCCTATACTGGCACCACTCCCCATTCCTTGAAGCAATCCTCCTCAGAATGTTGACATAAATATTCTAACGAGGGAGACTTCGGATTACGATCCCACGGTGCTAGGCTC
Organism: Limnanthes douglasii subsp. nivea; assembly: GCA_036936605.1. NCBI lineage: Eukaryota > Viridiplantae > Streptophyta > Magnoliopsida > Brassicales > Limnanthaceae > Limnanthes > Limnanthes douglasii. The sequence goes on from JAUPFV010000003.1 coordinate 83,711,067, forward strand.
GCCCTCCAACTCCTTCGAAATTCCTCAACACGATGAATTCTCATTAAGTCTTCGCAGCCTCTTACATTCTTCTGTCATCATGGGTCGAAGAATGTAGCATCTGGAAGACTGAAAAATTCATTACAAGTTCAAGGCATCGCTGGTCTCCTCGTAACTTGAAGAGGTAAAGAAACAATACGCCATTGTGGAGAGTCAAGCAGATGCACTTTATGAAAGACTATCTGCCTCTGAGAATTATGTCATCATGCTTGAAAGATGCTGCCATCAAGAAAGAGACCTCTACTAAAAGAAGACGGGGGCTCAAGAAAGACTCTTGACCGAACTTCAAAAGGCTCATGAGCTGGCATGCAGGGGATTTAAATACTGTTGTGATGACTATGAAAAGGTGACGAAGGACAGAGAAACGTTTGTGAAGCGGATCGAAGATTTTCCTTGGCAAGTTGAGGAGGAGAAGGAAAAAGCCGTGAATGCCTATGCGGCTAAGTGCACAGACAACCTCAATGCTCAAGATGCTACAGTTCGAGCAGGCCTAATTACCCAAATTCATGCAGAGCACCCTGAGTATGACTTAGACAGCTTTTGGAAACTCGTCTCCCCGGACCTCCGTCCTCCTCACATTGTGGTGAGTGATAATGAATCATCGGATTCTGAGGAAAGTCACTCCTCAGATAAGGCTGACTAGTTAGGAAAAATGGTAGCATAGTTAGCAGTTTTTGTATATGTCCGTTTAAGGTGATTTTTGTAACCCATCTAACTTTGTTCGAGGAGATGGACTCCTCATATTTTTGTGTATGCCACTGTTTGAATGTGTGATTGTAAATTTTCATATGTTTTATAAATGTTTTCCAACTCGCGTTGAATAGTTGATCTAAACCGACTTGCATCGTAATATTCATTTGAACTATGATAAAACTAACTTAGGAGAAATAGTTAGAAGCACCAAAAAATTCGAGGCACAAAATATTGTGGCCCAAATAATAGTTCGAGGCATAAACACTATTCATAGTTCGAGGCACCAAATAATTCGAGGCACAAAATACTGTGGCTCAAATAATAGTTCGAGGCATAAACACTATACATAGTTCGAGGCACCAAATAATTCGAGGCACAAAATATTGTGGCTCAAATAATAGTTCGAGGCAAAACAATGCGTTGTATTAATTAGCTCATAGTGACACCTCGTTAAAACCTTCCTATACCTAACAGGGTAGGAAAGAGTATGCCCTCGCTGTTTTTAGGAAACCTGAAAATACACAAAAACAAACATTACATGCTAACCTCTTTATCATTCTAAATACAACTTTAAATGTTAGATGTTTCAGGGAAGCCTACGATATCGCCCTTCCTTGTCTTTTAACCTGTATGTTCCCTGTTTCACTTTCTCTGTTACTTCATAGGGGCCCTCCCGATTTGGTCCCAACTTTCCAAGAATCTTCTCTTTAGTGTGCAGAAAAACTTTGCGTAAAACTTTGTCTCCCACCTTAAAATCTTTGTGCTTTACTTTAGAAGCATATCTACTCCTCATTAATGTTTGATAATGCACAGACTTCAACTGTGCCCGCTGTCTTTTTTCTTCAACCAGATCCAATTCCATGGCTCTGCTTTGGTCGTTCAAATTCTCTGTATAAGCTGCCACATGATATGATGGGAAGACAATCTCCAATGGGACAATGGCATCCATTCCATATAGTAATGCAAATGGAGATGCAGCTGTGGCAGTTCGAGGCGTTGTCCTATAAGCCCATGATACTTCTTGTAAATAATCAGGCCATCTTCCTGCCTTTCCTTCCAAATTATTCTTCAACCCATCCAGAATTATTCGATTCGTCACTTCCACCTGGCCATTAGCATGAGGATGAAATGGGGCAGAAAAGCATTGTCGTATGCCCCTGGAAAGGCAAAAGCTTTTAAATTCTGTGTTGTCGAATTGAGGTCCATTATCCGTTGTGATTTGTATTGGTACCCCAAAACGACAACAAATATTTGAAACGATGAATTTGATAACATCTTTTGCTTTTATCCCTGCCAAGGGTTCCGCTTCCACCCATTTAGAAAAATAATCCACCGCTACGATTATAGTCTGTCTGCCTCCAGAGGCCATTGGCAGGGGTCCAACTAAGTCAATGCCCCACCTATCAAATGGAACTGCTTCTCAAATACTCTCCAAGAACACCCCGGGCTTGTGGATTATGTTTGCATATCGCTGACATGTGTCACACCGCTTTACCAATTCTTTCGCATCAGAAGAGATAGTTGGCCAATAATAACCAGCTAAAAACACCCGTCGAACGAATTCCTTATACCCACAATGGGCTGAACCTTCCCCATCGTGCAATTCTGACATGACAAATTACGACTCGTCCTTGTCCAGGCACCTTAGTAATGGTCGGGTCAAAGATTTCTTATATAGAACGCCTCCCAACATGATATAACCATGAGACTTGAACCTGATCTTCCTAGCCTCATACTTTCCAGCGGGTAAACTATCGTTTTCCAAGAAGTCAATAATTTCTGACCTCCAGTCACTTGTAATCACATTGCTGACCTCTTTAATGTTCATTGAATGCTCTGTATCGATTATGACCGAAGGGTGCTCCTGAATCAATACCCATGGGTAACCCTCTGTTCGTGAAGTTGTAGCCAAAGAATCGGGGATGACATTTCCCTCTCTTCGAACATGCTCGTATTGAACCCCATCTATTATCAGCAACCAACTCCTTTATTGCTTTTAGGTACTGTACCAGTTTATCTTTTTTAGCCTCGGACTCACCGAAAGCTTGATTAATCACCAACTATGAATCACTGATCAATCTAATCTTTTTGGCCCCACATATTCGAGCTAATCGCAAACCCGCCAAGGCTGCTTTGTACTCTGACTCATTATTAGTTGCCTTGAAACCGAATCGAATAGCTTGGAACATGGTTATCCATTCTGGAGAAGTTAATTGGACACTCGCACCACTTCCAGAGTTATTCCACTCCCCATTCGTTCGAACCAACCATTATGTGCTATCGCAATGGTCCATAGTCTCCGTATCGTCCCTTTCTGAGTGGAATTCAACCAAAAAATCAGCTAAAACCTGAGCTTTTATCGCTGTCCGAGGCTCGAATGTTATGTCAAAATCTCCCATTTCCACTGACCATTTAGTCATCTCCCAAATATATCAGGCCTTTGTAACAAACCTTCAGGGGGAATGTTGTTCGAACAACAATAGGATGTGCCTGGAAGTAAGGTCTCTCAGGCAGCCGTTACCAAAGCCAAAACCACCTTTTCCAACTTAAGATATCGCTTCTCGGCATCCAACAAACTTTTACTGACATAATAAATGGGTTTCAAAAGAGTGGCCTCTTCCCGGAGTAAAATGGCACTGACTGCATAATCTGATACCGCCACGTAAACAATTAATCTCTCCCCCACCAATGGTTTAGGCAGTATATCAGGGGACGTTAAATATTCTTGAATGTGGCAAAAAAGCTGTTGAGAAATCTTTTGTCCAATTAAACTGTTTCGCATTCTGCAATACCTTAAAGAAAGGGGCACATTTGTCCGACGATCGAGAAATGAATCTATTCAGGGCCGCCAATCTCCCTGTTAGGATCTGAACTTCCTTAATATTCCGAGGTAGGTTCATGGTGGTTAAGGCTTTTATCTGTTCCGGGTCAGCTTCTATGCCTCTTTCACTGATCATATAACCAAGGAACTTACCAGATCGTACCCCAAAAATGCACTTTTCCGGATTCAATTTCAAATTGACCTTGTTCAAGTTGTTAAAAGTTTCCTCCAAGTCAGAAAAATGATCTTCGTCCCGCAAACTCTTGACAAGCATATCGTCGATATAGGCTTCGACATTCCTACCAATTTTCCCTTCAAAGGTTTTGTTAACCAAACGCTGATAAGTTGCCCCTGCGTTCTTCAGGCCAAATGGCATAACCTTGTAGCAATATAATCCTCTCCCGGTTATAAACGACGTGCTCTCTTCGTCTTTTGCATCTAGCCGGATTTGATTATACCCTGAGTAAGCATCCATGAAAGACAACAATCGGTTTCCCGAAGTCGAATCCACTAATTGATCAATTCGGGGTACCGAAAAAGGATCCTTAAGGCAAGCTCTATTCAAGTCCGTGAAATCCACGCACATCCTCCACTTGCCATTCTTTTTCCTGACCAAGACTGGATTCGAGGCCCATACGGGATACTGTGACTCTTGAATATGGCCTATGCTTAATAACCTCTCCACTTCCGAAAGAATAGCGGCAGACTTCTCCTGAAAAACTGGTCTTCTTTTCTTGACAATAAGCTGAACATCAAGCCGTACTGCACGTTTATGACATATTATCTCTGATGGTACTTCTGTCACATCCTGTGCACACCAAGCAAACATATCTAATTTGTTAGAAAGAAACGCAATCAATCTTTCTCTGAACTCAAACAGAAGTTTTACTCTGATCTTCAAAAAAATTTCCTCTCCAAACTTATGCTCCTCGGAATCCTCTTCTGGGATCAAAAATCTGGGGGTCTCCCTCGTATCATCACATGGAATGGTTTCCGAGGAAGGCCCCTTTAATTGCTATGCTTTTTCTGATACATTTCCCCAAACTCCTTTCGAGGATAAAGCGACCTGGTAACACTCTCGGGCCATCTTCTGACTGCTCCCGATCATCCCGATATTTTTTCCTACCACATATTTCAGACACTGGTGTACCGTCGAAATTACACCATGCATCCGGGACAGCAAAAAATGACCCAAGATTACATTGTACGATGTTGGTGCGTCAACCACAATAAATAGTACTTCCACTTCCTTTTTAAACGGCCCACGGCCTAACTCGACCATGCACTGAAACTCGCCAACAACCATTGCTGATGCACCAGTAAATCTCACCATGGTTCTGTCGGATCGTCGTATAACAGGTGGGTCAAAAATTCTCCTGTAAGTGCTCATGAACAAGATGTTTGCTGAACTTCCTGTGTCAATAAGTATCTTCTGAACTTGGTCTCCGGCTATACCCGCAGCGATAACTACTGCATCTTCGTGTGGGCCCGCGATATTCCTCATGTCATCATCGTCGAAACATATGATGGGGGAAGGCAAACGGTGCATTTGGGCTGACACCCCTGCTTCAATCTGTGTGGTCAAATTTACCATATATCTTTTCCGTGAACTGTTTGAATTCCCCGCGATAGTATCACATCCAAAGATAGTAAGTGACTCGAAGAAACCACAGAGGTCATTGACTTTCCATCTTAGAATGACTTCCTCGACCATGTTCATATTGTTCCTCCCCGACTGGGGATCTAGATACTCTTGTTCAATGTCGAAAACATCGATCTCTTCAGAGATCACCATTGCTGTATCAGCGATTTTAGGGACAGCCTTTGCCGTCGTATTTTTTTGGGAGTGCTTTTTCACAAACTCTAACAACATTCTGTTCTCAATCAAAGCTTCCACTTCTTTTTTCAAGGCAATGCAATCTTTAGTGTCGTGTCCAATATCCTCATGATACTTACAATATTTGCTAACACTTCTGCTTTCCCTCGGAATCTGAATAGAAAAAGGTTTTCTGAACTGCACCGTTGATCTAGCCTTATCGAATATTGTGGCCACATTTTCAGTTAACTCTGCAAAATAGTCCGGTCGAACCCACTTGTTCGAAATTGGCCTTTCCCCTTGGTTATAGCTTTGCTGATTGCTATAATTCTGTATATTTGATTTCTGCCTCGACGGATACTGACCCATACTTTTGGTTTGAAGATTGGCCCGGGGCCCTTGGTTACTGGACTCAGATCTTTGAAATTGGTTCTGATCCAATTGATCACCTGACTCTTTCTCGGATGCCTGAGTCTCCTCCACCAAAATCCTCTTCTCAACTTGATCCAACAATGCTCCAAAGGTTATGGCTTGACTCCCCGCCACCGTATCCTTTAAGAGTCCATGGAGTAAGCCCATCCTGAAAGCGGCAAGCGCCACTGAATCTTTGCAATACTCCATGTCTGTTTTTGTTTTGACGAATCGATTGGTATAATTCTTCAAGCTCTCCCAAACGTTTTGCCTACAATAGATTATCGTATCTCCATTAGCTCGTAATGTTTTGCTCCATACAAAATGTTGTCTAAAGATATTCCAGAACATGTCAAAGTTATTTATCGAGCCCTGTGGGAGCCGATTATACCACTTGGAAGCCACCCCCTTGAATGTCTGAGAAAACGCTCTACACAACAATTTATCATCGTCATCGAAATTGATCATGAAGTTCTTGAATTTCTCGATATGGTTATCAGGGTCTTGCGTCCCATTGAACTTTTCTAACTTTAAAATGTCGAAATACTTTGAGAGGTTGCCCACTAAGATTTCCGAGGACAAAAGAGAAGCTCTCCAATTATGGCCCGTCCGATAAGTGTTAGATCTCAAGTTTTCATTGCTCGGAAAATATAATCCCTCCTCGGACGGCAGAGTGTATTGATGTTGCCATTCCGAATTTTGCGGGTCAATATTTTGGTTCCCAGCGGGAAAGTTCATTTGGCCATAACCCCGCTCATTAACTCTACTATGATAATTCTTCTCCCTCAGATATTTCCTCTCTGAGCTCCTTCCCCTCCGGTTTTCCACATGTCTTTGACCATGTCTTTTCTTTCTGTGGTTTTTCCTAGGAGATGAATCTGACGAGCTGTACCGAGAATAATCGCTTGAGTCAGAAGAATCCAGATGGCGTTTTTCTTTCCTCCTCAAAGACCGTCGTTCATATCCTCTATATCTATCATCCCTGGTTTTAGGACGGAAATCGGCTTCGTGCTCCTCTTTTCCACTGTCTGGCTCCCTTCTCACCTTGGAACGAAGATTCGTTCGAACAGTTTCTTTTTCTGCCTTCAATCTCTCAATTTCCAGCAACAACTCATTCCTTTGAGCCAACAGATCCGAGTCATCAAAGGCGCCTCCGACGCGTCGGCCCGCACGCGCCTCATATATCATTCTGATAATCATCACCCACCAGATTCTCCTCGCAGTTATTGACAAAATCGTCCCCTTGCTCTTCCATAATTCTGCTCGGATTAGGAATTATTTCCAGAAAGCGATTGTAGTTAGAACAATATTCGCTTCCCACAGACGGCGCCACTGAAAAGTTCAAGAATAGCTTGAGGGGTGATTTTGTGTTACGAGAATCTTTTAGTGGTTATATAGTCTTTTAATTCTTTGTTAGGGTTCCTTTTTAGAGAGAGAAAGTGAGAGCTTAGATTAAGTAGAGAGAGAAAGTAATGTTATATTAATCTTGGAATCTATAACGCGTGTGTGGTCCTTTTATAGTACAATTACGAGTCCCACGCACTTTAATTCCCGCTTATTACATCTTTGGTCCCTATATCGTTTCTCATTTTCATAATGGCTATTTCTATTGTAGTTTATACAATTCTCCCCTAATACAACTTCTTCTTTACAATTTTCTCCTTACAAACTTCTTCTTTACAATTTTCTCCTTACAAACTTCTTCTTTACAATTTTACCACACGTCTTTTATTCTCCCTCATCACAGTTAACATCACCTTCGGAAGAAACAATGAACCATGTTATAAAGTTCAGATTCACTACCTTTAAAAATATATTAGAGTGTGGAGCTTCAATAACTTGATATGGTCTAATATATTTGGAAGCGGTTTCTCAAAGGTTTCAGAATAATTCAAAGGGTATATTAAACCTATAATTTAAAATACTTGTGTTTACATTTTGACTTAGTTGTATTCCTACTAAAACAGTGTTTAAACTAATGGGTTCTTGGCTTTTTAAGTTTTTAAACTACGAATCAACCGATGACTCTAAATTAACTATAAATATCTTAAAAGACTTCATTAATGAGGAGGATAAAAAATTAAGTACTATAATAAATAAGCAGCTTGATTATCGCACTACGAGCCATGAAACATTAAATATCTTTTCAACTCGCTACCAAAAAAACTTTGATCAGATTTTTACCTCATTAGATTGGCGACCACAGTGGGAGAGAAAGCATCCGAATAGAAAAAATCCAAAGCTTAAAATTGTTATCTAACTTCATCGGATAATGGAAGATAAAATTTAAGTCGATCTGCCCCCGATGATTGAAGAGGGCCATGTCAAAGAAGAACATATTAAAGTCCCATCGGATAATCCAAAGCAGTGATTATTATTAAAAGAAGATAGATAAGCATCGAGATAAATGTCGATGTAAGAAATTTTCTAGTCGAAGTAAACAGTTGAAGGACCAAGACGTCTCAACAAAGAAATATTGAAAAGATAAGAAAATAGATTATAAGGGAAAGGCAAAGGGATGGGCTGATCATAGCATAGACCAGTTATTAAGCGACCCCTTCGTTGTCTGATCTGAACCAGGTATATTTGATGATTATGGAAAAGTTCATCGGTTTAGCCACAGGCATAATTGGAGGCAATCTTCTTTATCAGCAAATATTTTATTTGGAGATCTCCCCATGCATCTTCATGTTTCCAAGATGGAAAAGTATGATGGGAGTAAATATCGAGATAATCACTTAGAGTAGTTCAAAACTTTTATGATGAGTTTCCATGATGATGATTAGTTGTTGTACCAAGATTTTTCCCAAACGTTTAAAGACAATGCACTGAAATGGTACAATAGGATTTGGAAGGGTCAATTAAATTTTGGATATGTTCAGGATGGCCTTCTGAAGGAAATTTATGGGAAGGAAAGAGCTCATAGGAAATAGGGACACAATAATTCATTGTCACCAACTTGCAACGAAACGTTTAAGGGAATATGTTAGTCGATTTGTGAATACCAAAAATGGTTTGGCTGATTGTTACGAACATGTGGCCATAGCTTCTCTCAGGCAAGGGTTATTATTCGGAGATTTAGCGAATATAGTTACGAGAAAGAAAGCGGAGACTTGGGGCAGTTTGTTAAACCAAGTTGGAAAAGAAATTATTGTTGAAGAAACTAAACTGTCACGACAACCTTGACTGAATAAACCTCTCGAAATCACATCGCAGCCACATACTGGTGGTCAATCTCAAGTTTCTTCCAACAGTATTTTGCGATAGTTTTTTCAAGGTTCTAGCCGTCAAATGTCAAATCAGTCTCAATAATCCATACTAAAGGGAAATCAATGGATTTAACCTAGTTATTTTTCCGAACTGATTGAAAATTTGACAAAACTTTACGACAAGGCCAAAGGTTATGTACAATTCTGAACGTTTTTGCCTATCCAAACCTCAAAAGAAACCAAAATACTCGTTGTGCAGGTGTCATGAGGATACGAGGCACAATACTAAGGATTGTATAGCCTTGAAACAAGAAAATCAAATATTGATGGAGAATGGGAAATTGATAAATTTTGTCAAAGTACAAGGGGCGAATAGGCATGGGCCTAACACTCGCAGAGAACAAGCAGCTTTGCACACTATTCGAAGGCCAGCTATAGAAGCTCCTAAAGCAGAACACGTTATGGTAATTATGGAATAGTTCGTTGTGGATTTAGAATAGTTGAAACAGATTCAGAATACCTGGATTCAGATTGAGTTCGTGTGAATATGATAAGTGAATAAAGTGGAAGGTTTTCCAAATTACGTCAATAATTTGAATCATTAACGATATTCAAATGAGATACAACGACATTGCCTTCGAGTTGTTCCAGAAAGAGGCATGCGGGTAGTTTAAGTGATCAATTGAAAGGGAAAATGTCAACTCATTTGTATCAAGACCATACATCAGGTTATTGTAGTAATTGGGGCGTCTATCAAAGGAAAAAAAATCCTAAGGATTCTAATCGATATAGGCAGCTCAGCTAACATACTATTCGTGTCTTCTTATAAGAAAATGAAAAAACCAATTGTCATTCAACATTTGAATAAAACCATAGTTGGATTTACTCGAAATACTACAGATATAATCGGGGAATTTTAAAAGGGAGACAATGATGGGCAAGGGGCCCTTTAAGAAAAATGTCAGAGTCTTGTTTGTGGTGGTAAATTTTCTTAACTTCTTATAATGCTATGGTGTGAGCTTGAAAATAAGGGCGCATTTTCCTAGCAGCCACCACTATAACCAATATCAATTTTTTAAGTCTTAAATATATTTTTTCTGCTGCCACCAAACTTTTACTAACATAGTAAACTGACTTCGAAATTCCTGAATTCTCACTTATCAAAATTGCACTTATAGCGAAATCAAACAATGTTATGTATAGAAACAACTTCTCTCCAATTCGAGGCTTTGACAAGGTCTGTGGTGATAACAGAAGTTCCTTAATACTTGAGAATGCTTTTTCACAATTCGATGTCCATTCGAACTCCTTGGGTATTCGTAACAACTGGAAGCAAGGAAAACATTTGTCAAAAACCTTGAAATAAATCTATTAAGGGTAGTTAACCTTCCTCTTAAGATTTGTACTTCCTTGATAGTCTGAGGTGACGTCATAGACACGAAAGCCTTTAACTTCTTGGGATTAGCTTCTATTCATTTCTCACTAATGACATACCCTAAAACCTTTCCCGGTCGAACTTCGAAGGTGCAATTTTTAAGATTCAACTTCAACTAAATAGCCCTTAGGTTCAAAAAATCTCCACTAAATCCTCCAAGTGTATATCATCGGTTGTGATTTTTACTAACATATCATCAATGTATACCTCCATGTTTCTTCCGATCTGAGAAGCAAAAGCTTTGTTCATTAGTCTTTGATATGTAGCTCCAGCTTTGTTTAACCCAAAGGGTATAACCCTGTAACAATGCAAGCCTCGATCTGTGATGAATGTAGTGCTCTCCTGATCTTTTAGATCCATCTGAATTTGGTTATACCCTGCAAAAGCATCCATAAAAGACAAAATTTTATTTTCTGGGACAAGCCCGATTTAGATCCATGAAATCAACACACATCCTCCTTTTTCCATTATTATTTTTAACTACCACTGAATTTACTGTCCACAAAGGATACTGAGCCTCCTCTATATGTCCGACACTAGACAAATGGTCCACCTCAGCTACAATGGCCTCTGATTTTACAAGGGAAAAAGCTTGCTTTTTTTAATAACAGGTTTAATCTTCAGACTAATGGATAAACTATGATATATTATTTCCATCAGAACCCCCACCATATCTTTTGCTTTCCAGGCAAAAACATCTAAAGTAGCAAACAAGAACTGCAATAGTTGATGACGTAATATTGGTGACAACATTGTTCCTATTCGAAGAGTCCTCTTGTTGGGGAAAACATACTCTTCTATATCCTCAACCACTATTAAGGAACCCGGGGTTTCCCTCAGATCATCAACTCCTTCTTCATCCTCCGAGTTCAACCCCTTTATTGTTATCAAGAAAGGTAGTCATCCATTGATCTTATTGAGTAAAAAAGGGATCAAGCAAAGGTTTGGTCTGAGCATTACAAGAGTTTAATGAGAAGCAGATTCATTTAAAATTTGAAACCTCGAAGCTTCATAGTAGGTGACTTACTGTTAAAAAAGGTATTTCAACGTGTGCAAGACAATAATACATGAACTTGGCACTAGGCTGAGATGGTCTGTATAAAGTAATTTTTAAATGACATCATGGGGTATACAGATATGAAGACTTACATGAGAATGCATAAAAACATCCATAAATTGTTAAACATTTAAAAAAATATCACCATGCCACTTAAGAGTTATTGTGCATTCTTTCCCCTTTGGGTGGCGTTTAAGGGTTTTTAATGAGGCACATTGTAAGCTAGAAAGTTGATAATTAAGTCATCTTTATGCTAATATTTTGTAGTTAGTTATATAAAAACAAACAAGTACAAATCTTCACAATCAATAATAAAATGGGAATAAATTGGAGAGTCTGCTCTCTAACAGAAACGTTTGGGCCACATCCTACGCCACGATTTGAAGAAACAATTTTTTTATGAACACAAATGGGGGTAGTGCTAACCACCATTGCTAGATTATCCAAGGTAATTTGGGACTGGCCCTTGGTTCTACCTTAACCACTACTAACGGGGGTCTCGTCTTTCCTTAACATCCTATTCATCTTTACAAACCCATCAGTGGATGAACTACTTTGTCCCGTGCTCTCATCCTCTTTACTTAAAGATGATATCATAATAGAATTGTTGGAGCCTCGTTAATCTGATGTGGTGGCAGTATCAGTAGTGTCTGAAGTATATGCAGGAGTAAAAATACAAGCTACATTCTTTTTCTTTTTAGGCTTCGACTCCACCATGTCACCATCCTTACAAGATCAGGGTTTGCCAACAATGGCATCATCACCTTCTTTACAATCTTTGTTAACCCTTCTGGGGAGAGTTCCAATCCAACACCTCTTGAATTATCTGTGTCCATCCGCTCAAATAGTATGTACCCTCTGGCGTCAGTAGTGACCGGTTCCCAGGTGGCGGTAAATGTAACATCTTTATCGTAAGACATCATGATTTTAGTCAAATGTCACAAGCCAACTACGATGAAGTTAACAAGAGTAAATAACTGTGGATATGAGGTATGCCGCGAAAGAGAGTCACTCCAAAGGGTTTATTTCGCGATCACCGTAAAGCTTCTTCTCTAAAGTTCATGGTACTTCCTTGAGTATGTATCTTCAACAAAGAAAAACAAAAAAACATCAACAATTCTAATATAAAAACACCAACTTTATTAAACAAACTAATTGACTCAAGGATTACATATAGTCATCTATCTATGTTCTAATTGAAGATTGTTCTTATTAATTAAGTTGGGTAAAGGAAGTTGTAGGTCCCAATGAAAAAGAGTCGTGTATAAACAAGTTTTCCCCTCCCAAACATGATGAGGGTGTTCACCGGGATCCGGAAGTCTAGTCACTACTGCATCAGGAAGTCATAAACTATTCTAAACCTACGAAGCCTTTCGAGGGTCAAATATATTTATAGGTTGGCAATTCGGTTAAAATAGCTATCCAGAAAGCTTATGTCTTCCATCATGTCCTCTGGTGGAGCACCTGGAAGGAGTTTGGGGTAGTTTTCATCTTTTTCGAGGTTTACTTGTGAGGCGTTTCTGGGGGCACATAGAGAAGTTAATGTCAGAAGATACGAAACCCATAACACTAGAATTTAAGGTTTCCAGGCAAGAGGTCGAGCAATCTAACATTTACTAAAATATTATTAACTAACATAAAAATAAAGAAGTAAGATGAATAAGAAAAAAGTTTGGATGTCTACCTTGTTGCTATATCTCGAAATTACAAAAGGGAGAAATGACGAGCAAACCACGAGCAATAGCCTATTCTCTACAGTGTCAATTTGAAAATAGCAAAAAAGATATAATAAGTATCTCCACTTTAATTTATACTACAATTCAAAGAAGACACGAGGATAACATGAGCCTACTAGCAGGTTTTGGCTAAGAAAAGGCAAAAGGGTGAACCATTTAGTTAAAATAAAGGATATAAAGCACCATCATAGTTACACACGTAACTAACTAATCTGTTTGTCAGACATATGTGCACAATTTTTTACACGTGGCGTAAAGTAACTAACGTTAACGATCGCACACTTGACATTAAAATTTAAAGGTGATATTTATGTAAGCCACGTGGAAGCAATGCATATAGGAGGAACAGTAACGTCTCATCCTGAACAATGTTGTACTCATTCTAAAAGATAAACCTTACAAATAGTTCGCGTTTAAAAGGACTATGGGGGAGTCCCGATAAGGCATAAAGCCTTAACCGGTTTATACCCGTCGGTCATGACGAGGTACCTTCGACTATGAAGTGGAACTGGATGGATATCTACTAAATTACCGCCATCCATCGCATTATACCCGACGATCACGTTTAGTCACCCCCACTCATACAGCGGAGCTAGAAGGGTATCAACAGGAGGTGAGCAGCAAGATAGCCCCGTCGAGAAGAACGAGATAGGATCGGTTACTAAGAAGAACTCTATCATTATGTAGACCCAGATGGCGTCTGTGTGAAGGTCAAAATATACCTCCAACCAATGAGTAGTTATTAACTAAACAAAGCCACTAAAGGTAGTAACTAGGCAACAATAAGAATGTGGGAACAGAACATGGACCCACGATCAAGCACAACTGAGAATGTACAAATATTGGGAGATAGTGGTGTAATGTATAATGTATACAATATATAAATAGATTGAAACCCAAAGCGAATGTAAGATTTTTTTAATTGAAGTAGAAAGAGACCAACACGTTTATTCTTTCAACTTTCACACCATACATTACCAATGTCACTAAAATCCCTCACCACTACTTTGTCAAACGTGTTATAACTCACTAGTTTTTTATGGTTGGTTGTGAGCTTGTACACGTTTTTGAATTATTATTTTTTCTTTTCTATTGCAACATTTGAGCTACTACAACTCCTAAAATCTTTTTTTTATTTTCTAATGCAGTAGTTGAAGCTTCTACAACTCTTGGGGCATCTATCTTTTTAATTGTTCTTTGTATTTTTGAGTCTATGTTTCAGCATTCATTATTTTTGAAGCACTCTTTGTCAATATATGATATGTTTCGCTCTTTTTATTTGTATTTATCATTGCTTCAACCAGATTGTGATTTTGTTCAACTATCCAAGAATTTTGTAATATAAAGAGTGTCAATGTTCTTGATGGACTATATTTATCAATATATGCTTCTTGTATTTTCAAAACATCATCCTTATCTTTGATTAGATAATCTTTCTCAGCTACTCTCTTTGTTAGGAATGTATTGGCAACAGTAATCCCTTTGATTTGACCATTCAAAGCAAAAACATTTTTGTTTGTAGATTAATTTTCCTTTTATAGATTTTGAACTTGAAATTTAAGACTATCATTTGATTCTTACAGTTCTTCAGTCTGTTTAAGTAGTTTAATCTTTTTTGTTCTATTTTTTAATCTATTTGGTGAGTGCAATGTTTTTTCTTCTCATTTTTTAATTGATTGTCCTATGTTGGATCCATATCTTTTGGCAGAGAATTAAAAAAAATTAAGTTTTTATTCAAATTAAGGTTGTTAATTAAGTGCAAATGATTTATGAAAATATAAGTAAAAATAATTATGTGTTAACATGTTTCATAATTAAGTGCAATTAGGTTATGAAATTACGTGTTAACAAGCTGCGTAATTAAGTGCAATCGGGTTGTGAAATTACGTTTTAACAAGTTACATAAATAGAAATATGTTACATGTTCAGGTTGGTTCCGGAGGCTCTTGACTTTTTCATAAATTTTTCTTATTTATTTTTTCAACCTCATGTTCTCTAACATTTCATTTATAATGATATTATTTTCGGCATGTGATCTTTTCAAACATTTTAGAATATGCGAGTTGGAGTTTGAGTTGTCTTGTATTCGTATTTCAAACGGATTTTTCTTTTTTTTTATTTTATTTTATTTTAGAGAACTTGTTGGTAGATTATCATTCTTCTAAACACCAACATCAACACGTTTATCAATAGGTTCATTAGCATCAATATCAACACCTTTGTTACTTTTTTCATTAACGTCAACACTTTTATCAACATCAAGACCTTCATTACTTTCTATTTCATTTACTTCATTTGTAAATTCCAACATCTTTTTTTCATTTATTCTATTTCTCCCACGATTATATGTGATTATTATAATAAATTTTTATTAATTAAATTTATATATTAGAATGATTTTTTGCAAAGTAAAAATAATTTGTAAACTTATATCTTGCAAAACTATTTTGTAAACTTACCCTTTTTGGTGTTACACTATGGAATATTTCAAGCAATTCTGTATCACTTCTCGCCAATGCCATCCATTTAAAATGCCGTGGAATAATTTATTTACATCGTATGTAGAGTTTAGTGTTTGTGTATTTTAGAAAAAATGGTTGCACAATGATAGAGAAGTAGTATATGAGTTAGTGGTTTTTATTATACTATAGTGAATATATATTTTTTAATTAGTACTTATCACAAATAGTACTACACAACCAATTTTTGTTTATGGTTTGCTTACACATCATTTTTTTACCAGACTTATTAACTTTTCTCATAGTCATTGATTTTTGAAGAATCTTCAACATATTTGAATATTGAAGTAGCTAATCTTTCTCCAAATGTTATGAAAAGTAATATTGCACAAACATACAACATTAGGAGTACAACTATATATTTGATATATTATTCTCATTGTGAAACTGCAGCCAGCTTGATTGTATTATGCAAAAATATGTTTGTAAATAGTTACATTTAGTTGCGTAATTAAGAGTAAAATGGTTGCGAAAATAGGTTTTTCAGTTGTGAAACTACAAAAGTATATTTTGATTGCATAATTAAGATTATAGTGGTTGCGAAAATAGGATTTTTAGTTGTAAAATTACAAAAAAAAATTGGTTGCATAATTCATAGGTTTTTCAGTTGTAAAATTACAAAAATATATTTTAATTGCATAATTAAGAGTAAATTGGTTGTGAAAATAAGTTTTTACTTGCTATAATAAACAAAAAAATACTACTTGCTATCTTTTTTTGTCAGCCAAGAATCTCAAAAATAAGTTGTTATAATTCTTGATTGTTGTTCTTTATTTGAAAAACTCTAACTTCTATTTTGTTCATGTTCGTCTTAATTTTCTTGGACTTGACTCCGAAAATGAGCAGTATACTATTTTTTATCAGTTTAATAGGTTTCCTAGTAAATATAAAAGCTTCATTTTCAGGGTCAAAAGGTTTATTATTTCTGTTATGACCTCCCAGTTATCCTTTGAAGCATTAAAAATATGTTTATGATAATATGCACTTTTCATTAAATGGTAGAAATGAATATTTTGAAAAGTACTTAGGTGAGTATCTCATATTAGCTGCATTACATGTACTATTTATGATATGTAATATATGGTTCCTTTGTCATTATTTATTTGCATACAAATTCAAAACTTTGCGTTAATTAGTAATTAAAATATTGTAAGTTGGATGTGAAAATTAGGTGCATATTGGTTGTAATAGCTTTTTTTATTTCAATGCCAAGAACAAAGTTGGTATGGAAACTAATTGTGTCTGGGTGCAAAATTACGTTCAAATTGGTTGTGTAAAAGCTTTTTTATGTTTGAAATACCAAAAATAAATTTGGTATGAATACTAACTGTGTTTAGGTGTGAAATTATGTGTAAATTGGTTGCATAATTTATTTATTTTGGATTTGAAAAACAAGAAAAAATGTTTGTGTGGAAACTAATTACATTGAGCGTAAATATGTTGTGAATAGTTGCGGAAAAAAAAATCATCCACAACCTTAAAACAGGTACACAAGTTGTTCTTAGGTTACTAATTGTACTCTTGATTACGTATATATACATACGATTTATCAAAAGTAAACATAAACAATTCTTAGATCAGGAACGCACCAACTCAAAAATTAAAGATGAAAAAGTATTTTAGTCGTGGAAATCTGATTTTGTAGTTATTTTGTTATAAATGACTTTATAATTCACTAAAATTTGTAAAAGAAATCTATAATTTGAGTGATTTTACAGCTCTTATTTTTATAAAATAAAAATAAAAAATGAATTCGTGAATTAAATAAAAACTGAAAAACGTTAAGTTTCTGTTTTTTATAAAAGAATATTGTAGGAAATTAAAAATTAGATTTTTATTTATGATTTTATTTTACGTGAATTGTTATTGATAATCATTTAAAAAAATATATGTTATAAATTTGATAAAAGAAATTATAAAGTAATATAAATCATTTTTTGTATTTTACATAAAATTATTTATAAATAATAGGTAACAATTTTATTTAATGAGTGAGAGTGGAAAAAGATGAGAGAAAAAGCATCATACGCTCCAACAACCTTATTCATCTTCCTCTAAGGAAATTTATTCCGCTTCAGATCGAGATTTCTAAAGCTTAATCAAACCAAATTGAAGCACGATTCATTTCTGGTATCAAAGTTATCGATCAAAAGGAAAAAATTGTGTTCTTATTCAAAAAAGTTGAAGAATGGAATCTAGGGTTTCCAATTTAACTTCGCTAGGTCAAAACTTATAATCATAGGAGATTCATAACTCAATTTAAGATGTTAAAAGAAGAGACAAGGAAGAAGAATCAAGGTGTAAATAACTATAATCACAAAAACACTAAATTCTATTATTGAGAATTACAAGATTAAGAAAAATCAGTATCGATCTTGAAAAAAGACTTCCAAGGAAAACAAGACAAATTCAAATAACAACTTTGAAGAGTCTAGAGAAATTAATCCAAGGAATGAAAAATTCATCTACAAATCTAGAAGCTATTTCACAACAAAAAAAGATGTATTCGTCTGCAAATAAAGATCCAACTAGTGGAACTAATCTAAAAGAAAATGAGAAAAACACGACTTAACTACGGAAAGAGGAGGAATGAATAGACCATAAAACAATGTCTCTTGAAGAGTCACAAAACCCAACCACCTTACATTTTATATGACCATAAAAATTCTGAAATGGAATGTTATGGGTGTTGGGAATAAAAATATAATTAGGAGAATAAGATCTTTAGCTAATCTGAAAACATAGACTTCTTGGATTTGTAGGAACCTATGATTCTAAAAACCAAAACTGAAACAACTCTAAAATACCTTGGACTTCAACATGGAACCTCAAACACAAATAATAAAATATGGATCATTTAGAAGGATCCATTTATTGTGGATGTAATCTATAAACATGAACAACTAATCCATCTAAAATTCCATCATTCAAACACTAACAAGATCTTCATTGTTACATTCATATAAGTTAAGTGTTCTAGAATTAATAGACTTCCATTATGGAACAAGCTAAGAGAATTATCCAACAATCCACTAGAGTGGATTTTTATAGGTGATTTTAATTGCATAACAATATATGATGAACAACTATCTTACTCAACTTTGTGTTAAGAAGTCTTTATGACTTTAGCAACATAATTTTGGATTGCTCTTTAGAATATGCTGGATTTATAGGAACACCCTAAACCTAGACAAATAGAAATTAGAAAAGATTAGATATAGTTTGAATCAATGCTCAAATAACGAACTATTTTGAAAACATTCAAGTAAAATATTTACCCAAAACATGTTCTGACCATGCTTCAATGATAATATCTTTATCCACTATCTCTCACAAACCTAAAACATCTTTTAAATTTCTTAACATGTGGAAACAGCATCATGATTGTAATCAAACAGTTAAGAAATCATAGAGTATCCCTATATTTGGTCAACCCATATATTGTTTTTTGACAAAAACTCAAAAACTTAAAGCAAAATTTAAGTTTTGGAACCATGATGTCTTTGGAGATGTATTTAATGTTATTTCCAAAGCTGAGGAAGAAATTAACTATTCTGAGATAAGATCAACTTGTTCCAAGCCAAATCTAACAATCTTCTTCTTTTGGTAAAAGAATAAGTTTATGGGGAGCAAAAAACTTGTATCAACTGGATGAAACATGGAGATGAAAACACAACATTGTTTCATAATTTTGTTAAGAAAGACAAAATAAAAATAAAATAAATGGAATTTGTCATGAAAGAAATTGGATAGAGGATCAAACTAAACTTGGTGAGTTGGATACAAATTACTTCAATGAAACTGTTAATCCGTATGAAAATAATATGGAAATCATTCGTAGTTTAGTCTCTAAATCAGACATCAATTATCTTATGGTTGCCCCAACAGTTGATGAAATTCAAAATGCTATTAAAAATATTAAAACTAATAATGTTGTTGGTCCATATAGATTCAATGCAACATTTTATCAGTCTTGTTGGTCTATAATTAAAAAACATCTATGATCTGCATTTATAGTTTATTTCTGTTATTAAATCACTATGCAATTATCACAAAATGGCTCAAGCACAGAACATATGTGAAGGACAGACTGGAATGAACACAAGATTTAACATGGTTCGACAATTGTCTACGTCCACGGGCCCCGCCAGAGAAAAGAGTTTCACTATGATAGAAAAGGTTACAGATTTCAGATTGTGTTTTGTGTAGCCTTAGTAGTCTATTTATATGGAATTAATAGACCTACTAGACAGTGGGCCTAATGGGCTAATATACATTTTTAGTAAAATCATACATTGTATTACAGCTTGTCAATGACACAAAACTGTATCGCCGAAAACGGTACACTGTCAAGGCACTATTCGACGTATTCATAATAATTTCTCTAAAAAAATTGCCCCAAATGGTACCTTTTCAACCACCATTTATTTAATACCAAAATATTATAGCCCAAATTAATGGAAAGACTTTAGACCTATAAGGTTTTGCTCTATTTTTAATATGATTATATCCAAAATTATAAAAAAAATAGACTATCTACCATCCTTCCAAAGATAATCTCTCGTGAGCAAGGATGCTTTGTTCATAAAAGAAATATCCATGAACAAATCTTTCCTATATCAAGAAATCATATATGACATAAATAAAAAACCAAGAGGTTGAAACATTCTGTTAAAGATTGATATGATAAAAACATTTAATAAACTCTCCCATAGATTTCTCTTAAATATTGTGAAAGCCTTTGGTTTTCATAACAACTTTATAAAACTCATCAATAATAGTATAAATTCGGGGTTTTGTCTATTTTAATTAATGGTGAACTATATGGGTATTTCAAAGGTTTAAATGATATAAGGCAGGGGGATCTCATTTCCCCGACCTTTTCATTATAGTTGTGGAATACCTCATTAGAGGTATTAACTTTATTTTCAACAACAACTTTGAAATAAAATATAAAACCAAAAGTGAAATGAACATTAATTGTCTGGATTTTACTCATGAATTTATCATCTTTTAATGGTTATAATAATAACATTTGTAAACTGAACAATTTTTTTTACAGATATATCAAAATATCTCTGGTCAAATTTTTAATACAGATAAATTCATCCTTCTAACTTCTTAAACCTTAGTTATCAAAGAGTTAAGACCCTTGAAGAAGCCACTAGTTTCAAAAATAAGAATTGTCTTAGAATTACTTAAGAATTTCAATTCAAAACAGTAACAAATCTAGAAAGTATGATGATTTAATTATAAAATATAGTTCCAAAAAGAATGGGATTGTATATCCCTTTAGTTTGGTGGAAGATTAGTACTGCTGCAATTAGTATTAATGACAATTCTAATTTACTATATCCAATGATGTACACTACCAAAAAATGTAATACATAGAATTGAATTACTCCTTAATAGATTCTTGTGGGATTCCAAAGACTTTGTTAATGTCATTCATTGGACTAAATGGAACTCTCTTTGTAAACCTTACAGAGAGGGTGGATTAAATGCTAAAATAATCATTGATTTACAAGTTACATATTTATGTAAACTATGGTTAAAATTTCGGGAGAATGTATAATTATGGGCCAAATATATCCATTCAGTGCATTCAGTGTATTATAAAAAGAAACAACATCTTCAACTTAATAAATACACAAAAGGATCTATGATCTGGAGAAGACTAATATCATTTAAAGACATTGTTGAACCTCATATATTATGGAATGTGGGAAAGGGTAATATAGAATTCTGGTTAGATAATTGGTTAGGGAATCAACTCTTAATCAGTCAATCAAATGAAAGAAATACTAATTGGTATGCAGTTGATAAGGTTAACACTATCTGGTTAAACAACTGGGATTTTGATGATCTAAAACCAAAAGTTACTTCCACTGAAATTAATAAAATGAAATTTTTCAAGATCCATATTAAAAGAGAAGATAAAATAATTTGGACTCCAATTAAACATGTGAGTTTAACACAAAATCAACCTGGAATCGCATATGAAATAAAATTTCATCTTCTAACATATTTGCTAAGATATGGAGTAACATTACCCCTTAAAAAAATTTAGCTTGGCATCTAAATGTCACTTCTGCCAAAATATATAGACAATCAATCATTTTATTTGTAAATTATGATATATCTTGAAATATCTGGAATCATTTATCTGTTTTATTTAGAATAACTATTTATAGATACATGACCATCTAATATCTAATAGATTGTTCGTTGCGGTCTACCAACAAAGCCATACATATTAGAACAATTCTTCCAGCTATAATATGTTGGACCATTTAGCATTTTAGAAACAAAGTAAAACATGAAAAATACTCAAGTTAATACAAAAATTATTCTAAATAAAATCTATTACATTATGTTTAATCTAGAGAATGGTAACATCTTTAAAAGGAAGATTCGGATTGTTATACTTACATAGCAAACAAATTAGGTTGTTTCTTTCACTTTGATAAAACAAAAAGGTAAACATTCTTAGATGGTTTACTCCAAATGTCAAATTGTGATGGCTCTTGTCACTTGAATGGGAGGTTAGTGAGTTGGTATTATAAGAGATAAGAATAGTGATATAATTATTGCATATACAATTATAAAAAAAATTAAAATAAGAAATTATAACTTAAATGTATACCAAGATACTGAACAAAATCTGAAAAAAAAAATAGACTACTAGAATTGTATAGCATAAATTTATACCGTTGTGAGGTCGGATTCGATAAACAAAGTGTTTTGATTGTCGGTTGCTTGAGAAACTTTCAAAGGTTTAAAAAAAATAGAGAAAAAAAAGTGAGAGATTTACTAATCTCGTTTTATACTTTGTTTTTTTAAAAAAATAAAAATATTCAAAAATAAATAAAAAAATCTAATAAAACAGTACGAGATTCGGCGGTGTAAACTCAAAATATGTAGAATTTTTAGCATGATCTTAAACAAAATTCTTTATTCAACAAAAATTTATTTTTTAGATAAAAAGAAAAATAACAATTTTATCTACGCAGCGGGGGCCTTTGATCTAATTTTTATTAAAGGAATTTCGTTTATAAATTGTAAAGGCAAATGTTTTTACTGAATTAATAATATTTAAACATTGTTAATTACCGGGCAGCCTCATAAAAATTTGATAATAAAATAAGTAGAGAATCGATTTCAAATTAAAGTTAGATATGAAATTTCATTGGTTAGACCAGGAACAAATCATAAAATGACCGGTTTATTTATAAGAAATGCCGAAGATGAATTAGTATACTAATTATATATCAAAATAACTCTCACCACAAAATAAAATCGTAGTAAGCCGGGTAGAAAGATAGGAAATTCAATTGGATCCAAATTTATTACCAATAATACCCTTTTCTTAGCTTAAAAGTAAAGGCCTTGTCACATACTCCTACATGATTACGAGTCTTATTGCATTATATGAAAAGCTAGTTTTACAGAATCTTCGTGTCTTCTCCACTTTTGAATATTTTGTTCACGCCTGATAAACATTATTACATGTGTCGTGATTGAAGCTGACATATACAGTGTAGTAGTTGCGTAATCTAATTTTTATCGACTTTGTACTATTAGACTAAGATAAACTTCATATCAATCAGCTTTTAGGTTTGATACTCAATCCAAACGAAATATGATCGATCCATATTTCATCGTGTTTATTTTAACGTGAACTTTTTGCAATAATCCCACCTATATAATTGATTTATTTCTCAAACTAAATATATTAGATAAATTTGTTAAATTTGTGCATCAAGTTTGATAAATTTGTCCCAACTAAGATACATCTTATTTTCCAAATTCTGCTCTAGAAAAAATAGAAATTCATTGGGTAGAGTAACTACTAAACTTCTAATTGTGTTTTCTATTTTTTTATCCGTCAAATATAATTTTTTTAATGTTAAAAATTAAAAGTTATAAGAGTTTGAATCTTTTGTCGAAACAACTTTAGATGCTGGCATACAAAACAATCTCATGTGAGAATATTCATTACATATTATAGTTCGATCAAAATTGCATGTAATCTTTTTTGTAAAAAAAGTTACATTTCCATTATGCTCATAATTTGTTTTATATTAACATTTCAGTATATAAATCTTTTATATCGTTAGATATTTTGCTTGAGATAGTTAGTATATATATATATAATATTAAACTTAACAAATCTCAAAAAGAATATCCGTAAAAAAGTCACTAGATATTTTCTATATTATTAGTTCTCATATTTTGTTGTTTTATATTAGATTTTTTATGGAAAAAAAATATTTTAGATATTTTAGATGAATACTAGTATTTAACAATGTCATAAATCGGAATGTTTAATACATCTAAAATCAAGATATTGTATTGGTCCAATAATTAAATAATCATTATTAATCGAGATGAATTCATAAAAATAATAAATATAATGTATTATAAAATTTTATTGTAGGTGAGAAATATCATATGAATATGTTTTCTTAATCTAAAGTAAGAATTAGAATATTCATATGACGTAAGAGTATAAATATTATATGTATATTTGAATTTTGATTTCAAAGAGAACTCTGTATATTTGAATCATGATTAAAGAAGATCAAGACTTTGATTTCATAAAAGTCTAATTTGGATTAAATATAAGGTTTTTGTATAACTTTTTCAATTATCACGACAAAATAATTCGTTTTACGGTGATTTAAGGTTGTAATAATGTAATGAGGGCATACTTGCAAACATTGTATTGAGTAAAAGTCTTGCTTTTGTGTTAGTTTATTGTTTACAGCCATTACAGCTAGCAGATTCTGCACTGTGGCGACGAGATAGTTTATCACAACGAGCCCATATCTCATCGTGATACCACCGTTGATTGTTGTAGTTTTTTATTATATATTTATAGAAGTTCTTTTGCTAACGGACCCTTTAAGTTCTGCATGTTCAATCTTTAGTGATGTATGATTTATTATGTTAGGTAACACTTCCTAATGCACATATAGGTTATATGTTTAGTTATGATGCAACTCTCTATCCTTTTTACTGTTTTAGGTTATAATTATTTTAGGTTGCATATTAGTAATGATAAGATTAAATTACTCTCGAGATGTATGCGCAATGTCTTAAAACCGACGAGGAATTGAACCTTTGGATATAAGAGGTGATGTACTAAATCACCAAATATTTCTTGTTGTAGGTTATAAACTAAATGACATTCATCCCCCTTCATAAATATGAGCACTCTTTAACATATTAATGCTTTTAACCTTTATTAGAGTCATATAATCTAAAATATTTCTTAAGATGTTCTTGGTGTGACGAGGTACAAACACACTCATCACTGTTATGAAGGATTTTTGTTTTGCATAAACCACTTGTCGACACTTAAAATGTTCTTACTGTGGAACAATATGGCACACTGATCATGTCACATGAATGACATATAATTTAGCATACTTTACAAATAATGTTGGAGTGCTCACCTAATAGACCATTAGTGTATACATAACTCGAACGCAACATAATAGTATGCATACATTTGTATGAGGGTGTAAAAAATACAATTATGTTTTAGTTTTCGCATTGATGCGCCATATACTCATGCACAATTAGGATTCAGTGTCGAATAGTCTCATTAAATATGTTATGAAATATTCGTATATACTATAATAGAGGATTTTATTTTTACAAAAAAATGATCATAGATAAGGGCCAGGCTAGAAATGTTACACATTTTGATAGATCTCTCACCCTACTCCCTTATTTTTTCAAACTCAAAGTTGAAATTCCAAAATTGCCCTTCCTCTCTCTAGATTTTTACATTGATGCCATTTAGTCTCCAAATCGGCCGAAACACTTAAATCT
This sequence comes from Limnanthes douglasii subsp. nivea, assembly GCA_036936605.1. Lineage (NCBI taxonomy): Eukaryota > Viridiplantae > Streptophyta > Magnoliopsida > Brassicales > Limnanthaceae > Limnanthes > Limnanthes douglasii. The sequence continues at coordinate 83,736,646 of JAUPFV010000003.1, forward strand.
ATCTGATATTACACTAGATCTACAAGCTTTGTACTAACATCTACTAATCTAAACCCATTAATTCGAAAAAGTTAGCGTTTTTTACCCAAACCCATCAAACCCACTTCGAAAAATCTTGAATCGGAGTATCTATGGACAACGAAGAGATGGGCATTTCTCTGGAAGACTAACTGAACGAGGAGGAAGCTTGCCGGATGAAGGTAAGAACTGAAACTCATTTTTTCGAATTTCAGGCCTGTAGCACGCTGTTCGTGCGATGAACAGCATCGTCATCGCACGAACAGCGGGCGACGGGATGACTTACCGTCGCAGGCCCAAAATGAGACGGATACAAAAGCGCGTCTCATTTTGGGCCTGCGATGCTAGGCCAAAAATATGGCCTAGTTTTTCAGACAGAGAGCATCTGTCGCAGGCCCAAAATGAGACGCTCTTTTGTATCCGTCTCATTTTGGGCCTGCGACGGTACTTGAGACATGTCTCATTTTGGGCCTGCTACTGCAACTTGTATATATAAACTCATACATTTCGATTGTATATTTTGCAGGAGGAACCTGCCCAGCCTCCATTTATGGATGCCGATTACAGTAAAATATTCAACACGGATAGATTATTCACTAAAGACGAACTAGATGCTTTCGTGGAGATTGAATCAAAGAAGATCAAGTTCATCACAATAAGAAAACTGTACGATAGTGGGAAATGGGGAAGGACTCCTAGGTTAGAGTACGTTTGCGAGCGATACGGTGTATACGTATCAAAGGCAAAGCCGGACACTTTGAAAAAGAGGAAGACATCGACGAAGAAATGTAATTGTCCGTTTGCGCTAAAAGGTCATCCGATCGACGTACTAGCCATGAAATGGCGTTTGGAGGTGATAAACGGTACTCACAATCATGAACCCTACGTTCGCCTAGACGGTCATTCCCGCGCTTGTAGGCTAAAACTGGACGAAGAGGAACTAGTTCGTAGTTTGTCTCACCTAGGTTCGCGCCCTAGGGAGATATATAGTGGTTTGAAGCACCAATATCCAGAAAACATTTCGAACATGCGTGCAATCTAAAATATCCGCCAAAAACATCGGGAGACTGAACACGGGGGACAAACCCAAATGCAATATCTATTGACGAAGTTGAAGGAGAATGGATACTCGACGTGGGAGCGTTTGAAAGATGATACAAATTTGATCACTGACTTTTTCTTCGCACATCCTACTAGCATAGACTTATTACGTACATTCCCGAACGTGTTATTCATGGATTGTACGTACAAGACGACTAGGTATAAGATGCCGTTGTTAGAGGTTGTCGGTTTAACGTCCACTTCCATCACATTTACCGTTGCGTACGTGTTTATGAGCGGAGAGAAGATTGGAAACTATGTATGGGCTTTAGAAACTCTTCGTGGTTTGATGATGGATAGCGTTTGCGCATTTCCATCCATTATTGTTACCGATCGGGAGTTAGCTCTCATGCGTGCGGTTGATAGAATTTTTCCCGGAACGCACCATTTGTTATGCACGTGGCACATTAGTAAGAACATCCTTGGGGCGGTTCGGAAGATATTGCACGATGATGCGGTAGCGAGACAATTTGTTGAATTTTACGGCTACGTTGTGGAGGCGAACACGTTTGAGAGTTACCAAAAGAATTTGGATACACTTAAGGAGATGTTCGCATCTAAACCGGAGTGTTTTGCATACGTCATGAACTCGTGGATAACAAAATATGCTGACAAGTTCCTTGCGTACAAAACGATCACGATTAAGCATTATGGCCAAACAACTACAAATAGGTTAGTCCGTGTATCCTACTTTTCGTTGAGTTATTTTATTAAAGTTCAAATATGTTGATAATTTATTACTTGTACTATGTAGGGCGGAGGGTGCACACTCGTCCCTAAAAAAATATCTTGGGACGAATCAATGCAACTTTGAGACTTTTTGGGAAAAAGTTCATAACTTGTTAACGAAGCAGCATGCGGGTATCGTCGAATCATTCGAGCGAAGTAAGTTTAGATCAATTCCCGGCTTCGATGGCGTTTTGACCAAAAATCTTAAAGGTCATGTGTCACATGCGGGGCTAAAGATACTGACGGTTGCTATTGTACGTGCTCGGAATATAGGAGTAGATCGGGTGGCATGTGGAGGTTGTTTCCTTAGGAAAACGCATGGTTTACCTTGTGCATGTGAAATTGCCTTTATAGCTAGAGAAGGTAGGTGCATCCCTTTAGAAGATGTGGATATTTTTTGGAAAAGATTAGATATTGTGCACAGGGATCCTACCTCTCGCGAAGAGGAATTGCAAAAAAATATTTCCTTAATTGACAACTCCATTCGTAGTTTCCGCCCCGACCAACAAGACCACATTATCAATACAGTAATGCAAATATTGATGCCCGAGACAAGTCATATTCAAGATCCTAAAGAAGCGGTTAGAGCTAAGGGTAGACCAAAGGGAGGCGTTGATAAATCGACTAAACGGAACCCTAGTTCGTGGGAATATCCCATTGAACAAACCGCTAGTGCTAGTACTCCGGCTAACTCGGTAGGTAGTACACCCGTAAACACGTTAGGGAGCACGGCCGCATCCAAAGTGGTTCCCATCGTACCACCCAAACCTCCATTAGCAAAAAAGAAGGTTGGAAGGCCTAAGAAAATTGTTAAGGATGGGAAGTTAACATTGTATCCGGATTGCATCCCGACCTTTCTACACACTTACATTTCAAAGTTAGTTGACGTTCTTCCGGACGGACAATGCGGATATCATTCCGTAGCGCATTTCAATATACAACGACGAAGATAGATGGGAGGATGTTAGACGCGAGTTGTTGAAGGAGTTGCGGGACAACCGTGCATGTTGGTTGGATGTATATGGTTCGGAGAAGGTGTTTGACGATTTGATATAAAGGTTAGATTACTTCAAGCCCAATCCTAGTAGCCACTATTGGATGACATTTCCGGACATTGGACTAGTCATCGCGACAAGGTATCAATGCATGGTATACCATGTATCGCTCGCATCCTCGTTAACATATCTACCAATACGTGGAAAGCCACCCGTCAACAATTCGACGATCATAGAAGTTGGGATAGCTTTCGTGCATGGATGTCACTTTGTTAATGTAAGTATATTTCGTTTGAATCAAAATTTCTTACGCTATCATTACTAATGCATTAGTTTATTTTATTTCCTTGTAGATTACTACTCCACCCGATGGACCGTTGCCTCCATTATACCCGTGTTGGGCCGCTTACGCAACCGAAGAAGCGAATCAATGGGCGCATCCATACTACCGGCGGTTGAACAAATTTACACAGATAATGCCCACAAGGAAAATCAACTTGAACGAAAAACCCCATGTCACAGATTTGACTAGAGAGGAGGACGTTTCAAATGTTTGAAATGTTTTTGTGCAACATTTGTAGTTTAAGTTAGTTAGTTTTCCTAACATCTACTGTAACATATGTAATTTTGATGTACTTTTGATGTACTTTTGATGTACTTTTGATGTAATTTTGATATAATTTTGATATAATTTTGATGTAATTTTGATGTAATTTTGATATAATGTAGTTTAAGGTGTTTGTCGATTTCATACAAAAGTGTTTAACGATTTTAAGTTTAATGTAAGTTTCATTACAAACACATATCACATATCCACTGTCAAAATTGGGCATGGTTTTTCTAACATAAAGCTTCTGTCGCAGGCCCAAAATGAGACGCCGTTTGAGCCTGGTCTCATTATGGGCCTGCGACGCTAGGCCAAATTTTTGGCCTAGTTTTGAAGATAGAAAGCTTCTGTCGCATGCCCAAAATGAGACGTCTTTTGGGCCTGGTCTCATTTTGGGCCTGCGACGGTAGGCCAAATTTTTGGCCTAGTTTTGAAGACAGAAAGCTTCTGTCGCAGGCCCAAAATGAGACGTCTTTCGGGCCTGGTCTCATTTTGGGCCTGCGACGCTAGGCCAAAAATTTGGCCTAGTTTTTCAGGCAGAAGTTTAGCCTAGTTTTGAAGACAGAATGCTTTTTTCGCAGGCTTGGACATTTGTTGGAATAAAATACCAGTATAAGGGAGAAAACAACAAGTACATTTTGAAAGAGTTCAGGAAAACAACAAGTACATTTTGAAGAAATACAAGAAAACAACAAGTACACTTGAAGTGGTTACAAGAAAACAACATTAAGTTAAGACTTTTAACTTAACGAAACATAAGAAAATAATTAAACACCGAAATGCCGACAACCAAAATGCTCAATCATCGAAGTCATATCCCAAGTTGTCGTCAGAATCAACCCCCTCCTCCCTTTTCGCAATCCTATCCTGAAGATACGCCACCATATCCCTACTGATGTAGTCTACCACTGTCATGTTGAAGACGGCGGCCGCTTCTTGCTTAATTTTATACGACTGAAACAACAAACGCTGGAGCGGTTGGCAAAAAAGATACCTTTGCTTGATTTGCTCACGGTTGCGCACGAGGAGACCTCCTGTTTGTAAACGGCCGTAGCCGTAGTACATCTTACAAAGCACCCCGATCAAAAAAAGCATCACTAGTATCTTCCCCCATCTCTCGGCGGGCAATCCTCGCCGCCAGAAGCAAATGGTAGTCTTCATGGGGAGTAAACTCCATTTGTTGAACTTTCTAAGTTTGAGAAGATTATATGAATGTAAACGGATTTGTAGTCCCTTTATATAGTGAAGTGAATTTAGGTGGGACTTTATTTTAGAGAATGAGAGGGAGTTTAGAATTTAGAGAATGGGAGGGAGTTTTGATTTTTTAGAAAGAGCGGGATTTTTTGAATTTTCGAGAACGAGAGAGAGTTTTTGAATTTTGAAAATGGGAGGGAGTTTTGATATTTTAGAATGAGCGGGATTTTTTGAATTTTCGAGAACGAGAGGGAGTTTTTGAATTTTGAAAATGGGAGGGAGTTTTGATGACATAGAATGAGCGGGATTTTTCTTACCGGTCCGTCTATAAATAGAAGCTTCATGCACATTAAAAATTCATCATTAGTTGATAAATCAAGCTGAAAAATGGGTTCATGGACTGAGTTGGAAGATCAGTATCTGATGAGGGCATCAGTTGAAGTTGGTAATATGCACATTCCAGAGGGTGGTAAAAGGTACTGCGAGGCATTAGTATGCCAGATGTACTTTTTGTACGGAAGGGATGGTGTTCAGCCGCCTTACATTTCAAGGCGTGTTGATGAAGTGCGAGCTAGGTGGTCGGTCTTGGTCACATCCCGTCGACATCTAGTTTCTGGCCTCACCGAATTGGAACGTCGTATTGCGGGTAACCGGTTCAACTGTCAAGTGACGGATTATATAACAGAGGACCAGCTGGATACGGTCCGTTCTGACATTGTTGACATCCAGCTACAGGAAATCAGTGACTACAAAGATGCGAAAGAAGAAAGGAGGTTGATGAAATGGAACTGGCCTGATAGATAAGTATGAATGAGTGCGTGCTTCCGTTTTAGTATGAGTCTGTGTTTCATTTTAATTCTGCGTGTGTATTTCTGTTTGAGTGTGAGTTTCAATTTAAGTATGAGTGTGTATTTCTGTTTGAGTGTGAGTTTCAATTTAAGTATGAGTGTGTATTTCTGTTTGAGTGTGAGTTTCAATTTAAGTATGAGTTTGTATTTCTGTTTGAGTGTGAGTTTCAATTTAAGTATGAGTTTGTATTTCTGTTTGAGTGTGAGTTTCAATTTAAGTATAAGTTTGTATTTCTTTACTCATGTGAGTTTCAATTTAAGTATGAGTGTGTATTTCTGTTTCATTATAATTTTGAGTGTGTATATCATTCGAATGTAAGCGAACCGATAAACATGATAAATTCAAAGCAAGCATACAATAAATTAAAATACAAAAATTAAAAGCAGTCATACAATTAACCGATTACAAAAATATAGTGTTGATGTCCAAAAATCTAACAAAGTTATGCTGAGAGTAATAATCAATGCCGTCGGTACCTCTCAGCGATCCTACACATCATGAGGGCGGTCTCTAGAAGATCAGGGTGATCCAAAGTAGGTAGTGAAGGAGCAAACCTAGCAATCTGCTCGTATCCTGAATAATCAGCACCACCCTGCGGCTCCAACCGAGGACCTTTCTCCGGCGCAGGACGACTGACGATGTACCATAGCCTCTTCCTCGCCCAAATGTAGTACATCGGGTCAGCACTCGGTCCACTACCACGGTACGCCGTGCTAAAAGGAGTGAACACGTGGTTTTCCCATGTCTGCCACAAGTGATCGTCCCACTTTAAGTCTGTGACCATCTTCTTCCCTACTTTTTTCGACTTAGGAGGGCGTATATCCTTAGGAATCAGTTGTACATACCCCATCTGTCGAACGACACGGTCTGGGTAGTACGACACAACCACGTCGAACGAAGCAAGGGTCAACTCAACATAAGTCACCTGCTGGAACGGAAAAGGGTCCCGTAAATGTATGAAGGGGGGGAACATGACCTGTAAATAAAAAAATTTAGCCCATTTATATTAGTAAAAGTACTCATAATTAAAATAATTAAAATGAACGAATATGACTTACATCTGCCTCAGTGCAAGTCGCCAGTGCGTGTCTCATCTGCATGCGCACCTCATGGGAGACACCAATCTTCCGCGGCGCATGTCGGCACATATGGGGCATGGATACGTCGTAATCCGGAAAAAGTGGAGCTCGAAGCTGAACAAAGTGTGCAAAAATCCACGACTCGAGCAACGCTAGAAACCCGCAAATGCCTCCCGTACCATGGAGAGATCCCTGACTAAGGGCGTGGTACAGTTGCGCTAAAACCAACTGGCCCCAGTTGTACATATGCAAACTCTGGTACTGGTTCACAAACTGGAGGTAATCTAATGGAATGCTGTTGCCGGTTTTGTTCGCACATATAGTGGTACCTAACAAATATAGTATGTAGGCACGGGTGGCATGGTCTATACCCTCATCAGTGATCCTCCTATCACTATACTGAGAACTACTAAAAGTACTCCGCAGCCACCCTAGGTTCACACTACCAGCATTCCTAAGGTTTTTACTCAGCTCCGATTGTCGCACACCTAGCATGGCAGCATAAGTAGCAAGCCTCTCAACATCAGAGTCAAAGGGTATAGCTGTGAAGGACCTACCTAAAACCGGTAGTCCAGTGATGACGTGGACATCGTCCAAGGTGACTGTTATCTCCCCGAACGAGAAATGGAAAGAAGAAGTCTCCTCATGCCACCGCTCTAAGAATGCCTCCACCAAATGGAGGTTCGTATGCCAGCGGGTGAGTGCATCGATGAGTGGACCGAATATAGTCTCCATCACCCTAGCTCGTACCCTGCTCTGCTTTGTAATGTCCCATCTCCGGAGACTGTCATACATAGCGAAGCATCGCAGGGTGACCCTATCCTGCAATATGTATAAAATATGTAAATTCGTAAAACAATAATAATTAAAAACATGTGTATCGAGCACGTAAGAAAATTATAAAACAGTATAAAGGTGTAACACTTACATCTCCGTGATCGACGCTATAAGCCTCGTGCAGGGTGTAATCCGGGAAAAGTCCCGGAACATGCGACAGCACGGAATAAAAATCAACATCCTCACCCTCAGGTGAGTGGGATGCTGCCTCTGGAGCGTGAGGTGCATCGGCCTCCGTATAGTCCGGTACATGAGATGCATCAGCCTCAATATACTCCGGTGCATCTACATCGTCATCGTACTCATCGTCAAGGGGATGCGACGTAGAAGCTGCCTCTGTGGTACCATCAGCAGGAGTAGGAATATAATCACCGTGACGACGGAGACGTCGTCTACTACGTGTACCGGGAACATATTTCTCGCTCGGAGCAGCCTCCTCGGCCTCGGGCCGCGCTCTAGCCGCCGCTGCTGCCTCCTCCTCCGCCCTAAGTTTCTTGAACGGATTTTTTGCTTTAATCTTGAATCGTCCCATCATGTAAATACAACGCAAAAAAAATATGTATTAGATTGCAAAACACCAAATAAATAAATAAATAAAAACAACTTTGGGCCTCGTCGCAGGCCCAAAATGAGACTTCATTTGGGCCTCGTCGCAGGCCCAAAATGAGACTTCATTTGGGCCTTGTCGCAGGCCCAAAATGAGACAGCATTTGGGCCTCGTCGCAGACCCAAAATGAGACGGCATTTGGGCCTCGTCTCATTTTGGGCCTGCGACGAGGCCCCGTCTTCATCGCAAATCAGGGTTGCGATGAAGACGAATCTGGTAGCACGCTGTTCGTGCTACCAGCAGCAACCTCGAGATCCAAAACTTAAAACCACCAAATAACCCTCATTTCTAACAAAATCAAGCACCAAAACATAGATCCTAGCAATACTAACAACAATACAACACTAATCTAACAAAACAACACCTAAAATCATATAAAAATCAAACTTTTGAAATCGAAACCAAAAAAACTAAAAAACCTAGATTCGACAGTTTAAACCGAATGAAATCAAAAACAAATTACACCATGATGTTTGTATCGTTTACCTTTAACTTTCCTTCACTTCAGATTCTTCAAAAATCGAGTCTTTGAAATGGATGCTCCGGGTGCTTGAGAGGTTTCTAGAGAGAGAGAGAGAGAGAAAGAGAGGAAAAAAGTGGTGAGAGATCTATCAAACGCTTTTATAGCTACGTTTTCTGAAAAGGGTAAAATGGTCAAAATTTAGGTGCGAGATCTATCAATTAGGTATAAGATCTAGCGGTTCAAGATTTATAAAAATGTGTATTATTTCTAGCCTGGCCCCATAGATAATTAATATTTTTCTTAAAAAATTAGTCTTCATGTGTAATGTATAGAGCACTAACACCAACTATCTCTGCTGAGGATTACGATAAGATTAGTTCATATGAATATTAGTCCAGTCTTAAAAACTAAACTATTATCATGTATGTTAATTCATGTGATAATTAGGTTGAATATTACGTGTTTAATAATATGTCATTATTTACGATTTTAAATTTAGATCCTAATTATACCTCTTAATAATTCAAATTCCAAATCATATAGGTAGAATAATTATATAATATATTTGTTCATTAGGAATGCGAGGATATCCATCATACTTGTAAAGTTGACGAATTTTTTCTCTTATTTTAAAATTTGAGTGGAGTATAAGAGAACTATAGTAAATAGGATGAGATCAAATCGTATAAGTATGATGATAATATATAGGGAAACCTTTGATCGTATCAAGTAAACTTTATAAAAATAATATTAAAATACTTCGAAATTTTAGTGTCAAAACTTAGATTTTTAATGCTTCAATTTTTTAAATTTTATCCAAGTTTTTGAAATATTAAAAATTATGGGGGATTAAGATACCACAGTGTCAACACTAGATTGCATTATAAACAAAAGCAATGCCGAATTATTTAAGATAGTCATATACAAATCTATTACAACTTCAAGTTTTAGACTTTATTTTTTACTAACCTTCAACAATGTCATCAATATCAGAATGCACTTAAGTTTTTCTCATCGTATATCAGTTACATTGTGGTTTTTTATTTGTTGTCATCATAAGAATGGAACAATAAGAGAGAAAATATTAAGTGTGACCAATTAACAATAAATATTTATTAAAAATATACAACTAATTAAGAAAAATAACTTAATTGTCCATAGTTTCATATTTTAAGAAGTTTAAGTAAATTTAACACCAACCTGAATTTCTTTTGAAAGATTTGAGATAAATTCAAAAAGGACATGATAGGATTGAGATCCGGTTTAGCCAAAAAAATTATTTTCCAAGTATTTGGTTTGGTTCACATTTCAATTTATCTTTAACTCTTAGAGACACTTGAGGATTGAGACAATTACAACCATCATAATATATTTTCATTTAGGAGATATATTAAATTAGCATATATTAAGTAATCATCAAGCATCTTTACAGATACTGATAATTCGTGCATAAATGATTTGTAATATAGATAAGTTGATATATATAAAATTTTACTTTACAATAAAATTATACATACTAATGTATAATACATTAAAATAAATTATAAAATTGGGACACATAAGTAAACATTTGGCACACACATTCTAGTATCTTTAGAAAAGAGGGTTGAAAAGCTAGTTTCTGAGGTTTTACATGTCATGTTTGCGATTTTAACTCTTATAATAAATGTTAACAAATATTTAGACTATTTAAACCAATCTTGCCCACAAAATTTAAGATAACCTAAATTATTTATAGATAACTTTTTACACTATGATAAATATATTTATTATAAATGAGAAGTTATTGACAAGTTCAACTCTTTTAAGGTTGGATTTAGGGATAATTTTGTAAAATATTTAAATGTGTCATATCCGACCCTGATGTTTGTTACTATGGGAGGTATGTCGCTTCAATGAAAAATATTATGATCTATTTTGTTTAGTTAAATATGAAAAACATATTCCTCTTTTAAATGAGATATCAGAAGCAGTTATTCAAACCCAGTATATTTATTTTGAATATGACAAAAATCATGTTAGACATGTTTAAACATTTGTGAATTTGTGGATTTCTATTAAAAGTGAAATCGTACCAGACACTTATTTTATTTTAACATTCATCTATTTTATAAATATTTGTTTTAATGATCCCACAAACATATTTAGATTTGAGACTCTATATTAATTATGAGGATATTAATTTTGGAAGAAGTAACTAGTGAGCAATTTTAATTTTAGGAGGAAATAGAATTGATTTTTTAAATTCAAACGACTAAGATTCAATTTTTCATTACTAATAAACTCGTAATCGTGAAAGTGGTCATTTCTTTCATAAATCATTTTTTAATCCCCACTTAAAAATAAATAGTTGTAGTTATTCATGAAGAACAGACTCAGCATCCTAAACAAGTATGCAAACTAAAGCTATTATAGACATTTACAAAGCTCAACAAACATATAAAATTGAAATACTTCATATTTCATGCAACATATAGTACTTTTTATAAAGATTTTGATGAGAAAATTAAGATTCTTCTAATGTAATTGAGAAATTTAGTTTAAGATTATGTAAAAAATTTATAAAAGTATAGCTCTCAAATGTGGATTGTTGTAACAATAGTGAAAATTGACGTAAAACAATCCATAATATTAAAAAAGATAGTTGCTTGGAAATCTATATTTAATACTAAGCATGACCAGAAAAACATATAAAATGTGTAGAAAATCTTATATCGAACAAATTTCACTTAAATTAAAAACATACTTTCTTTTAAGTAAACCTTCATTTTAGTCAAATGAAAGATACTTTCAAGATAATCATAGTACGTATTCTTATTTATTTTTATTGTAATATTGAGAAAATTTGATATATATATATATATAGTACAACTATTGGCTTTATGTGCCATATTTTTGAGTTCAATAAATGCTAGATCAATCTATGTGATTTAAATTTGCAAAGTTTAGGAGAATAAAATTTATAATACACTCACTAATATATAATAAATAAATTAGGATATTTAATTCATTTTTGTTAAATAAATTAGAATAAACAAATAATAATAAACTTCGTGATTTATTTTTTAGCTAAGTTGGACTGGAAAAAAAATCGTCCCTTACTTTTCATCTTCCGCAACTAAGGTTTAAACGTCCGGAATATTTCATGAACATAACATCAATGTGTGTATTCTTAATCTATATGATATTTAGATTCGATAGAAGTCTTTTATAATTTTATTTTCAGTTTCTGTTGTATATTTAGTTTAAGTTTGTATATAATTTAGTCAAATAATATAACACTTAGTTTTACTCTTATGAGTCTTTTATATCTTATAAAATTTATTGATTTCAGTCCAATTAAGCATGATCACTTAGAAAGTGACATGTTGTGATTACATGGTCATGTGATTTGCGTGCTACATACCCTGAGAAGTCCAAATTCATTTGGACGATAGTTGGAAACGTCATTATTTTGGGAATCATTACACCTTAAATATCATGATTTTTTAGTTCTTTATTGATTATTATATAAAATTATAGGGCAATATTAGTTATATGTAAAAATAACAACTTTATTAAGTGCATACTTTTATGGATACATTTAGGACATGTGGTGTTCAAGTATGATGTTGTAAGGATATCTCACTTGTGTAAATTTAGATTATTTCAAAATGTTGTAAGTTATGATACAATAATCGAATGCGATCACTATTATTTTAGCCTAGACTATAGATAATAATATGAGAGTATCGTGGACTTATATATATATATATATATCAGTTGGGCTAAAAATTATTATGAGAAAGAATACTTTAGTCCAAAAATTAAGTTACCGATCTGTATGAGCTCAATAAGGTTAAGGTCTTCTGGAGCCAAGAGTATGTTAGGTTTTGATGCAGTTGAAGTCCATGAAACTAGTTTAAAGATATAATGTATATAAAGTCTTCTCTTGAGAAGAAACTTACGATTTTCAGTTTCAACTCCTTAAATTTTTTAAACTTATACATTTATATTTATAAGTTTTAGGATCCATATAGAAAAAACTATTAATCAATTTTTATATCTCTCTTAAGATCATAATTCTTAGAGCTTCAAATATTAGAACCCGTCAAGTCTCATGTTTATCACTTCTTCATATAGACATCTCATAAACCTAAAATAACTTCAAATGTTGTAATAATATTTATAATAGTTAGAATAATTTAATTTTAAAATGGATGAGAAATTTAAATTATAATATATATTTAAAATCTTCTACTTGGATCATCGGTTGTATCAGTAGTATCTACTATATTGTCTACTAAAATAGTCATTGTATTAAAGTTCATGCTATTGAGGCGTAACAGTTTCTACATTAATCATGTTTCTAACTACCGCCTAAATTAACTTAAACTTCTCATGATATATAATACGAGATTCGCACAACCATGTAATCATGACGTACCAATTCCTAACTCATCATGTTTAGGTGAATATATCATAGTTAAATATTATATTATTATACAAATTAGAACTAAACATAATATGATATGAGACTAACGGAAACTAAAAATATAAACACAACACTCCCATTAAATTGAAATATTATATAGGATATCCACACAAATGTCATGTCCGTGGAATACTTTGGACATTAAATCTTTAGTTATGAAGGATAAAAAAAAAGAAACGAATATGTCTATCATCCTGAAATCTGGAAAACAAATCAAGGAGTTAGTTTTATTCGTTATACTTTAATTTTTTTAATTTTCATAAACTAAATATACTTTATATATTATATACTTTTTTAGCATGCTACAACTTTTATTCTCATAAAATATGCAGATTCAAATCACACAAATTATTCTAATATTTATTGAACCTATAGAGTCATAAAACATAAATGATCATCTTAATTACGTGAGTATCATCAACATGGTAATTTGTCCTTTTAAAATGTCTGAGGATACATATCTAACTATGCAACGGTCATTCGTATATATATTTATATATTTACTTAGAAGCTATGTTATGAATCCTATACTATATCTAGTAAAATACGAGCATACATAAAAATTTCGATTGTTGAAACTTAAGAAATTTTCTACATGATGGGGTGGCGACCAAAGTCCCACATCCCACATCAGTTAAACATGGGAAGGGATCAATGGTATATAAGTGAGAACATATATCTCAACTAGTATGAGGCCTTTTAGAAATGGACCGGAAGCAAATTCGTGTGGGCCTTCGGATGCCAAAGCGGACAATATCATACTAGTGTGAAGATCTGATTGTTCGTACTTATATACGGAGAGAATATACGGTACCCATATTCCCAATAAATGGTATCAGAGAACAGGCCCAGACGGAACGCGATGGTGGTGAAATTCTCGGAAGTCGAACATTATGAATCAATAGTCATGCTCAAGGTGATCTGCTATAAAGATCCTAGTTTGGTGTGCCCGTGGCTTATCAAGCGGTGGTACTTGATTGGAGTGGGGAGTGGCGCTAAGGAATAAGACAAGTGGTCTAATAGGAAATGAGCAGTAACATCCGCAGTGCCTCTATGGTTAGGTAGCCCAACCTGATTAGAATGAGCGGATAAAAGTCAATTGAGAGAAGGCTAAGTGGTGCTTTGTTCGAGAGGAGGATTTGTTAAGGTGCCGACCGAAGTCTCACATCCCACATCGGTTAAACATGGGAAGGATCAGTGGTATATAAGTGAGAACATATATCTCAACTAGTATGAGGCCTTTCGGAAGTGGACCAAAAGCAAAGTCGTGCGGGCCTTCGGGTGCCAAAGTGGATAATATCATACTAGTGTGAAGATCGGTTGTTCACTTATATACGGAGACGGAATATGTGGTACCCATATTCCCAATAAATGGTATCAGAGCTTCAGGCCCTAATAGAACATGATGGTGGTGAAATTCTCAGAATTCGGACATAGCCAGATGTCGTCCTCAAGGTGAGATATTCTAGCGATCCGTGTCCGTGACTTATCAAGCGGTGGTACTTGATTGGAGTAAGAAGTGATTCTTAGGAAAAAGATAGTATAGTATAAGAGGAGGTGAGCAGTAACATCCATAGTGCCTCTATGGTCAAGTAGCCCCAACCTAATTAGAGTGGGTGGATGGAAGTCACTTGAGAGAAGGCTGAAGTGGTACTTTGTTCGAGAGGAGGATTTGCTAGGGGGGTAACCAAAGTCTCACATCCCACATCGGTTAAACATGGGAAGGGGTCAATGGTATATAAGTAAGAACATATCTCAACTAGTATGAGGTCTTTTGGAAGTGGACCAAAAGCAAATTCGTGCGAGTCTTCGGACCCAAAGCGGACAATATCATACTAGTGTGAAGATCATATTGTTTTTTAATTATATACAGAGATGGAATATGCGGCACCCATATTCCCAACACTACATCTTCTAATATTCCAAATCAATCTTGAGATATTGACTAAGCTTATCTCAAGACTAAATAAGATTATACATTTGAGAAAATATGACATCATTGATGAAACACTAGTTTAAACTTTTAAGTGATTAATTTTAGTTTTTACAAAATAAAAATTGAGCGTGACTACAATTTATATAAGATTATTAAAAAAAATTTAATCATTTCGCCCAGATCAAAGTTTGTAACTTATCATACGCAACAGATAATTTTTTCATCGTACTTTATATCAAGTTTTCTCAATATCATCACTCAAAAAACATGATTTTAGCATTCTTAATTAAGATTTTCTTTAAGTGTGAAATATGTACCTTGATTATTTTAAAAGAGTATTTTACAAAATAACAATTGACCTTGACTACAATTTATATACTATTGTTACAAAATTTTTAATCATTTGGCCCAGATCAAAGTTTGTAACTTATCATACGCAACAGATAATTTTTTACATTGTACTTTATATCAAGTTTTCTCAATATCATCACTGAAAAAACATGATTTTAGCATTCATTTAATTAAGATTTTTTTAAGTGTGAAATATGTACCTTGATTATTTTAAAAGTATTTCACTTAATTAAAATAAAACTTCACTTATAAGTCAAATTTTTCATATTGCATGAAATCTCTTTGATTTAAGACATTCTATATATTTTATTATGTTAATTTTCAAGTCATGTTTTGTTTTAAATATAGATTTACAACCAACTTATTAATATTACTTTGGATAACATATAAAAATTTAAAGTTGAATTTTATTTTATCAATTTTATTATCTTACATTAATCCACATGTGAGAATTAGAAATTTATGTGATGTTGCACAAATAAACTAATTTCATTATTAAAATACAACAAATTTGATGTTCTTGTATATGACATTACAAATAACTCAAAATGGATTCTTATGTTACATTATAAGAAATTTAATGTCCTTGTAGAACTCTTTCTATAAATCCTTTTTATAACATTAATATATAGTATTTCATCTTTATATGTTGTAGATTTTTATAAGGATACTTAATAAACTTTAGTTTGCATAATTTTTTGAGGATGTTAAATTTATTCTTCATGTACAACTTTAACCATTTCTTCTGAGGTGGGGGGACTGTATCATCGATTTCTAAGAAAAATGATCATTCTTACTATTAAAAGACAAAAAACCAAATCCTCGTCGTTTAAATATGAATGAAGCACTTCATATTTTTCATCAAAACAAAGTTGTTAATCGAATTCTTAAGTTAAACTTAATATCTTCAAAATATGGTATAGTCTCAAATCTAAATTTTGATTGTGAGCTTATAAACCAAAAATTTATAGAATGAATTGAGTTCTCAATAAAATAAATATTAATTATATTAGATTTTAGTTTCCATTTATTAGGTTCATGAGACTTTAATTTTGTTGGATATCTTCAAATATATAAATATTTTAGACTTAATATCTTCAAAATTATTGTATTATCTTACATATAAATTTTGGTTGTTAGATTCTTAAACTCAATATTTATAGAACAAATTTAATGTTTAATAAAATTGCTATAAATTATATTGGGTTTTAGTTTTTTTCATTAGGTCTGTTTGGGCTTCAATTCTGATGAACTTACCCAAACGTAAAAATATTGTGAACAAGGCTTTCGTCAAGTTTAAAGTTGATACACTGATTTTTATATGAAATCCAGATATATAGTCTTAAGAAGGAAATATTTGCACGCATATAAGTTTAATGAATCATAACATCATTTTTTGAGTTGGCATACCTCCTGCTGGAGCAAACATCAGGATCTAATATGATATATTTAATTATTTTACTTAAATTAAATATTTAACTTCTATTTTGAAAAACTTTAATTTGTCAATGATTTCATATTTTAAAAGAAAATATATGTATAATAATGTCAAAGTCTATTATGAGTAATCTAGGTTATGTTGACCTTTATTGGTAGGCACGTTTAACAACATTTATCTAAGTTTTTTATAAGGCCTTACATTGTTCTATGTGCACTTAATTTTATTTCTTGGTATGTTTTCGTTATATACCTATGGCACTTTTATGAATAGATAGACTAATAAAAAAGGACCCATAAAACCTGAAGCAACTAGTTTGCTAATATTTTTCTCGAAGATATGACCATAATGCTCTTACCAAAGATACACGCACTTGTCTAAAATTTCTAATTTATCTTAATTATGAGATATTAATATGCATTGCGTGATTCAAAAAGGATAATTGTGTGTATTTTATATAATTTACCCAATAAATTTTATTATATATGCACAATTTTTCATTAGATGCGAAATGTTTTATAATAACTTAATTTCAATAATATAATGTATATTCCTTAAATATATAAATTGAGATGGTTAGAACTATATCAACCCATCAAGTGTTTCTAATAACTAAAATTAAATATGAACCAGACTAAGACATGAGAGCGATGTTTTTAGTCGAGCAAAATTTCGAACCTTTCATAATCTTTGAATATTTATCTCAAATATTCTCAGAAACATTTAACAGTGGTGCTAAATTTTACTTAACCTTATTAGTATCTGAAGTCATGTGTAACTTAAGTATCCATAATACTTATTTATATTCTCTTTAACCATTGAAGCATCTTTATTGGTCAAATTAAAAAAAATCTTATTTTTCAAACTGTATACTAAGAATAAATAATGAATCTCATCATAACTGAATTGAGATAAAAAAAACTAAAGTATAAAGTTAACAACAACAATTTTATAATAGGTCAAGTGAAACTAAACTTTAAAACTTGATTATAAAATAGAATTGTACACCATTCTCTTACAAATTTTACATTTGCTTTAGCTATAGTCAAGTCTAGCTTTAACACTAGGATCGTAGTATCTACTAGTTTTCATAAATAACGAACCTAAAAAAATATGAAGAACTAAAATACTGAAAGTTCTAAAAAACATTGTACAGAATTTTACAAGTATCTTGATGATATCTTTAGAAAATTTACTATAATATGCTTAAAGGATGCTCCATATAGTATCATCAAATTTATGAAGTTGGACCTTACCCCCATTTTATTTAGTCATCTAATTATTATTTTAAATTTCAGAGTTAGATGAATGATTCATCCACTTTCATGGTCTGAAAGATGTTCTAACATTCCTAATGAGCACATATATCATTTTATGTTATACCTTAAACATTTTTATTATGTTTTAGCATTTGATTTTTTGAAAGTTATAGCTTGAACATAAGTCTAAAGTCAAAGAATAATGGTATATAACTGAAACATATATCACTTAACTTAGTCATTGTACAAATGGGCATACAAGGCTTACTGTTTATGGTTTAAAACTCAAATTATTGTTCATCTAAACAACTTATCGTAATACTTAACGGATTCTTTCGGGCCAAGTGCATTATATATTATATATTGAGAGTGATTATTTTAAGAATAACAATCTTGGTTTATAATTCTTTTATGAAAATAAACAAACCGTTTTTTGGGTCAATTTGACTATTTTGTGACATTTTTAATTAAGTCACTCAACATTGGATTTCAGTTATGTATGTCTGAACACCATAAAAACATTGTAAATAATTTTTTCACCTTAAAAATGTATACATAATCTTCTTTGGGCTGGTTTATGCACACATTAATGGTTCGTGTGTGAATTATGCATGACACCAATCTTTTGTGGAATGACATTATCTTGTCACATAATATAGATTCGAGAAATATATGGGATAACAAATCTAACACGAAATGATACCATTGACCTATGAACGGTTTCTACATCCCATCGAGGATCATATATCTAAAGTGAGAAGAAGAACACCATTTTATATTATCCACAAACTAAACAATATTTGGACATGCAAGACATTCTTATATTCAGAGCAATGACAAAAATCAATTGCATCATCATTAACATGCAATCTAAATACAAATAAATAGAACAACATAAAAAACATATTACTACAATATTGTAAAATATATAAAAAAACAAAGTTCTAGTGAAAATGACTGGTTTAGCCACCGCTCGCTACGGTTCAACAATGGCTCGTTGGTACTTTATAGTGGCTAATAATGGAGCTTTATGCACGACATAATGAGTTAACTACTTAGTGTGACGCTATAACAATTCCTCCTATCCAACAATCCAATCGATGCATTGGTGCAAGCCACGTTTGTCACGGTAATATACCATTTTTTCCCCAATGACCCGATGTTTCCAAGTAAAAAATAATTATTTTTAAAATTTTGATTTAGATTTTCTTGGCTTGAACCATAAATTTGTAACAAATTTAAACTTAAATCAAGTGCACCATTTTAAATAAACTTTCATCTACATCTAAAATTTGTTCAAAATTTTCTAATATTATATATACAAGTTCAAAATAAAATAAAACAACTCTGGAGGTCTAAATTGACTTATAAACATGTGCATGATAGTGAGATGAAATAAAACAACTTTAGAACTCTTACTCCATTTATAATGTGTATGGTAGTCTCCAATATCAATTGTTAGGTATTGAGATTGGTTAGGTATTAAGATCGAATCTTAAAAAATACTATATAATATATGCATAAAGAAATCAATTATATAAAAGATATATGTAACATAAATTACATGTATCATATTCTACAATTCTTTATTGAATATTCTTTCATTTCAAATAGAATATTTTGGATCTTCTAGTTGAACGATAATATTTATGGTGGAACAATACCCAAAAATAGACTTTTAAGCAAACATCTAAATGTAAATAACTAAATATAAATTGTAAAAAGAGTACGAATAAAAAATGTTTATAGCAAAAACTTAAATAACATATGTAGTTTTCATATATTTATTTTTTTAAAGAATAAGATGTATTTTTATTACTATAATCTTATTGGACGTATATAACTCAACAATTAAATTTTTAAATAATTATTTTCTTACAATTATCTGGTATATAAATAACCAAAGATCAATAGTTATATCTTATTATGATTCGGGACTTCAAACTGAATTTATGACAATTTTTATTATTGAACTAATATTTACGAATTTTTTTATTATTATGAAAATTAGTATATTCCGAATATAAATACTCTTGCATTAAAAATTATATATACTTCTATTTCATAATTGTATCAGCCAATAAAACTAGTGATTTTGGTTGTACAATCGTATTTAACAAATTTCAAATAAAACTAGAAATTTTTATAGTACAATCCTAATTTGAAACAACTTGAAAATCAGTATATTGCATATTAGATCACAAACAAGATGACAAAGGGTTGAAGACGATTCCCATATAGGTAAATAACAACAATTGAGTCTTCCAATGAACAAGAAAGTCTATTAGTGCCTATCCTTATCTCTTCAATATCTTTTTATAACAAAAGGAGGAGCTCTGCCTTTGCTACTAAGCATCTATTTTCTGGGCAGAAAATACATATCCTTTTAACCTTAATAATATAAAATATGTAAAAGTATTATAAATCCAAAAAAAGGAAATTGTTGTTTTTGGAACAAATTCATGGAATCCACTTATCAGATACCAGAATTTAGAATATCCCATGCATTTCAAACGAAGACATAACATTTTTCTTATACATGTAGTATTTTAATAACATTTTTATTTTTAAATACATCTCTAAAGCATCCCTAAAAATATAACAGGTTCTATAATGATCATATTGCAAAAAAAAAAACTTTAGTATAGTTTCTTTTAAGTGTAGATCAAAAGTTTACATTTTATAAAGATATATGAGTCAATAGCATGATTGAGCAAAAATAAATAATTGCTACTTTCTATTTTCCTTCCCTTTATAAATCCCACCACAACTCTCACTTCATCCATATCAAGACTTTTGTTCTCTCTCTAATTTACAAAAAAATGTCTAAACTAGATTTTCTAGAATCTCAAGAATCTCCCAAGCATTGTGCTTCCAAACAAGGAATAAGCATCAAGAAAAGCTACAAGAAACTTGTTTGTACCATCTCTTCAATCACTACCACAATTCTTTTACTCATATTACTTGTTTGGCTCACTCTCCACCCCGAGAAACCTCAGTTCTCCGTCGAACCATCAAACCTCACCCAATTCAATCTCACCGCACCTCAGCTACTCAACTCGTCAGTCAGTCTCACCTTAACTGTCAACAATCCAAACAAAAAAGTCAGTATATACTATGATGACCTAACTGCTTACGCAGCTTATAATGGCGAACGGATAACAGCTGATACTTCCATTCCTCCTTTGTACCAAGATCACGAAGAGAAGAACAAGTTAAGCGCGTATCTGATTGGCAATGGCTTACCTGTGGGTCCCTTTTTTGGTAACGAAGTTCGGCGTGATCAGGCAGCTGGGGAACTCCATTTGAATCTTAAATTGAATGGAAAACTTAAATGGAAGGTCGGAACTTGGATTTCAGGATGGTACCGGTTCAACGTCAACTGTGATGCTACTTTGGACCGCGGACCAACTGGTTGGACTGGTGTATTAGGTACAAGACAAGGAAGCCATTGCTCAACTAGTGTTTGAGAACGTCCCTATCCACCGAAATGCTTTATATGGGTTTCTGCTTCCAACTTACGGAAAAAACTTAAATTACTAAGCTCTTAAGAAATAGCTACTATTTTGTGTGATGCCTATATAACTCCTTAGTATTTTCACCTGATTTGGTATGTGCTAAATATGTATGTATTGGTTCTCCAGAACAGCTTCGTGTTTTCACCTGATTTGCTATGGGCTAAGTATGCTAAATATGTATGTCTTGGTTCTCCAGATGTTGTATTTAATAGACTATGTAAATTATAAGAATGCAATGAATAATGAAAAGTTTCCGTTCTATTTAAATTCGGGTTGGAGAATGAAAAATGTACAGACAGTACACTAACCAAGAACTGCTTGAACA
The DNA here is from genome assembly GCA_036936605.1 of Limnanthes douglasii subsp. nivea. Taxonomy (NCBI): domain Eukaryota; kingdom Viridiplantae; phylum Streptophyta; class Magnoliopsida; order Brassicales; family Limnanthaceae; genus Limnanthes; species Limnanthes douglasii. The sequence goes on from JAUPFV010000003.1 coordinate 83,758,426, forward strand.
CAAAACTGGAAAATGGATATAACATGTTCAAAATATAATTTTACGGTCTCTATTTAATAGAACAGGAAATTACAAATGTATAAACCGAACTCTTCTAGAAGATTAGCCCAAACAACAGTAAATAATCATATAAACCGAGCTTAAACTCGACAAAAATATCTCTTATTGCTTTACTTAACCAGAACGGAAGTGACAATCTATTAACAAAAAGTCTTCCATGGTACCTTTACCATGGATAAATATTGTAGTTAGTAGAATTCATAATTAGTTGCGAGAAAAAAGGCAGCAAAAAGAAAAGAAAAAAGTTGCTACTTCACCAAATAATCATGAAAGTTATGTCAATATCATTCCTTTAATAATTGTAGTTAGTTTTATGTTATAGCCACTAATATTAGGTCCCTATGTACACTACTTGGATTCTTAAACTCTTTTACTTTCTTCCTTTTCCCTCACCTGTGGTTTCTAGGATGAATATCCACACAGTCTATAATCTTGAAGATCATATGTAGGAATTAGATTACAGTATGGATATAGCTAGTGTACTGTGGAGTCTTTCCACTTAATAAAAGCTACGGCAGAATTAAAATTATTATGTGTAACTAATAACACATCCTACTTTGCCAAATTGTAAAGGATTCAATTTTTCTAAATTTGTACCTTTCTAGCTCATTCAATCAAAATTGTTATCATCCCTACATATCTTGGCTTCGAGTGCACCAATTTACAGCTCACAAGTGCGCAGGACTAAAGACAACAAAAATCGACCAGGACTATGACAGCCAAAAGCATCCAAGAGAGCTATCCTTAGATTCAATAATACAATAAAGCTTTGTATGGTATGACTAAAACAGCTCCCTAGCATAAGAAAATTGCAGAACAACATTTTTCAAAAAGCAATAAACTTTTCTCCTTATTCAAAAGGTAGAGAGACTTTCCATCTAGCAAGTGAAATAACAAGTTTTTGGGTTTCCCACCAATGATACAACCACTATAGCTTGGATGCACATTGGTCTGCACTGCACAAATTCCCCTCAATTTGTACCTAAAATACTAATGATAACATACAATAAAAAATCGCAACCCAGTCTGTATAAACTGAAAAACTACAGGTTAAGTATCCAATTCACAATAACAAAGACTTGTATTTAGTGTTGCATAATCTAAGCATCCTATGATCAGCGTCAGCCACAACACACATTTGTACATTACCATAGTTCACAAGTCCAGCATGAAGGGATTAATACTTATCATACAAGCCACAGATGTCTTCAAATTGGAACTGTGATAAAAAGCCCTGCAGATCCCATTAGATTTTACGGATAGACTATGAAACATGCCGTGCAGCTTCGAATGAATAATTTTAGCATATAATCAACAACCCAAAATAGGGTAATGTAGTTCTAGAGATTACATGTTTAACTAAAATGTATAAGTAAAGGACTCAGCTGATACTATACTGAGCATGATAAATTCCTAGCGTATCTACATTCCAATCCAATAAATATTGAGAGTAAATATGAAAGAATCTCCAAAACTGTGAAGTGGTAACTTTCCAAATCAAGATTGAACCGAATCAGAACTAACCCATTTCCAATAATGCTTCTTCACGGACACTGCTTTATCTGCTACTGTGGTTCTCTCTGAATTCCCACCGTATTCATCCTCTTCCTCCGTGTAAAATTCTCCTTCTGGCAGGCCATCCACATAACCATCGACGTAATGCAGCACGTATCGTGCGGGCAACCCCGGATATGAAACTGATATCTTTTCTTCCACTTTGCTCCGATGCGAGCCCGGCACAATCCTCAAAACGACACCGTTAACCAGCGACCCGAGCTCTTCTTTAACGGCTCTAACGGCGGCTTCTTCATGGGTCTCGTCTGGTTTCATCTTCTCCGACAAGGGTCGGCTCCGGTACCTTACGCTGCCATCGGATAGCTCCTGGTGCGATTCGACTAAAACGCGATTCTCTTTCCCTATAACCCGGACCGAAACGACATTGACGGTGCGAACCGGAGGAGTGGCGTCGGCGAGATAGGTCTCCCCTTCTGTGAGCTCGAGCCAGAGATTATGGACGTTCTTCGTACCGGGCTTCACTCCCCACGAATCGAAAGAAGTGGAGGGTAATCGTGGCTTGAGCCAATCTGAGAGAGACTGTGGAGTAGCGAAGAGCCGGTGTTGGTTTGCGCTGGTGGGCGGTCTAGACATGAGTGCCAATTTGATGGATCGGCGAGGTCTCGGTGGTGGTGTTCGTGAAGGGAGGACGAGAGTGATTGCGTTGAGGAAGAAATTACGAAGGGTGTTGACGTCGTGGAAGCTTTTGGTTGGTTGTGACATGCGAGCGACGATAGTTAGCTCCTAAACGTTTAGTTTCATGATTGATGGCAAAAGGTTAGAGAAGACGGATGTAATGGTTTACTTAGATAGTTTGTCCACGGTAGCCTACAAAGTAAAACCTGATTTTTAGGAGAGTAAATAATTTTGTTCATAAATTGACGGTCCATCAACATAAATGAAATAATTATTTAACATATTTAATAAAATTATTAAATTTAGAGTATCAGACTCAAATTTATCGGTTAAAAATAAATTTTTAATTTAAAAAATAAAATAATAATAATAACTTTTTAAAAATTACATAAGTAAATATCAAACATCATAAATAACATTTGGTTCATACCCATACTTTGACAATTATTATTTTTGTTATTTTCTTTTTCAAAAATAACACTATCAACTAATGATGAATTCAAAAAGAAGATATGTTTATCCATTGATGAAAAGGTTGAAATATAAATTTCTGGACTAATAGTTTTTATCCTAGACGATTCATGCGATTTTTACCACTGATTTTGAACAATTATATCAAGTACTAAAAGAATAGTATACTAATTGTTTTTAATAATCCAAGAACAATCGATCGTTTATATTCCTGGAATCAAATACGTCATCCAACATATGGAAAAGATGAACGAGATGATATAAGTCCTGAAATGTTAAAATATTGATTGATAAGCATCAATCATAAGAGAAAACTGTATTTAAACACAGTTGGCAAAGAGGGCAGAGAAAACCCAGGCCAGGAATCATCCAACCAAAGCAAGATACAATGACAATATCGTAGTAGACAAGAGAAGAAACCGAACACCAACATCAAAGCTTGACCGAAGGGAGGAGTGAGCTAGGAACCTCAGAAGCCTTACACTAGGTAAAAACAAGGTTATAAAATCCCTCAAAATGTACCAAACGGAGTACCAACACCCAAATACATCATGATATTTCGGTAGCATTCCAGTAAGCTCCTCCTTTCGTTGGAACACAATCAGGTTTTTTGTTGAAACAATCACGATTTCATCAAGGATACAAACAGTATCGTAGGCAACACCCGGGATTCCAATAGGCTACAATGACCCAGTCGAAGATCCTCCTTAACCAGTAGCAAGTATCGACTTCTCAATCGTGGATTTCGTAAAACCAATATTGGAGCACAATCATGCTTTCAAACAAAATTAGACAAAGAACAACCGACACAAAAAAATGTTGCATCTGCTTATTCAATCTGGAATCAGAATTACATGCACCAATGTATTATTTAATACAATTCAATTGAACTTCCAAGAGAAGTACGACGTGTAACCAAACTTGTTGTTTCAAGGTTCTCAACAAACCATGCCTAACATGAATAATACAAAACCCTCAATTAAAAAATGGTCGGGACCAGGGTACCAGTACGCATACCTATTTATAAATAATGTAGACAATTTAATGATAACGATGATAACTTTTTTGATGAAAAATCCTCATTAGCTTCATACATTTTCTACAGGTTTGTGTCGCTAAACTTCAAGAATCACAAAATGGATAACTACTTAAGACTAACGAGACTTGAAGAATCATATCTAGCATTTTAACAACGAGATGTCACACTACACAATTTTACCACAATTTGGTTGTCGTAACAGCATACATGCAAGGATTCTTGTCGATGACATAATAAAGAAAATTACACTAAATTTTGGTGACCAATTAAATCAATTAAAGCGATATATCAAGGTATATGAACTTGCTCGAAAGTGAGACACTGTAACTTTGAAAACATGTTCACAAAACCACGTTATATCTATAAAAAAAGACATAGTGGCTCGAGTCAATATACCAAAACATAACATTACCACATCTTTGGTTAGGTCAAGAAACAATCAAGGTCAAGGTTACAAAGCCAAATCTAGGAATGCATGCAACAACAGTACTTGTTGAATGATTGAGTACCTCTAAAGATGGACTTTCATTGAGCTAACCGAGAACTTGGGAAAAATCTATAAGAATGATAAATATACTATCAAATATTAGTAATCGGGGAAATTGCATGAAGCACGAGAGTACAAAGATAAGAAAACATAATATACGTTCCATATTGATATTAGTTATCTTACTAGAGACTATTGGACTTTGCATGATCAAGTCTAAAGTTTAGTAAATGAAAAAAAAACTTAATGAGTTTGCTAGGAAGAATAGTATCATCATACATGGACGTCGTATTAATAACAGTGGAGTTGTCTGAAATAAAAGTTAAGATAATGATGATAGATACAATAAGGTCAACAAACATATTTTATAAAAAAACTTATGATAATATGAGAGAAATAACGGTGTTTACCCTGACATAAAGAATTTTGAATGGCTTCACCGGAGAAAATACAAATATGTTATGAGAGTTAAACCTAGATATTATCCTTGAAAATAAAAATACAAAAAGAAATTCTGATTCATATTCATGATGGTAGATGCATCTTTCTCATATAATTCATATTGAGAAGATATTGGTTGGATCAAATGCATGACGTAGTCTCAACGGTTTACAAATACTTTAGATAACCAATTAATCGAAGATAGTAGTGATAAGAGAAAACTGGAAGCCATCCAAAAAATATTATGCAACATACCTAACACTCAAAGCATGACAATCAGAGGAGGATGTAAAGGACTAAAAAAGTTTGAATGGACTCATACATGCAATGAATCATTAAATAATATAAATAATTTCACGGATTTTCGAAAGATATTGACAAAACCTCAGCCATGAGAATAACAATATTTACATCTTACAGTATTTAACTATGTCTCTAATGCCAAACTAATCAGGCATTAAAGATAAAATAAAAATAAAATATATACTATGTAAGTAAATCTCTATTACCAGTTGAAACTGAATACTTACAATTAGAAAAAAATTGATTTGGCAGTGGTAGTTGTAACTAGAAATATGATGTTGTACCTCCAAACTCATACAATAATAGTCCAAACTTCATTCCCCTTAAGAAATGTGCTATAACACCCAGATGTATCTGCCAGGTTGACCAAGTGATCAGTAGAGGTAGAAGATTATAATATATGTTTTGAACCAAAATAAAAAATCCAAGCACAGACATTGTCGTAGTTTTTTTTACATAATTTCACTTTGAGAGGGTGATACTTACAAAATAATAGTCTAAAGTTGCATGGAAGGTCAAAACTGATGGTAAAAGTAACAATTAAGGCTTATAATTGTAAGTCAAACTTATATCTCCAACATGAGATATCCTAATTCAATTCATCAAGTTTTGCTTTACAACCTCCAATAATGAAGCAGAATATGAAGCCGCAATTACAAGACTACGACTAGTAAAACATTGTAGAGCCATAAGAGTTCAAGTACTCATAAATTCACAATTAGTGGTTAACCAAGATCTACAGACACAAGCAATAATAAGCTTGCATCTTTCGGATTGGAAAACAAAGGGATCAATCAGCAAACTGTCAATATGTTGATCAACCGAACCCTTTATTTTCCCTTTATACTTCATTTAGTAAGCCTCATTTTATTTTTTTAGCATCCTTCATCACTGCTAGATGAGACTGACTCTTCAAGCTCTGCATCATTAGAGGAGCTGCTGGAGGATTCCGAAGTAGAGCTCTCCATATGTTTAGATCGATGTGTTTTCTTGGAGGTGAGATGTTTCTTCAGGGACTGCTCATTCTCACCAGGATTTTAAGTATGGTGAAATGTCGACACACTGTATTTTTCTTGAACTCCTTTCTCTGCTTGTTTTAGTGCCCTCAAAGCCTCAATCTCGGCCCTCAACTGATTGCGCTCGTCAACATTGTACTCATTATTTTCTTTTGCTCCTTTCACCTCTAGAGGTGGAGTATTCTATGCATTCAGATACATCCTAACCGGTTGTTATTAATGGTTTTGAGTTTGTGATTCAGGCACCATCGTCTCCCACTGTGGTCGCCAATTTAGTGTGGTTTATTTCTGATCGAAGGTAGTTTGAGGAAGATTTTTGGGTATTTAATACTTAGTGTAAAATATAGAGAGATAAGTAAGGTGTGTGCTAGCTAGTAAAATTTTATCACCCTAAAAATGAAAAAAAACTAGGGTATTTATATTTGTTTAATGGGTTGTGGGCCTTTCGGTTCGGATCATGGGCTTGGGTCAAGTTTAAAAACCCATAGGCCTAAGATAAGAAATGACCAGCAACTAGCTGAGTCACAGTCCACTTGTTTGTTCTGTTCGGTGGGGCATGGTACTATATATGTCCGAACAGACCTCTGGATATATACAATAGCCAGTTTCAAAGAAATCCGACCTCATCAAAACCCAAAAGCTTTAAAAATATTCTGAATAAACCTGTGAGATAACCTATCATAGGCCTTCTCCATGTCAATTTTTGGAGTCAGGTTGTTTCCCCTTGGTTTGAGGTTGAGGTCATAACATAACTCTTTCGCAATGAGAATGTTCTCGTGGATGCTTCTGTATTTGACAAATGCTCATTACTCTTCAGAAATCAAATTAGGGAGAATAAGAGCCATCCTGTTGTTGATAATTTTAGAGTAGATCATATTCAACATTGTGGTTAGGCTGATTGGCCGAAAATTCTTCCATATTTTAGTTGAGGTGACCTTAGGAATAAGGAAAATCACTGATGCATGAATTCTAGATGGGATCCTACCTCCTTTAAAGATATCTAAAATAAAAACACAAAGATCTGCTAAAATTATAGTCCAGCACTCCTTGTAAAACTTCTCATTGAACCCATCTGACCCTACAACTTTGTTAGGATTTAGACTGTTGACAACCTTGTGAATTTCATCATCTATGGGAATAGTTGTTAACATAGTATTATCATAGTCAGTTACCAGTTTAGGAATAAAATCAAATGAATTAGTGCATTCAGTAATGTTATAAGAGTTAGTTAAGAGTGTTTGGAAATATGATATTGCAAAGTTGGCTATTGCATCTTGATCCTCCAAACATTGACTTTCATCCCACATTCTGTGAATTTTATTCTTTTTAGCTATCTTTTTACCAGATTGTGGAAGAAAGTAGTGTTTTTATCACTATATTTCAGCCACAGAGTATGAGTCTTTTGCTCCCAGAAACTATCTTCCCTTGCCAGCAGATCCAATTGATTCTCCTTTGCCTTGTCCAGTAGAATTTTGTCAGAGTTAACCTTTGTAGATCGATACTTTATTTCCTTGAAAGAGATTTCCTCTTTAACTTTATTTATTACATCAAATAATTTCCAAATTCTCTGTTATTCTAGATCTTCAAATCTCTCTTCAACCTTTTTAACTTTTGCCAAAACCTTTGTATAGAGTTACCAGGCATGAACCTAGACCAGCTTCTCTCAACAGTTTCTAAGAATCCAAGGTGTTGTACCCACATGTTTAAAAACTTGAATGATGGCTTGAATGTATCAAGATTAGATGAAATTGTAATGCAAATAGGAGAATGGTCAGAACATGTCTTTACCAAATGAGCCACCTTTATATTGTCAAAATATATGCTCCAAGGATTATTGTAGAACACCCTGTCCAATCTCTTCCATTTCCTGCCATTACTCCATATATATTTTGATCATGAATAGCCCCCATCTATTAGATTACAGTCGGATTACATTGCTGAAATAATCCATACTTCTCAAACAAGTACTGGTGCAAAAGAGTTGTTCTTTAATGTTGAGAGTAGTGTTGAAGTATGTAACCACCCAAAGATCCAATCTTAGAATTCTGTTGCATTTTGCATAAACCATAGATAATCTAAAGATTTTGTTCAAGGTATGATGGTTGATATTGGCATGAATTATATGTTCTTCATTGATTAAAATATTTACCTTGAATTCATCACTCCACAAAAGCCAACTTTTGTTATTAACACTCTTAAAGTACTGATTGTAACCAAGCTTCATTGCCACAATTTCGATCTTTGTTGAATGAATCATGGGCTCTTGAATAACCATGAGAGAAGGATTTTCAGACCTCCTTAGTGACCTTAGTCTCCTCACAGTTTTCTTGTTTCCAAGTCCCCTGTCATTCCAATTAATAATCTTAATAGTCATTTGTTTGGTTTAGATTTAACAGCCTTCCTAAGGTGTAGAAGTTTCGATAAATAAGGGTCTTTGTTGTTCCAGTTTCTTGTTTTTTTTTATTTTCTTGCTTTGAGCTTTTGTGAATTCACTCTCTTTATGTTCATGTGTAAGAGTACATGGTAGGCTTCCTGTTGTGTCACTGGATGGAGAAGTGGTCTCAAGAATAGGCTCAACAGGTTCTCTTCCAACTTCAAACAAGAATCTTGTTTCCAGTGTGTAATGCTTCAATCATTTCAGGATCGTTGTTCAACTGTTTCTTATTTTCACTAGTTCATGACGATAAGTCTTTTGGGACCTCAAGACTTTATGGTGGCTCATTTTTCTCTCTAATTTTAAACTACTGTATGCCTATTTGTATTGAGTTATTGATAATTATGATCAATAGTCTCTATTGTATTTTCTGTATCCACAATCATTGATTTGAGATGAAAAATTGTTGAGGTTTTGTCTTTAGGAGATGTTTCAATAGGTTGTTGAATGGTTTCTTTATTTCCATGATTTGCTTGTTGATCTGGTTGGAGACTCGAATTCCTTTTCTTGGATTCAGTTTCATTGTGCCCAATATGATTACATACATTACAGTAGCTTGGATATGAGCCATATATAATTTTCAAATATTATTCCTCATCATCTCCAAACTTAATCTTGATCTCATTGACTAATGGCTTTGATATATCAATCTCCACCCAAAACTTAACACGGTTGTATCTGGCTTTATTAACCAGAAGGATCCATATTTTCAAAAGAACACCAAAAGACTACGCTATTTCAAGAATCGTCCCTTCATTATACATAAAATCCAGCAGATTAGTTATTGTTACCCAAACTGGCGTCAATGGACTCTCTTTATTGGGATCAAATTGAGGACTCCACTTGAGAAGGCGCATTGTTTTCTCTCATACTTTCCAGACGTTGCGAGACCATAACTTTTTTAGATCTCCAATGCTTTCAAACTCTATAAACACATGCCGATAGTCCAACATAGCCACATTAAAAGAAATGGTAAACTTGAATTTGTCCATAAAATCTTTAATAACCTCATACTTTGGTTTGCTATACACAAACTTCCCTATACTTGTGTGTTTGGATATCTTTTGTAAGCGATCCATATCATCAATTTCAAAACAGATTACCGTATCGTCCAGATTGTATTTAACAAAAACATTATTGTGAAGAATCCCCTGGTTTTTTGGCTTCAATACATCAACAAAAGTTTTTTTCAGCGTTTCTGTAGTTTATTTCATTCTTGTGCTCAGTCTTTAAGCAAGAATTTTCGAAGGATGGATTATAAATTACATGTACTTCATCCATCGTTTGTTCCTGTTCTTGATTTTTCTGGGGAAGCAGAGGGAATTCGTTATCAAACATATAGATGCATTGATAGACATAGATCTTTTCGAACTTGGTGAATTGGAAGATGGATTTGATGGAACTATATTTCCTTCTTCCATGGAGGAAGAAACCTAGATTTGAGATCCAATCTAAGAAAAATCAGACTTCAAAATCATAGAGTGATCAGATGCTCTGTTCTTGGCTTTCTTGACAGAGCAATCCCCACTTTTTGAGTACATCACCCTCCATTAAATTAATAATAGCACGTCACTTATAATTAGTTTAAATATAAATTTTATTTTCTTAAAATGTCATAAAAATTAAATAAATATACAGTTAAAAATAATTTAAATTTAAAGCTTAATTAAGAAAATCTCACAAAAATTCAATAAATATATATAGTAAAAAAAATCTAAAATAATAATTATATTTATATTTTAATTAATAAAAATATTAATCTGAGTTACAATTTTTTTAATCTAAATTTTATTTTCTTAAAATTTCTTAAAATTTTAATGAAGAGGCACAATAAATGTTGAGATTAGATAAAAAGATTAAAATTTAATTTTTAATTAATAAAAATTCACAAAAATATAATCAATAGTATGGGTTTTATAAAATATAACTAAAAGATATGCTTACTAATTATTAAAAGACTAACATTTATATATATTTAACATTTATATATTTAGATATGCTTTCTAATAATATACCGTTTTTGAGTAATCATTATTTTATTTTTACACTCGATAATATATTTATTAATTTTTTTTTTCATAAACTAATTCTATAAATTATAAATATATTTCTTCATATCTTTGCTTATATACAGGCCAAATTCTAATTTCTAACTTTTTCAAATTATTTGGATTTTTTCTCTTATGCTATGGTGTTTTGGGTAGATTGTTGGTTGTTATTCTAAATATTTAGTTTTTTTTAACTTTTTATAATACTTTTCTCTTGTAAATGTTTAGTTTTTTTATTCCTTTTTTAGTTTTTTTTAATTTCTTATAATACTTTGCTGTTTTAAATATTTAGTTTTTTAAAATTTGTTATAATACTTATTATTTTTTTCCCAAGAAATTAATTTTATTGATGTTAATGAAAAATATTACATGATGTTCATTATTTTATATGATGTAACTATTATATTCATTGTTTTGCCTTCTTTGTTTAAAAGTTTCCCTTATCATCTTGTGATTAATGCTCTTATTTGTGTCTTCATTTCTCTTTTTCTTCTTGTTTAGTAGCTTTCTTTCTCTTCAAGCTTCCTCTAATGCTCTTCTTTGTGCATTTTCTTCTTGTTTTGTACCATCTTTGTGCTTCATCTAATGCTGTAGTTCTATCTTCCTTCACCTGCAAAACAGAGATCATTAAGGTCAAGTTTTTCAACTTGCTAAATTGTTAGTCTTCTTCAAAGAATCTAAAGTAACCCGTGTTTAAAGATTCTAAAAATGTGATGGCATTTAATTCATGCAATGAATGGTTTGGTTCAGTTGTGAAATCAGATTGAATCTTAAGTGCATGTTTGGTAGCCCAGTCAGCAGCTAAATTTTGTTCTCTATATATATGTTTGAGTGACATCTGAGGTTTTATCAATTTTCTGCAGTCTTGGAGGATTTGCTCTAAGTGCTAGGGGTACTTTCCTATAGCAAGCATGTTAAATAAACTAAGGAAGTCTATCTCTATATCTACTGAAGTTAAATTATGATTGTTACAATACATAAGGCCATTAATAAGTGCTAAAATTTAAGCAGTTAGAGGAGAGCATTTTCCAATTACATCACCTTTAACAATTAAAAGTATTCCAATGTTGTTTCTTATAATAAAACCATAGCTTGATTCACCATTGTGCAAGGAGGATCCATCACAATTCATTTTGATTCTATTATGTATAGGCAGAGACCAAGTGACATACATGAAAGGCTTAGAAGATTTAACATGATTAAAGCATCTTAATTCCTTAGCTAAGTGTATGTCTTTTGACCAATGTTTTCTGGTTAAATGTGATGCTGAATCTAAGGATGAAAGAATGAATAAGATATGATTAACAATTTTCTTGGAGGATATGATTATGCCTTTATGTTTATTGCTGTTTCTAGCATACCAAATAGACCATATAATCAAAGAAGGCAGAATAGTACGTATATGTATTCTTTTAGATGTAGATAACAACCAAAGATTAATAATGTGATTCACCGTCATGTGTTTACCTATATCTATGTTGAACTTAGTAGAAAAGAAAGACCATACAAACCAAGCAGTTTCACAGGATACAAAAACATGGTTAAGTGTTTCTAAGTTCTGGCAGCTAGTGCATTTAGATGCTAATTGAAAACCTTTCTGTTGTAGTTTTGTATCTATACTTAATAGATTGTTCAGTTTTCTTCAAAGAGTGAAAGAACATTTCTTTGGAGAAGTATTATTCCAGATTTTATCTTTTATTATTGATGTTGTGGATTTGTGTCTTACTTCATTAACAGTCTTCTTTATGTTGAATGTTCCATCAGATGAAAGCTTCCAAATGATGGAATCATTTATACTTATATTAAACTTTATTTTGATGATTTCATTGACATACTTAGAAGGCAGGCTATTCTGTAGTTTATCTATATTTCATTCATTGTTTATCCAGTATTCATTTATCTTTGCTTGTGTGTAATGGTGGTAATTGACTGTTGTTAAAGTGATTAAGGGTTTAGAGCTATGCCATTGATCTAGCCAGAAGTCAGAATTACCATTGCCTAATTTCCATCTTATATGTTTTTCTGCTTTTTCTTTGATTTCATGCATTCTTTTCCATATTTTAGAATCTGTTATTCTCAATGTAGTTTGTAATGGATGAATGTTGTTACAGTATTTTGAATGCATCATGTTTGACCAAAGAGTTTTATTGTTCCTAAAGTTGAACCATAGTTTAAAGGAAAAGGCAGTTTGAATATCTCTAATGTTTCTGATGTTTAGACCAGATAATATGTTTGTTTGTTTCACTAAATCCCCAAAGAAACTTATTTAGTAGTTTATCAATCCTAGATATTGTTTTCAAAGGTAATTTAATAGACTGTAGGTAGTATATAGAGTTTATTAAAACTTATTTTGCCTCCAAATGATATGTTTTTAGAGTTCCACTCTGTGATTTTATTTCTTATCTTGTCTATTAAGTTTTCAAAGTGAATGAAATGATTGTTTGAATGTATTGGAATTCCTAGATAAGTAAATAGAAGATTTGCATGTTTAAAGCCTAGGACTCTTTCTAAGGATGTTATTCTTGTTTTATTCATGTTTGAAGATGTAATAAATGTTGTCTTTTGTCTGTTTATTTATTGACCAGAGAGAGATTGATAAGTGTCTAAAAATTTAGATAGCTTCTTTATGCTTGTTAAGGATCCATTTAAAAACAAAATAATGTCATCTGCATATGCTAAACAATTTATTTTCATTGAGCTTTTCATATTATAGGACATTGATCTATGTTGATTAATTAGATTGTTTACACCTCTAATTAAAAACTCTTCAGGTATAATGAAAAGGCAGAGGGATAAGGGGTCTCCCTGCCTTAAACCATTAACAGATTTAAAGAAACCAGTTGAATTGCCATTAGTTATAACATAATATGTAATGTTTTCTATGCTTCTCTTAATCAGTTTGACTACTTGTTCATTAAATCCAAAGGCTAACATTACTTCATAAATGAAATTGAATTCTAAGTTATCAAATGCTTTTGACATATCTAAGTTTATTATTATGTTATCTCCTCTGGTTTTCCTATTCAGATCTTTAACTAACTCTTGTGTTGTTAGAATATTCTCTTGAATGGTTCTGTTTTCTACATATGCTCCTTGTTCCTTAGATATGATTAAAGGCAGTAACTTAGCTAATCTATTGTTTATGAGTTTTGAGATGATTATATTAAGGACGGAACATAAACTTATAAGTCTAAAATGCATCCATGTTTTAGGAGATTTTATTTTAGGTATTAAACATATTAATGTTGCAAATAAGCCTTTTGGTAATGTTACATCTGAAAAGTAGTCTATAACAGCTTTTAAAATGTCATCTTTTATAATTGTCCAACAAGAAAAGTAGAATCTGGAGTTGAATCCATCAACTCCAGAAGCACTATCAAAATTTAAGCTTTTTATAACAATATAAAGTTCCTCTAAAGTAGGCAATATCAAGATACTGTCATTATTTCTTGTAGATATAATTCTTGGAATGGTATTCCTTATTGTAGAAAGATCTTTTTGAATATAAGTTTTGTTTAACAGATTAGAGAAGTATTCTACAGCAGATAAACCAATAAGATCATCATCTTCAATCCAAATATTTTTATCCTGAATTCCCTTGATTATGTTTTTAGATCTTTTTTTCTTTACATAGTTATGAAATATTGCTGAATTATTATCACCATCTATAAGTCATTTTGTATAACTCTTCTGTTTCCAATATATTTCTTCTCTTTCAAGCAATGTTGAGTATGTGATATTTAGATTAGCTAATTTAGATTGATTTTCAGGGCAATCATTATCTTATAACATTGATTGAGTAGTTTTTATTTCTTCTTCCACTCTGCTTAAACAATTAAAAATGTTTCCATATGTTTCCTTGTTCCATGTTTTTAAATGTTTCTTAAGCCTTTTTAGTTTGGACCAAATGATAAATATATTAGAAGAATCATGCATCTGTTTTATCTAATTATCCTTTACAGTCTTAAGAATGTCTTCATGTTTTAACCACATATTTTGAAACTAAATGATGGTTTTTGATATGTAGAGTTAATTGAGACTGATATTAACAAAGGTGAATGGTCAGAACAGGTTCTGGCCAAGTGATTCACCCTTGTTATATTAAAGCTTTCTCTCCATTTATCAGTTAATTTGTTATAATACTTAGTTTTAGATGAGTTTTTACCTACCTAAAAATATTTAATATTTATTTAGTTATATTTGATTTGGTTGAAAAATTTATGCCATAAATTCTTATTTTAAATTAAAAATAAAATCAAATTTGAGCTCGTTTGGATGAGATTGTACTAGTAAAATATGCATGGCGGACTCGGATTCGAAAATACCCACTGCTGATCGGAATAGATTCGAGTTCGAATAAAAAACAATGGATCCAAACTAGTCAGCCCAACCTAAACCCAACCCATTACCATTCATAATAAATATATACAATAACCAAAAGTATATATATATATATATTATCTAAAATAATAATTATATTTAAACTTTAATTAATATAAACATAAATGTTTACATTTTTTTAAAATCTAAATTTAAAATTTTAGTTCGTTCAAAAAAAATATTTATTAATTACTAAAATACATTAAAGTACCTACATAAACTAGGTTAATATTTCGGAAGGAATTATTGAAAATTAAAGTCTAAAAAAACCACGCGCAACTAAGTGTTGTGTGCCATAAAGTAAAGTACGGCATCCATCGGTGCAGTGTAATAGTCTGGCCGATGGTGTTGCTCAGTTTTTATCCGATTTAAACGAAAAAAATGACCAAAAATCAATTACAGCTCCTTTCCCAACCTATGGGACCCTAAATTATAGGAAGCGGATTCTAGAGAAAGAATGAGAAGTGTAGAAAAAAAGAGTAGAGATTGAACAAAATTGTATATGGATAGAATATAAAAATACACCCTAAATTCTTTCTGAATTTTGGATGTTGAGGACCTTTGGAGCTTGAATCTGACCGGTTGGGTCAAAGAAAATATTTTGAGATTCAGTCCGTGTCTCGTAGAGTTAGATGATCTCTTAGGATATCTTGATATGTTTGCAACAGTGTATTTACTCCTTTATATATATGCTAGCTCAATAGTTTGATAGTGTAGTCATTCTTGTTTGACAGGGAGAGCAATTGAAACGGGCAAGAGCCATGGAGCTTGATAATGCATCTTCGTCCCTCCTTCTGAAACCTAGGTAGTAAGTATCGTGCTAGCTTTAAATTGCTCACTTTCAACTCTGAGTTCGAATTGCCTGGTCAAAAAGTCCCTTTGGACTTTAGTTTTGGAGAATTGTATGCGTGTGGTGTCTTCTTCCTCTGTAAATTGGTTAGTGAACCACTGTTCTAAATGTTGTGTTTACTTTACTATTCTGCATTAGTTGCCCGAAAGAGCGTGTTCTTTTGACTTAGTAGTTTATAATAGTGTGTGCTAACAAAATAGTATTAAGGGTTGATTTTATATTCTGTGTTGACTTCTTATTTACCATGTCTGTACTTTTCCAAATTTAAAATACAATGGTCTTTAGTAGTATTTACAAAAAAATATAATCTTACCTTTAGATTGTTACGCAGAAAGATGAACTGAAAGCTGTTAACTGAATTTACTCGATATGATGCAAATTTTCTGATTCTTTAGGATTCTTTTTGTTTTTATCCTTTTCAGGTTTTTCAAGGATAAATTAAAGATTTTTTTGGGATTAGTTTATTGTTTCGGTTTCTAATGAATTCGTTGTAGTTTCCCCTGCTTTCTTCTGGCTTTTCATGCTATGTCTACTGTCTGCAAATGCGGCATAGATATTCTTATAATTGTTTGGAGATTGGTGTCTTATGTATTCATGACATTCGCTATGCGTGTATTGGGGTTGGTCAAATGTGTTCTTACTTCGATTACTCCGGATTACATTTTCTTCTAAGGTATTATTATTAAAATGAATGTAAATTTCTGTTGGCTACTAGGTTTCATAGGTCAATCTTGTCCAGTACTTATAATAAAATTCCCTCAACATGCAATAAGTTGGATCAAAATATCTCTGGTAGCTCGGGGTCAACATTGACATTACAAGTACTGAATCCTCAGGCATTACATTCATGGGTTTATCCTTCATCTACCTTACCACCTGCTGTAACTTCAGTATTGACATCAGCAGCATCTAGCACTGGTTTGTTTACTTGAATTAAAGTCCAAGATTTTTTTTCCTTCAATGAACTTCAGTACCATCATTGGTCTTCCCTTCTTCCCAATTTTCGCCTCTTTGTTTGTGATGCTTTGTTATTATTCTTTCATGTTCAGCTGATACAAGCTACTTAGAGAAGCTGCGCGTAGCTTGGCAGGAGTCATTTAGAAATCTCTATTATTTGTTTCGGAAGAACGGCTGTAATACCTTCTACATTGAGCCTTTTCATGAGCTATCAAATTGATTTACAAATAGGGTTTGTATAATATCCTCTCTGGTGAGAAGTTCTGCCACAGAAATATCTATTTCTGATTTCCTGGTGCTTTTAAAAACTGGTGAGTGTAACACTCTAGTGAAATTTGTTATTTTCGAAAACTATCTAACAGCTAACAGCATTCAAATCATTCCGGAGAATGTAACATTCTGGTTAGAGTCTGCTGCTAGACTTTTGCCATGTCCGACACTTCCATTGCTACCTATCCTTGCTCTGTAATGTTTCCAAGGAAACAATTCCTTGGAGAACATCATGCTAGTTTGAAGCCATGGACTTTGACATTACCATATTATAATTAATTCCCTTCTTCTTCATATTTGTTGATAAAGGTGGAAAACAGTATTAAATTCTTACTGTCGTTATTTTGGGGTCTTGTTCCTGTATTTTGTTGGAACTTGTAATCTTGTGCTTCCTTTATTCAGAATCATAGCTCGTATGCTTGCATGTTTAACAAATGTAAGATTGGTTACCACCAAGACTTTGTTTTGTATCATGACTTTTTTAGTTATCCAGCTATTTCTGTTAACCATAAACTTATCTGACAATTGTTTTTTATTGGAAATATGTAGTCTGTACTCCACATTTTGTGGTGATGTTTACCGCTGACACAAGGACAACTAAACGCTCTTGCAATGCATATGTCTCCCGGTCAACAACAAGTTTGAGGAAATTACTAAAAGATCAGGTAAGATTTACCTATTTAGTAATTAAAACTTATACTTGTATCCAGAAAGTTTACAAGTTTGATATGCTGACATTATCACCATCATTTTTAATATTCTGTATATTCTTCTCTCCTTTACAGGTAGAAGCTGGATTCTTAGATCCCCTTCAAGATACGTAATCTGAAGGTTATTGTTTGAGAACATTCATGTCCATTAGATCACTTTGGATTCCCGAATTCCTTAAGCCTTTGTCCTTGTTAGTAAATTTAGTATAATTTCTCTAGAACATAGGTTGTTGGTAGATGGCTGTAGTGGACAAAATCAAAGAAATCTCTCAGCTTAGCAATTGTAGGGATACCTAAGTGCACTGGAAATACTTGATTGCTTGCTCAGTATTTGCTTCTTCCCCCGGTTAACTATTGTGCAGAATGCAGATAAGCCAACATATTGTGAAACTAAAGAATATGAAGCAACTTGTGTCGATATTATTTATTTGAAAAATCTCATGCTGTATGCTAAAAATGTATGGCTTTTGAAATGATTAAAGTATGTTGCATTAAGGCTTGTTGTCACTCAGTAGTGAAATTTAGCCATTGAAGGGTCAGGCTAATGTTTGATTACTCACACCGTATCTTTCTTGTTTTTGTTATTTCACAAGTTACCTAATAATGAATAGGCTCTTTTTTCAAAAGTTGTCTGTCTTATTAACATCGATTTTATTCTTCTCACCTGAAAAGTGTACTAAATGATGTATAAATATTATGGTATTGTAGCAATATTAGTAACTTCCATTTGTAGCACATTCAACTTAATCTGATTAAATTGATAATAATAGGACAGCGTTTTCTCAATGCCTCTCAAGTTGAACAAGTTACTACTGAAGATCTGGCCAGGTTTATGCTCTTTAGTAATTATGTTTATTAGTATGCTGTCTTATCTCATCCTTATTTCTGGGTGTTGTGCCCTCTTAACATACGAAGACTGAGATACTGACTAGCTGCGTTGTAATTTTCTAACCATCTATGTATATAATTTGTTCTGGATTTCGCATCTCTAAATTGTCGGTAGTAATGTTGCTGCTAAGCTTTCTGCTCAAAATTAACGCAGACACGTCGTCAAAGTTCCTTCTCTGTTGTAGACAATACACCTCAATCTATGCTGCTCTTTGCTGGAAATGTGAGTGTTCATGGTTTATATGACGTCTTGTTAAACTATAAGTAAGTTTACACCTCTCTTTTAAATTAGAATCATTTTGTCAATGCAAGGGGTTAGATTGTCATTTTTCCTTTATATGCCATTATTGTTAGGGATTTGAGTCTCATCACTACTACTGTGGATGTTCCCGTATTATATATATTCCCCTGTGCTCTTTCAGAATGCTGCTCTGCTGTTTCTGCTCTAGAGGTGATATTATACCATTCAAACTCATTATTTTTCCCTATTATGATATTTGCAAAAATCAATGCAAAAATACTCATGTACCTTTCCTTTTCAGTAGCTATGAAACACGTGTCAATCGTAAACTATGTTGTTACTAACTATGCAGTTCAAATGTTTGGATGTTGAAAACCCTGAATATACTCCTATTAGCATCGAAAGTTCAAATGTTTGGATGTTAAAAACCCTGAATATACTCCTATTGGCATCGAAGGAGACAGCGGCTCCGCTAAAACATCATCTCATGGTGTTTCTTGCATTGTTGAAATTAAAGATTCATATGTTCCACCATGGATTATCAGCAGTGTATGTTCTATCATCTCATGGTGTTTCTTGCATTGTTGGAAACATATTAGACTTTTTGATAGATTTGGTTAATGTTATTCTCGAAAACTATGATTCTGTTAGGTATGGTTTAACTCATGTGAGACTTACATTTTGTTTGGTGGTGTAGTTTTGTGACAGCAAACATAGGCTGGGTTGAAATTGGTGTTCCGGCGACTAATGATGAAAATGCAGCAGCCAAGCCAAATAAAACAGCGGTGCATATGAAATCGAATGAGTTGTTTTCTTTCCGCACATGCATTTGGGTCATTTAAGAAGCTTGAAGTATTACAACTCTTCTTATATACCTTGTCCGTCTCCTTTCTGATATTAGTATTAAATGCAGGAATGTGCAATTTAAGTACATGCTGATTAGAGACCAAAAGTTAACCTTATTGACCTTGTTATTCCCGTTTCCATATTCAATTGCACCTAGATTGTTCGTAAGATGGGAAATCAAGCTGTGGGAATTTGATTGAAGTAACTTCTATCCACTGCATCATGAGTTAGTTAGAAGTTACTTCAATTAGATTCTTGATAGATATATTTCAGATTTTAAGGAAAGTTCGGTTTCCCCGTTGATTGCGAAGGCTTTTCATAGTTGTTGGTTCACGACAAGCGGTGCAATTGAAAATAGAAATTAGAATAACAAGGTCAAAAATGTTATTTTGATTAAATAATGCATAGTTTATACAACATCGTATATCAAAAGTACAAGTTCCTGCATTTTATACTACTTTAAAAAAGAGAGACAAACGGAATAACAAGAGTTGCAATACTTTAAGTTTTTTAAATGGTCCAAACATATGCGGAGAAACAACAACTCTGCACAAGCGCCACTATTTATTTGTGCTGCCGCATATTTTTCATCATTTGTCGAAGGATCAATGTTCAACTCAGCTCTGTTGGGTCAGAGCATTCCAATAGATACTCTATTTAACAGTTAATAGTAAATTTAGCTATTATTTATTAAAAAGCAGTTTCCAACCGATAGTCTAAACCGATAGCTATATTTAATTATTTTATTTTCGCTTTTTATATTTACCAAGGCGGTTACCCACTCTTTATAATTTTCCTTGTTTTTTTCACATTATCTAACAAATAAAATAACTACCGTAATATTAGCGTATCTGTTGTAAAAAGTGATAATCTAAAATTATAAAGTAGTAAAATCCTCTCCATATTTATCTAAAATATAAAGAGACTGTTGGGGATGCTCTTACAAAACTGTAATAACAAAACAAAATATAAGTCTCATATCACTTAAACAGTACGTAACAGAATCATAGTTCTCGAAAATAACATTAACCAAATCTATTAAAATCCTATTACATAAAATGTAACTTCTAGCTAATTCGCAATCCACCGCATCATGTTTCATCTCGCATCTCTCTACTTCATCATACATTAGTCTCACCATTTCCATTATGTATGGCTCTCCTTTTAAATATGTTTGATCTCTCCAATTACATTATACTTGATCTCTTCATTTCCATCATACATGGTGTTAAGTGTAAGCTTAAAGTAAATCGAGGTAAAC
This sequence comes from Limnanthes douglasii subsp. nivea, assembly GCA_036936605.1. NCBI lineage: Eukaryota > Viridiplantae > Streptophyta > Magnoliopsida > Brassicales > Limnanthaceae > Limnanthes > Limnanthes douglasii. Next base: position 83,779,318 of record JAUPFV010000003.1, read on the forward strand.
TCTTTTTTTCTAAATCAGTTTGCTATATTAATTAGATTTATATTAATATTCTATATTAATTAGATTTTCTATATCAAATTAAATCTCATACTAATTAGATTTTATATTAATTAGGTCTTATATATTAATTAGTTTATTTAATTAATGAATTAAAATTTATCATAACAGGTATATAAATAGAAAAAGAAATAACTTTGTAATTTGTGAGGATATGAGACATGAGCTGCATATTTTTTCAAAAAGAGAAATTAACTTTAAGTCTTTTAAGAGATAAATGAGGTGAGAGATAAACACTGAAGATAGGTTTTGTGAATCACGTCATCTTTTGTTACAAATAATCATTGAGTCCTTTCTATTTGAGAGTCTTTCCGTAACCTACTTATTTTTAAAAGAAGTGTTCGTTGTCGTTGATGGAGGATCTTTTCACGATCCGAACCATGTTAAATATTTTGTTGTGCGATTGATTTATTTTTCATGCTGGTGAAAATGCTATCATAAAACTTTAATTATACTAACCACTAAGTATGGTTTTCGTGATACAATTCTTATGGAGAAAGAGGTTCGCAGTGTGTGTTTAAAAAATAGTCTCGTTTTCTTTGCCACTACTACCAATGCTAGAGCTATCTTTTCTAATTGCAAATATCTAATTTATGCTGGTAGTAGAGACATACTTACATAGTATACTGTTGGATTCATTTCCTTCCTCCCTGATTAAGAATATGTTGACTGCATAATATGAAACCGCCAAATATTGGTACAAGTTTACTCCTTGTTTTGGCTACGATAAAACCTTCAGTTGTTTTTTTTATGTTTTGGAATACCTATGGAGTCCGTGAAACTGTTCTGCTATTTTAATTACTTGGAAAAAAATTGTTACTTGTTGAATGCCTCATGTGTTTGAGGTTGTCAAATATTTCTACAAGATATGTTATATGGTCTTCCTTGTGTAGGCTTGTTACCAAGATGTCATCAATATAGACTGTATATTTCTGCCTATCCAAGTTGTAAAGATTTTATTGATCAAGCGTTGATAGGTTGTTCTAGTATTCTTTAATAAAAATGGCTTTTTTCACGATCCGAACCACGTTAAATCTCTTGTTATGTGATTGTTTACTTCCTGTTTTTTTTTTGTTAAATTTGTTTTTGAAATAAGGTAAAAGTTGAAGATCGTATTACCTCATACAACCTCTCGGGTAGGTGTTCGCCAACTGTTGGTCATTGATTCGGTTGAGTGGCAAGAACTTGGCCTAGTGACTTTTATTAGGGCTGGGTCGAATCTTGTTCGGATATTTGATGGTTTCTTTAACATGAGTCTATCCACTTCATCATATAATCTCTCATCTATCCATTTCATCATGATTGATCTCGCATCATGCCCGATCCCCACTTCATCTTGTTTAGATGAAGTGGAGAGATGAGAGACCAAATATGATGAAAGTGAAAAGATGTGAGAGCCAGACATGATGGAGAGGATCGCAGATCTTGGAGTAAAGTCAAACGCAATCATAACGATAGATACCTCGATATATGTATGCGAACCATGCATGATGAAATGGAGAGATAAGAGACCATACATGATTGAAGTGATTAACTTGAGAGCCAAACATGATGAAAGTATAAAGAAAAAGATCGCAAGTCTTCCAGCATGCCTGATCTCACATCTATCTACTTAATCATGCATGAGCCTGTCCACTTCCATCATGCTTGGCTCTCCAGTTCATCATGTTTAGTCTATCTATTTCCATCATTCTTGGTGCCTCCATTTCTATCATGTATGGTCCCTTCACTTATACCATATATGGTCTCTCCACTTCCATCATGCACGGCCTCACATCTCTCCACTTCATCATGCTTGGTCTCGCATATCTCTACTTTATTATAAGTGGTCTCGTATATCTTCATTTCAACATGTTTGGTCTCACATCTTTTCACTTTCATCATGTCTGGTCTCTCATCTTTTTACTTCATCATACATGGTCTAACATCTATGTACTTCATCATGCATGGTCTCTCATATCTCTACTTCATCATGCATGGTCTCACATCTTTTTATTAAATCATGCATGATTTCACATCTTTCTATTACATCATGCGAGACCATGGTAAAACGAAGTACGAGATGAGAGACCAAACAACGTAATGCGAGAACAAGGTTATTGGGTTCTGGTGATTTTTATTTAAAAAATATCATCCATGGATCTAATTTGTTCCTCTTAAAAAAAATAAAGTCGATGGTACTTTCAATTTTTTTCAAGCTCCGGTTTGAAAGATACAGACTCTTAAAAAAGGTAAGTAATAGAAGGTTTGGTTCAAAAAATGAGAATAGGGTTACATGACTTACTCATGAAATATGTGTGTTTAAGATATTATGGAAGTAGTTGGGTACAAGATGAGCAATAAGTACGTTATTTGGATACTATATCCTCAATAGTGATACTTTATGTATTAGATAATAGTAAATACTCGTGTTAGACATCTTTGTTTACATACCCTATAAAAATACTCCTATTTGAGTATTTATTTATTTATTAGTGAAGTGGGAGCAAAAAAAAAAGAGTTAAAATTTGTAAAAAGAAGCTACAATTAGTGAAAAAGATGAAAGCCACAGACTTGATGACAACTAAAGCAAGAATAAAAATATAAATAAAAAAGATTAAAAATTAATTAAAGATCACGACTAGATATTTTAATCTTTAAATAATAAATTATATGTTATTATTATTTAATTTAAAAGAATTAGTTATTTTTGTAATAATGATATTAACTTTATGATTATAAATATGAGTTTTATTATGAAAAGTCCATAACTCTTCCTATAAAAAAAATCATAACACATCAAATGACCGTAGAGTATCAAAGATAGTTTTTTATTATATTTTTTGTTTAGTTTATTTTTTGAATTTTTATATCATGGACATGATAAGTATGAGATAATGTTTTTTTTTGTTCTCGGGTAAAAGGAACCTCTGTATATAGATTAACTATAAATTAAGTTTTAAAATTTTGAATTCATTCTTCATTTTTTATTATTAGTAATAAATTTAATACCTTCAATTTTTTACGAGATTAATTGATCGACAATAGGCTTAGATTGAGATCGAGATGTAAAATTTAATTATGAAATATACTAACACCATTGAGTTGAATGAGTAGTGCGCTACGCTTATGACCTACAATAAAATATATTATCTTTCTTTTTTATTTGTTTGTAAAAAAAACGTTGTTTTGATTTTTTGGATCAACGATTTTAGAGCATTTATTTAGTTTTAAATATACAATTTGTTTTTACTATTATTATTTTGTTTCATATCTAATTAAAATATATAACTCTGTAATGTGACCCCTCTCTCGTCGTTGTATAATTTTCTCACAGCCGGTATGGAATTTTCTACCTAACAGAGTGTTTAATCGACTGTCAGTACTGATGTTCCACACAAGCCATGATAATTGTTTTGATTTATTTTGGGCTGGGGGTAGTTTTGTAAAGTGTTTTGTTAAGTTTTAAAGTATTAAGTGTTTGATTTAAATTAGTGAGATAATTGAGTAGCTTGGTTGTATTAAATGTTGATTACCCTCATTAATGAGAGTGGTTGAGATATTTATACTCTTAGTTAATGATCCATGGGCTTACAGGTCAAGTTTAAGGACTCATTACTCTTTTAAGTAAATTAGCAAATAGCTCAGTCAAAAAATGTTTTTACTTTTGTCCTGTTCAGATTATTTAGTTGTATGTTAGTGTCCGAATTACCCAGTCCGGATTATGCAGTGAGCTGTGTCTGAAGATTCAAAACTCACCAGTAGCCCCCTTTTTAGGCATTGCCAAATATCTTTGGTAGGGCTAAAAAATCCACTAAGCCAGTAACGAATTTATCTGATGTGCCCGTGCGGTCCGTATTAGGAGATTTACTTTCAACATTAACTCAGTTCGAAGTTTGTCATAACTGGTTTCTCTATCCAGAATTCTAAGAGTTTTCTTTTTGGATCGTGGGACACGTGTCAACACCTAGTTCGACCTACCAGCCGTTATTTTTCCTAGATCGGCGCGCCCACTAAGTCTAGAAAGTTACCTAGGCATTTGATCCTTCACACGTTTGCGCAACCTTTAATCATTGCAAAACCCTCTTCAACTTCTCCTAGGTAGCTGTTACTTTTCCACTACTATAGAAATTCTATTTCACTATTTCATCGTCTTCCACACTCAAAGCTTTTTAGAGAGATTTCCATTTTTACCTTCAACTTGTTCATGAGAGGTTTTATGTTCACAGCCAGAAATGCACTAGTTAAAGGCGGTTGGTTAAATTTATCAGAGTTAGAAAGAGCAAAAAAGGTTGAGAGACAGAATCGTATTGCTACTGGCCTCTCAGTTTCTCCAAGTGAGAAATCTAGTGAACCAGCTCAGGAAGTTGATCAAGGGTCATCCTCATCCAAAAACCCTAGGCCCAGACAGCTATTCAAACCAAGCATATCACCCCTTCCCTCAGGTTCTTCCGTTCAAGAGTCCCAACCTTATGTGCCTAAAGAAAAGGTTGTTTCAAGTATTAGAAAACCCTTTCCATTCTTTGCTATGTGTCATGACATTGAGAAGTCTTTGTAGAAGACAACCCCTCGCCGGACAACTCGTCAAACTAAAACTCAACCTACACCTTCTTTGACAAAACCCTCCGGATCAGAGGTATCTAAAGCAGCCCCAAAGGCCAAGCCCTCTGGATCCCAACATCAACCAGACACTAAGCCTTCGGAGGCAACCAACGCTCAACCATCCGAACAGCCTTCTGTGCAGGAAGCTGACCCCCCTTCTTCCAAGACAACTGATAAACCTTCAACAGTGATGGAAGAGATAATGGAGGATAGTATTGAGGAGGCCCCCTTTCAGACTGAGGCCTCAGGTCAAACAGGAGATGTTACTCCTAACAAGAAGGGCAAAAGTAAGGTGAAAGTCTGCATGACTCATCCGGACTCACTTCCGGGGTGCTTAGAGGGCAAGGTAGGCCCATGCTTCAAACATGTTAGTGTCAAGTACCTGATGGTTCTACAAAATATAAACTACATCTACACCCATACCGCTGAGTTGGGCCGAATCCGGACAAAATAGAGGATTCCAGAGTCAGTAAAGGTTTGGATACCCATTACACCAGAAACTCTCATAGACTGCAAGCTCAACAAGGTGGTAATATTCACCGAAGTACTGAACTGGGGACTCCGGTTCCCATTAGACCCAGAAATCGTCAGGTACTTTCACTTAGCTAAACTCTACCTTAGCCAGCTAATCCCCGATGCATGGTACTCTCTCCTTGCTTGCATTATGACATCAAGGTTATCAAAAATACCTCTTCCGATGGAGCAGTTTGCTGTTGTGGTAAGCTTATGCAAGAATCACCAGATTCCATTCTACCATCACAATATGGGGAACAACTTCAAAGTGGTGGATGACTTGTTGGAGTCCGAAAAGAACTGGAGGACATAACTTTTGTTTGTCAGTGGGACATGTGAGAACGACAGGAAGATTAAGGTCCTAGCATGCTGACTAGCCGGTGGAAAAGTACTGGTAAGTTCATTTATTCCCTTTGTCTTTCATGTCTTTCTTTCTAAATTATAAATGTTCCCCTTCTAATTGACTTATTACTCCTTCTTAGTGTTATCGAAGGAGTTCACCGGACACCTAAAGGAGGGGAAAAAAACCTGTGAAAAGCTTAATGCATGGGTGGCGGAGCATTGGGGGAATGTCTTCCACAACTGCTTCACTTCAGGCAATCTTATGAGGTCCCTTCTGTGGAACACCACAGGCCGGAGAGACCTCACCTGGGAAGAGCTAACTATACTACCTCCTCCTGGTGTAATTCTCAAATGGACAGAGGCCAAGGATGGCAAATTGTTCTTACCTTCCAGAGGAAAGGCTCTCAACAAGATGAAGAAGATGAAGAAGGAAGCTGCAACATAGTTGGTTAAAACAGCAACAAAGGGGACTTGTTTGGGGAACCGAAGGGGAACTGATGATGTCTTGCTCAAAGTAGTAGAGGCTGAAACAGTAAGGGAGGCTGGAGAGTCGCAGAACCCATCAAAGATTCCGAAGAAGGACAGGAAAAGAAGGGCCAACAGTGATGAGAAGGCTGCTAAAAAGAAGAAAGTCACCTTGGGAGAAGAAATAATTATTCGTTATTCGGAGACTCAACCTCTACCAGCTCCTGTTGATCCCACCTTACAAGAGAAAATCTCAATAGTTCTGCAGTCCAGAGAGGTCACTGGGGAGGGAATGAAGAAGTGGACATCAGTGCCCTTCAAGACATTGATTTATACTTCAATGATTCTGAAAAAGGATGATTTCGCAGGTCCCTATCGCCCCTTCAGCTCTGCCAATATGGTGACCTTCAATGGTAAGTCTTTCTCCGTCTCCGGAGAGCAAGATGTGCTGAGCCATTCCTTCCTTGGTCACATCCAACCAGTACTTGACTTGGAAAGACAGGTGAAGAGTCATACCACCTTTATCAATTACCTCACCTCTGACAAGGAATCTTTATCAACTGGTCTTCTCAATGCCAATCAGAGTATAGAGGAACTGAAGAAGGACAAGAAGGATTCATCAACCAAGTTGGCCACCTTGGAAGCTGCCAGAATTGAGCTCTAGACTAAGTATTCTGGCTTGGAAAAGGACCTTACAATGCTAAAGGAGGAACTGAAGACCAAAGATGGTGTCATTCAAACTCTATCCGATGAGAAAACTAAGTTAGAGGGTACTGTGCCAGAGATAGCCAAAGAGAAAGAGGATTTGAAGGAACAACAGAAGCAAGCTATTCAGGTGAGCATTGACAAATACACCAATGAAGTGATAGACTCCTTAAAGAAAATAGATGATCAAGTCAAGTCCGACATGGTGCTTCTCTTCCATGAGACTTTTCCGAAGAGGACCCTTGGTCCCTTATGGAAATATGTGGAATATAAAGAGATCCCATTTCATACTCTAGCAGATGGTGACAAACGCAACTACTCCATTGGAATTGATTCTACTACTGATGATGAAGAGGGAACTGGTGAGAGTTCGAGCGCCGAACTCAAAAGTCCTAAAAAAGGTGGTGCTGATGAAGGAACATCCGAAGGGAACAAGCCCGAAGTTTTTATATTATTTTTTGTCTTTCCGAATAATTAAAGTCCTTGGACGACCAAGGTATATTTTGTAATGTTATTTTGTTGGAGTCCGAATAATATTTTTAAACATCTAAAGTCCTTGGATGGCCAAGACATGTTATGTTTCCTTGATCGGTTCAGGTCCGAACATGTTTAATTTATCAAGCATTCTTTTATTTAATATTTTTCTTCAAATTTTAAAGGTCAATGTTTAAGTATCCTCTCGTATTTCAAAAGTATTATAGTGAGAGTGTTTAATATCTCCGATGATATGTATTTAATAATCATCACTTAACCAAGTTTATCCGATCTACTACAGATCCAAGGTGCTGAATAAATGATTTGTACTTGAACTGAATTGCAATAAAACCACTCCAAATATTTCAAGAAGGCATCTCGTATTATTGAATAAAAAACTGGACACCTCATTAAAACCTCACCGCGCCACCAGGGTAGGAAAGAGTATGCCCCCTAACATTTACATTGATATCTAACAAGTAAATATTTACACACAAACTTTATTCTAAAATAACCTGAGATGTTCAATATTCCATGGGTGCTTCAATAATCTTCATTCTTTGTCCTGAAGCCTATATATCCCAGGCTTAAGTTTCTCAAAGACCTCATAGGGGCCTTCCCAGTTCGGAGCCAACTTACCGAACTTCTTCTCCTTGGTGTGTAAGAAACATTTTCTTAACACTTTATCTTCTAGTTGAAAATCTCTTCTCTTGACCTTGGAAGCAAATCTGCTCCTCATCAAGCCTTGGTAGTGAGCTGTTCTTAAGTGAGCTTTAACCTTTTTTTCTTCTATTAGGTCCAACTGATTCCTAATTGCTACCTCATTAGCTTGTTCGGAATAGTTGTGGACTCTATATGATGGTAGGGTGGCTTATATGAGGGTAATTGCATCCATCCCATACACCAAAGCAAAATGAGACTCTTGTGTAGCAGCCTGAGGAGTTCTTCGGTATGCCCACAACACTTCTTGCAGATAGCTTGACCACTTCCCTATAGCCCCTTCTAGATTATTTTTTAATCCGGAAAAAATAGTCATGTTGGCAACTTCAACCTGGCCATTTTCTTGTGGATGGAAAGGAGAAGAAAAACAATGATGAATGCCCCTAGAGGCACAAAAACTCTCCATATCCTTGTTATCAAACTGTGGCCCATTGTCTGTGGTAATATTTTGAGGAATCCCAATTCTGTAACATATATTGGATAAGATAAATTTAATGACAGCCTTCGAAGTGGTTTCTGCCAAAGGAGCCGCCTCTATCCATTTTGAGAAGTAATCGATAGCAACTATAATAGTTCTGCACCCTCCGGACACCATTGGCAGAGGCTCAACTAAATCCAATCCCCAACGAGCAAAAAGTACTGGCTTAGAAATAGAGTCCATAAGTATTGCTGGCACATGAATTTCATTGTCATATCTTTGACATGGATCAAACTTCTTTACCATCTCTTTAGCATCTGCCATTATAGATGGCCAAGAGTACCCAACCAACAATACTCTCCGGGTTAATGCCATGTACCCACAATGTGCTGATCCTTCTCCATTGTGTAGTTCGGATAAAACGTCTTGAGATTCTTCAACCCCCAAACAACACAGGAGAGGTCTACTGAAAGATTTCTTATAGAGAACTCCCCTTATGATTAAAAAACCACGAGCCATGTGCTTAATGTTTCTTGCCATAGCTTTATCCGGAGGCAAAATCCCATCAGAAATGTATTGAAGAAGAGAAAACCTTCAATCTTTAGGTTGAGGCACCTGTATGCTAGAGCTTTCCTCATTTTCCTTGTTTTGACTTGATTGTATGAATGGGAATTCTTGTATGTGTATCCAAGGGTAAGACTCTGAATATGTTATGTTGCCAAAGAATCTGCCAGTGTATTCTCTGACACAGGAATATGCTCATAACAAACACTTTTGAAGTTGGCTGCCACCTCTTTCAGGATAAGTAAGTATTTGATCAGCTGCTCCTTCTTAGCCTCAGATTGGCCTTGAGCATGATGGATAAGGAGCTGAGAGTCACTCATCAACCGAACTCTCTTTGCCCCACATAGGAAAGCCAATTTAAGACCAACTATAGCCGCTTCATATTCAGACTCATTGTTAGAGGCCTTAAATCCAAAACATATAGCCTGGTACATTTTATCACCATACAGAGAGATTAGGAAAATTCTATCTCCACAACCCATTGTGCTTGAACCACCATCAGTTCGGACTACCCACTCTTTCTTGGTTTTTTCTTCCTAAATTTGTTTGGAGCTCCTATCTGAATGGAACTCTACCAGGAAATCAGCAACTGATTGAGCTTTGATAGCCGTTCGTGGGGTAAAATCAATGTCATAATCACTCAACTCTATTGACCACTTGGTCATCTTGCTTGATATGTCTGCCTTCTGAAGAACATTCTTTAATGGAAAAGATGTCCGGACAATGATGGAATAAGACTGAAAATACGGCCTCATTTTTCATGCTGCAATCACCAAGGCTAGTGCCAACTTTTCAAGCTTTAGGTATCTTTTCTCAGCATCTATTAAACTCTTGCTGATGTAGTAAACCGGACGAGGGTAATTATCCACCTCTCTTACTAACACTGCACTTATAGTACATTCTGACACAGCCAATTATACATAAAGTGTTTCTCCTTGAACGGGCTTAAAAAGGGTCTTCGGTGAAGATAAGTGTTTCTTTATTTCATTAAAATCTTGACTGCACTATGGAGACCAATCAAAATCTTTAGCATTCTTCAAGGTTTGAAAAAACAGAGCACACTTGTCCGAAGACCTTGAAATGAAACGATTCAAGGCAGCCAACCTTCCAGTGAGCCTCTGGACTTCTTTAATATTCTGAGGAGGATCCATTTCTAATAGGGCATTAAGTTGATCCGGATCGGGTTGTATCACTGTCTCACTTATCACATAACCCAAAAAAAATCAGGATCGAACCCCAAAGACACATTTTTCTGGATTCAGTGTCAAATTCACCATTGTCATATTGACAAAAGTTTCTTGAAGGTCAATTATGTGCAAATCCTCCTCCAAGCTTTTAACCATCATGTCATCTATGTACACCTTCATATTCCTGCCAATCTGATTATCAAATGTTTTGTTCACCAACCTCTGATAAGTAGCCCCAACATTTTTCAACCCAAAAGGCATCACCTTATAGCAATGGAGACGCATGTCTGTTACAAAGGTAGTATGATCTTGGTCCTTCGGATCCACCTGTATCTGGTTGTACCAAGAGAAAGCATCCATGAAGGACAGTAACTTATTTCCAGACATTGAGTCCACCAACTGATCCATCCAGAGGACTGGATAAAGATATTTTGGGCAAGTTCTATTGAATTCAGTAAAATCAATACACATACGCCATTTCCCGTTCTTTTTCTTGACCAACACCGGATTGGAAGTCCATAAAGGATATTGGGGTTCCTTTATGTGTCTCATCTTGCTAAGTCGATCAACTTCTTGAACTATTACATCAGCATTCTCTTTAGAGAAAGCTCTTATTTTCTGTACAACAGGTGCAACATCACTCCAGATTGACAACTTATGTGAGATACCACTTGCAGGTACTCCGATTACATCACTATTGCACCAAGCAAAAATATGCTTATTGTTTAACAAAAAAGACAACAATTTCTTTTTCAATTATGGCGTCATCTTGGAACCAATCTTGATACTTCTACCCTTTGCAAGGGAGTGGGTTTCAATCTCTTCAACTGGTATTAAAACACTAGGAGCCTCTCTGGGGTCATCAATCTCACCCTCTCCCTCAGAAGGCTCCAGTAACTGCTAATCATCATTAATCCGAACTGCTCCCAAATTTTTAGGAGTAAGTGTTGTTGCATAACACTCCCTTGCTATCTCTGACTACTTCGGACAACACCTGCTTTCCCTTGAACTGCGTACTTCAAACACTAATGGACTCTTGAGGCCACAACATGCATTCTAAAGAGTCAGGACCTCCCCAAAATCGCATTGTAGCATGTGGGGCAATCCACTACAACAAACAACACCCTCACAAACTTTTTAAAGGGCCCTTTGCCCAACAACACCTCTTCCTCAAACTCCCCAATTACATCCGCAGAGCTCCCTGTGAAGCCCACAATGGTTCTGTTTGAGTGTTGAATAACGGACGGATTCTTCATCAGCTTGTAGGAGCTTAGGAAAATGATGTTTGCTGAACTGCCTGTGTCTATCAAAATCCGGCGAATATCATTGCACCCAATGGATGCTCCTATCACCACAACATCTTCATGAGGCCCAACAATATTTCTCAAATTATCCTCATCAAAAAGTATGAATGGAAAAGGGGTTTGGTTCTGATGAGAGGGTATTCCCCCCTCCAACTGAGTGGACAGACTATGCATATGCCTCTTTCTTGATGAAGGAGTGGGTGTTGTCACAGTATCCCCTCCGAAAATGGTGAGTGACTCAAAGAAACTAATGAGTCCGGAAACCGTCTAAGTTTGTTCAGTTATGACCCCTACTTTATTCCGGGTTGGATCAGGATCCAGGTATTCCGAATCGACATAAAATATTTCAAGGATCACCATTGGCCTCTTTGGAGCAGATGTTCCCACATTGTTTGTAGGGCCGGTCCGAGGAGCATTGTCAGGCCTGTTTCCACTTCTTCTTTTGACATAAGCTCCCAACTTCCCCCTTTCGATAAGATTATGTACTTCCTGCTTCAAAGCAATGCAGTCTTGGGTGTTATCGACAATATCATTATGATACCGGCAAAAACAAGTATTTCGACTCTCTCTGGGAGACTGCAGTGCTGCTAGTTTCCGGAAATGGACTTCATCTTTGGTCTTGTCTTAAATTATAGCCACATTTTCTTTCAACTCTGCAAACCATTCTGGCTGAATCCAATGACCTCTTTTACCTTTTGACTGTTAGCTTTGAGATTGATTCTGGTTAGACTGAGTTTGTTTAGGCCGGTTGGACCCCTGTCCGGACTCCTTAGATTTAAATCCGGACTGGTTAGCTGTTGTGGTGGACTTCACTTGATGGTGCACCCTGGTTTTCTTGGTTTCTTCCACATTGATTTGTTTTTCCACCTGATTCAAAAGGCCACCCCAGGTCATGGCTTTCTTCCTGATCACTGAATCGGCCAGGTTCCCAGGGTTCAACCACTTCCTTAAAGAAGCAGTTGTCACATGTTCGAAGCAATCTTCTAACCTGTTTTTTGTATTCACGAACCGACTTATGTAGTCTTTTAAGGACTCGTTTGGCTCTTGGACACAATGGATAATAATATTTACATTGCTTTTCACCTTCTTACTTCCAACAAATTGCCTTCGGAAGGCAACCTATAATGTATCAAAGTTTCTGATACACCCTTGGGGTAAGCTGTTGTACCATTTAAGAGCACTTCCCGTAAAATTTTAGGATAAGGCTCTGCACAAAAGTTTGTCATCATCATCAAAGTTCATCATGAAGTTCTTGAATTGCTCCAGATGGTTATCTGTGTCCTTACTTCCATCATACTTATCCATTTTAGAACTGTCAAACCTTTTAGATAGGTTTCCAGACAGTATTTTGGAAGACAAAGGTGACTATCTCCAATTCTTATTACGACTGAAGACCGTGTCTTCATTAGGCGTTGTGAAAATACCTGGTTCGGTCTGGAAAGCAAAAAGGTCTATCAGCAACTGATCAACGTGCTTGTGGCTGTGAGATGACCCTTTGCCCAGATGCCTTTTAAGTCTCTCATGCCTATCCTTCTTTTTTGAATATTTTTTAATTAGTTTCGTTTTCTTTCTGGACCTCCCTTCATCACTGCGTAATAACAAAGACTCCTCAAGCTCAGCCTCGTTCGAAGAGCTGCTGGAGGACTCGGAATCTGAACTTTCAACCAGCTTAGACCGATGAGTCTTCTTAGAACTAACATGGGTTTTTTTCAACGTAGATGAGTCTTTGCTGATGGATCATTCTCTCTAGGGTTGTGAATGTGATGAATAACCAACGTCTCTGATTTCTCCCGTATACCCTTTTATGCTTGTTTTATGGCCCTTAACGCCTCTATTTATGCTCTCAGATTGTCTCATTATTCAATGGTGTATTCCTTGTTTTCCCCAACATTTTCCCCCACAAGTGGTGAAGTTCCCTGCTCGTTCGGATCCATCCGAACTAGTATTTTTTCTACTGGTTTTGAATGCAAAATTCAGGCACCTTCGTGCTCCCACTGTGGTCGCCAATTTGGTTTGGTTTATTTTAGGCTGGGGGAAGTTTTGTAAAGTGTTTTGTGAAGTTTTAAAGTATTAAGTGTTTGATGTAAAGTAGTGAGATAATTGAGCAGCCTGGTTGTGTTAAATGTTGATTACCCTCATTAATGAGAGTGGTTGGGGTATTTATACTCTTAATTAGTGACCCATGGGCTTACGGGTCAAGTTATGAAACCGGGTCAAGCTTAAGGACCCATTAGTCTTTTAAGTAGATTAGCAAATAACTTAGTCAAAAAGTGTTTTTACTTTTGTCCTGTTCAGATTATTTAGTGCCATGTTATTGTCCGAATTACCCCAACCCAGATTATGCAGTGGGCTGTGTCTGAAGATTCTGAACTCATCAATAATAAGCAATAACTATGATTGGTTGTTGATGGGATGCAACACCGGCGGTAAACCTTTTCCACACCACCGGTGCGAGCAACTGAACCGAAGTCTTTGACACTGGATTTGTTGACCTACTTACACCGGAGCCGTAAAATTTTCAAACTGTTAGTTGAAAACTCCACCGTTGGTGTTGAAATTCTATATTGGCGGGTTTCTTATTCTACCGACGGTGTAGATGTCCCGCACCGGTGGCGTAGGAGTAAATTTTTTTTTTTAAGTCTAATACAAGTATAAGGAACTCTCCTTAAGGAGTTTTCCAATTATATATAACAAAACAATCAACACGATTAATACAAAGCAATATAAAAGTGCAACACAAATTATCAAACTTATGTTTTATAACATATATGTCCTTCAACCAAAATAACATATTATGTTACAGCTATCCGAAACAACAAACATAAGCGGAGTATAAAAATAGTTCTCCAAAACTAACGTACATAAAAATGGGATGGCTAAACAAAGAAACACAATTCCAAGATAACTAAGATGACAAGGAACCAGAGAATTCTGATTTGTAACTCTCTTTTCATAAAATTGATCTCATTTCCGGTGTTGTCTATTAAAGTTCGAATATGATTAACTGTATGAATCGCCTCAACATCAAAATGATCATCAATGATATGTGGAGTGATGTGAAACCACATGTACTTTGCAACAACGTTGCCGTCCTAGGGTTTCCCATCAAAAGTCGTTTATACATATCAATAACATACGAATGCAACCACTAGTTTTACCAATCCTGAACGTTAACATACCGCATATTATTTTCTTTTTTGATAAGAGGTCGAGGTGCAATAGGATCCAATGGCTTCTCTTCGATCCAATCAATTTTTTGCATCACTCGATCCAACATATATACTTATGTCGTCTTCATAATCCAAATAGGATTGTGATACAAGGCAATATCTTGTTCTCAAAACCCCTCTCATCTTAATATAAGGCTGGAAAATCACCTGCAAAAAAACAAACACATATCTGGGTAAGAAAAAATCGATGAATTTAAAATTAACAGTACTAAAATGATACTACTTACATCATTCTTTTTTAGACCGACAAGTACGTCATGGTAGTAAGTCTTTGGCCGAACACTTATCCTAGTAAGTTTTATGGGCAACCAACTTACAATTTTAGGATTTGATATATTATATGCACTGTTATACTAAGACCATAAACATGGGAAATGATCGTAGGTCAAACAATCTAACTACCCAGAGAAACCAATCAAACTCTTGAGCGACGTCTTTGAAACTTCTCCCAAAAACTTGTAAAGTCACGCCAACGTGCATGCACCGCACACTATCTCACCAAGCTTATCCATGTGCTCCAAAGATATGAAAAAAAAAAATCTGGTTGTATGGATTTTTGGCTCGTGTTGGTGAATATGCTACAACCAAACATGAACATGATGTAGGCACGTGCGACATGTAAAGTCATAACATCGGGAATTCATCTCGCCAAAGGAGAATGGGAAGGTGTTCGTCTCATGATACCACCGTTCAATAAAAACCTCATCCAACTACGATTTTGGGTTGAGTTTAGGCAAGTGGAAAATGATCAGACAAAATAGAGTATCGTGGATGATGGTCTTCATAGCTTAGTGATTGGTTAAGTCTCATTGGCCAATGAGTCCATACTTAGCCTGATGGTATTACCCGGACGAGACTGAAATAATTTAAACAAATCAAATTAAAAATTAGTATTGATAAAAACGAAACAAAAAGGTAAATAATGTTAGACATATGGTTATTTTGATGCAAAAAATATCAGTGGGTTTATTAATACACATGACCAATTTCTGTGACTAACTAGGATTCTTAGCACATCTACGGTGTTTGATGGATTGTTGGGTAAACATTTTTCATAGAATTTACTATTTTCTCCCTCATTACTTTAGCCCAATTGTTTTTAACTATTTGGCTTAGTGAACCGTTGTTAAAGACATCACGCCATCTGAAATATAAAGAAACAAGGTAGAGAGTGTTATTAGAGAAAACTCAAATTATATTCCAAAAAGTCTGACAATAAAAATAAGGTTTGAGAGGCTTTTATAAAAGTGCTTGAAGATGATGGGACTTTTGGCGAGTGTGCAACATAGATTAAGAGAGAAAAATACTTAGTAGATTTTTTCTCAGAAAAAAAAACAGAGAGTTATCTTGTAAGATTATTATATGAGCTCTGGAATTTGAAGTTTCCATAAACATCATTTCTCTGTTATCTTAGTCTTGTATATTATTGTAACTATTGAACAACCAAATGAATAACATCATTCTGATTCATAGTGGACGTAAACATAATTATCGAACCACTAGAAATCTTATGTGTTTTGCTTTCCTTTACTTTGTTATTAGCTTCGTTATATTTATCGATAGAATCGTTGTGTGTGTATGTCGTAGTTCTTGCAACAATTAATTTGAGAACTGAATTGATCAAATAGAGCGTGTTAAATCACCACAATTGGTATCAAAGCATGGTTATAAAATGATTCTTGAACTTGAGATGGGACTGAAAAGTTCAAGATTGAGAGGTTTAATGGGAAATAATATTTTGGAATCTTATGATAATTAATATGAGCATTTTTTGTTCAATAGAAGGTGGCTCCAGCCCTATAAGAAGAAACTAAGTTTTCAGAGAAAAAAATATGAGGTTGAGAAACAATAAATACTTGAGATTGCATACAACGCGGTCACTTTTTACCTAAGTGATATTGTGTTGAGACAAGTCTCAAAAGAAACTTCAGAAGCTAGAGTCTGGAATAAACAGGAGAGCCTATACATGACAAAGTCTCTAACAAATCGAATATATTTGAAGGAAAAGTTCTTTTGCTTTAAGATATAAAAGGATAAAAATCTTGAAAATAACTTTGATGACTTCTCCAAAATAGTGATATATATGGAAAACATTGATGAGAAAATCACCAATGAAGATGAGACAATAATCGTGTTGAACGCATTGCCTTCTGCATATAATAAATTGAAAGATATCATCTAATACATGAGAAAACATTGTTAATGGATGAGTTAGAACCTACAATAAGGTCCGAGTAGTTGGAACTCATGCAATGTCGAATGACTGGAGTTCAGGAAGTTACTATGATACTTTCAACATTATAGGGAGATTAGAGAGAATAGATAACTACAAGCTTTGAGAAAAACAGCTAGACCAAAACTAGCAAAGAAGTTTGGTAAGTCGAAGGCCAGATGTCATCATTGCAAGAACTTGGGTTATTTTAGATAAGAATATCTTGAACAAATGAGAAAGCAAGGCGATTGCATATTAGATATGGGGTGTTTTTGTTTCTTCTAAAGGATATGACTCTGCATAAGTTAGGTTGCACTCCATAGATGAAGTCAAGCGAGAGTGTATTCATCCCATATGAGTAAACATATGGATTGTTTTCACTCATTTAAAGAGAATAATCGAGGCATTCTGTTATTTAGAGATAACAAGGCTTGCAAGATAACTAGAATTGGATCGGTAAATATTCGAATATTTGATGGGTATGATCGAATTCATACGAATGTGAGGTATGTTCTTGATCTGAGAAAAAAATCTAATTTCTCATGGTATATTGGACAACTTAGGTTTTTTAATCAAATTTGAAAATGGTTAATGAAAATTGTTAGAGATGTCATGACTACAATGAAGAAAAAACTATCCAATGGCCTTTATTCCTTGATCGGGGATACTGTTATAGGCACAATGGCTAGCTTATCCTAAGGACATGTAGATGGTACAACCATATGGAATATGAGGTTGGGGCATGCGATTGAAAATAGATTGTTGGAGTTGCATAAGCAAAGATTATTCAGAAAAGATAAACATTATGGGTTGGAATTTTGTCAATCCAGTGTATACCACAAAATTAGCAAAGTCTAGTTTGTAAGATTCAAACACACAAAAATAGGGACCTTTGAATACATCCATACTTATCTCTCGGGGGTGCAATGGTTCGTCCTTATGGAAGTAACAAATACAGTCTGTCAATTATTGATGATTACTCAATGAAGCTTTAAATTTATATATTATAGTCGAAGGGAGTGGATTTTTATAAGTTTAAGAAATGGAGGATCATGGTTAAAAAATAGATTGGTAGAGAAGTAAAGAAGTTCATGACCGATAATGATCTTTAGTTATGTACAAATGAATGTATTGATTGCTACAAAACTGCATAGATAGCTTGGTATAAATTGTACGTGATAATCCACATCAAAATGACCTAGATGAAATAGGTTGAGGTGCATGTTAGTGATTGTTAAGCTCCCAATACAGTTTTGGACTTTACAAGTAATGACTGTCTACTACATCATAAACAGATGTCCATCTACTACAATTGGCTTGAAGACTTCACATGAAATATAGTAAGGGAAGCTTTCAGATTATTCAAATCTGAGATTATTTGGTTATGTTGCATATATAGACATCAAATAGGACAAGTTGCGACTAAGAACCTTGAAGTACTTCTTCATTGGGTATCAGGAAGGCGTCAAAGATTACAAGTTATGGTGCCTCAAAGCAGGTTATAGAAAGTGTCTGAACAACAGAGATGTGACATTCAATGAGAATGACTATCTTGGTTTAGGTACTGAAATACATGAAGCTCAACCTAACAAGAGTGACACACTTGAGATTGAGGTACAATCACTTTGATCAGAATCCGCTTGTGGCTTAAAGGGATCTGAACCAACAAATACACCAGTAAAAGAAGTGTGTATGAATCTGTTAGGTAGTCAAGCTCAACATATCTACCAGATATCAAGAAACATGACCAGAAGAGTCCTTTGAGCTCTTTAAATCTTTTGGTATGCCGAATTAAAAGATTTTGCATTAAGTGTGACATCTGAGGTTATTCAATCTGAGCCCGAGAACTCTAGGCAGTCAGTGTAAATTGAGGAAAACTCCAAGTGGCTTATTGCTATGAATGAGGAACTGACTTCACTTCAAGAACAACAAATGGGATATGGTAGACAAACCTTCATATGAGATACTGGTTTATTGCAAGTGATTTTCAAAAATAAGGAATAAATTTATGGGGTTAAAGTTGTCGGGTACAAGGTCATACGGGTTGTTAGAGGGTTCACTTAACGAGAGGGTGTGGATTATAATGAGATATTCTCCCATATAGTAAAACATAGTTCAATCAAGATAATACTTGAAATGATTCCCAAGTTTGGCATGGAGTTAGACCAGATGGACGATAATACAACTATCCCACACTGGACTATATAGAAAACCATCTACATGAGGCAACCTGAAGAATTTGTAAACAAGGAAATGAATGACCATATATCTCTCTTGAATAGATAATTTTACGGCCGGAAGCAATATCATTGGCATTGTTATAAGTGTTTTGATAATTTTATGGTCAATAATGGTTATGGAAGAAGCAAGTATGATAGTTGTGTGTATGTGAAAAAATTTGATTCTACCAATATATATTTATTATTGTATGTAAATGTTATGTTGATTGCTAGAAAAACTAGAAATAAATATTAAAGAGAAAGTTTGAGATGAAAGACATGGACTCATCCAAGAATATTCTTGGGATGGAGATAACTAGAGATATACAAAGAAAAACTTTATTTCTATCACATGAAGGTTATATGATGAAGTTTTTTGAAAGGTTTGGTATGACATAGGAAACACCAGTTACATGTCTCATTGCTCAATATTTTAAATTAACATAATTAAAGATTGATGTTGAAGATGTGGAGATGCATAAAATGGAAGACATTCCTTATTAACAATGTTGTGGGAAGTATAATATATGCCATGGTCTGTTGTAGACCTGATTTATATTATGCTTCAAACTTGGTGAGAATATTCATGTTGAAATTATCATGAGAACATTAGAGACTGTTAAGTGGCTTTGACTGTTAAGTGGCTTTGGTGAGAATTTTGTTGATTCTGATTATTTTGGTTGTCTGGATATTTAGAAGTATTTGAATGTATATGTTTATGTGTTGTTTGGTAGTGATGTAAGTTGGAAATATAATCTTCAACCCTTAGTAGAATTTTCCTCTATAGAACTTGAATATATTGATATTATCGAAGTAATAAAGAAATATATGAGGTTAAGAGGAATGCTGAGAGAGCTTGGGGTTTAGCAGAAATTTTGATCGTGCATTGTGATAACCAAAGTGCAATACACTTGTCAAAGAATCAAATGTTTCATGAACAGATTAAGCACATTGATGTTAAACTTCATTATGTAATAAGTATTCTTAAAAATAGAGAGATTATGTCGGAAAATGAGTGACAATCCAATAGATATGTTTACCGAACCGGTGAAAACATTTAAGTTCAAGCATTACTTGGATTTGGTTCATATCTGAAGCACCCGAGGCCCCTGTAGAGGGCTAGTAAGAGCTGCAAATATATTTTCTTTTGAAGTCAAAACTAATGTGGACTTGTAAAAGTATGGTTCTAACTTGGTTGATTAAATCATAACTAATTGAATACATTGGTTGTATCGGTGTAGGCATCATCGATGCATCGACTGTATCGGCCTACGCATTGTCGAGTCATCGACTGTATCGGCCTAGGCATTTTCAGGGCATCGGTTGTTTTGGATAAGGTATTGGCTGCATCGATCATGAAGAATTTAGTATATTCGATCAACTATTTATACTAGAATGATATCATTGAGGCATTGGTTATTTTGACTAGGAAGCCTGTTGTGAATTAGTCGAATAGTACCTTGACAGTGTACCGTGCTCAGCGGTACAGTTTTGTGTCATTGACAGTAAGTTGTAATATAATGGATGGTTTTCTTATTAGTGTATATGAGCCCATTAGGCCCATTGTCTAGTAAGTCTATTTATTCCCTACAAATAGACTACTAGGACTACACAAAAAAACAATCTAAAATCTGTAACCCTTTTCTATCATAGTGAAACACTTTTCTCTAGCGGCGGCCGTCGACGTAAACAATTGTCGAACCACGTTAAATCCTGTGTTTTATCTTTATTATTATTTGTTTCATTTGTGTTTTTTGCTTGAGCCATTTTGTGATAAATTGCATAGTGATTTAATAACAAAATTGGTATCATAGCCACGTGGTGAAATTAGGGCTTTTGTAATTAGAGTTTCACAATGGCTTCTACAGCAAAAAAATACATGATTGAAAATTTGATGGGGGGTCCAACTTTGCATTATGGAAGATTAAACCGAAATCTTTATTGGTATTGTAAGGGCTGTGGAAGGCTGTGGAGAATAAGTTACCATAAGAGATGAAAGAAGAGAAGAAGCAAGATCTTGAAGAAAGGGTTTGTGCTGGATTTTAATGAGTGTGAAAGACAATGTGCTTCGCGGGATTAGTGATGACAAGATTGATGCCTGCGCATAGAAGAAACTAGGAGATCTTTACTCAGAGAAATCAGTAGTAAATCGATTATACTTGAAGTAGCGTTTGTACGATTTCAAATTGAAAGAAGGTATATTCATAACTGAGCATTTAGATAATTTCAAATCAATTATAATGGACTTGGAGAACATAGATATCAATATTAAGGATGAGGATCAAGCTTTGTTTGTATTGAGATCGTTACCAGCTCCCTATGAGAACTTCATGGATACCATTATGTGTGGTAAGGATAAGTTATCACTAGAAGATGTCAAAGGGGCTTTGAAATCAAGGGAGATGAGATGGTTGCAGCCAGAGAATCAAGCTGAAGGGGAAGGTCTTATGAGTAGGGGAAGATCTATAAGCAAAGTGAGTTCTTTAAGAAGGAAGAACTGGAGGTCTTTGTCAAAGTAAAGCATTCAAACTGTTATGAATGCGGTGAGCAGGGTCATTATAGGAAAGATTATCTGAAATTGAATGGTAAGAAAGGGAAATCAAAAGGAAAATGCAGCAAACAGTTTTGAAGGTGTGAACGATTTCAAAGATAGTGAAAACCGTGGTATAGGAGATGTATTGTCTGTGAGTCAGACTGTGGGAAAAACTCTTAGGTACTCGATACTGGCGCTACATATCACATGTGTCAGTTCAAGAAGTGGTTCGATAATTACAAGCCAATGCAGGGAACTGTCTATTTAAGGAACAATCATTCGTTGACTGTTGGTGGTATTAGTAACGTCGGAATCAGAATTTTTGACGGGATTGTTAGAATCTTGACGTGCTGGCATGTTCCTGGGTTAAAGAGAAACCTGATTTCTCTTAGGACTTTAGACTCTCGGGGTTACAAGTACCATGCAGAAGACAGTGTAAATCAAAGTGACAAAATGCTCAATGGTATGCATGAAGGACAGTTTGCAGAAGGGTCTTTACATTCTCCAAGGGAGTATTGTTATGGGTGATACTACAGTAACATCATCAGGGAGTAATAGCCAAAGTAGGCATGATCAAAATAAGTTGTGGCATTGGCGTCTTGGTCACATGAGTCACAGAGGATTAGCTGTTTTGGGAAATAGAGATTTGTTGAAAGGGTATAAAGCAGAATCATTGGGGTTTTGTGAGTACTGTATGTTTGGTAAACAAACTATAGTCAAATTCAGCAAATCGACTGTAAGAAAGACTAAAGGGATATTGGAATACATTCACTCAAATCTTTGGGGTCCAAACATAATTTCATCGAAGAGCGAAGCCAGATACTACATGATTTTGATTGATGATTATTCAAGGATGGTGTGGGTTTACTTTCTGAAAATGAAAGATGAGGCATATTCAACCTTTGTCAAAAGGAAAACGATGATTGAGAAGCAAACATGAAGGAAAATCAAACGTTTTAGGACAGATAATGGGTTAGAATATTGCAGTCGTGAGTTCAACGAGTTCTGCAAAGGTGAGGGAATAGTGTGCCATCGCACTTGTTCTAGAACACAATAACAGAATGGAGTCGCAAAAAGAATGAACAGACACTTTGTGACAAGGCACAAAGTATGCGCTTGCATTCTAGCGTGGGAAAGGATTTTTAGGCTGAAGCTATCAATACAGCATGTTACTTGGTGAATCGGTCTCCATCAACAGTTATTGATTGTAAAACTCCTTTTGAGATTTGGTCTGGATCGTCGACTGATTACAAACGTTTGAGGGTGTTCGGTTGTCCTGCGTATGCTCATGTGAGAGATGGTAAGCTTGAGCCAAGGGAAAATAGGTGCATATTTCTAGGATATGCTACTAGAGTGACGGGATATAGGTTATGGTGTACCTCTCCAAAGTCTTCATGTTTTCTCATGAGTATGGACGTTAATTTTAATGAGTTTACTTCGATATATCGTCAAAAGAAAGTATGAGAAATGGTCGAATTAGGATCGATTGTGAGTAAACAGGTGGAGCTTGAAGTAGAATCGGTTCCTAGCAGGTCCAGGTTTAAGTGGTTCTGAGGTGGATCCAGAATCATGAGGTGAAGCGTCAGCATCGGATGATAGTGACGATGATGCGCCTGAACCAGAACAACAAGCTTATAACATACCATTGGGCAGAGAAAGAAGAGATATTAGACTTCCAAAAAGGTATGCGAATCTAGTTGCATATACTCTGTCAGTTGCAGAAGAAGTTGAGATGCAGGAACCTAGTAGCTACCGAGAAGCTATAGCGAGTTCAGAGGCAGATCAATGGATTGGTGCTATGAGGGAAGATATTGAATCTTTTCATAAGAATCAAACATGGAAGCTTATTGACTTGACTAAAGGACATAAGATAGTAGGCAGTAAATGGGTGTTCAAGAAAAAAGAAGGTAATCCAGTGGTTGATGCATCTCGATTCAAGGCAAGACTGGTCGCTAAAGGTTATACTCAAATGGAAGGATCCGACTTCAATGAAGTTTTTTCTCTGTTGGTGAAGCATAGTTCGATTCGAGTTTTGTTAGCTATGGAAGTTTTGCAAGATTTAGAGCTAGAGCAGTTAGATGTGAAGACTGCGTTTCTACATGGTGAATTGGAGGAGCAAATCTACATGAGACAGATAGAGGGATTTATTGAACCTAATATGGAGGATAAAGTTTGTCTGCTAAAATGTCACTGTATGGTTTGAAACAATCACCTAGGCAATGGTACAAACGTTTTGATACATTTATGGTGTCAAAAGGGTTCACGAGGAGTCCATATAATAGTTGTGTTTATCATCAAAAGATGTTAGATGATTCTTATGTTTACTTGTTGTTGTATGTGGATGATATGCTTATTGCTGCTTGTAGTATGTCACACATTGTTCAGATAAAGAAGCAGCTGGGTAGAGTAAAGAAAATTCTTGGTATGTAGATTATCAGGAACATAAGTGTAGGATCATTACACTTTTTTCTCAACGAAGCTATATTGAGAAAGTGTTACAACGATTCAACATGTTAGATGTTAAGGCAGTTATCATTCTGTTTGCTACTCATTTCAAGTTGTCTGCAGTAGGAGCGGCCAAGGACGATGCTGAGTTGGAACAAATGCTGAAGGTTCCATATGCAAGTGCAGTTGGTAGTATCATGTATGCTATGTTATGCACACGTCCTGATATTTCACATGCGGCTAGTATAGTTAGCAGGTACATGGGATGTCTTGGGAAAGAACACTGGCAGGCAGTGAAATGGATACTTCGGTATCTTAAGAATATTGTGAACGTTGGATTAACTTTTAATAAAACCGATATTGGTGAATCGCTGAATGATGTTACAGGATTATTGGTTGGTTTTGTTGATTCTGATTTTGTAGGTGATATGGATAAAAGAAGATGTCTGACAGGATATGTATTTACTCTAGCTGGGAGTGCGATCAGTTGGAAAGCACAGTTGCAAGCTACTGTAGCTTTGTCTACAACAGAGACAAAGTATATGGCGGTAACAGAAGCAGTTAAAGAGGAAATACGGTTGCAAGGTTTGGTGACAGCTTTGGGCTTGGATAGGACTACTACAAAAGTGTTTTGTGATAGTCAAAGCGCCATACATCTTAGAGGGAACCGGATGTACCATGAGTGTACAAAGCACATAGATGTCAGGTATCATTTTATTTGTGATATAATATCAAAGGGAATTGTTGATGTGAAGAAAGTGTCTACACACGATAATCCAGCAGATATAAAGACCAAGGCAGTATCAGTTCGAAAGTTTAGGGAGTGCCAAAACTGGATTGGTGTTCGCAGTATAGAGTAAATGCCTTAGGGGCATTTGGTGAGTCAGAAGAAGAGAAGTCTTTTTGTTGATAGTGAAGAAAGGATAATCCCCTCAAGGGAAAGATTTGTTGTGAATGAGTCGAATAGTGCCTTGACAGTGTATCGTGCTCGGTGGTACAGTTTTGTGTCATTAACAGTAAGGTGTAATATAATGGATGGTTTTTTTATTAGTGTATAGGAGCCCATTAGACCTATTGTCTAGTAAGTCTATTTATTCCCTATATATAGACTACTAGGACTACACAAAACACATTCTGAAATCTGTAACCCTTTTCTATCATAGTGAAACACTTTTCTCTAGTGGTGCCCGTGGACATAGACAATTGTCGAACCACGTTAAATCTTGTGTTCTATCTTTACAATCATTTGTTTCATTTGTGTTCTTTGCTTGAGCCATTTTGTGATAAATTACATAGTGATTTAATAACAAAGCTATTGGTCAAACCAAACAAGTTCATCTTTCACGAAACCGTCGGTTATGAGGAATTTTTTAAGTGGTCATCGGCAAAGGCATTGGCTGCTTAGGTTGGGATGTCTTTGGTAAAGCTGAGTGAAGTCATAGACATGGGGGCTTTCGGATGAGGGGAAGGTTGCTCTGGTATCAAGGACGATGGATGAGCCAAAATCTGCACTAGCCAAGTGACTATCGCTTGCATTTGAATTGCTTAACTATTGATATAAGGTTTCAGTTATGATGGTTAGATTTATCTTTTGTTATAAACACAATCGGTTACCTCTTGCTACAACATAAATGGTTATATATGTTACGAGTTTATTATATTTTGTTTTGGAAAAATATTAACACCAAATATTACGAATAATGATCTTGGGATTGGAAAAAAATAACAAAACTTTTGATAAATGTACAACAAAAAATTTAAAAACAAATACTTAATAGGTTCTTTCTTTAAAAATAAAAGAAAAATATCGTAAAAAAACATTGTATGAATTTTGAATTTAAATTTTTTGTAAAAGTTATTTTACTCATCTTAATCTTATATGCTCTTGCAATGGTTGAGCAACAAAGACCTCCATAGTTATTATCCAAAATTGACGAAAACAATTTACCGACCGACTACATATCTTTTGGGTTCTACTTTCTCTTAGTCGCTTCATTTTATATATATAGTAAATCATGAGTGTGTATGTTATAGTTTTCAGGACAATCAATTTAAAATATAATTAACGAGCGTTTTTATCGACCCAATATTAATTACAGTAGTTTAATTCTGAATAGACAAACTAAACAAGGCAAGTGAAGAGAGAGAAAAGAGTGAGGTTGAAACTTAAGCTTGAGATGACTCTACTTATGTCTCTTTCTACTCGAAACACTGACACGTCCTTTCTTACCACTACTTTTTATTTCCTTACTCATACTCATCACATTCACACTTCACCCTTCGCACTTCAATTGAAGGTTTGTTAAAGGAGAAGGATGAGTTGCCTCCTCAAAGTACCGAAAGAGGAAGGAAGCACGGAAAGCCACCGATACTACCTCTCTCGTAAACCTTTCTTAGAGATGCGCAGAGACAGATGTTACGATGTCCCAATCCATGATGATATCCATCCATCAATGATCAAACCCTCCAAGACTTCCGAACAATTCACGGTCAATACTCTGATACAGATCGTCTCCGAGTTACCCTTAGCCACTCATCAGACCCCTCCAATAGAGTAATCAATCAATCAACATTCTCTTTTCTTTACTCATTTCTTTTGCATGTAGGTTTGCTCAATTTTGATTCTGAATTCCAAAGGACAAAACCAGTTTGATGCTTTGTATGTCATTAGTTTCATTCAGTTTGTGTCCAATGTCCAATCTTAATACTAAATTTTGGGCTTTTCCATATATTTTATTGATCTTGTTTACTGTCTGCTTCTACTAACCTATTGTCCTTGTGATTTGCAGATCAGGGTTCTCTATTGTGAGAATACCACTCTTAAAGTAAATGTGGTACCTATTAGCAGGACTTGTTGCTACTGAGAGGAGGCTTACTAGCTTGATATAGATTTTGCAAAGCCATATCACAACACACACCACCAGAGCTCTTCAGTATCTCTCTCCTAATGTTGACATCTTTCAGGTAAGTTTAGAAAATTCTGGCACTCTATATAATTACATTTAGGAGTAAAAATTTACTTATGTTTAAATATAGTAGTAGTGTACTTTGAATTATTTCATATCAAATTTGAAAGAAATTTAATCCAGTCTCGCATAACAGTCTTTATTTAAGCTCTAAGTTTCTGAATATTTAGATTTGTGACTTATGAGTTAAATTTTAAACTGTAGTCAATCATCAAAATAAAATAAAATAGACTCAAACCTTAAAGAAACTTAAATTCAAATTAGAGAAGTAAGACTAAACTATGATCCCCGAATTCCTACAAAATATTAGTCAGCTCATTAATAAGATTCCTTCAAATAAAGTAATTTTGACAATTAACTCTAAAATGTAACTAATAATAATAATAATAATTATCCCATCTTTAATTACAAATGAAAAAGAGTTAATAATATCTTTATATTCATACCAAAGTAACATCTTTAAACTTATCCATAGTAAACATAGTAACGCAATTTTCTGAGTGTGAAATGTCGAGATCTGAATAAAGTATGTCAAACAATCTTTGTTCTTTTCTACGAACCAGTTCTACTGTAAAGTGCAGGATCAACAATCCAGCCACTATAAAAACCCTATAAACCATAGAACAAAAGAACATCTGACTCTTAAAAAAAGGCCACCGTTTTTTATCATTTTCAAACGGGTTTTTCTTTGTCTTTGATCTTGCATCTGGGTTAGAAAGGTAAGGTACGTTCTTTTAATCAATAAAGATTGAAGCTTTATAAAAAAAATTATATCAAAAGATAAGAACTTTGTTATCTATAAGCAGGAGTTGTGAGTTGTGAATTGTGATAATGGGTTCTGGTGATAATGGTTGTGTTGAAACCGGTGCTTCGAGCAAGAAGGTGGACGTTACCGTTACGGTTAACGTTGATGAGTTTGATAAGAGATCGGATTCGGGTGATCAGGGATCTACTGAGGTGAAACATCTGATGAAGATGTTATCGAAGCTGAATCCAATGGCTGAGGAATTTAACGGTAACAGTCGTAATTCAGTGAGTAAGGAATGTGTCGGGCTCAATCCAATGGCTAAGGAATTCGTGCCACCTTCGTCCCTTACTCGTGATTCCGATGGTTTTGAGATTGTTGATTTCTTTCCGTGTGGAAATGGAGCAACTCAAAATCTAAATGTGGTATGCTCTTGTATTTTTCCCTCTCCTTTTGTTTATGGTTCAAAAAAATTTACAATTTTTCTTTGTTTTCAGGCTAGTTTTGGAGATGAATATGGCTATGTTGAGACCGGGGTATGTTTTCCCTCCCCTTTTATAGCTTTTAAAGATTATTTTTGGGTTGTCACAGCTGATTTCATTATATATATAATCTATCCTTGTTAGTGATAATTGTTTATGAATATTTTTTTCAAAAAACATGATTTATGATTTTATGTACTGCTAGATAAAATATCAAACATATTTTTAGTATCATAAGTTGATTCTAAGTCTTTTCCGCATAATCGTATCTTAAACTTGTATAAAAATATTCGTAATTCTTTCTGTAACTTCTCGCATAATTGTTAGGATTATGTTATTTCGTACTAAATAACGAGCTAATGAGTATGCATTACGCTATCGGTGTAGGTGTGTGTATATATATATAATCTATTCTTGTTAGTGATAATTTTTCGTGAATATCTTTTTCAAAAATCATGATTTTATGTACTGCTGGATAAAAGATCAAACATAATTTTAGTATCATAGATTGATATTAAAGTCTTTTCCGTGATCATATCTTAAACTTGTATAAAAATATCCGTAATTCTTCGTCATTCTTTCCGTAACTTGTTGAATAATTTTTAGGGATTCCGTTATTTCGTACTAAATAACAAACTAATGAGTATCGCTTTTTATAACGATCAATTTTATATGGATCTCATTTTGTTCCAAATCAACGTAGCATGAGACAACGTAACAGTGGTCCGGATAAGCTTCAATTGATTGCTTCATCTCCACGCCTTTGACGTTAAATATGAAAATCCGTTACGTGCGTGTATTATGTTAAATAATTTGTCATATCTAAGAATTAGAAATAAATCGATAATCATAATTCGCGTAGACATTAAATTAAGTTCTACAGTTGAGCTTCTAAACATTGTATAGTGAACTGAAAAAAAATCAATCAATCTGCTTATGCTTATTTATTTGGCTGATCGAATGGTTGTGTTGTCTAGGCTGATTTTGGCTATGCAGATGGCTACGCAGAAATGGAGGTATGTGATATCCCTTCTAATTTTAATCAATCTATATTTATATGTACTAAACATCACTTTTATATAATCATTGAACATGACCGAGATTATGCGAAAACCTTTGGCTGGGTCCAAGGGGCAGAACCCCTGGCTGGGGTTAAACTGTTATTTTCAAATTTAATACCGCACCTGATTTTGGACAATTGGTAATTGTGTTTACAGTTTGAATTTGATTGTGTATACCATATCTTTCGATTTTCAAATGTACCGATATCAATTTTAAAATAACACAAAATGTTTTGACCTACTCTCTTTAAAATGTTGTCTATAAAGATTTTGTTAATATATTTGGTATGTTAATCGTGGCTATGTGCCAATAAGGAGTTAGCTAATAGTTTTCTCTGTCCAGGTGAATTTTGGTCATGGAATAAGGGTATGTCATTTTTTTCCATATAAATATGTATGAAAAAATAAGTCTATTTATCTCAACTGACAAGAAAGTTCAATCTGTTTGTTACTCAACAGACAAAAAGTTTCCGACCAAAGCGTAAATACGATAGTCGAACAAGCAGAGCTCAACAGCTTCCAGTCATTAAGAGAACTGTCTATGTGTCTGAAATTGATCAGCAGGTAGCATTTATTTCTTGATTCAGTTCTTTTGTCTTTCGGTCGTTTCTCTAAGGTGATGCTGTCATTATTTGTCTTCTTTGTTTATTAGGTTACGGAGATGGAGCTTGCTAAGTTCTTCGAAGATTGTGGACATGTTGTTGATTGTCGTATTTGTGGTGATACCAGCTCGGACAAAGTTCTCCGATTCGGTTTTGTCGAGTTTGATAGTATTGGTACAACCCCCACCCCACCCCGCCTCTGACATGTTTGTGTTAATTATTACAAAGTTTGTTTTTTGGATTTATAGAATGAGAGTTTTGTTTGTTTTAGAGAGCGCTAAGGCTGCCGTGGACAAGTCAGGAAGCTGCATTGACATTAGCCCAATTAAAGTGGAGCCTTCAAGAACTGCTATTGCACCTATTAACCCGGTTTATTTACCTGCGGTCAGATTTCTTCGTAAATAATAAGTTATGCTACTGAAACCGATCCACTAAGTTTTTCTTTGGTATCTGAATCGCTGTATCATTTTGGTTTTCAGTCCGAAGATGAGCGAGAGAAGTGTGCAAGGACGGTATACTGTACCAATATCGACAAGAAAGTGAGTATTTGTTAATTTGAACTAACTAAGTAAAACGATAAGACATACTTGTTTATATCGATAAATTATTTATTGGTTCGAATATAGGTTACTAATGGTGAGCTCAGGAATTTCTTTGAAACACTATGTGGAAAGGTTCTAAGCCTTAGGATCCTTGGAGACACTTTTCATGCTACCCGTATCGCCTTTGTGGAGTTTGCTGCGGTAATTATTTCTCTCTATTTCTTTTAGAGTGAATTAGGCAAAAAGTCCTTTGAGGTTTGCTACGTCGATTGTTTAAAACTAATCGTCTTGTTATATAACGTTGTTTTGCAGTCTGACAGTGCAACTGCAGCCTTCAGCTGCACTGGTATGACTCTGGGGTCATTTCCGATAAGGTAGTCTGTCAAACTTACTTATCTCAAAACATTTCAACCAAGTTAAAAGAAAAAAAAAACTCTTCGTTTTAAACCTCACGTTTATCTCCAAAATGGTTTCATCCAATATTTGTTACTTTTTTTGAAGCAACGATAATTTTATAGTAGCTAATCAAATTTCCAGAGATTCTGATACTTCCGATATATATGTAGGGTAAGCGCGTCAAAAACACCTGTTCGTCCTTCAATGACTGCTGCTCGAAACGTTGAGTCTCGAAACTGATGAGCTTGTGATGTGTACTTGTGGTAAAGATGAATTGTTGGATATATCTATATGTATGTTTCATATAACTTGAAGTGTTTTGTTGTTATGTTTAAGTTGCTGGATGTTTAATTCAGGACTTTAGCTACCTTTCTTGTTTAGCTTCATTGAAACATTGGTGAAGTTCCTATTGTCTTTGTCATGTTGTTCTGTTTAAATTAATATCAATGTTAATTAGAACTAAGTTGGAGTTTCTTCTTCTGGTTGGAGTTTCTTCTTGCTTGATATATCAGGTAATGTCTGGGTGTCATATTTTGTTAATTATGGAAATATTATATATTCTTCTGTTTTCTAAACTCAAATCTGGTCTAATTTTTTCTTTTTACAGAACGAAAAATCATATACAAATTTTAAATCCCATACTAGCCAAACAATTTAAAGCTTATATGTTTTGTTGTATAATTAATAACCAAAATATTTCAGATTTTTGTACTGCTCTTAGGAGTAAAACAACATGTAAAAAGGACCACTGACCTATAAATTTCTTCTGGCTTTTGACGATTTTTTTCAATGTTTTCTCAAATCTGCGATATTTAATTTGGTCGGGTTACGACATTTATGTTTTGGTTTTTTTTCAAATCTGCTATATCTGATTTTGTTGAGTTGTAATTTTTTTATGTTTTGGGTTTTTTTTCAAATCCATGTTATCCAATTTTGTTATGATAAGTTTTGTTGGTGTTATTACTAATTTTTATTTGGTTTTTTCAAATTGGAATGTGATTTCTTATGTTTGTGTTTTTTCAAATATGTGCTATCTAGTTTTGTTGAGTTGGAGCTTTTTTATGTTTGTGTTTTTTCCAAATCTGTGCTATCTAATTTTGTTTTAAGTTTTGTCGTTGTTATTGCATTCTCAAAAATACAATATATTTTACAAAATCTAATTTTATTGAATTGCGATTTTCTAGTTGTAGTATCTAATTTTGTTTAGTTCAACTTCTTTGGTGTTATTACACAATATAGTTGTAGTATCTAATTTTGTTTAGTTCAACTTCTTTGGT
This sequence comes from Limnanthes douglasii subsp. nivea, assembly GCA_036936605.1. NCBI lineage: Eukaryota > Viridiplantae > Streptophyta > Magnoliopsida > Brassicales > Limnanthaceae > Limnanthes > Limnanthes douglasii. The sequence goes on from JAUPFV010000003.1 coordinate 83,811,358, forward strand.
GTTATTACACAATATATTTTCTATAATAAGACAATATTTAGGATACAAATTTATTTATTTTGAATATATTTGTATTTCAACAAAATAACATTTTAAAACATATTCAATAACTTTTTTAGAGCACCGTCTTTTCTTTCCTTTCACATCCAATGTAGATCTATTGTACCTTCTGTATTATTCTATCTTTTGGTTTTTTTCTCCTTAGGTTGATCTCAAACAAACCTTTTATTTTCTTTTTTTTTACCAAGTCGTTTTTTCAATCTATCTTCGCGATCGACCAACATACGTGCGTTCTGAGTTGTTAACCAGAAAAAATGCAATCATCGTAATATATATACTTACAAAGAATTGTATGTTTTTCTATATCTGTCGTGAATGCTTTCGGGTGAGACAGTGTAGATATGAGTTTATGTTTATTGTTTTTTGACGATGTTTATGATTGTTTATTTTCAAATCTAGATCCATATTTGGGTTTTATCTATGTCCTTGATTTCCATGCTCGTTAGTATATGGGGTTTGTAAGATATTGCTTTTTGCATTAATATTGCTTGTAAAACTTTATTTTTGGCCTAATATCGACGTGCTATTCTATTTTATCTTTAGATTCTTTTGTTTTGAGCTCGTTTTACACATTGGTAATATTTTTAATTACATGTACATATTTATTTATATCAAAGTTTTTTATAACAAAAAAACGTTTCAGAAAATTTAGATATATGAAGTATAAATTAAATTTTATTTCGATTATCAAAATAAAATAAAATAAAATACAAAATCTAAATTCAAATTAGAAAAATAGGACTAAAATATGCCCACCGAATTTCTTATATTATTAATCACCTCATTAATCACATTCATTTAAATAAAAAAATTATAATTAATTCTAAATGTAAATAATAATTAATAGGACCTGAAATATCATCTAAACAAAGTATGAACAAAACCAACTACTCGAGCCTCATTTGCTTCATTTAAACTAGAATGACTCAACGAGGCCTAACTTGGTCTTACGACCATACAACCGATTATAACTAGTCATGCGCTACAGCACGACCAAGCTACGGTCAAATTTGTGCTAAAGCTTGGTTATGTGTCACAGCACGACCAACCGAACCAAGCTCAACCTATGTGGTCTAGCATTTGTTAGACCTTGTTCGCACCGTACTACTCGGCCAAAAGCTCGGTTGAAATATGGTTGGTCGCGCGGTACAACAAGATATATAGCTTGGCTAGAAATGTCAAAAAATATCCAATACTTGGTCGTCTAACACCTTGCAACCAGTAGCTTAACCACATGTCAAGCTACAACTTGAGCTTGGCCACACAATATCGCGTGACAAAAGGCTTGGGATTTGTGGCAAAGATGCAACGTTTTTGGTATCGCATATTCCTGCGACCAAAGGTTGGCATTGGTGGCCTAGCCGTAACGTGTTTGGTCTCGCATATTCGCGCGACCAAAGGCTAATCGTACAGCGCTGCATTATCAAAGGGCTGGCATTTGTGGTCAAACTGCAACTTGTGTATGGTCGCAAAGTACCACACGACCAAAAGATTGGCCACAAAGTTCAAAGCATAACTTGTGCTTGGTCGTGCAGCATTGCGCGACCAAAATCTTGGCCTTTTTGGCCAAGGCGGAAATCGTGTTTGATCATGAATCAGTGTGCGACCAAAGGCTTAGCCTTTGTGCTTAAACCGTAACTTGTGCATGGGTGCAGCATTGTGCGACAGAGGCTTGGTTATTGTTTCCAATTTACAACTTATGGTTGGTTGCATAGCACCGTGAGACCAAAGGCTTGGCCTACGAAGCCAAGCCATCATTCAAAGTTTTGTTGCGCAGCACGGTGCGACTAAGGTATCAGATTTTGTAGCCAAGCCATTAGTTACGTTTGGTCACGCCAGCACGCGACTAGGAGGTCATCTGTGATAATCGAACTACCACTAATAACATACTATGCATTAACAATTGGCCCCATTCTAGGCAAGCTCAAGCCAAGCACATGTTTGTCCTATAAACGACTATCCCCTTCTTCATACGTCACTAACAGTACAAATACCATGTCTGATACTATTTTTGATACTATACGAATAATACACATGGATTCGTACGATATCGCATTTAAAAGACGTACAATTCTGGAAAAACACCAAAAAAGCTATAAAAAATGGTTGCACCAATAGGGAGGTACCTACATAGGACAGCCTCTAAACAAAATTATTATCCAAATTGTAATAAAATTATTCTAAAGTTGAGTGAACGTTAGCGTGAATAGGAGAAACATAGAAATATAGAAATTGCAATCCTCTTTATGAAATAAATGCAAGTGTTCTTCAGAAATTTTATTGAGTTCTTGTCTTACTTATCTCTCTGATTTTTTTTTATTTTATCTTTAAAATCTACTTGTTACGTGAGTTTTTACCTCGTCAATTTGGTTCCATTGTCGAGAATACGATCCTAGCCACATATCACAACCAACCATAAAGACACTAGTTGAATGGATCAAGTATCAACACTAGTATATTTTTCAAAGGCCTTTCTACCATACCACTCCTTAATCTGCCAAGACTCAGCAAAAGCTAAGGTCGAAGAGGAGGGCCCAGATAAAAAGGCGTGGAGGACGTTAGCCGTCAGAAGACCTCCATAGAAAAAATTTGATATAGACCTATAGCAGAGGGTTGGAAACACCAAGCATCTATGTCATAGAGAAAGATCCATATGAGGTAATTATACCTCGACGAGACATGCTATTAATAATAGTTGAGGTAAATAAGCGTGAAACGGGGAGGATGTACATAGATCAGAGGGCGGTAACAAACTTACTTTTCCTTCCTACTAAGCAGTGGCGTAGCCAGGATTTGATCCTTATGGGGTCCTAGTTATTGTCCAAAAATGAAATAGCAGAAATAGCAGAAATATAATTTTTTAGGTGTTTTGTTTGGTTAACTAGTGTTTTTTGTATTCATGAATCCATTATGTATTGGTTATTTTCTTTAGTATTTTACCAACTTATAATCATGAGCACACCAAAGTTATCGGGCTTGACGATGCTGGCTCATATTTAGGTGTTTTCATCTTAGTCTTTTTTTACTTATCTTCATGTATTGTGTGTGTATCTTAACACGTCTTTGATTGTGTTGAGATCTGTAGGAGTCGAGAGACGAAAAATCTGTGATACAGTCAATGTTAAAATTAGGTTCTTGTTAAAGGCAAAAAAAGAAAGGTTTTAAAGTCATCCCTGAAATTTTCAAAGGCAGATATACAATCATATAAGTTAACTTTATATATATTTATTAACTTACTTAGGTTCGTGTTTTATTATGTTTTTCTTTCTTCGCCTGAAATTTTAACATTTTGTGGATTTGAAATTTAAATTATCTTTGAAATTTAAAATTTAAAAACTATGATTTAAAATATCTTCACTAGTATATTGGACTTTGAAATTTAAAGATCACACAGAAGAAATGGTACGGTTTTATAAATGTTTAATGAAATAGTTATGATTCGAATCCGTAGTCAATTATATATTTGTAAGAATCCATAATTCGACACATCGATTATCATTAATTTTTCTCTTATGTTTTAAAAATTGAATAAGAAATTTGTTTGTAATTTTGATGCACTAGTGTATAGGATTTTGAAATTTAAAGATCGCACGCAAAAAATCCTACAGTTTTATAAATATTTTATGAAATAGCTATGATTCGAATCTGTAGTTAATTATATATTTGATAAAATCCATAATTCGACACACAAATCATCTAAATATAGAATAATAAATCGGTTTGTAATTTTGATGGAAATATAAATATTGAATAAAAAATTGTAAATATAAATGACACACAAATCATCTAAATATTACCTCTGTTGCGTGTGTTAAAATAAGAGAGTATAACAAATGAATGTAAATTACCTCTGTTGCGTGTTAAAATAAGAGAGAGTGCTGAGGTTTGAACCCACGACCCTGTGGGTTCCTACCTCAGCTTTTACCACTGGGATGGGATAAATTCCCATATTTTATTAGATTATTTAAAGTATATAGATAAATCCGTGGGTTCCTAGGACCCCACGGACCCCACCGTGGCTCCGCCTGTGCTACTAAGGCTAACTCTCATTCAATATCATCATTCACCTTGAATCGTATCCCATTACGGGACGCGATGGGTGAAGACCAAAATGATTGAATTCAGAGTGCTCGATTCACCATCCCTTTACAATATCATATTGGGTATATTATGGTTTATTGACTTCAAGGTAACACTCTCATCTAACCATTAATCCATAAAGTACATGGCGGGAGACAAAGTATGATTCATAAGGGGATACATTGGGGTAATCTACAAAGAACCGACAGAAGATCCTTATAACTTGGCCCGAGCACTACAAATATAAACATTGGGCTGAGCAAAAATATGTTAGTCATCCAACGTTAGAGTTTTTCTCGCTGTGAATGACCGTTGGGAGCACCAATACAATTTGTGAGCAACGAAGAAGTTAGAGAAGGTATGTCTTTAAGAGAAGCTTGGTAATGTAGTGAGTATCATGACGAGTTTGAGTAAAGAGATAAAGGTATATCTAATTTGCCTACTGTATGAGCACACGGATATTTTTGCATGTGAAATGCATCTATAATAGGTATTCTTGAATCCTTTGTTATCCATGGTCTTATGATAGATACCCATAAGGCTTGAAGCCGGTAGATGTGTAAGTCGATCGATTGTTGGCCATAAATCACATTTTGGGAAGTTAGATATCTCGAGTGGGTGGAAAACCCCGTGTTAGTAAAAACAAAAAGTGGGAAGTGGGGAATGTGCATTGATTTTACCATCTTCAACCGAACATATCTGAAAGATTCATTCTTTTTACCCTGTGTAAACCAACTCATGGATGTTATTGTTGGGCACGAAATATTATCTTTCATAGATGTGTATCCCGGGTATAACTATATCAAATTGGATCTAAAAGATCATGAGAAGAATTGATTCATTACCAACCAAATGCTTTATTGTTGCGTGGTGATGCCTTTCCGACTCAAGAATGTGGGGTTAACTTCCAAAATAATGGTGAACAAAATATTTAAAGAGAAATTCAAAAGAAATATGAAGGTATACATTGATGACATGTTAATCAAAAGTGAGTATAAAATGTCACACCTTGAGGATCTTTGGAAGACATTATCCACCTTAAAGCAACACAACATGAAACTCAACCTTATAAAGTGCTTGCTTGGTTTGACCTCGGAGAAATTCATCAGTTTTTTATCCAAAATAGGGGAATCAATGCTGATATGAATCAGACCACAACACTAGGAAAAATGATCCCACCTCAAACGGTAAAAGAAGTACAGATATTGAATGGATACCTCTTATTTTTAATAATTTAAAAAGGGCAATAAAATTTGAGTATAACAAGAAATTTGACGTAGCCTTCTGAGAATTAAAACCTAATTTGCCTCCCCCAGCTTCCAGTCGTGCTTGTAAAAGGTAAAACCTTGATTGCATATCTAGGGATGTCCCTATGTTCCGTAAGAAACATATTGGTAATAGAAGTAAAAAAGTTAAACACCTCATCTCCTACATCATCAAAGCCCTATAAGGGTCGAACCCTAGTAATCAACTTCTGGAAACTCTATATTATTATTAGTAATGGTCGCTTAAAACCTATTGTGATAATTTTAATCTCACTTGATCAATGTGCCCACGATCCTACCCGTCAGATCGAGCCTTAGCACACCAAAGGCTTCATGGAACCTGGTTAAATGAGCCATTTATTTAGTAGAGTTTGACATTGAATTCGTACATCTAAGTGCTATAAATGGGCAGATATTAGTCAACTTTGTGTCTGACGGAGTGGAAAGAATAAGGTATTGTCCTAGAGTGGTTAATTTATATGGATAGAGCATCAAATATAACAGAGTGCGAGGGAGGAGTGTACATCGTTAATCACTTAAAAGAGAAGAGATAATGTTAGATATTGGTTTTGGATTCAAGGACTCTAACAATAAGACAGAATATAAAGTAATGATATGAGGGATCAAAATAATTTAAGAACTCACATTTGGTAACATTCAAGTACGCCGTAACTCACAATTGGTTGTGAACCAAAACCTCAGGGAATACAAGACTAGAAACTACCAGCTGATGCGGTACTTAGGGCAGCTAAAGAATATCAGTCATCATTTCGAATGAGTGACCTTTGAGCATAAGGTATAGAGTATAAAACAGTAGCTGATTATCTTGCCTCAAAGAAAAATACAAGGTTGGCCCTATAAAAAAAACAGCTCCACAGACAATAAGACGTGTACCTCATGAAAGGGGAAGTGGAGGTGGTCACCAAAATTATGTAAAAGCCTAGACCTTGGATGACCCAAATAATAGAATACTTGGTTGACAAAGTTAAACTCTCTAACAAAATAGAAGCAAGAAGGATGAGGTTTCAAGCCGCAAGGTATGTAATCATAGATGGAAAACAGTTCCATATGAGATTTCTCCAACTTTTGCTAAAATGTTTAAGACCAACGAAAGCTTAATGTTGCTTAAAAAATCTATATGGGGTCAGGTTTCGGGAATCTTGGGGCTCGAACGATGCTAACATCAATACTAGGGGTGTGCATGTTCGATCAATGGGTTTTGGACCTGGTAGGTCCTTTCATCTTGAACCAGGAAACATAAGGTTTTTAATTGTTGCAATTGACTACTTTACCAACTTGGTTGAGGCGGAAACGTTGAACCGAACTAGAGGGAAAGAGATCAGGAAGTTCATATGAAAACATATAGTCTCTCGTTTTGTAATTCTGAGAATCCTCATCTCTGACAGCAGGTTGTAGTTTGAAAATAAGGATATGAAATAATTTTGTCTCCAATACGAGATCTTCCACCATTTCTCTTCACTCTACCACTCGAATGAAAATGGATGAGTGGAAGTGACTAAATAAACGAGTATGGATAGCCTGAAGAAGAGTATAGAAATGTAAGATGAAACTAGTCGCAATGCTATCGTAAATAGTATGGATGTATCGAACTACCTCACGAGCCTCGGCCGACAAAACTCCTTACCAACTTACTTACAGAGTAGATTTCGTGGTACCAATGGAAATGGGGGCCCCAACCATCCGCATTCTATAATATTACAAAAGCACTCATGAACAATGATGACGGACCAATTTAGATTTGATGGAACAGCGTCGCGATGAAGCAAACGTGAGGTAATTCGTTATGAAACAGACAACTGAGCCAAAATAAAACATTAAACAAAAGCCAAGACCCATCAAAGTTTGAGAACTCACGTTAAGGCGTGTCTTTTAGCACACCGAACAGACAGGAGCGGGATATTTAGCACCTACTTGGGAAATACCATAGAGAGTAACTGAATGCAACCAACCCGTGACCTATTGGTTGGACATGAATGCGAGAAAACTTCACAAGCCATGTAATAGAGTGAATCTATTCTTGTATTACGTTTATCATTATTGTCTTGTTTTATATGATCATATTGGGAAGTTATTACTTATGGAAATATTTTGCATCTAAAGAGAAACACATAATGAGCCATTCTTTTACACAAGTTTACGCCTTGACCCTCTACCTCGCCCGTAGTGGGGTATAAGCTAGGCTGAGAACTTGTTTAATCATAAATAGACAAATAGATAGAGCATGGGTAAGCTTATACAAAATATGATATTAAGAACACCCGCCCTAAACCGTTAGAAATAAATCGAATGATGCAAGACAGCGAGAAGTTATCAAAAGACTCAAACACTCCGCTTCTATGCATGCAAAAAACCAAGTAAGGATCTAAAACTCGAGCTTCGTTTGCTTCATTTAAACTAGAATGAGTCAACGTTGTCCAAATCTGGCTTCTAACAATTTTTCCATGTTTGTGTCTTTTCAAATCTGCGATATCTAATTTTGTTGAGTTACAACATTTATGTTTGGGTTTTTTTCAAATCTTGTTATATCTCATTTTATTTAATTGTAATTTATTATGTTTGTGTTTTTTTCAAATACGTGTTATCCAATTTTATTCTCCTAAGTTTTTTGGTGTTATTACTAATTTTTATTTGGCTTCTTCAAATAGGAATGTGATTTCTTATGTTTGTGTTTTTTCAAATATGCAATATCTAGTTTTGTTAAGTTAGAACTTTTTTATGTTTGGACTTTTCCAAATCTGTGCTATCTAATTTTGTTCTAATTAGTTTTGTCGTTGTTATTGCACTATCAAAAATACAATATATTTTATAGTATTCAATTTTGTTGAATTGTGATTTTTTATGTTTGTTTGTCTTTTTCAAATCTTTCATATCTAATTTTTTTAGCTCAACTCCTTTGGTGTTATTAAATAACCACAAATACATATATTTTGCATAACAAAACTACAAATTTACTTTTTTTCAACATATGAGTATTTCAACAAAATAACATTTAAAACATATTCATAGTAACACACGACATTATTTATTAAAATTCAATTTTTTGAATATGTAGTAAAAATATTTGTTCTTTTATAGAAGTTTTTAGAGATCACCGTCCTTCTTCCATTTTCACATCCAATGCAAAATTATTCTAAATGTTGTATTTTCCTTAGGTCAATCTCAAGCAAATCTTCTATTTTCTTTTCTTTTTTACCTAGTTGTTTCTTCTTTATCTTCACGACCGACCAACATACATGTGTTTTGTGTCGTTAACCGGAGAAAATGCAATCGTCAATATATATATATATATATATATGCTTACAATTTACAAAGAATCGTACGTTTTTCTATGTGTGCCATGAACACTTTCGGGTGAGACAATGTAGTTATGAGTTTATTTTTATTGTTTTTTGGACGATGTTTCTAACTGTTCCTTCATTTCTGGTAACTATTCTATTATATTAAATATAGATCCAGATTGGGTTTTATCCATGTGGTTTCAAATATCCGTATTTCCTTGATTGTCATGCGCGTTAGTATATAGGGTTTGTAAGATACTGTTTTTTCATGAATATTGCTCGTAAGACTTTGTTTTTGGTTGAGTATTGGCATGGTATTCTATTTTATCTTTAGATAGTTTTGTTTGGAGCTAGTCATACACATTGGCTAAAGGGAAATATTCCTAAATACATGTATATTTTTATTTAAATTAAAGTTTTTTATAACAAAAAAATATTTCTGAAAAATTAGATATATATTTATAAATTGTAATATTATTGGGAAAATATTGGGTGTGTATTATTGATAAAAGATCGAAGTGGCCAAATGTGAGACGAAAATCTATTATTTGAACGGTAGCGATGCAGTTTCTAAACAATTGCACTCGTGACAATTGTTAAAGCGTTTAAACTATTCGACGATAAAAATGAACGAAAGAGATTAGTTTAATATAAAGTGGCGGATCTACGTTGGGCCCGGGGGTGTTGGGCCCGGGGGCGTAGGCCCCTTTACCTAAAATATATGTTTTATAAAAAAAATTAGGTAATAATTATTTAAATAATATTAAAATAAAAATTCTACGCCCCCTTACCTAAAATATTTTTTTAAGGTAATAATTATTTAAATAATATTAAAGTAACAATTCTACGCCCCTTTACCTAAAATATATATTTATAAATTTTTTAAGGTAATAATTATTTAAATAATATTAAAGTAAAAAAAGATAATAAACTTTTTAGATTAAAAGTCAGTGGAAATTTTAAGATACAAAATCTTGAATTATGGCTATTTTTAAGGAATAATTTAACTTAGAAATCTTAAATATTTTAAAAGAAAATTTTAAGTTAGATATTTATTAATGGTTGGATGTAGTCAGAGCATCTTAATCTCTAGAATATTAGAAATTGATGTTGTAAGTATTCTCAATTTATATTTGCCATAATTTGTTTTGATTTTATATTCGTTTAATCTTTATAATTAATTATGTTTTAAATATATTTTATATATTAAATGATTTTGTTATATTTTATTTTTTAAATATCTTTTTAAAATAATATATTAATATTTTATCTATGTGTTAAAAATATATTTTATATAACAAATTGTATTTATTTTTATCTATTTTTCAAAAATATATTTTTTTATAACAAATTTTATTTACTTTTATGTAAATTTTAAAATATCTTTTTAAGATATTAAATTTGGTTTTGTTATATTCTATTTTATTTAAGATTTATTGTTAAGTATATATATTTATATGTAATAAAACCAAGGAATAGTGTTGGTTCTTCAAATAGCTGATTCATCATAATCTCATTGCCTAGACCTAATGAAATGAATATATAGTGAGTGAAACTTATTGAATATTATAATAGTTAGAGATAAAATTCGACGAGAATTTTAGCCTCCTTACTTGAATTCCTAGATCTGCCACTATAGCTATATATATATATATACCTTCAATATTTATCGTCATGGTTAAGATGTTAGATCTTTAATTTGTACGGTATTTGTTCGATTTCATACTGGTATCTTTAAATTAATAACAATGTCAATTAGAATTAAGTTTGAGTTTTCTTAGTTTAATATACTACATCACTAGCTTTCTTCTTTGTTGAGGTACGTGGGTGTGAGTCTTTAAAATTCTAAAAATGTTACATACTTCTTTAAGTTTTCCAAACCCAAATCTGGTCCAGTTTTTTGGCTTCCAAATCGAAAACGGTATTCAGATTTTGAATGGGATACTGCCGTAATCTATATTTCAAAAATATACATCATCGGAATCTGGTAGAACAATATGCTTCTATGTTGCTACATAAGTCTAGAAGACCTTTTTTGAAGATTGAATTCTTTTACATGAGTGAGTAAACAAAATAGAGTAAAACAAACAGAATTATTGTTATTAAAAATTTAATGTTTTGAAGTGAGAATTGCCAAAGGACAGTTAAGGAAGTTGTTTGGTTTCTAATCGGACAAAGTTGCAATTTTCTATCTTGGTGTCTTCTCCAAATCCGCAGTATCAACTTTGTTGAGCTCGAAAGAGGTACCTCCGTCGGTGTTACTACACACGATCACGAATATAACATCATTCAAAATTATGTACTAAGAGCAAAACAAGTATATTTTTTTATAGGATACGTACTAGTTTGTTTTGTACTGTTGAGATGGATACGGATATTGAATCATTGTTTTCGGGTACTGATTTGTTGTTCCGTAAACTGGATAGTAATACGCTCCTCCATATAGATTGTAGAGATAGTTCTGCATAGAATACTAATAGCTTGGCATCACTCAAGAACATGATGAGAAATAAAAGTGAAGCAAGAAATATTATTTACCATTGGATAATAAGGATAAATCTGGTACCCATGATTTCTGAAACATCAAATCAAATCCAGTAGTGAAACAATAAGGATACTAATTAACTAAAACGCAATGTAATTCGGACATGACAACTAATAATTAGAATTTAAAAGAGTTTTATTACTTACCCATAATAAGCAAATGTTTCTTGGGGCACTGCTTGTTTGATATACATCGGAGCAGATTGTGTCATGCTTCGTTTATGTTTCTCTTTCCCTGATCAATCGTGAAATTAGATGCGCCAGTATTAGAAAACGTGAGCTCTATCCACAAGAATACAGTTCAATTCATATATATGTATAACTTAGAGAGGATCCCAATCTCAGACTACTAAGGTAAAAGCTATATGCTGAATTGTTACTATATGAATCTTCCTTTGCTAATATCAACCAAATTGGTTGACATTGGACTGTATGCCAGTTACATTTTCTTTTGGCCTTGATATAAAAAGTAATTGTTAAATACATTCTCGAAATCATTACAGGCTTTCACCACAGCAGCAACTACTCGACATTAGTTGCAGGACAGGTCTAAAAACAAACATAGGCCTTGTACATGATAAGATCATGCCGTAAATCTCGCACGTTGCTATAACAATTACTAACAAATTTGAGTCATATACCTTTACGAGAAGCAGACGAACGAGGTTTGGGGACACCAAGACAAGCTATATTACAATTAGCTTTCCTTCCATCGATCACCGGATTAGCATTGTCACAAGCTCTAACTGCCGATTCACCATCCTTGAACGTTACCTGTTGAATACAAAACTGCCCATAAGCACCAAACACAAAAACAAAACCAATCCCCAAACGACAAGACAAGAATTAAACTTACAAATCCATATCCTTTTGATCGACCGGTCATCTTATCACCTATGACCACAGCCTCTAGAATCTCACCAAACTGTTCAAAATAAGCTTCTAAACTCTCTTTTCTACTCTCCCACGCCAATCCTCCAACAAATACTTTCGTGTCTTTCGTATCGCGTTCTGACATCTTCTTTTCGCTGTCAAAACACCAACACAAAAATATTGTTCGATGCTTGATATAAAGAGTAAAACAAAATATGCCCTTTAGAACAAGAATGATAATCTATAGCTTAGAATGAAAATGAATCAATAAAATCTGACTAAGAAGTTTGTAAAACTTAGAAATGAAATAAATCAAATTTAAAGCCACTACTCAATTTCCTAATTAATTTTGATGTCTATTAAGATTCTTGATGTCAATATTTACTATAATGGTAGTGGGTACTAATATACGTGCTTGGTTGTACACAAACTTTCCATCTTCTTAATATATTTTCCTTCTCTTTATTTTCTATTTTTCTTTTAAGTTGATTAAGTTGGTGTTTATTGTTTAACATCTACTAATAAATTCCACTTGTTATTAAACATGTTATTAACTGAATAAGTCTTCTTCTTATCTTTTTCTCATTGGTAATAGACAGGGACGCATAAATATAAAAAGTTTGTTAAATTAACAAATCGTTTCAGCCCCGTAAACGGTCCAGTCCGATTAAAAATGGGTTCAAGATGGTTAGGGATGTCTGGACGTGTCTAAATGGATAGAGTATGTCGGATTTTCCGTGGCTCCGTCGTGGTATTATGATGCGCTTCTGTCTGAAAAATAGTAAATGTACGGTAGATTTTTGTCCCCGTGGGGTTTTATTTTGGATCCTTTAAATCACTAATCTGTTTGGATCTCGATAGGTTTATTCAATCCAAAATCTAATACAATCTTTAATTTATAAGTGTTATTTTAATTTGATTTTTTTTTTTTTATAGTATAAGTAGCATATCTATAATATGTGAAAAGTATGGTTATAATTTAATTATAGTATAAGTAGTATGGTTATAAATTTATATTACATATTATAAATGTTGATATATTTTGATTAGATATATATAGTATAAGTATACTTATTGTATATGTGATAAGTATTGTTAGAATCTTACTATTGTATAAGTGGTACAAGTGTTGTTAGAGTTTGAGATTGAAGGATATAAAAACAATATTTAGTCATGTCGGTCATAATTTATACTCTTGCAAGTTATGAATTATACAAATGTTTGAGCTACCATATTACAAATTGACTAATAAATCTTATTACAAATTATCTTCTTCAAGAATAATATTTTCTGATACATACCATAATTCTTCATCCTCACCAACTTCATCCATATTGTCTTATCCAATATCATTTAGTTTATCGAGCATGTCATTTTGATGTTCTTCCGCATATTCTATATATTGCATCCTATGTTCCGGCGCAATCCAGTCATCTATTGCAGAACATACTTCAATTGTTTGGCTAGTCAGTCTTGTTCGTCCAAATGTGTATCGTAGATTCGTCATACTAAATGTCGATTCACTTGCTATTTTAGACATGGATATAGAAAGAACAACCTTGGCTCACATAGAATGAACAAAAAAATCATGTTTCATGGACTTCCACCATGATCAAGTCATTAACATTCCGTCTAGGTGTTGAGGTTTTCCGATGTATTTTGCATAATATTTTTCAAGTAATTATGGAGAGATCTAATTTTAATTCTCGAGCTACTACCAAATAAACTCGATGATGAACTACGAATGTTGTTCTTATATTTTTCAGCATAATTATTTACATCTTATGTAAATAAAATTCAACATCATCATTATATCTCATGTAATTATAATCATTTTTACCTTTGATACTCTTATAAAACATTTACATATGGATGAAAGTAATTCAAATTAAGAAACATATGTAAAATGCACCCAATAACATAAGTATGTGGGATATGATGAAAATACTTTAAAACATCCTTTCATCTCTGACATATTTCATTACTTATTTTTTCATTTAATGCATGAAAAGATTGACAATGCATTAAAGGGATATATGAATGTTATGACTATATTATAGAAAAATAGACTTAAATCGCTGCTTCGTCCCTCGATTATCACGTTTTGTGTCATTTAGTCCATCGGCAAAAAAATCACGGTTGAGGGTCCCTCGTCTATCAAAAATCTATAAATTCAGTCCCCGCGCGTGGTTTTTGCTGTAATGCTGCCACGTGTCACTATAGTTAAATGGTTTGCGTTCCACATATAGTCCTTCGACTTTTAAATCCATTTTTACCCTTCGAATTTAATATTTTTTAAATATTTATTTTTATTTTTATTTTTTAGTTTTTTCTCAAAAACGAGTATAGCAAAATTTGCTAAGTCGCGCGGTCATCTCGTATAATAAATCACAATGGGACTAGATCACATATTCGGCGGGACGATACATGATTTCTGAAAAGTTTCTATGTCGCGCGGTCATCTCGTATAATATTATGTGATGAAACATGACAAACAAACTAACCAAATCGGACTAATTGAAAATTTAATGTTCTTCTAAATGGTCTTGAGTATAACGCTGAATTAGTTTGTAACCAATTACAATATAATTAAGATGATTCTCCGTGGTTTGAATTTGTGTTTTTATATAAAAAAAAATTAAAATTGATAAAACTATAACATAAAAGAATCAATGTTATTATTTATTTATTATTGTTGTTATTATTATTAATTTTAGTTTTAATGAAGAATAACTTAATAATTTCTTAAATATTGTAGTAATAAGGTGAGATAATTTAATATTCACTTATATATTATGCATATCCTAAAAAAATTATTACAAGAAATATATTTTTATTTATAAGAAGAGAATAACTTAAAACATTTGAAGAGATTAAATTCCTTCATTAACTAATACTAATTAAATGATACAATCGTGTTATATGATCGTGTTGTATTTTTTTCTTTAAGATACAGTCCAATGAGTTCTTTTTTACTTTTACCAATTATCTCTAAAAATACAATTTAATGGGATCTTTTTTAGTGAACCGAGTAATTGGGTTGGACCAATGAGTCATTGTGAGAGAGTCAAGAAATGACTAAAATTTTAGAAAATATCTGGAGCACTTGTCTTTTTCATGATACCATGGTGTCTGAATCTACTTCTTCGCTTTATCGTTTGGGGCTGAATATCTTTGGTGTTCACTCGTACCACAACCTAGGTTCGGTTGGACTCATAAGAGTCTTGGGATACTGTGATTTTCTTTCTGATGAATTCAACTAAATTTGGTCGAACAAGATCTTTCAAGTGTCTCTGGATTAGTTTGTAGTGTCCATATTATTGCCTCATTAAAGTATTATTGGTCGGTCAAAACCTTCTTTGAGGAAAAAACTCCCCATTTTCGGAGGTAAAAAAGGTACACCCAAAATTTGGCATGTTTCTACGCGTGTTTGAACATTTTTTCGAATATGATAAATCGTGTATATGTCTGCATAAGCTTCAGATTGCACCTTAGTATAAGAAGATATTCCCCCTAATCATTTATGAATGATGAATAAATTACTAATCTATAATGTGTGACGTGGTAGGGAACTGAAAAATATGTTGTACAGCTTCGGTTATCCCCGATCCTTAGTTTATTAATATATGGATTGGATGATATTTTGAGAGTAGATGAATGTATATACTTGCAAAATATACTATTATAATTGAAACTAGTAATGGAAGAATATATGACCACAAAGTGTGTTGTTTCTTAAATGAGGGGTTGAATGCGATTAAGAAATATTTTTGTTTGAGAAACTCTTGTATGATGACACATGTAAAAGTATTAGTCATTAATGCAAAGCTCCACATGTATGAGATTTTTGTCTGCTAGCCTTAGGGCCTTACATGTAGAGAGCTTAAGCATATGTTATGTGATCAAATCGGGGTTGTTTATCGCGTGGTCATGATATCCCCGTCTTAAACTATATATAAAACTTGCTTTCTTCATTCTTTACTTTTCTCCTTCTCAATATAATCATTTACCAACTTTCATACGTCATTGTTAAACCCAAACAAGCCTCTGATATTTTATCATCTAACAAAAAGTTTAACTTTTAATTATCATATTATTCATATGTAATATTGTATGAATCAATTATTAAAAAGAATCCTGTAATTTTCAAGTTCCATCGTGAAGGAGAAAACTCTGATATTAAAAACCCTAGCACAAGCACTTCTTTTGGGTCGTCGTCGCCCAACAAAACAAAAGAAGAGAAGTTGATATTGGTGTTGTAAAGGAAAATCCAAAAGCCGTCAGTGTCAGAGAAGAGAGGGATGTGGAAATATATTATTTCGCTTGTTGTTATTCATTTTATTTATCAAGAGAATATGCTACATGTGTCGGTGGCGGTGCCCCATAGATCTTCAACTGTGATGATGGTGGGAGAATCTAATTGTTCAGTTGAGCCAACGTATGTTCATAATTTTCTAAATCACGTTGAATCGGAGGCTCTAAAGTATACCACCTATAATTATGTTGGTAATATTGATAAGATGTGAAGGTTAGAAGAATGGACAATTCTTGTCAGTGTGGATGTATGATTTTAAGTGAAAGGTAAGGCCCTACTGCACATCATAAAAATGAAGTGGTGATATTCATATATGTCCTAGATGAGACTTCGGTTTCCTTTAAGTCATGAATTGATCAGGTTCTTCAAGGATACGCAAATCTTCACCAGCCAACTCGTCTCGAATTCTTGGAGGATATTGATGGTGATTACCACTATATCTTAAAGATTATACAAACACTTTAGTGTCAGGAGGTTCCTCGCAATGAATCTGATCATCAGGAAAAATCATCATCTTTATATTTAATTTTCCATGAATGAGAAGGCCAATATACTAGTTGGCGTTCTAGATTTTATTTATTCATATAAAAAGTAATCTTTAAACACTGTGAGACTCGCTTGAAAGATAAGAAGTGGCTATATTCTCGCGCCTAGAATTTCAAAAGTAAGTTCTTTATCATACTTAATCATTTCATTGTGATATCATCGTGGAATATTATAAGTGTGTGTGACTATAAATAGACATGGTAGCTTATATAATGAAGTATAATTTTTAAGTCTTGTGGCTAAGATTAATATTTTATAATCAGTTTAACAGTATTTGCTCTTTTTAGATTTCCGTAAAGATAAACAATAAATTTTCGGTTAATCAATAAAGGTTTAATAAAGGTTTGAATGTGTTTTCTTCTAGAAATATAACAGTAGGATTTTTCAAAGTGTGGAGGTAGGTTTTCCAACTTTTTCCAACAGTTATACTTCATAAGACCTTCCGCCAACGACTTTCGACTTATTTATACACTTACAATGGCCTTCGAATTCGAATATAGATACTTAAAACTGACTGCATAAGCAATCAAAAAAATTAAAAATCAAAGTAATTCATTACTAGGTGTTATTTATAGTATTGCTTACCTTTTATATTCGAAAAGAGTGTGTTAGTAAAAATCCGACACAAATTTATGTCCAATTAAGACTATAATATATAATCCATATTTCTTTACGAAGGCATAACTGATATAAGTTATGTTTTATTTAAATATAGAGCAACTAAGTATATTTATAGCGCAAACTCATTTATATTAGATTTCTCCAATGTAATAAATGATGCCAACACTATCTATTAAAAATTGTGCATAACCTAATGATTTCCTTCTTTTAATATCATAAAGTACTAACAACACTTCAATAGCACTTTAAAACTATATATTCATGGAAATAATTCAAGACGGCGGTTTTGTAAGATTAGGAAGCATAAATAATTTCATTTTACTCTGGTCTCGGATGTAACATCTCGTCTTGCACTTAGCATCTAGGTCACGTATCTAACATCTAACATTTTACCTTGGTCTCGCATCTAGCATCTAGGTGTTAAATCTAACATCTAGTATTTATGTCTTGTATCTAATATATTCATTTTAAATGGTGTTGCATCTAGCATTGTGGTCTCACGTCTAACATCTAACATCTTACCCTCATCTTGCATATAACATCTATTATCTAGATCTCGTATCTAATATTTTTATTTTACTATGGTCTCGTATCTACCATTTAGTCCCGTATTTAGTATTACAGCTTACCATGTTCTCGCATTTAGCAAAAAGCTAGATGCCAAATGTGTCACACAAGACACAACACTTCATATTTCATCGCAAAGATGAGGTAAAACCTACTGAAAACAATAATATTTTTTTCTCCAAAAAAGTCCCCAATCCTAAACTTATAAACATATTCAAATTATATTTACGATTCAAATCACGATTTTAACAAAAAAGTCAATCGGAGACAAAAATAAAATTCAACTATAGTTAAAAATCGGCAACTAAATGAAAATCAACGAAATTCCCTTGTCATATCTCTTATTACAATTCAAATGAAGTAGTAAATCTGAACAAAATCATGAGCTAAATTGAAATATTGAATCTGAGGGAATATCGGGGACAAAAAGAAAAATAGAAAGTTTAGTGCTCCCAAATAGAAAAGATGTTTTACCTATTAGGGTTTTAAAAAAAAAGAAAAGAAAATATAAAAAACAATATAAGTATTTTGGGGGGTATTATGAAAAAGTTGGATAGTAGATTGTAAATAGAATAGTTAATTGGATTTTGCTAGAAATAAATCATAATTAAAGTAGTAAATAGAGAATAAATTTACTTTGAGTCGTTATTGATAATAATTTCAGATAAGTCTGGGGGATATTGAGTCTAGATATTTGCGAGAGTCTGATTCTAGAGAGAGAAACACAGAAATACTAGAGAGAGAAGCTTCTAAAAATAGTGATAAAGTAATAATTATTCACCATTCTCCAAAAAAGGAATGTTCTTTTATATAGTAATGGTTGTGGGCCTAAGGGCCACATTGTTGGTCCACTTATGTCTATTACACTATGTCATTTTACTAATCTTAACCATATTTGTTATGTATTACATGAAATACTCTCAATCTTACACATTTGTTAGGCTTATTTTACAAGACTTATATCAAACCAATTAAACCCAATATTATATCAAACCAATTTAACCCAACATTTGTTGGGCTTATTTTACAAAAATATTTAAAGGAGAACTACCCCATTTGATGCCTCAGAGGTATCCAATCCGGACTTACCCATTTTCTGACCTAAATAAGACCAGTTTGATCCAAATCACCCTAGGGAGGTTCTGACATAAGAATTATTGACTTGATAATTGTGCATCACACGTGATCTTTTTCATACACGTGTCTCTCAATCAATTGAGCTATGTCATGTCTTTAATGATGAATTATGGAGAATTTATTGGGTAAAAAATATTTACACTTCCTATGTGCGTGCCATTTGAAAAATATGAGAGGGGCTATGAAACATTTCTCCTTCCCTAGACCAGAGCAACACCTCTATAAGTATCCCCCCTTTCTCACAATCTTTGCTTGCTAACATTTTATAGAGAAAAAAACACTTTGTATAGCGAGAAAGCATAGCCATTTTTCAAACATCGTGAAAATATTATCCTTGTTAGGTAGCCACCGTAAAGCATTGCTCTAGTGATATTGCTCTAGCGATATTGCTAAATTTATCCGCCTCAGATAACAATTCTCATGAAAAAAAATTATAACTGGGATTGTGGACGAAGAGTCTATGCCACTATCTATTTATCAAACTATTTACTACGGACCTTGGCCACCAAACCAAAAGCATAAAGAAGAAGTTAAGCGTTCTGTTCTCAAAACAGTTCCAACTTTCCTCAATCAAAGCCCTCCAATCAGACTTGTTCCTCAACAAGACAAGGGTAACCTTGAACCACCAAACAACTTCGTCACGCGAACTAACTACCTTCCAATGGGTCATGTCGGTGATGATAATACAAGATCGAACAACCCGAAAGATAAAGTTCCCTAAAGAAATATTCTCGCCCAAAGGAAAAAGTGTATAAGAAAACTAAAGTCTCTTGTGGGACGAGTGATCTTGTCAAAAAACTGCAACAAATTCACAACAAAACTCAAATATCCCTCAGGAGTTTGACTTGAACCATGATGAGTCTCTAACGGCGCCCACTTAATCACTACCCATTAGACTATCCGAAGACAAAAAATATGCAGTGAACCTATGAACCTCTTCGAGAGAAGGAGGGCCAAAATATTAGGATAAAACAAATACTCAATAGAGCGATGAATGAAACCCACAAAGGACTGATGGTGATGTTCAAAAAAAGAGGAAGAACACTTTGAGAAGAAAAATAAATAAATTTCATGTAGAACCCCCTCGGAGATAGTTGTTGTTCTTAAAAACAACATTCGTGAGGTGGAGAACAAGCATCTTATTTACAAGGTAGACTACCGGTACTTTTAGGAATACAAAGAAAAAAAATTCGAGATTGATGGGAAATCCCTAGCTCTATCACAATTCAATTCCCAAAAGGTGGGAGAGACCTCCTTATTAGTTGAAGATCATGATCCCTAAGGTGGGAGACACCTCTTTATTAGTTAAATATCATGATCCCAAAGGTGGGAGACACATCTTTATTAGTTGAAGACCATGAGTTAGCAATCCTTCCGGATATACTTAATTGCAAACTTCGGTTTCCCTTGGATCCTGCCATGGTGAGGCTCTTCAAACTGATGGAAATATGCTCCATCCAAGCCAGTCTACAGTTTTATGCTAATGGGCATTAAAAACCAAAGGAACGTTTGCCTCCAGGCATCCATCATATAAATAGTGTCACCTTTGGGGCTAGTTTGAACGTAAACCCCCATAATATAGATGGTGAGACTTTTAGGGTTAGTTAACCATAGTTATTAATAGCATTTTGCGCAGCGTGGCGCAAAGGGTCTTCGGGAAAATAGCGCATAGCGACGCGATTAGTGTGCTCTATTCGTAAACATAGCGCACACACATAAAATAATATAAATATAAATGATATGTTAACATTAAAACCCAAAATATTCAAAATAAACCTTCAAAATAGACGTCCTAAAAAGATAACTCAAATCATTCTTAAAATCAAACAAGTACTGAGAAATTTTGGATCTATAGTATCAAACAATTGACCAATCTTAAATTTCATCATCGGACATAGCATCGTAGATTTCATCATTATTTTCATCATTGACTGATTTATAACCATCACAATCACGTTCTTCTTATTGACCATCTTCTTTATCAAAAATATTATCATTTGCATCCATAATATTTAAAGAAGATGTATATGTTTATTTCTTCTTCGATGAACTAGCTTCTCTTGAAGCTCTAGAAGTAGCACTTCTTAGAGGGTAATAAGGTTCATTAACCGCACTAGCTCTTGCAACTTGCTCCAAGTCAATTCAGCATCCTCATGAACAAGAGGATTATCTTCTTCATCTGATTCTTCCATTCTTCCAACAACCCACTCGTTTCCATCATCTACAACTTCATCCAATATAATCGGATCTATGGTATCCCTCATGTCATATCTTCTTCGTAAAGATCGATTATATTTGATAAATACAAGGTCATCAAGTTTTTGTTGCTCTAATCGGTTCTGTTTCTTGGAATGAAACTAGAAAATAAGAGATACATATTAAGACCAATTGTGAAACTATTGAATGATAAACGAATAAATTGTTCTTAAATGTTCAAAAACACTCCAATTACGTTCGCAACCGAAAGAACTACATGTAAGGCTCAACACTTTGATAGCAAACTTTCGTAGATTAGGTCCCGATGATCCATCGGATACCCACTATACCACTATTAATCAATAGTAAGCATAACCCATGTTAATAATATTCCATATATGCCTTATATTAAAAATCATTCTAATGGTATATAATTTTACGTGGTGATAAATTTATTATTTGTTGTACAACCATAGGCATTCCGAAAACTCTTTCACCTCTTTTATATTTTGGAAGTTCTACTTGAAATGCATCTTGAATCTCAGAACTTGGCTCCAACCTTAACATGCATTTATACAAACCCTTCATAACTACTTCATCATCCTCATATTCATTATTCGAATAAAAAATTGAGGGTTTAAAATATAACCAGCAACATGTAAAGGTCGATGAAGTTGGCAATTCCATCTTTTATCGATGATTTCAAAAATTTCTTTATACTTATC
Organism: Limnanthes douglasii subsp. nivea; assembly: GCA_036936605.1. Lineage (NCBI taxonomy): Eukaryota > Viridiplantae > Streptophyta > Magnoliopsida > Brassicales > Limnanthaceae > Limnanthes > Limnanthes douglasii. Next base: position 83,833,586 of record JAUPFV010000003.1, read on the forward strand.
ATCGTTCTTACTAAAAGAAATAGTGATCTTCTCTTTAGCCCTATCAATACCCTCATGAATATATCTCATTGGAGGCGTTTTATCTCCATCTACTAATCGAATAACCTTGACTAATGGACCGCCCAATTTCACCGAATAAAGAACATTCCTCCAAAATATAGGCATTAGCATTTTACTTGCTATATGTCTACCTTGACGCTCTTTTGCAAACTTAATGTTTGTCCATTGCCAAGATGTAAACATATTTCTCAAATTCACATGTTGAATATAAAATCTTCTTAAAGTTAAGAATGCAGTAGCAAAACGTGTTTTTGTCGTTCTTAACATCTTTTTATCCCCGTGAATTCTCTTATAATGTTCAAGACAGTCGTATGATTATAAATATAACCATTTACTTGAATTTCCTGTTCAAGTGTTCGTTTTAATTTGGGCAACTTGAATATATCTTCGAACATCAAATATAAACAGTGTGCAGCACATGGGGTCCAATACAAATTAGGATATTTTTCTTTCAACTTCTTACTGGCAAAGACGTTGTTACTCGCGGCGTCCGTAACAACTTGAATCACAATTTTTTCTCCAACACGTTGTACAAATGCAACCAACAATTGAATCATTTTCGATCCCGTGTGAGAACAAGATAAGGCATCCACTGATTCAGTAAACATGCTCCCTCGTGGAGTATTAACTAAGAAATTGGTCAACGCTCTTCATTTTCTATCTTTCCAACCATCTGTCACTAATGAGAAACCATACTTGGCTTTTTGTTCTTCATTATCTTTCATAATTAGCTTCGTATTCTCAACTTCTTCTTTCAAATATGGTACTCGTACCTCATAAAAACTTGGTGGTTTCATGCCTAGACCTTATTGCCCAATTGCTTTAATCATTGGAGCAAAACTATCATACTGAACAGCATTGAATGTGATACCGACATCGTACATCCAGTGTGCAAACTTTTGCACCGTTGTATCTCTCTTTTTTCACCAAAAATAGGGACTACGTCACTAGTACTATTGCTGCAGTTTTTGTCACTGGTTTTCCGAAAATATCAATTCATAAGACCCTTTTGTGATGGTTTTTTTGGTGGTCTATTTGATGAGGTGCTATAGGGTCTCTTGGACTATGCTTCATCATCTTTTTTTTCGAAGGGAACCCGCAACCGCTACTCAATGAGTGCGCACGGGGTAAACCCTCTGACGCAATAACCTGCAAACCAACGCCAGAAGGTAAATCACACAAGGTGACATGCTCAGCCAACAAAGCTTATGTAAGTGGACTCGACCTCATGACCTTTGGTCACAAGCATGCATTACTCAACCAACTCGATAATTCCTTGGGGGATGTTAACTTATATCCTCCAAGAATATGTTGGTGTCTAGTTATCCCTCCTTTGGTAATTTTTGAACAATAATTGCATTTTATACCTAACTTCGCATCATTAGGATCGACCAAAGTCCAGTGATTCCATCATGTATCTATCTTGAATAGGCATTACTAGATTAAGAAATAAAAACAGAACTTTAAAACAGTGAAGTTAGAATATAAATTTGTATCTAAAGAAAGAGTATTTGAAAACTGAAGTAGAAGAAAAAACTGTGAAGTTAGAATATAAATTTAAATTAAAAACAGATTATTTAAAGATGGATGCGTTAAAAACAGAAGTACAGGATGAGTTATAATTACTTTAAAACCAGCCTATAAGAAGGATGAGTTACTGTTATTTTAAAATGTTATTTTAAAACCAGTCTATATAAAAAAACCAATATATTTTCGAAAAAAATAAAAATTGGTAACAGAAAGGAAAAAAAAATTAAAGAATGAATCCGTTTTGAATAAGTAAAAAAGATGGAAAGTCTGATCAATAGAAAAATGAAGATTAATTGAAAAGAAATAAGAAGTGCTGTCTTTTAACCCTTGGCTGATCTATTTTCTTTTTCGATTTCTATGGAATGAGAAATAGGAGAAGTTCGGTAAACTGTAAGGGTTCTAAGGTTTCACAACATGTCTAAAAAATTTCTAATTTCAGTATATTTATGGACCAAATCCAATTTTCTAAAATAGACAGGCTATAGTGCAGCACAAAAAATAGAACGCGCTATCTGAAAGGACCGAAAGGACCGCTTTATTGCTCGTTATACTGGCTATATGCGCTTTTAATAACTATGATTTGAACATAAACCCAGTAAGTGCAAATAATAAATAAGGCTTCACAGCGGTTTATAACGGTATATAATTATATAAACAAGCACCGGTAGACAATGTTTCAATGGAGCCCAAGAGCTAACAATATTGGTAAAAAATTGGTAGGATCCTGAACAATACATTTCTAGGTAGATATAACCATTATGAACCAAAGTTACCTGCTACAGATTGCTTGACCAGACAGTCACCTTTGGGGGCTAGATTGAACATATACCCAAAAAGACAGAAATAGATTCAATATAATGCAAGTGAAAATATTACCAGAGTGAATAAATATGGTTTCACAGAAGTATATAATTATATAAACTAGCACAGATACGCAATGTTTTGCCTTAACATCACCCGTTGGTTCTGGAGTAATACAAAATACATGCAATAGATTGCAAGCAGAACAGTAAGGTTGAATAAGAGATACACAAGATACTTTAAGTTTTCAAGCCAATGACTCAAATTAAGTAAAACTTGAATAGGCAGTGACTAAATACCCAATGTTGATCATCATATTCTTCTGCGGACTGGTCCGAAAAACACTCGAAATTCCCACTATCAAGTCCGAGTCAAAAACCCTAAAAAGAGGTCAAAACAAAGAGTTACTTAAGAACAGGACAAGCCTACATTCAGGAAATACTCCATCAAAAGGTAAACTATGAAGTTAGATCACAAATACAGCAGACTTGACAAATATTCATAGCATCTGATGGAAATAACATGTAAATACACTATCCTAAATGGCATTATCTTAAAACAGTAAAAGCTATGCGGGTAACATGAGAAAGCCAAATAAAATAAGACGTCGCGTAATATTGTAACATAATAAAAAGGTCCCAAGAAAAAAAGAGCTGGGAAAATAATGTGCAACTACAGCTCTATCCTATATGGCAACATTGAAAAAGAATAAACGTTACGCTGCTAATTTGAGAAAACCAAGAAAATAAGATGGCATTTTATTATTTATAAAAAACACCAAAGAAAAACAACTGGGAGAGTGGCCGTCTTCCAGCCAGAAAAAACAATCAAGGTGGATATGCATGTCACCTCTTATATAGTAAGCAAACTTACTATCTCCGGCTCGGAAATGAAGCCCCAGTCCTGCCTTGTTGTCTAGCACTGGAATCAGAGTTTGGCCGTCCCTGAGTTGAGGTCCGGTTTCTATCACTATTTACTCCATTTAATTCTCGAGGATCTTTTGACTTGCTCAAAATCTTTAAACTAGAAGAGCCTTCAACAATTCCGGGATAAGCACCGTTTGGTTGCGGATTCTGTATTGCAGATGCTTGATTCCTAACAGCATACTCTTTGGGGGTACTCTTTTCTATCTTTGCGCTGTTCGTGTCCAGTGAATGAGTCTTTTTCAATCCTTGAGGCTGTGCCATAGGTGTAACGGCCAAAAATGGGGAGTAGACAGATGATGTTGCTGCCGCTGCAGCAACTTTAGCAACAGCTGCTGAGGCTGCAATCATCTTGTGTGCTCCATCGCGCAGTTGAATAAAATCATCCTCGATAAAGAACAACTGAAATAACAAGGGAAAAGTTTTGGGTGACAAATTATGATGCTATCTAGAAGAGCAAATGAAATGCAAGAAGCTTACTTCTGGGTGACTAGAAACAAATTCATCAAGCTTCCCATACATTTTCCTGTAATCCTGCCAATGAAGAGGCGCAAGCATCTTACCCAGCCTATTTGGAAGCTGCATTGGTAAATGATGTAATTGATTAGACAGGATTCTACTGTAATGCTAGACAAATTGTGCAAGGTTCTGGTTTACTGACCGTTGAACTAATCCGGATTTTACCACCCGCTGGGATTGTGCGAACTATGCAAGCTAATAGTGATCGCTCATCAAGCAAAGCAGTCTCTGAAGTTCTTCCAGCTGCCCCAGTCGAGATTAAAGTCTCAGGTAGAACTGAAGCAGTCTCATTGATGACTGAGGAGGTTTCACTCACATCACACGAATGAAGTGAGGTATTGGATGGAGATGCGGCAACTGTAGGACCCTTTTTACCTGCCGCTAAAAGCTGGCCCTCAACTCCATGATTATTCAACACCTGAATATTCTGCTCCTGGCAAGTTTAAATTTAGAATCTTCTTGATATCCCACTCTACCTCTAGTAACTTTTAAGGCCAAACATAGTGGCAGGATAACCAATCATTAAAATATAAGAGAGACGAAAACACACCTCGTTTTCTCGGTTCTGACCAACATCCAATCTTAAAGCCTTATGAAATTGTGAAGAAATTTGTTGTAAATTGCGCTCAGACTGGTCAGGGACAGCATAATTTCTGGTATTTTGCTCAAGAACCTGCTAAGAAGAGTTTGTAGGCGCCCTATAAGTCATACAAAGCACAAACGTGACCAATGAGAAAACAACATGTCCGTGAACCAACCTGCCCTTTCCCGGAAGACATTGATTCACGCTGTGGCCCTTGACTATTATGAACATGCTGGTCTGATTGAAGAACTTGGCCATTGGCAGATGCTTCATATTGATACTTCACATCTGAGTTGGCAGAGCCCTGATCAGCTTGAGGTGGTTGAAATTTGTTCTGGGTGTATATCTCTGAACCATCTGATACAGCCTGCAGAATACGAAAAACACAAATGAAAAAAATAGTTACCATAACAAAGCCAGTTACTATACGAGTTTTTCATCAACTAGATTACCTGATTCTGCCAATGCTCTATAGGCATCGACTGAAATTGCCCCACATGAGACAGAGGGTCATGTGGTGGCAAAGATTGTGGAACCTGCTGTTGATGCATGACATAAGAATGCAAAGCAGTGACCTGTCCAGGTGGAAAGTAGGCAGGCATCCCAAGCAGAGAAGACGGAGGAATTTGCATACCAGGAACATGGTTGGACTGATATATGCACAACAAGAACATAGGAGCAGAATTACAAAGTGAAGTGTAAAAAAACAAATACATAGATCTATTCTGTAATTTGACAAAAATGATAAATCTTCAAACTAACAACTCTTTGTTTATTTCTGCATAATGTTAAAGGCATGCTTTAGATGCCTTTTTTAGTGCAAACAACTGATCTACAACTACTCTTACCAAGTTTCTTCATAATTATAGTTACAGCTTCAATATCCAGCTGCTCCCAATTGATAAAAACAAATAGTCAAAGCTTAGATTTTTTTAACAAATCGCTCACATTTTCAAAGGATTAATACTGAAGGCCTCATCCACCAAAGTACCACTACATGTCTGACAAATGATATTTCTCAACAAATAGTATTGCTTCCTTGAATGCTAATAGGAGGTATAGCATAACCCATTGATCAATAATGCACGACTTCTAAACTAAAAGTCCAAACAAATAAGTCCAGGCGCAGTCTAAAATGATTAGTCAAAGCTTAAATCTTTAACAAAGCTCTCACTTTCTAAGGATTGATAGTGAAGGCCTCATCCACCAAAGTACTACTACACGTCCGACAAATGATATTTCTAAGCAATCCTTGAATGCTGATAGGAAGTATAGCATATCCCATTGATCAATAATGCATGGCTTTTCTAAACTAAAAGTCGAAAACAAATAAGTCCAGGTGCAGTCTAATTACCGGTCATTAACCACCATTAGCTATGATCATTCGTTTTTTAACAAGATATGCTAACCGCGTTAATGTAAGCTTTATACAGACATGAAGTATAAAAAAGAATAACACTCAGCCATGAGAACAGATAAGCCAAGTAAATATATGAGTTCGTAAACAAATATACTATAACAAGGAATAGTGAGCGGTTTGAATTTGCACCACTGAGGGGAACATTTGAACTGCAGCAAGTATGATCCTGTGTTACCTGATTTGGTAGACTGCCGCTTGAAGCAAAAGAATGAACACCGGCATCAGTATTTCCATTTGGATATTTACCACTTGCGACAGTGCCTCCATTTGAATCCACTTCATTTTCAGTATTCTGACCAATCTTAGAAGTATCCTGCGAATTCGTTTGGGATTTTCCAGACTCATCCGGGTACGAGCTGTTTTTTTCCTTTGTGTCAGTAAGCTGAAGTTGAAGCTGTTGCATCGCGTGCACGTGGAGTCTTTCCATCTCCACAAACTAAACAGAAAAAAGGGTGAGGTAGTTGAACTAGACCATAAGAGAGAATAAGAGATAGAAAATTAGAATAAGGTAGTAGACCTGTCTTTGACAACCCAACCAGAGCTGGGTATATTGCTCTGTACGTTCTCGTAGTTCAGCCTGCAACGAGTGGTTTGTATTTGATTGCAGAGCATCCATCTCCTGAATGCGAGATATCCAAACCTGAGCCTCTCTCAGTTGCTCATCCTTGTAAAGAAGGGTTTCTTGTGCAACCCTATGCTGAAAAAGAAAGGATACCATCAGCGAATAAAACCCAAACAATCGTGCATAAAGCTTCCGGCAATAAATTGGACAAAATATACAACATTCAAACTGTCATACAGCACGACAGCTACAAGACATTTCCATCATAGATTTATAAACCTAAGAAGCATATAACTGAAATACCTGTTCCTGTAGCTCGAGAAACTGCCTATCTTTCTCTTGGAGATGTTCTGTAAGATCATGCATTTGCTTCTTGTTCTGGGCCCTCTCAGCTTCAGAGTGATCAAGCTCTCTCCTATAAAAAAAATAATCTATAAACATCTTATGCCAGAGTTGAAGCCATGCAGCACAACATGTTTTAACACAAGATTAGTATCCACAACAATGCTAATCAAAGATATATATACATATATACATATATATATGTGTGTATATATATACAGCCCAACTTAAACCATGAAAGAAACGCCATCTATTTATGCATACTAGAAGATGCTCAAAGTATCTACCACAAGTTCCAAATTAAGAAAATACTCACCTAAAATTAGCCAGCTCCTTATTTTGTTCAATGAGAATGTCCTCTTTGGCCCAGGCCTGCCAGAATAATGTAGAAAATTGACTTAGATTCATATCAAACCGTATTTTAAAACACCATAAAATAAAACTCAACAGTTAAATGAAGTCAACTAACGGCTTCATTATCTAATCTGATAGCATGTAGCTCTCTGTCTTTCTCTTCAATCTTCCTCTCCAGCTCATGTATGATTCGTTCCTTGTCATGTAACAGCTCCTGAACAAATAAGATGTAGCACCATTTACCATATATATTGTGACAATACATTAAGTCAAAAGATTATAGTATCTGTTATTGGTTCTTAAAATAAAATTATAAAGCAGAAAAAATATAACTGTTCAACATCAGATATAAGAATCCTGTTGATTCACATACTCTGCCCCACAAAAGACATAAGTCAAGACTAAGGGACTCCTTACGAGTTACATGCATCACACAACCCTCAAAATACACCAAGCTATAGTTCTAACCTGAAGTTTCGCACAAGTATTAGCATGTTCTTTGTTTTGTGCATCGAAACTATTCTGCATTTTAATAATCTCGGATCTAGCAATAAACTGAACTTTAAGCTCAATTTCAATTTGTTGCAGTTCCTCTCTCTGTCTGGCAACACTATGAAGTCTCTGCTGCAATCGATCGGTATCCAAACTACCATCCACCATTACTGAGCAGAAGTCCATGTCAACATTCTCCCTCCCTTGCTGAAAAATGACGAACATAAGACCATAACCAGCATTATATAGAACCTAAAGTATAACCAATAGCAAGGTCAAAACTTTACCTCATATATGGTTCGCTCATCCGACTGATCAAGCTTGGTTCGCTCCATTTCCTGTGTATCGCAAATTCCATATCAGTAAACCCACAAAGTCTTGTGAAGCAATGGCAATTGTTATGTACTATAGAGAAGCCAAATATCTCATTATCTACCTAACACATCAAAATGCACCACTTTTGATGAGGAAAATGTCTTTCTTATCAAACTGTAAGCATATATAAAAGAGTAACAAACCGGAAATCTAGCTGTAATCACACTGTTCAGTCATCTCAGCAACCAATCGAAGAGCTACATTTCTTAAGACTATATCTAACGAGATAGCTCAGCTTCTTTAAATCATATGGACAACATATTACAGTGAGAGCGAATCAGTCGAGTACCAGCAGATAATTTAGAAATGTGTTTGACTAAAACATTTCTTGATAAATTCTATGAAACCTGAGAGAGTAACGAGATACACTCTACAAGAAGCTCTCATTTGCCTACATTTTTCATTAAAAAACAAAAAAAAAACACTTTCTGCGTATCACAACCTCAACTCCTTCACTTCGACCTGGATGGTGGTCAGACACAGCTCGCCACTTCTTCTGCTGCGACGAAAGCGAGGGCATCGACATTGAACCACCGCGTGATGCGGCCACACCGACCGCTCCACCTTCCATCAGCAACAACCGCTAGTTGCCCCAACGAACAACCTGGGTATCGACGAACTAGGTTTTGCTAAAGAAAAAGACAAAACCAAACAAAGAAAGGGAAAAAAAAAAACCTAGAATCAGAGGATTGATGGTCAAATGGAATCAAACAGTGAAAGAGAAATCTGTAAAGAGAAGGAGTTGTTACGTGGATTTTGATGAAAGAGAGAAGATTGAGAAATGGGTTTATGGAGGATTTGAGGGTTTTTGGAGAGTTGAGAGTGTAAAAGAGTCGAACTTGAAAATGATGATTGGGTTTGGGTAATGGAAAGTTTTTCGACAAGGGTAGAGCCGTTCAAAGCAACTTATAGACCGAAACTCATCAAACCGGTTTACAGTCAATGAATGGCCCGTATCTGAGAGTAGCATCGGGTCCAGCTCATTTTACAACTCGGTTGCAACTCGATGCAACTTCTAGGGAATTGCTAAAAAAAGGGTCAAAACTACTCCGCGAAGTCGCTTATAATTTTTTTTAAAAACTATTCCGTGAAGTTATTTTGTTTGACGATTTTACCCTTACGAAATTGTATAAATAGTCAAATTTACTCCGCGAAGTTATCATAATTTCAAAAAAAAACTCAAATTCTCTAACTTTGCTCTACCTTCTCTCTAAAAACATTTATAACAATTATAACTACAATTATAACTAAAAATTAATACTAACCTAAGCTAAATTAACTAAAAAAACCTAAACCTAAATTAAGTCTAACCTAACTTAAATTAAATTAAATTAACCTAATCTAAAAACTATAACAAAAATAAATTAAAACTACCTTTCTCTATCCACCCTCTCTACCCACCACCAAAAGTGAAACCCACCCCTAGACCGTAACCCTCCCCTAAACCGAAACCCACCTCTATCGGCAATTCTTCCACACCCACCGGCACCCATCCAAACCGAAATCGTGACCGGAAATTCTTGTCGGCGTAACAGGAAGGAGACGGGCGAGATTTCGGAATTGAAAAATTATTGTAAGTTCATTTCGTTGTTGTTAGATAGGTTAGTTAGGTTTAGTTAGGTTTAGTTAGACTAGATCAGTAGAAAATGCGGGTTTTTGGGCTGTCGGTATGCCATGGTAGAAGCTTAAAGCTTCTGTCATGGCGAAAATGTTCTTCGTCACACGGGGGCGAAGAACATGATCCCACGCCTTCGCCATGGCGTGTGGAACCAACCCTACGCCATGGCGTGGCGCTGGGATGCTACAGTTACTTGAATGGCCTGGGACCGGTTTCATATTGTTTGTTGGTGTCGATCATATGTGTTTATGCTATTTTTTTTAACAAAAACAGATATCCAAGTGAGTTTTAGTATTTTCAAGCACGCCTTCACATTTGCGTTTCTATTTACAGGTTATGGAGTTAGGTATGGACTTTAATGATCACGAAGACCATCGGTTGCTTCAGGCCGTGAAGTTTGTTAAGCAAACAATGTCCGATGATACGACCGATGCTTTTTTTGATCGAGTGGTTTGTAGGATGTTTTATGATTATGGACGCTTGGAGTATCCTAATCCAATTCCACGTAGTCGTGAAGAAGTCAAAAGCAGGTACAATCGTGCGAAAGCTGAACCACTTCAGCTTTTGGCCAACTTGCCTTACAAAGTTCAACAAGTAGCACTTGTTGATTGGAACCTGTTTAGGACAGATTACGTTACGAGACATATGTTGGATCATATCGAAAGTAAGGTTGATTCGATAGAAGATGACATTGCGAACTTCGGACATATTCCAGAGAACAGAATGTACGGTTTCGAGTAAGAAATTATATTTTCACTATGTAATGTTGTTAATCTCACCTTGCTGTGAGATCGTTTTATTTATATTTTGTATCAAACGTATCATTTTTGGTTTCGGATTGTATGATACGTATCATTTTGGGTTTCGGATTGTATGATACTTATTTATTTATAACTGTGCAATGCTAACTGAGGGTTAGCTTATCTATCTTTTAAGTTATTTTCTTATGTATTTCTAATTATGTAATGCTTTGATTAGAGTGTAATGTTTTAATGCAATCGACATATTAAGAAGTTTAAGTGTGATTGTTTTTAAGATAAACATCCAAAGTTTACATTCATTACAAAGTTTAAGTGGTGAAATGATGAAATGATTAGCGTAGTCCGAAACAAGCGAAATTTCACATTGTGTAACATCCTGCAACACATAAGAAGTAGTTAAACTAATTGAACCGGCATTCTGGAATAGTTAAATGGATTTCGCCATTAGTGTGGCGCCGAAGATCGTGAGTTCGCCACAGGTGTGGCGAAATGCAGGTTGCCCACGCCATCAGTTGGCGTGTGGATTCCAACGGGCGCCACACCAATGGCGTACGACACACCAGCCACGCCAATGCGTGGCGACGAACATGAAAAAACGGGTTTCCTCCAAAATATCGAATTTTCGCAGAAATAATAGGGGACTAAGCAATGTAACTCCTCGGCGTCCATAGTGCTCCGGATGGGAAGTGGTTCCGACTCTCATCCGGCCATGTATTGAAGGTTTGGAGGTTTTAAAAAAATGGGTTAATAGGTTGTTGATTTTGGAGGTTTTAGGTAGTTTGGAGAAGATGATTATGGTGGATGTTTGAAATTGTGTTTGCAACTTCATGGAGTAGTTAGAAGTGCTCAATGGCGTGGGTTGTAATTAATTAGACTTCAAAGGGTTTTTTGGGTTTTTTGCCTAGTGGCAAATTTGTAAATATTGAAAATCAGAAACATGCGACTTCGCGGAGTAGTTTTGGCCGTTTTTTTAGCAATTCCCCAACTTCTATTCATTGAAAAATTACTAATGGTTGATTTAAAGGGGAGTTGTGCATAGTTAATCACTCAGAGTTTTTAATTATCATAAAGCATTCACAATATTTGTTATATAACTACATATTTTTATCTATATTTCTATATATAGTATATACAATCGATTAATTTAATTTATTTACTTTTTTTTGTTTAAATTTAATTTATTTACTTCATTCTTTCTTAAAATTCAATACATTTTATATATAAAAAATTATAGGACTATTTTTTAATCTATATTCCATTAATTTAATTTCACTTATTTCTTCTTGTTTATCAATTCAATGTAAGAAATACTCTACGGATTTCTTACTTAACTTATTGAACCATGAAATTAAATCATCCTCTAATAATGCGGAATAAATACTTACAGGATGTAGACACTCTTTGATCTTCAGATTCCTGACTTGAAGCTAATGATCCGTAATCCTTTGTTAGGTTATCGATTCTTCTAAGAGATGGCAACCAAAACACACTTTTGTAATTGATTTGAAGGAAGAATCAATTTGTTTTTCTTAAAGGATTTTTTCTCTTTGTATTTGATCTCGTATCTCTTAAGAATGAGAAACTCATTCTTATATAGAACTGAAGTGAGAAAACGGTTCTTCTCTTTTAACCGTCTGTAACTTCCAGACGGTTACTTAATGAAGATCAGTCTTTATTAAATTGCCACCCTTAGGGACCATAACCCGGTATTATTTTGTTTTACAAAATAACCCCAAAACTTTACGTTTTGCTTAAGTTGTTTATTTCTGAATCCAATCCTTCACAATACTCGGAATTAAACCTGGTATCTATACAATTACCTACATGATACATATTTTATCTACTAGTCCATTCTTTTCTTTATGATTACTTTTATAGGACTAATATAAACGATAGTTCGATACATCGATAAAACATGTGACGGTCCAACTTAAAAGAGAAATTCCAACAATCTCCCACTTGGATCATCATATGCTACTATAGGGTGCATCCACTTAATGAACGTTCTTAATTTCTATCGCCACATAGATAATCTTAACAATCCCGTAGATGACTATTAACGACATATGACTAAAGTCATCATCAATGTATTTCAAGCCGCAAATAGATGCATCAGTAATCACGATATCGCAGCAATCAACTACATGGATCTATCATGGTACATAGCATAAGAATAATATGAAATGTAATCTTACATATCTATTCCTAACTAGTCCCACGTAATTGGAGGTCTACTTACAGCAGAGTACGAATAATCAAATATAAGAGCACACTGAAAACTTATATATAAATATGTTTGCATTAATGACCTCAAGTTCGCGAATATCATAATACAAACAAATTTAATAGCTTAATACAAACTCCCACTTAAACTAACAATCCTCTAAGTACACAACACCCATGTTAATAGTGTGTTCAATAAAAACTTTAGGTACTAATGCCTTCGTAAGAGGATCTGCTAACATCGAGTTTGTCCCTATGTGCTCCACACTAATTTGACCACTTTGTACTCTCTCTTTAACAGACAGGAACTTTATATCTACATGTTTGGACTTAACCGAGCTCTTATTACTGTTTGAATACTGAACTGCCGAGTTATTGTCACAATATAATCTAAGGGGTCTTTCTATCCCTTTTACGATTCGCAGTCCCGTGACAAAATCTCGCAGCCAAAGTGCCTGATTGGATGCCTCGAAACAAGCAACAAATTCCGCAGCCATAGTGGAAGATGCAATGAGTGTTTGTTTAACACTTTTCCATGATATTGCACCTCCCGCTAAAAGGAATATAATGCATGAGGTTGAACGACGAGAATCCTCACATCCAGCGAAATCTGAGTCGGAATACCCTATGACCTCCAGTTTATCCGACTTCTTATATGTTAACCTGTGATGTTTTGTTTGTTGCAAATACCGGAGAACTCTTTTGACTGCTTTCCAGTGTTTCATCCCCGAATTACTTACGTATCTCCCTAACACACCCACCACAAAAGCAATATCTGGTCGTGTACAAACTTGAGCATACATCAGACTTCCAGCAGCCAAAGCATATGGAACCTTTTGTATTTCTTCAATCTCAAGTTTTGTCTTTGGGCATTGCTTAAGGCTAAACTTTTCACCTTTTGATATAGGGGTTTCCTTTCCTTTGCTGTTAGTCATCCCGTAACGTTGTAACATACTCTCATTATACGCCTTTTGTGATAAACTCAAAATTCCATGGGATCGATTCCTATGAATTTGAATTCTTAACAAAAATGATGCATCACCAAGATCTTTCATATCGAATTTGTCCAAAAGAAATTTCTTGGCCGTATGTAACAATTCTTTATCGTTCGTAGCCAATAATATGTCATCAACATACAGCACTAGAAATATGAATTTACTCCCACTAAACTTTTGATACACACATTCCTCCACTGAATTTATCTCGAAACCAAATGAGACAATAACTTCAAGGAATTTGTGATACCACTGTCGAGACGCTTGCTTGAGACCATAAATAGATTTATTCAGTTTGCATACCGTCGACTTTGGATCACCAGAGACAAAGTTTTCAGGTTGTAACGTATAGATCATTTCCTCAATGTCTCCGTTAAGAAAAACGGTCTTTACATCCATTTGATGGAGCTCAAGGTCGAAGTGTGCAACTAATGTCATGATTGTCCGAAAAGAATCCTTCAAAGAAACTGGAGAGAAGGTTTATTTAAAGTCAATCCCTTCACGTTGAGTAAAACCCTTAGCTACAAGTCGCGCTTTATGTCTCTCCACATTACCCTTAGAATCCCGTTTGGTTTTTAAAATCCATTTACAACCAATCGGCTTCTTTCCGTCAGGTAATGGAACAAGCTCACATACCGCGTTATCTTGCATTGATTTAAACTCTTCGTTCATTGCTTTAATCCATAAGTGAGAATCAGAACTTTTCATGGCTTCGCGAACACTTAAAGGATCGTTTTCTGTTGAACCATAAAATTCTTCATGTTCTTGAAGATACACTATATAGTTTGAAGATATAGCGCTCTTTCTTTCTCTAGTAGATCTACGCAAAGGCATAATTTCTTCATTTTGCACTTGAACTTCTTGAGGAGGTAGAGTTTGTTCTTCTTGAACAACTTCATTTTGCTCCATTGGAACAACATCCATAGGAGGAAGATTAACATCATCTTGAGTATCTATATGTTCTAACGAATCTGAAGTGATGATTGGCCTTCTAATTACCATATCATCATCTGACACTATAGTATCATTGTTAGAACCTTCATGAATCTCTATTGATTCTTCCTCAAAATGAATGTTCGTTACTAAATTCTTCCCCCCAAACTTTATATCCTCAAAGAATTTTGTTGTACCCGTCTCAAATATATTCTTTATGGAAGGATCATAAAACTTAAAACCCCTACTGTGCTCGGGATATCCGATGAAATAACTACTAACCGTTTTGGAGTCCAATTTCTTTTCATTCGGCCTATAAGGCTTCACTTCAACTGGACACCCCAAACATGTAAATGTTTTAAACTAGGTTTACGCCCAGTCCAAAGTCCATACGGTGTCTTAGTAGTTGCTTTCGTCGGAACTCTATTAAGTAGGTAGGTCGCACATTTTATTGCTTCTCCCCAAAGTGATATTGGTAATGTTGAATGACTAATCATACTTCTTACCATATCCTTCAATGTACGGTTTCGTCTCTCAGATACTCCATTCATGTTGGACGAACCCGTCATCGTATACTGAGGGACTATGCCACACTATTTTAAGAACTTTTCAAACGGTCTATGACGTTGTTCACCTGAACCATCATATCCCCCGTAGTATTCACCACCACGGTCCGATCTGACGCACTTAATGTCTTTACCAAGTTGTTTTTCAACTTTGGTCTTAAAGACTTTGAACTTGTCAATGGCCTCTGATTTTTCGTGAATGAGATATAGATACCCATATCGTGAAAAGTCGTCAATGAAAGATACAAAATATCGTTGGCCGTTCCATGATGCTGTAGGGAACGGACCGCAAATGTCTGTATGTATCAAATCCAATACCCATTTTGCTCTATATGCATCTAATCGTTTCACTTTGGTATGTTTTCCTTTTATGCATTCAACGCAAACGTTGAAGTCCGAAAAATCCAGTTCACTTAATAAACCTTATGAAACAAGCTTTTCAAATTCTATTTTTAGAAATGTGACCTAATCGCTTGTGCCAAAGTTTTGCTGATTTTTCCATTTTACAATTTAGTTTTCCAGGTACATCTACATTCATTATATCTCTGTGATCCTTTATAGTATCCAATAAATACAAGTTATCATTTGCTATTAACTTTCCAGAACCAACAACATTACCATGTAAATAAAAACATAAACTTTCATTTCCAGATAGACAAGAATAATTTAATTTGTCCAACAACCGAAAGGAAATTAGGTTCCTTTAAAAAGAAGATACATACAATACGTCTTTTAAATACAAAAAATGTCCACTGGTAAGCAACAAACAAAAATCACAAATAGAATGAACTAAACACGAACTGCCTTCAGCTGTATAGATGGATGTTTCACCATCACTCAGGCTTCGGTTTCTTATCATACCCTACAAAGAAATACAAACATGAGTTATTGCTGCTGTATCAACCCACCAAGTATTTCTCGGTACTGAAACTAAATTGATCTGAGAACAGACCATAGAAGTGAAAATACCTTTGGCTTTCATCATAGCCCTCCATTTTTCACATTCTTTCTTAAAGTGCCCCGGTTTCTTGCAATGGAAACAACGCCCTTTACTAGACATACCCTTATGCTTCTTTTGTCCCAAACCGGATGCATGTGCATCTGAACCTTCATACTTTCTCTTAATTCCCTTATCCACCTGAGCTTTCACCATTTGCACTTCTGGATGTTCTTGCTTCATCTTTTCCTCCTATTGCGCTGCCTGAGAGATGAGCTCGTTGAGAGTCCATTTCTCACGCTGACAGTTATAAGAAGTTTCAAAGTTCTTATACTGAGGAGGGAAAGAGTGAAAAGCAAATCTTACCACAACATCTTTGGGAAGGTCAATCTTAAGTGCTTTCAGTTTGGAAGTGATGTTTGACATTTCCAAGATGTGCTCACGAACAGTCCATTTGCCACGATATTTCATAGAGGCTAGCTTAATAAGCAGCGTCTTAATCTCTACTTTATCGTTCTTGGCAAAACATTTCTCTACCTCTTCGAGAAACATTTTTGCATTAGTGATCTCAGGTGGAACTGCACCACGGAATGCTAATGGAATCGCTTGTTTCATGATCCCTAGACTTATCATGTTCGACTTTTCCCACGCCTTTGACTCTTTCTTCTCCGTAGGAGAACTGTCATCAGTCAGAGGTTTAGGTTCATCGACCTTTAATGCTAAGTCGTAATCATGGCACATCAAGTGCAGCAACATATCTTCTTTTCACAGCTCAAAGTTGCTCCCATTAAGTATGGGTGCCTTTTTACCTTCCGGGTTATAGAGATACGAATTTGCTAACATAACAAACAACAAACAATAAATAGCCAAAAACATCACTTAACATATAATGTCCATAGTATTTAACAAATAAACATAGCATAATAAAACATACTCTTACAACATCAATAAGATACCTTTGGGCAAGCATATTAGTTTGTATATGTAGGAGTTTGAGCATAATTAATGTTGATCTTACCAATTGACTTAATTAAGAAAATCTTCCTTTGGGTCGATTTTCCTAGTTCAATTTTCTTAATGATCAATTTATAAATAACTATCTCGTGTCTAAGATTAACTATGTCAAACCTTAAACTTCATTTGGGCCGATTAAATTTTACATACTTGTCAATCATAGACTTGTCAAAACTCTAAAATAATTAATTCAACAATAGGGATCACTTTGGCGATATATTGAATCATTAATTATTTATCTAAGTTCGGACAACTTAAAACATGCTAATTATTTTGAAAAATACTATACGACTACATATTCACTTAATGTCCAAACTATTTCGTAGTTTATAAATTTATACCTTAAATTTATGATATTATAATATACATGTAATTATATTATGATATAATTCTTGATATATATTATAATATAATACTAATTTATATATATAATATAATATTTATTTATATATTTATATATATAATAAACTTTAATTATATATTATAATATTATTATAATGAACGTGCAATAACTAATGCACATTTGTACTTTTATAAGGATGTATGCGCGCAATTAACGCACACCTGTTAGTATGAAACTAAAAACATATTCTTCCACAATCGTAAACAACAATTATAGTATTGCCATTTGAATTAACTTTATAACCGAGATGCAGTCATCATAACTTTTATAGTATTGCTACGAAATAACACTGATAGGATAAACTCAATCTAGCACGTAATTTCTTCTTAATATGCAAATTGGTTAACAAGATTTCTTCTACTGTTATTTAATATACAAATATATTATTTGCCGATTTTCTCTATCTTATTTTTAAAGATGCTTTTAATTCACTATCAAATCAATTCAAATACTCATACGTATTTTTAACCGGCAAAACCAAATATCAAATATCATGAACTGAGAATCTAAAAATTTAAGAAGTTAACTTCATGGTGGCTCTGATACCACTTGTAAGAAATACTCTACGGATTTCTTACTTAACCTATTGAACCATGAAATTAAATCATCCTGTAATAATGCGGAATAAATACTTACATGATGTAGACATTCTTTGATCTTCAGATTCCTGACTTGAAGCTGATGATCCGTGATCCTTTGCTAGGTTATCGATTCTTTCTAAGAGATGGCAACCAAAAAACACTTTTGTAATTGATTCGAAGGAAGAATCAATTTGTTTTTCTTAAAGGATTTTTTCTCTCTGTATTTGATCTCGTATCTTTTTAGAATGAGAAACTCATTCTTATATAGAACTGAAGTGAGAAAACGTTCTTCTCTTTTAACCGTCTGTAACTTCCAGACGGTTACTTAATGAAGATCAGTCCTTATTAAATTTTCACCCTTAGGGGCCATAACCCAGTATTATTTGTTTTACTAAATAACCCCAAAACTTTACGTTTTGCTTAAGCTGTTTATTTTCGAATCCAATCCTTCACAGTATTCGGAATTAAACCTGGTATCTACACAATTACCTCCATGGTACATATTTTATCTACTAGTCCATTCTTTTATTTATGATTACTTTTATAGGACTAATATTAACGATAGTTCGATACATCGATAAAACATGTGACGGTCCAACTTAATAGAGAAATTCCAACATTCAATACATTATATATAAAAAATATATATAACTATGTATTTTTATCTATATTGGTACATACATAGTTGTTGGTATTGCGATACATATAGATTTCTAAACCCCTAGCGATACGTATTGGATTTTTATCGTTGGATTTATGTATCGGACGATACACATATGATATTGTATGATACGACAAAAATCAGCTGTATATTTGCATAATTCAAAAATTTAAAGCTATGAAATGGAGATCTCTAATTCTAAATTTAAACTTTACTTTCGTAACATTATTTAACTGTTTCTAAAACAAAACATAAGTTCATTTACTGCCTTATGTATAACTGCAGTGTAAACCTCTTTTAGAGTTCAACTATTTTATCAATATAGTAGTAATAATAAGATACATAGACATTTACCTAACGATTTACTATAAGATACAGAGACACTTACCTAACGATTTACTATAAGATATAGAGACACTTACCCAACGATTTAAATTACGTCAATTGATATATACACATTCGTTAAAAACAAAAATGATTAACACTCTCTAAAGTATGCAGACTATATTATCTAAATTGAAACTTTATTGTCGTAAAATTATTAACACTCTATATGCATACTACAGATACTGGTTATTGTATACTTAATATTAAAACTCTAATACTTTTAAATATACTAAGCTAACGGTAAAGAATACGAAAATTTTAAGATGCATAGAAAAAGAACATTGAAAGAGTGAAAGTCTTTCTTCACATGTGCAGAAAGTCTTTTTATTTTAAATTTCTTTCATTCTTCTTCTTCTCTATTCTCGGCTTTTTTTTCACAACCTAAATGGAACCTACTAAAGATAAAACTTAGAAACACTGTAAGAGTGTTAATCTGAATGATAAGAAAAATTATAGTTTGTATTTACAATGCAATGATTGTTCAAAACAATTTTGGGGTGGAATTAGTAGGATGAAGCATCATCTACTTTAGACACGTCAAAATGTTATGCCTTATAGCAATAATTCGAAAGGAAATTAAAGATTATTTTTCTAACACTTTAACAAATCAAGACCTTCAAAAGAAGAAAATAAAAAATGGTGATGTTATTGAATGTTTTGAAGAACATGATGATGAAGACGATAAATAAAATGTTACTTAAGAACCCATAAATGCTTTTATGAAAGGAAAAACATAAGGGAATAAGCAATCTACCTTTTAGGGAATGATGAGGGCTCGAGAAACGATATTTTTAGATATTTGTAAATTCTTATATGGTTATGAATTATCTTTTAATATTGTGAAAAGTCCTTTATTCAAAAAGATGATGGCTTCAGTAGCTAACTATGGAAAATGGCTTAAATTTCTTTCTTATCATGAAAATAAGGTGACTTTCTTAAATAAAGAATGTGAAAATATTAATACAACCTTAGAAAAATATAGAGCTGAATGGAAAAGAAATAGTGTACCTTGATGTCTGATGGGTAGAGCGATACAAAAGGAATATCTATCACTAATTTTTTACT
This sequence comes from Limnanthes douglasii subsp. nivea, assembly GCA_036936605.1. Lineage (NCBI taxonomy): Eukaryota > Viridiplantae > Streptophyta > Magnoliopsida > Brassicales > Limnanthaceae > Limnanthes > Limnanthes douglasii. The sequence goes on from JAUPFV010000003.1 coordinate 83,853,691, forward strand.
GAATAGTCCTAGTGGAACTGTGTTTTTTAAATCTCTTGATACATCTTTTATTTCTGAATATGTGAATGAGTTGTTGAAAATGTTTGAAGAAATTATCGATGAGATTGGGGAAAAACATCATGTAAGTTGTGACGAATAGCGCTTCATTTTATGTATCAGCCGGTGCAAAATTAATAAACAAAAGACCATTTTTTTGTCTTCGTGCGCCGCGCATTGCATTAATTTAATTTTACATGATATTGGCAATCTGGGAGTACATAAAACAACAATTATGAAAGCAAGGATGCTAACGGTTTATATTTACCGCCATGTTTGGATTTTTAGTTTGGTGTGGAAGTATACAAAAAATCAAGAGTTAGTATTGCGGCCTATCTCACTTTAAAAAGTGTATTATGTCGAAAAAACGGGTTGCGAGATATGTGTACTTCCAACGAATGGGTTCAGAGTAGCTATGCAACAAAATGGCATGTAGATCGAAAAAATGGTTTTAAGTGATAACATGTTTTGGAAATCAATCCAATATTATTTGAAGTGTATCCTTCCTTTAGTGAAAGTTCTAAGACTTGTTGATGGAGATGTTATACCAATAATGTGATATATTTATGAGGAAATGGACAGAGAGAAATAACAAATTAAAAAAATCAATTTTATGAAGAAAATGTACTCAAATATTTGGAATATCATCGATATTCGTTGGAATTTACAACTTCATCGACCTCTTCATCTAAAGTTATTTTATATCAACTTTTGCAACTTCATTTATTTGTAGTCTGTTAAGTATTGTTTAAGGATAGTTTTTATATATGTGTTTTTTTGTAATTTACTGTGATTGCATGATGTTAATTATTTTTTAGGAATAAGTTATTATTGTTTGCATGTCTATACAAGTTATTTAGTTTGTCTACTTTTGTAAGTTATTTAGTATTAGTTTCGCAACTTTTCTTTAGAGTTGGTTAAAACTTAGTAACAAATATTTTTTTTGTGATTTTTTATAATCGCAAGTTATTGTGTATTAGTTTTCGCACTTTTTTACATATTCAATTGGTTACATATTGTTAGAGATGAATCTTTATTGTTTGTATGTTTTCACAAGTTATATCGTACTTATTTTTATACATTCTCTTGTTGTAATAGATTAAAGAAAAATTAGGGATACTATGTTTCTATTTTAATGTTTTTATAAGTCATTTTTATTAGTTTTCACAAGTTTTTATGTATCACTTATTTTAATTCCCTTATACATGCACAAATGTACTTTTTAAATATTTTCCAGATCGAACACAACCAAATAATTACATAACATATAAAATTTATTGCAAAAATATTACTTTATGCTATCATCAAAGCATTATTATTATATATTTGTGGGAACTCGTATATTTATGTTAATTACATCAAATAATTATTATTACTTTACCAATAGTTCTCTTATTAGTAGATCATTTAGTGTTTGCAAGCTCTACGATTGAGGAATATAATATTATCGCTCAGGTTGGCTACGTGACATGGTTTATATTGTTTGAATATCAACTTGTTAACAAGAAATTGCTTATAGCTTGTATCATTAAAATCATTATTGGACAAAACTTTTCTTGAGAAAAAAACTAAATTTTGTAGATGTGAAAATAGTACAAAAATAGAATTGGCATGGCTAGTGTAGAAGTTATAATAATTTTTGGAATGTGGGCCAGTTATGCTCATAAACTTTTATCTTGTAAAATAAAAAGTCCTCAATTAAGCCCGATTGTATTATCATTAAGGTTCGTATTTTCTCGTGTGTCATATTTATCCAAAGCTTATTATTGGTTGATTTTACTGGGGAATTTTTGTATTTATATAATTTTATACAGTTAGATTTTAATTTTTGACCTTATTGTATTATAGACCAACGGTTAGCTATAAAAGTGAAAACATTGAGGAGATGATTACATTATAAATATTGAAAAGTGTATTCTCTTACAAAGGCTTGAGATTTTTGAAAGATGTTTTATTTCATGAAGATTATTAGCCACTAAAAACTCATTCATTAACTCAACAAACTATTTTTCATTTTATCACGCTATTACCGAACATTTTGGGTATTGTTATTAAGTAATCATTTGAAGACTACTGAGTTTTGTGGTTGTGTACGAGATTCCATATGAGCTATAGTTCATTTAATATAACCTCATATAACTCATTTTAATTATTATTATATATAAATAAAAATATTTTTATAAGTTAAAAAATATGAGGCGTGAGGTTATCGATAAAGTATAAGATAAATATACAAACTCCATAAATTCTTTTCTTTTTGGGTTTTTAAAAAAAGAAGAAGTACTCATGATAATCGATATCGAGGTTGATAGACCATTTAATGTCTTAAAGTCTAAAATAAAACATACCCATCATAAGAATTTATCCTCAAATATTGACACCACTAAGTCTCAAACCCACACAAAGTCTATAAAATTTTGCAGTTTTTAAAAAGAGCCCGTCTATCATGTCGAATATTTAGCCTTGCACTCAAAATAATGAAATGTCGGACAATATGAGTTATTCCTGAAACCCAACCGTCTGAGTATGAGGTTGAGTGAACTCAGTCTGTCGAGCACACCGGAAACGGTAATCATGAGCATTGATTCTTCCATGTTAGTCGGTCTACACAACATCAAGTATATATATCTTGACCCTGAATAGTTAGAGAGCTTTCGGTTCAAGTGAGGTATTTTTTATAACATAAAGGTCTGCCTTATTGTCTTTAGGGAAACGTCAACCTACGATCTTTCAACATAGATGGTCTTTTATGCCTACATCTTGAATTAAGGTGGGTTATCTCTCATTTCACCTTAAATTTTTAAGGTTTTTTTATATTATTGACATTTGTTCAGGTCAAACGACACCCAATATTTGGAGGAACTTACTGAGAACCATAGTTGTTTATGGCTTTGTGAAAAATCACATTCATTATAAAAGAGTTGTTGGTAGGTTGCATTTTTTTAATGAATTTATTTTATCTTCTACTACCTTGCCATGAAAGAACCACCACAGGGTTCTCAAGACCTTCAAGAATCGGGAAATAATTATGAGATAAGTTTGGTTTTTAGAGTTAGTGTGAGAGAGAGAAAAAAAACAAAAAATAGCTATCGCTGATAAACCCATAGTATATGGAAAAGTCATAGTAAATGATCTGAATCATAAGTCGAACACTATTGTTATCGTTATAACCAATAGTTTTGCTAGTTTTCATAATTTGTATTAATTTACGAATCTTGTTTTAGGCAATTATTTTTATCTTGCTTTCTCATAGAGTTTGGAAATTTACGTAAAAAATAAAAGATGTCGAGGCAAAAAAGTTTTGGCAAATGTATACGCATACGTGTTTTTGGTCAGCTTCCTAGATATATGAAGATGTGTTCATCAATGTAAACAATCATATCAAAGTCAAACCATCTAAGATCAACCTATTTTAGACAGACCTTAATGCATATATAGTTGTTGTGATTGAGAGCATTGATGATTTTTTTTATCGACTCATCATCGAGTCACAAGCAAACATATGAAAGTTGAAAGGTTGGTCCATTAACCATAAGAATAAATAATGGAACTCATGTATGCTCATAAATTAATACATGTTTGTAAGACTTTGATAGCTCAACCAACGATGGGATATTGATCCATGTCAAAAGATCAAGGTATGAAAAGGACCTGCAAATGGAGTTGGCAACCAATCAGGATACGAGGGAGTCAAGCTGTTAAGGGGGGAGGTCCTGGTCAGAGGTATAAGACTTGAGCCATGTGGTGGCTCGGTTTTCCCAATTTGTTAAAGTGGTCTTTATTGTTTCCGAGAGTAAGTTGTTTCATGTGTGCTCATGGTATATACTTTTAGGACTTGAAGTTATTTACCTTTTGCATAATTTCTTATCTTAAATCAATGATCAGTTCTTCGGTAATAATGATTTCTTGCATATAGTATTTTGAATATAAAATGTCTAGTAAGGATCCTTTGATTATGATGATTTGTTCCTTACAGTCCTTTGATTACAAAATATTGGGTGAATGTTCATCGACTTTGGAAAAATATTCGACGATTGTTCCTCGACACAGATATAGCCTAATTTCTCTATCATTTTTATCTTATTTCTTATGGGGGTTATATACATTATTTTAGTCTTGCATGTATGATGTATAACATGTTTGGTCATATTTACTAAATTGTTGAAGACAATGATCTGGCCTACAGACTCTAATAAAAAACATAAATGTACTCAGGAAACCGAGGTCGTGTTTAAGAGAGAGAGAAATATTAGCATCTATTTATGAAGTGTCATTGAAGATCGACTAAAATATAAGGATAAAATTAAGAAAAAAACTCATAAAAAAGTTAAAGAAGTGAAGTCCAAGTACGAGGATTTGCAAACTAAGGTAGATAGTTAAAATTTGAGATAAAATATTAAATAAGCAGACACTTGAGACATATTGATTAAATAATGAGCTGGTTGAGGTTGTGAGATAGCAGGTGGTTAAGGAAGTTTCACATTAGCCAAAATTCAGGCCAACACGGTATTTGACTTCCACATTAACTTAGCCTATGTTTTGAGGTGATATAATTTTATCGACTCAAATAGTGATTTAACTGGAGTTCCATGACGAATAGAAGGGTGACCATGAAGGAGTTTACGCCAACCCTTTTTGAACAAGTTTATCAACCCTCTTGTAACTTTTAACTCAATCATTCTAGTTGGCTCTTTATGGCTGATAGGCAATCCGAAAAAAAAGAAAGTGAATAAAATTTTAGATGTTTGATCGACTTCAAGTTGACTTTCTATATTTCTGTACTAGTTTTATCAATTTTTAAAATACATCTTATATGATCGGGACACTAGTGTTGTTTCTTTTTTTTATTTAACATTATATTCTAAAATAACTCCTTAGATGTCCACTACACCTTGTTTGTATTATTTGTTTCAAAATATTAGATCATTTTTAATATCGATGATGTTTTTTAAAAAATGTATTTATAATATGGTGTATTGGAGGATTATTTTTAATGTATGGACAAAAGCATGATTACATCATTCATACATGACGTGATCAATCTCATAAAAAATACAATTGAAAAAGTCAGTTGTTAATCTCTTCATTGATTTTCTAAATAAGTCGACTTGTCACCCTTTTTTATTACCTACGGAGGTCGGCTAGCTGACCCCCAAAAGAGCCGGTTGGTCGACTCTTCTTTATTTATATATAAAAAAAATCAGATGGTGTATCTTATGTTGACTACTTTTCCTTTGGCTTTTAGGGAGTTAAGAAAAGTATTATTATATTTTATTTCCATGCCATTTGTATAACATGCATTATTATACATACAACAAAATAACACATTTAATATATGAGAATTATTTTATTAATATTTGATTACTCATGTGTTTCATTGAAACTTTTTTATGTCACCAAAATAGAAAATAGTACACCACCAGTCACTATGATTGATTACATAAACATACACAAAATCAAAATAACACTATAACATTAAGCTCAATAAATATTTAAATTATGATTATTAAAAAAATGAGGAACTGTCATTCACTGTCGACAAACTTGTAAGTTCCAGCTTTTATTTTTTTTATAAACAATATATGGTATTTCTTAGTTAGGAAGAATTATCATATTTGGGGTCCTTTGTATGCTCAAAGACCTTATTGAACATAATGTTCTTTATGTGAAAGCTACGAAGATGGAAATTTGAGGTGTATATGCTTCACATTAGAGTTTGAAATGTTCATGTCCTTAGGTGTGTATTTGTACGCTTTTCTCCTATCGCATCAAGTTTGGCTCTCATCCTAGTGCCATTTTTAGTAACTAATGACTTAGAACAAAGGTAGTGTTATTTCCAGATGAACAATTGCATCCATACTAAAAAACTGGTATCCATAAGTGATTTAACCTTAAACTGGCGATTCGATGCCCATACTTTTGATTAGCTATAAAATATCAATGAGCTCATCCAAGTGGGAGCAATTCATGTCTTCAAGATGCATTTGAATTTACATTGGTTCAAATAGGTTATTAACCCATTTATAACCATTTTTTACCCCTATGACAATTTTATTCACCAAATTTATCCATCTCTTTAAGTATTTTAAAGTGTGTGTTATCTAATCTTATGAGTACAAGATAGTTGGTTTAAAGAAAAACTTATGAATACTAGTATCATGCAATGGATGAGTTACATATTGATGGTCAGCATGTTTAGGGAACGAATAATCTGAAGACATAAAATAATTATCTTTTGGGGGGGGGGGGAATGAGTAATCTTTTATCTTAAGTTAGAGTTATTGTCTTATTTATATTAAGATTTATGGATCTAAGCACACATGATATCCATGAATATATATGACCTATTTCGGGTTTACCTCAAAAAATTATTATACATGACTAATTAAATATGAAAACCCGGGTCATGACCCGTCGTTTATTGTCCCAACAGAAAAAATAATATTTTCAACCAAACTTATGGCGTACACAATAACCTATGCGTCATGGCCGACAGACACGATGAGTTGAGAATCATTGCTCAACCATATAGCATCTTCTGTTGCTTCAGCAACAATAATATATTCAGATTTTGTAGAAGATAATGTTACTACGGATTGAATAATACATTTCCAACTTATAGCACTACCTAACAGCACAAACACATATCGAGTCAAATACTTCATAGTGTCCAAACAACTAGCATAATAAACATCTTCCAGTCCTAATGCAATTTAATCTTTAATGTCATGAGAAAAATCATGTGTTAGAGATTAAATTTATACATTTTTCATTCATCAATAAAATTTATAGATTTTGTCAAGTCCAAAGACCACAAAGGATGATTACGAAGTCGAATACTTAAAATTTTCTTATTAATTATAATATTAACTTATTTAGTATATATCATTTATAATTTTCAGTTTATATCATCTATAATAATTTTTATATTTTAAGTTTAATTATGACTAATTTTTCAAAAAAATGATTAATATGTTCGAGTACATCGTTATTCGCAACTTAACCAACCTCAGATTTACTTGTATTATATGTTCACAACTTCCCTTATGCATAGTTTTCACAAATATTATTTTCTCAAGTTTAATTAACATTGTCTTCCCTAACAATAACTAAATTAAATTATAAAAAACCAACCATTCACGAAATAATAATAACAAGTTTATATTGTCTCTTATTTAATTCTTCACATGATTATATATTTTGACCATATTTTTCACAACCTTCATGTTATATATCTGTTATAACCACTTTATCTTAAGGTATAACTCGTTTCTTTTAGTAAATGATTCAAATCATAATTTGATTATTTTATTTGAAAATTTCCAAAACATTATAAAGTGTTGCACACGTCCAATAACATAAACTAAGTCAATTTGAATTATTTTTTTCAAGTCTATTAAGCATAATTTTTATTATTCAATGAGCATAGTTTTTGTCATTCAATTACGCATGATTTTCGCAAGTTAACTACCCATAGTTTTAAAAATACAATTATGATTAGTTTTTAAGTCAATTAGACATTTTTTCAAACCAATTGAGCATACGTTTTTAGGCCATTTAAGTTTAGTTTTTAAAAATTAATATGATATATTTCACAATTAAACTATAATTAGTTTATGGAATTCAAATTACATTTATATAAATATAATCAAATAACATAATTTTATCAGGTCTGTGCAGCAATATATATAATCTATATAGCATGTTATTCGCAAATTATTATTTTCAAGTTCAATTTGTAGTTATAGACACAATAAAACTAATTATCCTTCAAATATAATACGTTTATGAGTTTCAAATTAACTACAGTTACATACATTATAAAAAACTATTTTTGTAATACTAAAATGTATAATTTTACAAATTAAAATTAAAGTGTTCCCGTAATATTAAGTTTTTGAACGAAATTGAAAATGTAGGTGTTCAACAAATCAAAATCTAAGGTTCTCTACTTATATGTGTTTAACATAAAAATAAAAGTAAATCGAACAAAAACTTAATTAAAAACTTAAAAGAATAAATTAAAATTTGTCACGATCCAAAATCTAAAAAAACATAATCAATCTTAATTGAAAATGTAAAAAATAACAAATCATAATCAATTAAAATTAAGAACATAAAAAATACATTTGGCTGAAACTAAAAACTTATAAGAAAAATTTAAGATATACCGACATTTAAAATATATAAAAATTAATTCTTAGTTGATCAAGATTAAACATACAGCACATACTTAAATCGTAATCCAATTATGAAACGAATGAATCAATTAATTTATGATAATATGAGATTCTAATATTAGGAAACCAATGAGTTTATGTTTATAAATATCGTTAGAGAAAATGGATTGGATATCGTTATCAGATACCGATAGGATCGAGTATTTTTGGATATACATTGCAGTAATTTGGGTTTTATCCGAAAGGGTAATTCAGACAAGTAATACAAAAGTTGATGACTAATCAGCAACCTAACCAAACCAATGACTCAATTTATGTGCCTAGTACCTTAAATCATGGGCTTGAGGACTCATAAAATGGGTCCAAATAGAAGATCTCATTTAAATGATCCATGAACTTTAAAAAGGGTATAAATACCTCAACAAACAACATTAAATAGGTTGGATTCTTTCTAAAACCTTAAATACAAGCATAACCCTCATTTCTCTCACTACTCTCTACTAAATACTTAATATAAACCAACTGAAAGATCTTTCATTTTTACCCATAAATCAGATTTTTCCATCACCAGATTGGTGACCACAGTAGGAGCGCGAAGTGCTTGAATAGCTCTATTCAAAACTTTAGTTGTAATTCGATTTTTGGAAATTATTAAGACATGGATCTCAATATGCAAGAAGTTCCACCTCATGAATAGCTCTATTCAAAACCTTAGTTGTAATTCAATTTTTGGAAATTATTAAGACATGGATCTCAATATGCAACACTCTGAAAATATGTTCAATGTGAAAGTAAAAGTCATATTAGTATTGTTGGATATTCGGTTGTTTATTGGACATACTGCCCATATGATAGACATTCAACTGATGGATATTTTATCTTTGCCGGGCCCGGAGACAACATTGTCCCATGGAAAAATAAAAATCCATAAATTATTTGTTCGTGCACTAGTAATTCATAATATTTGGTTATGAAAAAGTAACTTTTGAGTTCATATAGATGAAACAATTACTTTAAAATTTGAACTTTGCAAAATTTTAATAAACAAAGTTGATATGCGATAACATAACTTTTTTTTCACATTACGTTTAACCCAGTGTTCCATGAAATAACCAAATATATTAATATTCACTGTCATTTTATTAAAAGAAAGCCTATCTTAGGGAAATTCGTCATTAGTTACGTGAATTTAGATAATTAACTAGTTGATATCGTTATAATAGATTTCAGTGAGCTCTAGGTAAATTACATTTGCAACGAGTTTAAAACATACATATTGTATGCTCCGTTATGAAAGGAGTATTGATATATATATATATATATATATATATATATTATCAAATCTAAAAATACATTATAAACTATATATTTTGAGACAAATTTAGTTTATATTTTTGTTTGATATAGTGAAAAAACGATTTTAGAGAGAGAGGCTCTATATAATATTTATAAACCAAACAATTTTTATTATTTGATTTTCAAATATTTCCTCAAGTCGTGAGGTATGAGGAAAGATCTTCAATTTTAAAAATTGGTTAACATGTTGCCATAAGCTGACACTACTAAATACTTTAATAATTCATTATTGCTTTCTTTCGCCCACTGGTGAGGAAGTCTATGTTCAAATACATTATCTACGTGGTCAAACAAATTATTTATCTTTGATGAATGCAATATATATTTTAGACTCTATTTTTATTTACTTTCAAAGTAACAATTACCTTAAATCTATTAGTAACATTACAATCTATTATTTGCATCTATTTTATCCTTTTACAAAATATAACACATCTAGAACTTCAATTTATTTCGACACCCTGTAAGAGAAAATAACAATATTTAAAACTCAAATAAAATCAAACTTTTATGGTTTAAAACATTCCTCAAAAGTCACGAAAACCCCATTATTATTGCACCACTAAGGCCTTTTGGTAACCTAAATATCTTCAATCATTTGTTATGAATAACATAAAGCCACATGTCATACATCTTTCACATAAAATAAATTTACGTATAATACCTATCTTATTACGTAGAATACATATCCACGATCACCTCTGATATGGTAAGTACGCGCAAATTCAACCTCTTTATTAAGTCTGCGAAACCAATAAAATCCGACGAATATTTTTCTCTTAATTATGTCACAACTCAAACCAATTCTTGGTACACCTGATGATCTCAATTCGACGGTTTGTAGTGACCATTTCATGTATGATGAGATGGTTGATGATAAACGTCATCCAAAAACATCGTATACATATGCAATAATCATATTCGACCTCAATTACCAACGTAAAAAAGAATTAAGTGGCTATAAATAGATGAAGGTTGGCTCAATCCAATTTTCATTCGATTTTGTTGAGAAAATGTGAAAATTATCCATTTGTCGTCGGTCTTAAGTTAAGTTGTTATCCAATTTACCATTGCATCACTCTCGTTTTTCCCATATGATATAGGTAATGTTTGGCTCAAATATCGGTTATAGTATTTTGCAATTGGTAAGGTTTATTTTCCTTTGAGAGTAAGTTTGTAATTTTTGTTTAGAACTGTGTGGAAGTTTGAGAGTATTTAATGTTTGAGTAGAGAGTATAGGGAGAATTAAGCAGCCTGGTTGTATTTAATTTTCATTACCATCATCTAATGTTGGTGGTTGGGTATTTATACCCTTATATTTGGGCTTTATGGGCTTCCGGGTCATGTTTAATGGACTCAGGTCAAGTTCAAGGACCCATGAGTTCTTTAGTAGGAGAGCAGGTAGCTTAGTAAAGAAGTGATTAGGTTTTAAGTACTTTAGTTATGTTTGAACAGCACAATGGATGATGGTGTCCGAATTATCATCGTCCGGTAAGGTAGACATTGTCCGAACTGCCCCTGTCCGAAGTGGTAACAGGATCCAGACTCATCAGTAGCCCCTTTTTTCGGTGTTTGTTCAAAAACCTTTGTCAAAACCTGAAAAACAGTCTGTTGCTAGTGACAGTTTCATCCGGACAGGTCCTCTGAATAGTGTCATAGCTTTATCTGGACTGAAAAACTCTTTGAATCTAAACGGTTTTTTGCCAAAGTTCATGGGACACGTGTCTCTCTCTGGTTCGTTACTTCAACCGTTTTCTCACCTCGAATTTCGCACCCACCTTTTATGAAAAGCAACCTCTTCATTAAATGAAGGTGACATCAGCGTCGTTTCTTAATCATTGCAAATCTTTTCGAATTCTCCTAGGAATCAAAACACCTTTTTGGGGTTTACTATAAATTAAAACACTTTTCCACTGTTTTACTATCACCTTCATTTTAACTTTGCTAATTTTCAGAGCTTTCTCTCTCAAACACAAGTTCTTCACTTTGGTTGTTTATGTTCACGGCTAGGAACGCTTTAATCAAAGGTGGGTGGCTCAATCTATCAGAACTAGAAAAATTACAAAAAGTTGAAAGGGAGAGGCGCATCGCAACAGGCTTACCTACTTCCCCCCTCGACAAACCAGTAACCTCAACCACAGAGCCTGACCAGGGTTCTTCCTCTACGAAAAGTGTCAAACCGAGGAGATTGTTTCAAACCAGTCTTTCTCCTATTGTCTCAGGTTCATCGGTTCAAGAGTCAGAACCCACTGTTGAACCAGGTTTAACAGTTACTAGTTTAAAAAAACCTTCCCCATTCATAGCCATGGGGTCAGATGCAGATATTTCTCCCATCAAACTGGTCGATCGAAGAAAAGGTCGGCTGGTTAAAGGGCAGGCTTCTAAAGGCACCCCTTCGAAATCAGGTGCTAATGATAGCAGTACTGGGTCACAGGCACCCATAAAAGTACCCAAGGACAGGCTGTCCAGACCAGAGGCCACTGGTTCAAGCCCCCGAAGAGAAACCATCATATCAGAGCCCCGGCCGGAGGCCAGAGTCCAGGAGAGTATTGAAGCTCATCAGTCCGGAGGTCAGACTGAACCAACTCCAAACTCCCCCTCACAAAGATAACTGAAAACCCTTCCTCAATAATGAAGGAAATAATGGAGGACTCTATCGAAGAGGCTCCATTCGAGTCCGAACCCTCCGGAAAGACTAGTGATGCTGCTGCTGCCAAGAAGGATAAGGGCAAAGAAAAACTATGCCTTAGGCATCCAGAGTTACCAGAAATCCTCGAAGGGAAAGTGGGACCTTGTTTCCACAAGGTAAACGTTAAATATCTTCTTGCTTTACAAAAAATCAACTATGCTTTCATCCATACAGCCGAGTTGGGCCGGATGCGTACGAAGTGGGGGATTCCGGAGAACGTAAAGATAAGAATCCCCATAGACCCCGAAACCCCAATGGACTGCAAACTTAGTGAAATAGTCATCTTCACTGAGCTTTTTAACTGGGGTTTAAGGTTTCCCCTAGATCCGGAGATAGTCAAGTATTTCCACCTCATCAAGCTCTACCCTAGCCAACTGAGCCCCAATGCCTGGTACACACTTATGGCCTGCATCATGGCCTGCATCATGGCCTCCAGGCTCTCCAGGATTCCTTTACCAATGGAGGAATTCGCAACTGTGGCCAGTCTTTGCGGAAACCACCACATTCCCTCCTATCACTTCAACATAGGTGATAATTATAAAGTAGTGGATGATGTGCTTGATTCGAAGAGAAATTAGAGGACTCAATTCCTGTTCGTAAGCGGCGCTTGGGAGAATGGGAGGAAAATCAAAGCTGGAGTCAATCCGAGTCTCCTCACCAGCAGATGGAGGAGTGATCGTAAGGGTCCTACCTTACATTCTTATTTTTTACTTTTATCGAATTCGCTTAAACTGACTGGTCTTGTCTTTTTTCTTAACAGAGCTGCCCAAAGACTTCAATGACTATCTAAAGGTCGGGCAGACCACTTGTACCAAAATCAACACTTGGGCTGCTGAAAAGTGGGGGAACCGGTTTCACGATGCTTTTACAGGAGGCAATTTTGCAAGGTCTCACCTCTGGAACACTACTGGCCGGAGGGACTTGACCTGGGAAGAACTCACCACTCCACCCCTCCGGATGTAGTCCTCAAGAGAGCACATGAACCGGACGGGTCACTATACTTGCCAGGCCGGGCCAAGGCCCCAAGTAAAATGAAAGGCAAGAAAGGGAGAGGTAAGAAGACTGCAGGTGAGGCTAACCCTGCCGAGGTGGAGGAGGATGCTCCAACAAACCCAGAGGGGCCAGCCCCAAGCCAGATTGATGTTTCTCTCCTAGAAGTGGTGGAGCAGGAGAGTGCTAAGGAAGTGGTGGAGCAGAGGAGATCCCTGGTGACTTTCAAACCGACGAGGTTGAAGGAGGAGACCTCAGCATTGATGGATTTGACATCACAGGGCTTGATGGACTTGGTGACTATTTTGCAAACCTTCCCAGAGACGACTTTGCTCGGCCTTACCTCCCTCCAAGCACTTCGAACACCGTTACTTTTAATGGTAAGACTTTTATTGTTTCAAGTGAAAGGGACATCATAACTCACTCCATATTAAGTAATGTTCAGCCAATGCTTGTTCTGGAGAAACAAGTTCGAGGTCATGCAGATATTATCAAGAATCTCAAATTTGACAAGGAGAAACTGTCCAACGATCTCCTCACCGCCACTCAAAATGCTGACATTCTGAAGGGAGGAAACGAGGAGCTAAAGAAGAGCCAAGAGGGGTGGGTCACAAAGGTTGCCACTTTGGAGGATACTGTCAAAGAGCTCCGGGAGAGGCTGTCCGGATTGGAGAAAGACCTCACTTCTTCGAAAGATGAGGCAAAGTCCAAGGATCAAGTCATCCATAACTTGACAAACGATAAGATTGCGCTCGAGAACATAGTGTCCAAGGCTGCAGAGGAGAAAACAGATCTGCTAAGGGAGCAAGAGGCCAAAATTCAGGCCAAGATCGATGCTTATGCCAACAATGTAATAGACACCCAAGAGTAAATGTATGCCAAGGTGAAGTCAGACACGGTCTTGCTTTTTCATGAAAAGTTCGCGAAGAGGAACCTGGGAGATTTGTGGCTTCATGTAGAGTAGGAAGACCTTCCCTTCCATACCATGGCTGATGGAGACTTGCATGATTATTCCAGTGATTCCTCCTCTGACGAAGAAGAAAACACCAGGGAGGGCCCTCATGAAGAGAAGGACGATCCCAAGAAGAAGAAGAAGACGAGTGAGGCTGAGCCATCTTCAAAGGCTCAGCCTTAGATTATGAATTATCTTTTCACCTTTTACTTTGCTTGAACCAAAGTCCTTGGAACGCCAAGGCATTTTTGTAATTGTGTCCGGCATTTGACCGGATAGACCTTTTGTTTTGTCTGACAATTTTAAAGTCCTTCGAAGGCCAAGGCACTTGGTTTTTTTTTAATGAATATCTCTGTTTTGCACAACTCTTGCATTCTTTCATAGTTTGTTATAATTTTGATGGCTTGTGTTTAAATAGCCCTTAGTTATTTCATAAACATTATAAAACGAGAGTGTTTAAATTGTCCGATGACAAATGTTTAAGTAGTCATCATTCCTTTAATTCAATCCGGATGGTGTGACAAAAAACAAAGTAAGAACACTTCAAATTTTTAAGAAGGCATTAAATTTCATAAGACAGCCCGGACACCTCATTAAAACCTCCCCGCGCCACCAGGGTAGGAAAGAGTATGCCCCCAAATATTTACATGGATTTTTAAACAAGTAAATATTTACATTGCTTCTATTCTAAGTACATCCGGAGATATTCAATATTCCATAGGTGATTCAAAACCCTTCCATCCTTGTCTTCTAGCCAGTATGTTCCAGGTTTGAGCCTTTCAATGATCATATAAGGTCCTTCCCAAGTTGGGGCTAGTTTGCCGAGCAGCTTTTCTTTAGTGTGTAAGAAGACCTTCCTTAACACCTTGTCCCCCGGCTGAAAATCTCTTATTTTAACTCTAGAGGCAAACTTGCTTCTCATCAAACCCTGATAGTGTGCAGCTCTAAGGTGAGCCTTAACTCGTCTTTCCTCTATTAGGTCAAGCTGACCTGTGATTGCCACTTCGTTAGCGTGTTGAGAGAAATTGTGGACTCGAAAAGAAGGGAGAGTTACCTCTATGGGAGCTATGGCATCCATTCCATAGACCAAGGCAAAAGGTGATTCTTGTGTTGCAGCCCCAGGAGTAGTCCGGTAAGCCCACAAAACCTCTTGTCAATAACTTGGCCACTTTCCAGCAACCCCTTCTAAATTTTTCTTTAAACCGGACAGTATAGTTCTGTTAGCCAGCTCAACTTGACCGTTTGCTTGTGGATGAAAAGGTGAAGAGAAACAATGTTGTATACCCCTAGAGGCACAGAAACTCTCCATTTCCCTGTTGCCGAATTGTGGCCCATTGTCAGTTGTTATCTTATGTGGAACACCAAATCTGCAACAGATATTAGATAAAATGAATTTTATAACGGCTTTTGATGCTGTTCCTGCCAGTGGGGCTACTTCAACCCACTTCGAAAAATAATCAATAGCAACAATTATCGTTCTGCGTCCTCCAGATGCCATAGGAAGAGGTCCCACCAAATCCAACCCCCATCGAGCGAAAGGTATAGGCTCAGAAATTGACTTTAAAGGGATGGCTGGAACATGAATTTCATTGTTATATCTCTGGCATGGATCACACCTTCTCACCAGCTCCTTAGCATCTTGCATTATAGAGGGCCAATAATAGCCAGCCAGTAAAACTCTCCTTGTTAGAGCCCTGAACCCACAGTGAGCTGATCCCTCACCATCATGTAATTCGGAGAGGACTATTTGAGATTCATCATCTCCCAAGCATCGCAAAAGAGGCTTACTGTAAGACTTTTTATACATAATGTCTCTTAGTATGATAAAGCCACGAGCCTTGTGCTTCATTTTTCTGGCTAGTGATTTATCCAGAGGCAAGATGTCATCAGAGAGATACTGCAGGAGAGGAAATCTCCAATTTTGAGGTTGTTTTATCTGTACATTGAAAATCTCTTCCTCTTTGCCCATATTAAGCTGAATGGAGGGGCTCTCCAGCACATGGATCCAAGGATATGACTCAGTGTATGCTATGGTTGCCAATGAATCTGCTAGTTCATTCTCTGTTCGGGGTATATGCTCATAAACAATGTATTTAAACTCAAGTGCCTCATTTTTAAGAAGAAGTAAGTACTTCACTAGTTGCTCCTTTTTTGCTTCAGATTGACCTTGTGCATGGTGGATAAGAAGCTGGGAATCACTCATCAGCTTGACCCTTTTGGCCCCACAAATATAAGCTAACTTTAAACCAGCTATAGCTGCTTCGTATTCAGACTCATTGTTAGAAGCCCTAAAAGAAAAACATATAGCCTGGTACATTTTGTCACCATATGGGAAAGTTAAGCATACTCCTGCACCACATCCCATAGTACTTGATCCACCATCCGTCCGGACAACCCAGACCTTTTTATCTTTTATTTCAGTTGTTTGCTCTGTATCCCTATCAGAGTGGAATTCAACTAAAAAATCAGCCACATATTGGGCTTTGATTGCTGTTCGAGGAGCAAAATAAATATTGAATCCCCCAACTCCACTGACCACTTAGTCATTCTACTTGAAATGTCTGCCTTTCGAAGAACATTCTTCAAGGGAAAAGATGTTCGGACGATAATAGGATGAGCCTGAAAATAAGGCCTCATCTTCCTTGCAACAATTACCAAGGCTAATGCTAATTTTTCAAGCTTCAAATAGCGTTTTTCTGCATCTAGCAAGCTCTTACTGATGTAGTACACCGGATGGGGGTAATTATCCACCTCTCTTACCAATACAGCACTGATGGCACAACTTGAAACTGCCAAGTATACGAAGAGTGTCTCTTCATCAACAGGTTTAAATAAAGTCTTGGGGGAGGACAGATGTTTCTTAATCTCATTGAAGGCCTCATCACACTGTGAAGTCCAGTCAAATACCTTCGCACCCTTTAAAGTTTGAAAAAACGGGGACATCTGTCCGAAGACCTTGAGATGAATCGATTTAAAGCAGCCAATCTCCCAGTCAACCGTTGCACTTCTTTAACATTTCGAGGAGGCTCTATTTGGAATAAAGCATTAAGCTGGTCTGGATCGGGCTGTATCCCTTGCTCACTTATTATATAACCAAGGAATTTCCCGGATTGTACTCCGAACACACACTTTTCGGGATTTAGTTTCAAATTTACTTTTACTAAGTTAGCAAAAGTCTCTTGGAGGTCTGCCAAGTGTAGTTGTTCATCCACACTTTTTACCATCATGTCATCAATGTATACTTCCATATTTCTTCCAATTTGATTAGCAAAGGCTTTGTTTACTAACCTCTGATAGGTAGCCCCAGCATTTTTTAATCCAAATGGCATTACCTTGTAACAATGAAGACCCCTATCAGTGACAAATGTGGTATGCTCCTGATCCTTCGGATCCACTTGAATCTGGTTGTACCCGGAGAAGGCATCCATGAAAGACAGTAGCTTATTTCCAGAAGTGGAATCCACCAGCTGATCAATTCGGGGACCGAGTATAAATCTTTTGGGCAAGCCCTATTGAGATCTGTGAAATCAATGCACATACGCCACTTGCCATTTTTCTTTTTTACCAAGACCGGATTGGCTGTCCACAAAGGATACTGAGACTCCTTTATATGCCCCATTTTAGTGAGCCTATCAACTTCTTGAATAATAACATCAGCCTTTTCCTTAGAAAAAACCCTTCTTTTTTGTACCACAGGTGCTATGTCTCTCCGAATGGATAGGTGGTGTGATATAATATCTGCTGGAACCCCAGTAACATCAGCATTGCACCAAGCAAAAACGTGTAGATGATCTTTTAAAAACTTCAACATTTTATTCTTCAGTTCGGATGACATTTTGGACCCTATCTTAACACTTTTTCCCTCTTCCAAAGAATGTGTTTCAACTTCTTCAACCGGTATCAACACTCCAGGGGTCTATCTCGGGTAATCAATTTCACCCTCACCCCCAGAAATCCCCTCAAACTGTTATTCTTCGTTGATACGAACTACCCCAACGTCCGTGGAGCCAGTGTTGTAGCATAACATTTTCTTGCAATCTTTTGACTACTCCGGACAACTCTCATTTGTCCTTGAACGACATATTTCAAACATTGGTGGACTGTCGAGGCCACTGCATGCATCCTAGAGAGCCAAGACCTCCCCAAAATAGCATTATAACAAGTGGGACAATCCACCACAATAAAAAGTATCCTGACCATCTTCTTAAAAGGGCCATTTCCCAACAAAACTTCCTCTTCGAATTCTCCGTTCACATCTGCTGAGCTCCCAGTGAAGCCCACAATTGATCTGTCCGAACGATGTATCCACTAAGATTCGCCTTATGTCATTGCCCTCAATGGATGCTCCTATGACAACAGCATCTTCATGAGGGCCAGCTATATCCCTTAAGTCATCTTCATCGAAAACAATGAAAGGAAATGGAATTTGTGATTGATAGGAGGTCATGCCTCCTTTTAGCTGGGTAGCTAAAGTATGAACGTGCCTCTTCCTTGAAGAAGCAGTAGGTGATGTCATAGTATCCCCTCCGAAAATTGTGAGTGACTCAAAAAACTTAATAAGCCAAGAGACTGTTTTACAACGTTCCTCAATGGCACCCACTCTATTTCGAGTTGGATCAGGATCCAAGTATTCTGATTCTACATCAAATCTTCCGATTATAACCATACCTCCCTCTGGAGCAGCATTGCTCGGACCAACCCGATGACCATTATCAGGCATATTTCCTCCTCTTCTTTTGACATATGCCCCAAGCTTTCCTCTTTCAATTAAGTTCTGAACTTCTTGTTTCAAGGCTATACAATCGTCAGTGGTATGGCCTGTATCATTATGGTACTGACAGAAAGAATTGTTACGATGTTCCCTAGGAGATTGCAGTGCGACCGGTCTTTTATAGTGTACTTCTTCCTTTGTTTTGTCATAAATGGTGGCCACACTTTCCTTTAACTCTGCAAACCACTCCGGTTGAACCTAAGGCCCCCTCTTATTTCTAGATTGTTGACTCTGGGCAGACGCAGCTGGCTGAGATTGACCTTTAGCCCTGTTATGTCCCTGTTCGGTCTCCCTTGCCTTGTTCCCGGACTGGTTTTGGTTGGGGTTTGGTGCAACTGGGGCAGACCTCACCTGCCTCTGCACCCTAGTTTTCTTTGTTTCATTAACGTTGATTTTTTTTCCGACCTGATTCAGTGGACCTCCCCAAGTCATTGCTTTCTTTCTGGTCACTGAATCAACTAAATTTCCAGGGTTTAAGCCCTGCCTCAAAGATGCTATAGCTACTTGCTCGAAGCAATTAGCCAACCCGTTTTTGGTGTTTACAAAACGACTTATGTATTCTTTTAGTGATTCGTTTGGTTCTTGGGCACAATGGATTATAGTGTCCCCATTGCCTTTTAATTCCTTACTCCCAACAAATTTCCTTTGAAAGGTCACCCAAAAGGTATCGAAGTTTCTGATGCAGCCTTGTGGTAGGCTGTTATACCACTTCAGAGCACTCCCCGTAAAGGATTGGGAGAATTCTCTACAGAGTAACTTGTCGTCATCATCGAAATTCATCATAAAGTTTTTAAATTGTTCCAAGTGGTTGTCCGAATCTTTGTTGCCATCGTATTTCTCTATTTTTGTGCTATCGAACCTCTTGGGGAGGTTTCTGGACAGAATCTTAGAAGACAGTGGAGATTGTCTCCGATCCCGGCCATGACTGAAAACAGTATCCTCATTGGGAGTTGCAAAGATACCTGGTTCATCGTGGAAGGCAAAAGGATCCACCAGCATCTGGTCTACATGCCTCCGGCTATGAATACTTTTTCTTGAATTTCACATATCTATCTCTTTTTCTTGAATACTTTTTAATCAACTTTTGCTTCTTTTTGGATCGGCCCTCATCAGTGCTGGAGAATAAGGACTCTTCAACTCCATCCTCGTCCGAGGAGCTACCAGAAGATTCTGAGTCTGAGTCAGAACTCTCCACTGGCTTAGACCGGTGAGACTTTTCGGAGCTAGCATGAGTCTTCTTGGTACTCACATGAGTCTTCGAAGGCTCATGCTCTCTAGGGTTGTCGGTATGATGAACAACTGATGCTTTTGACTTCTCTTTCATGCCCATCTTAGCCTTTTCTGCCCTCAGAGCTTATATCTCGCCCTTTAATTTATCACGCTCCTCGATGGTATATTCATCATTTTCACCCACCACTTCAAGCAAAGCTGGTGGTACTTCTGGGGCGTCCGGATTCATTCAGACTGATTTTTTCTAGATGGTTTCGAATGCTTGATTCAAGCACCATCGTACTCCCACTATGGTCGCCAATTTGGTGAGGTTTATTTTCGTCTGAGGGTAAGTTTGTAATTTTTGTTTAGAACTGTGTGGAAGTTTGAGAGTATTTAATGTTTGAGTAGAGAGTATATGGAGAATTAAGCAGCCTGGTTGTATTTAATTTTCATTACCCTCATTTAATGTTGGTGGTTGGGTATTTATACCCTTACATTTGGGCTTTATGGGCTTTCGGGTAACGTTTAATAGACCCTGGTTAAGTTCAAGGACCCATGAGTTCTTTAGTAGGAGAGCAGACAGCTTAGTCAAGAAGTGATTAGGTTTTAAGTACTTTAGTTCTGTTCGAACAGCACAATGGATGATGGTGTCTGAATTATCATCGTCTGGTAAGGTAGACATTGTCTAAACTAACCCTGTCCGAAGTGGTAACAGGATCCGGACTCATCAGTAATGACCATACATTAATCTTTTAGGCAAGTGCTACTATCTGATCCACATAACTTGATATGTGAGGCTCATTTTCAGACTCTCAAATCCCAAGTCCTCTTATATAATAAAAAAAAGTCTAACTTTCTTTGCTATATCCACTACCAACAAAACTTAAACTCAACACACTCTCAACAACCGATGAATCCAAAATTCTTATCCGAATCTGCTACTCCAAGCCCATTAAATACCATGGGCACTATTTATTACTACATAGGTCCAAACTCGTAGTTCCTCTTAAATTATGGCCCATAACTAGACATTTCCCTCATAAATTTCTCAAACAAAACAGTCACTGAAACCCAAATCCTATCAAAATTCATAAAGCTCGCTATGAGACCATTCAAACCAATCGAAGATCCAACCCAAACTCTTCACCCAACAACTAGACAACAAAAACACCAAATCTTTTCTTAAAAACACTTCATCCAAACAAAAATACTATGAAATATTTATGATACATGAACATAATGTTTTTTTCCCTCTAACATTAACCCTTATTCCCGTTCTATCAGTTAATCATATCAACAACCAAGCCTCGAACTTCTTCTTTTGATGGAACCATCAGTACTCAATATTTATCTCAGTAAAGATCAAGTTCGCGGTCTAAAACTGAATGTTATTGGGTTCATTAAAGATGACGTAATGTTTTATATGTCTAAACTTAGGCCAATAAGTAGTACACCCCAACTTTTTCTCAACCATACACGGATCTCCTATCCAAAATGCCTAATACTTTTGCTATTTTTCCTATAAAAATATATTATTGTCGTATTGGTCTCCATCTTGCTATTTTTATGCTTTCCAAGACGCTTTGACAAACATCTATACCTAAAATAACATAAAAACCGGTATCCCGTTGTAGCTCGACCAAATTGAAGTCAAGGTTATCTCCAATATTCAAGACATCTAATTCGCAATGATGATATGAAAAATACCACACGTACATTACTCATGTACAAATCTAGTCACTCATTTTAACATGGTGGATGGTAACCCCGATTCATTGGATAAATGTTAAACTAGTTATTTCCTCACTAATAAGTTACCAACCATCCAAGTAAAAACATTTGTAGAAAGTTTACAGGGTCCCTCTGGACCAAGAGAGTGTAAGATCAACCATGTAGTATACTTCTACTTTTTATTTGACTTTAGCGAACAAGCTAACATTACTCTTAAAAGTGTCCCATGACACTTCACTAACCCCTTAATTGTTCTACAAAATAGGAGCTCATAACCAACATGGTGGAAAAAACCATTTAAATAAATCTTATATAGTTCAAGGTCTATAACCTCATGCAATAACTCAAGACCTTTAAGAATCTAAGATATATCATGAGCCCCATGGATTGACCGAAGTTTATAGACAAGCAGACTCAAAGACATATAATAATGATATTTGCTGGAGTCTACATTGTCATGAAAGCCATCATATATTACATTATTAAACTCCTAATCAAATGCATGTAAAATACCATCATTATTTATCAAGGGCTAACATCAACTTTCCTGAAATATGAGATATTTTTTTCACTCCAACCATTATTGTAAATGTGTCAATCCTACTAGTAAATAATACACTAACTAAAATATCTCATACCACATAGAAAAAAGCTTATGGTATAATCCTCAAACTCGATAGAATCTACTATTGGCTCATGTGATACGAGCCTCAAATACAATGAATGAATATCGATAGAAAGTGAGCAAAAAATCAACCATCATTCGATTTCGACCAATTCTCAACAACCTAATACCTCAATCAAATCTGAATCCAACATGAAGACTGAATGTATTGCCAATAGAGAATGTATAAATTCTCCTCATCTTCGTAGGCAACAAGTGTAAAACAAGCCTAATGACCATGATAATGCAATGAATACAATGATCCTCGATCACATATAATTGAATTGTATGTAACTATCTCGTTTTGAACAATATATCTTCCCTGGATTATCATATTTGGTCACAGATAGTCCCTTAACTTTCAAAAGTTCGCTGGTATTTCCTAGACTATCATCTTTGGATAAAGATAGTCCACCAGATCTTTTGATTCATGTGGTCCTTCCACCTGTCACCATAGTCAGCAGAATTTTGTATCACCACTAGTGTCCTAACTTTAGGTCAAAGCCAAAATATAGTCTACAACTTGTGATCTAGTGGACTACCATCGGACTTTTGAAAGTCAAGGGACTATCTGTCACCAAATGTGATAGTCCATGGACGATATAATGTTCAAAACCTAACTATCTAAATGTTAGTAGCCATATGAAATGTCCTTGAGTTAAACAACCATTATGATCAAAACAAATGTGAGAAATTTTGTCTCAGTAATTAAATCTTCATCATATTCCTTCTAGAAACTAGAGTAAAAAACACTAGGATTAAATCTACAATAAGTACAATGGTCTCTTATTGACATTATACTACTAATAATTATGCCACACTCTAGGTATAATATGAATTACATGGATCCCTAACGCCCTCTTTATCTTTGGCCTACCATATATTTGTAATTCATGAACTACAATCTAAACCGCCTTACATCCCGATTCAAATTTGCCTCATTGCTATATATATATATATATATATATATTCATTGATGCATTTGATAGTTTCCCTGTGTGGCCCGACCTTAAAACATTATTCCTCATTTGTAATAACTCACATTGGATAGTCTTTTAAGATTTTAATGTTATACAATCTCCGTATCATCATACAATATCATCTTATTTTTGTAAGTTTTCCAGTAATGTCTTATATCAACATGTACTTAGTGACTTTAGGGCTATTAGGTTCATATATTCATGGTAAAATAAACAACCCAACATTCCTATTTCTTCTAAAATTGATCGGGTTCTAGTTAACCATATTTATGATGACTATATCCCACTTTTGTCGGCCTATTATTACCACCCACGAACTTCAAGTCACACCCTTATTATCCTTAACCTTGGTAACCCCTACCTCTTATAAAAAATAAAACTTTCAGATTATTTAATATGTGGTAGTCGCAACCTCACTTCCAATCCATTGTTGCTAATAAATGTAATTATCCAACAACTAGTAATAATATGTCCATTGTATATAATAATTTAAATAGGTTTATGATGAGAGAATAAATGATAAGAATAAGGAATCTTGGATCTTGGACCTGATGTGACTAGAGCTCAAAATATAGAGAGAGAAAGTAGAAAGAGAATATATTAAAGAATTGTCCACCTACTAAGAATAAATGAGCTCCCTTTTATAGTGGGGAAGGTGGGACCCATTTATGTCCTTGGTAGTCTTGTATTATTTCACAATTAGTCATTTACAAACTACTTTATTTACACATTGGCTTCTAGTAAACAATAAATACAATATTGGGCACATTTCCCTTCTACTTTTTGCAATTAACTCATTTTCTATTAAGATTGGCGAATTAATTCTTTATCAGTATCCCCCCAATCTTCAAGAGCGTCCGAATGAAGACTTGTAAATGACTAAATTAGTTCGAAGCGCCTCTCCCACTACGCCTCGTTATCGACTGACCATATTGCCTCGGTATCCACTGACCGTATTGCCTCGGTATCCACTGACCATATTGCCTCAGTATCGGTGCGGCTTAAGGAGGTGTCCCCCAATCGATTACTTTCTCCTGAATGATGACCGACCCCCTATATTTCTGGGACGGCTACGAATCGTCCTCGATGCTAAAAGACTTTACCATGGGTCTACCACTGACCCTGATTAACAGACTCCCCGTGGGCCCAAACGGGTAATCAGGCCTTGGAAGAATAACCGAGTATATGAAGCCCATCTAGCGTACCCATCTGAACTAGCTGGTGCAGACCTACGATGCTAGCCTGACAAGCGCCTATAGCGTGCTCTGTTGGGCTAGATCTACACGTGTCATCCCCTTACTCGAAGCGTGCTCGTCTGCACATCTCTCCAAAAGGCTCTTCAACTTCCTGCTGCTTTTCATCGTCTGGACTCCTCCATGCGTAAAGCGGTTAAGGAAAGCTGCCTATAAATACTTTATTCACTAAATCGCTCTCAGAGAAATTCTAGAGAGAGAAAGTGCTGCCCTGATCATTCTAGAGAGAGAAAACAAAGTTTATGAAGAATAAGAACCCGAAGCTAAAACAAAAACCGAAGAAGAAGAACGAGTCTGTATTTGGGTTTATTGACTGGGCCAGTATTAGCGACCGAACTGAAGAGTACCGAGCTGCGGGATTAATATGGAGTTCTGATTCAAAACCCTTCGCACCCGTGCCTCTCCCCCACGACCCTGTCCTTCCTAATCCTATTCCTGCTGAATCCTTCATCGTACCCGAACCTGCTGGCACTCAAACCCCTAAGGCCATCGTTATTCTCTCTAGCATCAGCTCTCCACACTCCCTTATCGCACAATTCGATCACCCGACGCCTTCGTCGATAAATACTCCTACCACCTTAACCCCTTTTCTTCCTAGACGCCAAGGAAAAACTAGGTTTAATTCGATGAGAGATTCTAGCATCTCTACTTCACCCGCGGGGGGTAACTCTCCCGAAATAGTCCATCTTACCCCCACCATCCAAGGGTACCGGACGGGTGTCAATACTTCATGTACCCTTTTGGGCGTTGCCCGAAGGGATCTCGACCGCCAGAACTTGGAGATCGAGCGTGCTCGTCAACAACGAGAAGAAGAATCAAAGCTCGCCCGCACCGGTAGTAGTTCCAGATTTGTAGAGCCTCTTTCCCTGTCGGTCGATCCTCCAGCGGCCGGCTTCCCTAAAACCGATGATATCCAAGCAGAAGATGCTAAGGGGCCAGAAGCGAATGTCTTAGCTGCTGGGGAAGGTGTTGTCGCTGCTGGCAACGCTGCTGCTCCTCCCGAAGAACCTCTTCCAGCGGAGATAGAAGCAGTCATAACCACAACGTATCATCGACTGTTGCCAAGGGAAAACGTTATCTCCCTCTTTGAAGACAAATATCTCTACTTCTCTGCCGTGGAACAAGTAGAGCTTCTAACCCGGTGGGGGATCCCGAACTGCGTCACCGTACGATTTCCCGTTCCTAGTGAGACGCCCGTGCACGTTCGGTCACGGGAGATCGTCATTTTTACAGAGCTCTTCAACTGGGGCCTCAGGTTTCCTGTGGACCCTGAGATCGCTCTGTATTTTAAGACAATCGGCATCTGCCCCTCCCAGCTAACGCCCAATGCGTGGTATACGTTGATATCCTGCATAATGGCCTCTCGCCTATCGGGTCGGGTTATGCCGATGAATGAATACATTGCCATGTCAAGGCTCTTGAAATCCCCCAAATCACCCTTCTTCTATTCTTTTCTGGCCAGCACTTGGAAGATTGTAAACGATTTCCTCGAAGGTGACAAGGGCTGGAAGCATCGGTTTGTCTTCCTTAGTGGCTGCTCGAAAAACGGTCGCCCATATACTCAAGAGAATCCGAGGCAGCTACTGCGGACATGGGTTCTCGATGGTAATCATATTATATATATTAACAAAAAGGCCGACCCTTTTTATAGTGTCAAAAGAGTTCATCCAGGAGCTGAAGAAGGCGTTCCACCGTGCCTTCAAGAATACAAATCTGATTATGAGCAACCTCTGGCGTTGCTCTGCTGAACCGCTCACCTTGGAGCAGTTGCGCCAACCACCCAGCTTGATGGATTTGGTTGCAAAGACAGATGCGCCCGACACACACATGTTCCTTCCCAAACGCAATAAGGCGCCTAGCAAACGCTCCAAGTCAGACGAGGAAGCCGAACAGGCGAATGCCGAGGAAACAGAGGTCGACGCGGTGGGACAAATGGATGAAGCTATTGCTGAGGATGGTGAAGCTCATCGGTCTGAGGAATTGACCAAGAAACGGAAGGAAAAAGCTGAGGTTGATGGTGCTCAAGCCAAAAAATCGAAGCGCTCAAAGAAGGAGAGTGGTTCTGCTGATGCTCCCGCTCTCGTCGATAATACGACCATCCCGGGGCTTTTTGAGCAATATGAGGAGGTCAAGGGTGGGATGTGGTCGCTTCCGCAGCAGTGCCATCTGAGAGAGCTCCGGTAGTGGTGATTCCCGATGATGATGAGGTTGTGAGTAAGGGTGCTGGTCCCTCAAAGGCAGCGAAAGTTGTCGGGGCGTCATCAAGTGAGACTAAGCTGCCCGTGCTGTCAGTTCCTAGTAGCCCTCATAATTTCCCTTTGCGGGTAATTGACGGGTTATCATTTTCCCTCTATAATATGATCGTGCTTCTGGCGATGAAAGAAAGGCGTGCAGGAGAGCTAAACCAGAAGCTGACGGATGCGGAAGGGAAAATTATCGTGCTTGAAAATGAGGTAAAAAAAGGAGATGCAGCAAAAAGGCTCCTGGAGGAAAAGTTGAAAAAGGTCAAAAAAACCTTGGCGCGGGTCCAAAAGGATCACGACAACCAGGCTGGGCAGTTGGCAGTAACAAAAATTCAGAGCCGTTTCTTTCGTTACTTCGCTGCGAAGAAAGCGAAAGAGATTGTCGATTGGAAAAATGCCAACGCTCTTTTTGCTGACAAGTGTCAGAAATGGACGGACAAGGAGACTGCCGAGGCTAAGGCTCCTTATGTATTGACCTTTCACCACCGTTTCCCCGACCTACCCCTTGGGTCCATGTGGTTAGATGTTCTCGAAGCAGATCGTCCATCCGGTGTGGTCTGTGAGGATGAAGAGTCGGATGACACAGAAACTGAGCCTGAGGATGAGGATGATGACGCTTAACTTCTATCCCTTTTTTGTGTTGAAATTTTGTAACCTTTGGGTCTGTAGAACCCTTTTAGACTGTCTTGTAACCGACGCTTTTTAAATATTAAGTTTTCCCATAATCGTGAAATTTTCTCCAATATGCTTTTGTAATTCTATATCAGGTCGGGCATGATTGTAGAAGAGTTGATTGTTTTCATTGTTAAGAAAATTTTCTCATAGAGTCGGGAATAACATGTAGATCAGTTAAATACTGAAAAACCTATTTAAGGTTCTGTTGATCAATGTTTAATTGAAAATTTCCCATAGGGTCGGGAATAAAATGTAGATCAGTTAAACACTGAAAAACCTATTTAAGGTTATGTCGATCAATGTTTAATTGAAAGTGTTCCCATAGGGTCGGGAATAAAATGTAGATCAGTTAAACACTGAAAAACTTATTTATGGTTCTGTCGATCAATGTTTAATTAAAAGTGTTCCCATAGGGCCGGGAATAAAATGTAGATCAGTTAAACACTGAAAAACCTATTAAGGTTCTGTCAATCGATTAAGATCGCCAAAAGTTGTCTATCAGCTCGTCAGCTGATGGACCCTCTTTTAATACTTCCGAATTTCAAAGGCAAAATATTGGATTAAGAAGAACGGTTGCTATGGATGCCTCGCTAAAACCTTCTCGCGCCACCGAGGTAGGAAAGAGTACATCCTCGACCAAAGGTTCTTACATAAACAAGAATGACTACAAATAATTTACAAAGATCGATAAAATTACTCCAAATATATCTTCAAATGTTCAATGTTCCAAGGGAGCCTCAATAAGCGTCCGTGCTTGTCCTGCAACCGATATGTCCCACTATTCACTCTTTCCATTACTTTATACGGTTCTTCCCAGTTCGGGGCTAGTTTTCCGAGGATTTTGTCTTTGGTATGCATAAAAACTCTTCTCAAAACCTTGTCCCGACTTTGAACTCTCGTCGACGCACTTTTGACGCATACCTACTCCTCATTAAAGTCTGATAATGTAAATAATTCAGTTGAGCTTGGCTTCTTTTTTCTTCTATTAGGTCTAGGGCTAGTCATCTGTCATCCCCGTTTTTATTCTCATCATAGTTGCCGACCCTAAAAGATGGGAAGATTGACTCCGCTGGGATGACCGCATCCATTCTATAAACCAAGGCATAAGGTGTTCTTTAGTCGTCGTTCGAGGTATAGTTCGGTAAGCCCACAATACTTCTTGCAAGTAATCCGACCATTTGTTAGCTTTTCCTTCTATGTTCTTTTTTAGCCCATCCAAGATGGTTCGTTTCGTGACTTCAACTTGCCCGTTCGCTTAGGGGTGGAAAGGGGCAGAAAAGCATTGCCTAATTCTATGGGTCGTACAAAAAAATTTCATCTCGCTGCTGTCAAACTGAGGTCCGTTGTCCATGGTGAGATTCTAAGGTACCCCGAACCAACAACAGATGTTCGACCAAATAAATTTGATGATATTCTTAGTTCTCAATCCCGATAATGGCTCAGCTTCTACCCATTTGGAAAAGTAATCTACAGCCACCACAATCGTTTGTCTACCACCAGATACCATCGGTAATGGCCCCACTAGATCTATTCCCCATATGTCAAAAGGCAAGCCTTCAGATATTGATTCTAAAGAAGCCGCGTGCATATTGATCGCATTTGTGAATCTTTGACAGATGTCGCACGTTTTCACTATCTGCTGAGCATCGGCAGTTACCATTGGCCAATAAAAACCGGCGAGACAAAATTCTTCTTATTAGTGCTTTGTAACCGCAGTGAGCTGCCCCTTCTCTGTCGTATAACTCGGATACAATTATATGTGATTCATTCGCCCCCAGGCATCTCAGTAAATGTTTGCTAAAAGACTTTTTGTATAGTATATCTCCCAACAAAATGTAGCCTCGGGCCTTATTCCGTACCTTCCGAGTTGCGATACTATCATCTGGTAGTAGTCCTTCAGCCAGGAAAGCTATAATATCCCTTCTTCAATCCGATATCGTTACCGAGGATATCTGACATGCGATTTCTGGTCGATTTTTCAGCTCTGCCCTCTTTACAATCGACGGGTTTTCTTGTTCGGTTATCCAGGGGTAACTGCTTGAACAGGATGCCCACGCTAAGGAGTCGGCAATCACATTTTCGGTCCTGGGGACGTGCTCATATGTTACTTTGGCAAATGACGCGGCTAACAATCGCAATGCTGCTAAGTATTGAACCATGTGTTATTTCCTAGCTTCCAACGCTCCCGAGGCCTGATTAATCAAAAGTTGAGAATCACTAACAAGACGTATGTGCTTAGCCCCGCACATCTGTGCTAGTCTCAAACCGGCCAGGGCAGTCTCATATTGAGCTTCGTTGTTAGAAGTGGTAAAACCAAATCGGATTCCCTGATGCATACTTATGCCCGTAAGGGTGATTATCTGTACGCCTGCGCCGCACCCATTGACGTTCGACCCACCATTAGTTCGAATAACCCACTCGTTTTTCTCGGTCGGTGCTTCTTGGTCTGGTCGATCGAAATGAAATTCGAATATGAAATCAGCCAGGACCTGGCCTTTGATGGTTGTTCTTGGCTCAAAATTGATATCAAAATCGCCTAGCTCGATCGACCATTTAGACATTCTTCCTGACATGTCCGGTCGTTAAAGAACATAGTTGAGTGGAAAAGAGGTTCGAACGACAATGGGGTGGGCCTGAAAATATGGTCGTATTTTTCGCGCTGCGGTCACCAAAGCCAATGCCATTTTTTCCAGCTTCAAATACCGTGTCTCTGCATCCAATAGGCTTTTTCTCACGAAGTATACCGCTTTGGGAACCGTTCTCGATTCACTGATCAATGCCGCACTTACTGCAAAATCTGAAACCGCTATATAAAGAAAAAGAGTCTCCCCTGTCAGGGGCTTCGTTAGAAGGTTTGAGGATGATAAATAAGTTTTGATCCCTAAAAAAGCCTTGTCACAAGCTGACGTCCAAATAAAAGACTTACCGTTTCTCAAGACCTTAAAAAAGGGGGCGTACTTGTCAGAAGAACGAGAAATAAATCGATTCAGAGCCGCTAAGCGTCAGGTTAATATTTGAACCTCCTTGATATTCTTGGGTGGGGTAATGTCGGTAAGAGCTCGCAATTAGATCGGGTCTGCCTCAATTCCTTTTTTGCTGACAAAGAATCCTAGGAACTTGCCTGGCCTTACCCCAAAAGAACATTTCTTCGGGTTTAACTTGAGATTTATACTCTTTAGATTGCCAAAAGTTTCCCTCAAATCAGCGAGATGGTCTTCATCTGTGCCGCTCTTCACAAACATGTCATCGATGTAAACTTCCATATTTATCCCTATCTGGCAGTCAAAAGTCTTGTTCACCAATCTTTGGTAAGTCGTTCCTGCGTTCTTTAACCCAAATGGCATAACCTTATAATAATATAAGCCTCGTCCCGTGACAAATGTTGTGCTTTCCTGATCTACTGGGTGCAATTTGATTTGATTATAGCCTACATATGCATCCATAAAAGTGAGTAATCTGTTTCCCGACGTCGAATCCACCAGCTGGTCAATTCTCGGCATCAGGAAGGGGTCTTTTGGGCATGGTCGATTAAGGTCGGTAAAGTCTACGCACATCCTCCACTTGTCATTTTTCTTTTTGACCAGGACGGGATTGAACGTCCAGAGCGGGTAACTTGATTCTTTGATGTGACCGACGCTGAGCATTCTTTCAACCTCTCTCAGAATGATCTCTGTCTTTTCTGGTCAAAAGGCCCGACGCCTTTGTGAGACGGGTCTGACGTTTTTATTGATAGTTAGCTTATGAATTACGTGGTCTTTTGGGACTCCGGTAACGTCCTTCGAGCACCACACGAACAAATTAAAACTCTACTATAGTAATAATATCAACTGTCTCTTGAAGCCTGGTGATAAGTTAGTTCCTATCTGTAACACTCTTCCTTCGATAAACTGGTTTTTTTCACATTCTTCATCGATAGTAAAAAAACTAGGAGCTTCCCTGAGATCGTCGACGGGTAGTGACCCCAAGGGAAGTCCCGCTAACTCCTAGTCTCGTGTTTGCTCCATCTCTTGATCCTTTTTTGACGCTAAAGCCGCCCGGTAGCATTTTCTTGTCGCTTTCTGGCTGCTTCGCACCACCCCTACATTGTTCCCGACCACTTATTTCAAGCATTGATGAATAGTGGACGTTACTGCGTGCATTCGTGACAACCATGACCTGTCAAAGATCGCGTTATAAGAGGCTGGAGCATCTACCACTGATGAGTCCGAATTCGAAGTGCTCCCCGGAAGGGCAGCCCAATGTAAATCTCTCCGTAAACCGGACAGGTGACTTCGAACACTGTGAGCCTAAGGCTGTTCGAACTATGAAAAAAGTACTAAAAAACCTAAACACTTCTTGACTAAGCTACCTGTCCACCTGCTTAGAACTCATGGGTCTTTAAACATGACCCGAGTCCATTAAACTTGACCCGAAAGCCCATAAGGGCCCAAATTTCATACTATAAATACCCAACCACCAGCATTAACTATGGGTAAGAAAAATTAACTGCTGCCAAGCTGCTTAATTCTCTCTCCACGTTAAAAGCACTTTGAAACACCTTTGAAACACCCACACACCACCGTGAAACACCCTCACACCGCCTTAAAACTCCGCTTGAAATTACCAGCCTACCCTCAGGCTACTTTTATCCTCACCAAATTGGCGACCACAGTGGGAGGCGACGGTGCCTGAATCAAGTATTCAAAACCAAGTAAAGAAATTTTGTCCGAATGAATCCGGATAATCCAGAGCTTCCACCAGCTTTGCTCGAAGTGGTGGAAGAGAACGATGAGTATACTGTCCAAGAGCGCGACAGGTTAAAACTTGAAATAGAAGCTCTGAGGGCTGAAAAAGCCAAGATGGGCGTGAAAGAGAAATCCAAAGCATCAGCTGCTCATCACACCGATAACCCAAGAGAGCATGAGGTTTCCAAAACTCATGTGAGCACTAAGAAGACGCATGCCAGCTCAAAAAAATCTCACCGGTCCAAGCCTGTGGAGAGTTCTGATTCGAGTTCAGAGTCTTCGGACAGCTCTTCGGACAGTGAGGGAAACGAAAAATCCTTGTCCTCCAGCAGTGATGAGGGGCGAACCAGGAAAAAAAAAAAGCAAGCTAAAAAGTATTCCAGGAAAAGAGATCACCATGGAAGAATGAAGAGGAACATTGGAAAAGGGTCATCTCACAACCGGAGGCATGTAGACCGGATGTTGATGGATCCTTTTGCCTTCCATGATGAGCCAGGTATCTTTGCAACTCCTAATGAGGATATCGTGTTCAGTCGTGGAAGGAATTGGAGGCAGTCTCCACTGTCTTTTAAAATCCTGTCCGGAAACCTCCCTAAGAGGTTTGACAGTACTAAGATGGAGAAGTATGATGGCAGTACTGATCCGGACAATCATCTGGAGCAATTCAAGAACTTCATGATGAACTTTGATGATGATGATAAACTACTCTGTAGGGCATTCTCCCAGTCTTTTACGGGGAGTGCTCTGAAATGGTACAACAGCCTGCCTTAGGGTTGTATTAAAGACTTTGATACTTTTTGGGTGGCCTTTCGAAGGCAATTTGTGGGGAGTAAGGAGCTGAAGGGTAATGGAGATACCATAATCCATTGTGCCTAGGAACCAAATAAATCATTAAAAGAGTACATAAGTCGTTTTGTAAACACAAAAAACGGGCTGGCTGATTGCTTTGAACAGGTGGCAATAGTATCCTTGAGACAAGGTTTGAACCCAGGCAACCTGGCCGATTCGGTGACCAGGAAGAAAGCCATGACCTGGGGAGGATTGCTGAACCATGTTGGCAAGCAAATAAATGTTGATGAAACGAAAAAGACCAGGGTGCACAGACAGGTGAGATCCACCCCGGTGGCACCAACTCCAAATCAAAACCAGTCCGGGAACAAAGCAAGAGAAACCGGACAGGGGCATGGAAGGGGAAAAGCTCAGTCTCAACCAGCCGCTCCTGCACAAAGCCAACAGTCTAGAAACAAAAGAGGGCCATGGGTCCAACCGGAGTGGTTTGCAGAGCTCAAAGAAAGTGTGGCAACCATTTTCGATAAAACAAAAGATGAAGTACACTACCGGAGACCGGCAACCTTGTAGTCTCCCAGAGAACATCAAAATAATTCCTTTTGCCAATACCATAATGATATTGGCCATACCACCGATGATTGCATAGCGTTGAAACAAGAGGTACAAAACTTGATTGAAAGAGGGAAGTTGGGTGCATACGTTAAAAGGAGAGGAGGCAACAGGCCTGACAACACTCATAGGGATGGTCCAAGCAACGCTGCCCCGGAGGGGGCTATGGTAATAATTGAAAGGTTTGATGTGGAGTCTGAGTACTTGGATCCTGATCCAACAAGAAACAGAGTGGGTACTATTGAGGAGCGGTCTAGATCAGTCGCCGGGCTCATTAAATTCTTCGAGTCACTGACAATTTTCGGAGGGGACACTATGACAGCTCCAACTACTTCTTCAAGAAAAAGGCATGTTCATAATTTGGCCTCCCAGCTAGAAGGAGGCATGACATCCTATCAATCTCCAAACTCATTCCCATTCATAGTTTTCGATGAGGATGATTTGAGAGATATTGCTGGCCCTCATGAGGATGCTGTTGTCATAGGAGCATCTATAGGGGCAATGAGATAAGGCGAATTTTGGTGGATACTGGAAGCTCTGTCAATATCCTTTTTCTAAACACTTACAAGAAAATGAGAAATCCAGTTGTGATTCAAAAGTCGGACAGATCAATCGTGGGCTTCACGGGAAACTCAGCCGATGTGATCGGGGAGTTTGAAGAAGAAGTGTTGTTGGGCAGGGGCCCTTTCAAGAAAATGGTTAGAATACTCTTCATTGTGGTGGATTGTCCCACCTGTTATAATGCTATTCTAGGGAGGTCTTGGCTCTCTAGGATGCATGCAGTGGCTTCGACAGTCCATCAGTGTCTAAAGTATGCTATTCAGGGACAGGTTGGGGTTGTCCGGAGCAGCCAAAAGGTTGCAAGAGAATGCTATGCCACTGCCTTGGCTCCACGAACGCTGGGGGCAGTCCGTATAAACGATCAATAGCAGTTTGAGGGCCTTTCTGGGGGTGAGGGTGAAATTGATGACCCCAGAGAGACCCCCGGAGTGTTGATTCCGATTGAAGAGGTTGAGACACACTGCTTGGAAGAAGGAAAAAGCGTCAAGATAGGGTCCAAAATGCCACCAATACTGAAAGAAGGAATGTTGAAATTCTTGAAAGACCATCAGCATGTTTTTGCTTGGTGCAACGCTGATGTTACTAGAGTTCCATCAGAGGTGATTTCCCATCACCTATCTGTCCGGAGAGATGTGGCACCAGTGGTACAAAAAAGGAGAGCTTTCTCAAAATAAAAGGCTGATGTCATTGTACAAGAGGTTGACAGACTCACAAAGATGGGGCACATTAAAGAATCTCAGTACCCTTTGTGGACTGCCAATCCTGTCTTGGTAAAAACGAAGAATGGTAAATGGCGTATGTGCATTGACTTCACAGACCTCAATCGAGCTTGCCCAAAAGACTTGTATCCGGTTCCCCGGATAGATCAGTTAGTAGACTCTACTTCTGGGAACAAGCTACTCTCCTTCATGGATGCCTTCTCCGGGTACAATCAGATCCAGGTGGATCCAAAAGATCAAGAGCATACCACTTTTGTTACTGATAGAGGTTTACACTGCTACAAGGTGATGCCCTTTGGCTTGAAAAATGCTGGAGCTACTTATCAAAGATTAGTCAATAAGGCATTTGCTGATCAAATTGGAAGAAATATGAAGGTTTACATTGACGATATGATGGTGAAAAGCGTGGATGAGCAGTTGCACTTGTCCGACCTCCAAGAGACTTTTGCTAACTTGGCCAAAGTGAATTTAAAATTAAACCCTGAAAAGTGTGTGTTCGGAGTGCAGTCCGGGAAGTTCTTAGGGTATATCATAAGTGAGCATGGAATATAACCCGACCCGGACCAACTCGATGCTTTGTTCCAAATGGAGCCTCCTCGAAACATTAAAGAAGTACAGCGATTAACGGGGAGGTTGGCAGCCTTGAACAGATTCATCTCCAGGTCTTCGGACAGATGTGCTCCATTCTTTCAAACCCTGAAGGGTGCAAAGGGGTTTGAATGGACACCACAGTGTGATGAGGCATTCAATGAAATCAAGAAGCATCTGTCATCTCCCAAGACTTTGTTCAAACCAATCGATGGGGAGACTCTCTTTGTATATCTGGTTGTTTCAAGTTGTGCCATCAGTGCTGTGTTAGTAAGGGAGGTTGATGGGTATCCTCACCCAGTGTACTACATCAGCAAAAGCTTGATTGATGCTGAGAGGCGTTACTTGAAACTTGAAAAACTAGCTTTGGCCTTGGTGATAGCTGCAAGAAAAATGAGGCCTTACTTTCAGGCTCATCCTATCGTTGTCCGGACGTCTTTCCCTTTAAAAAAATGTCCTTCAAAAAGCAGACATTCCGAGCAGAATGACAAAGTGGTCAGTAGAATTGGGAGACTTCGACATAGACTTCGCTCCCCGGAAAGCAGTAAAAGCTCAAGCTGTGGCTGACTTTCTAGTTGAGTTCCATTCTGATAGGGATTCAGAACAACCTACTGATTCAAAAGACAAAAAAGTGTGGATTGTCCGAACAGACGGAGGATCCAGTACCATGGGATCTGGGGCAGGAATATGTCTCACTTCCCCCTATGGGGACAACATGTTCCAAGCTATTTGTTTTGCTTTCAGGGCATCCAATAATGAGTCCGAATACGAAGCAGCTATAGCTGGGTTAAAATTGGCATACATCTGTGGAGCAAAAAGGGTCAAGCTACTAAGTGACTCCCAATTGCTTGTCCACCATGCTCTAGGCCTGTCAGAGGCTAGAAAGGAGCAATTGATCAAATACTTGCTCCTCCTTAAAAATGAAGCGTCAAAGTTTAAAGCTGTTGTCTATGAGCACATTCCCCGGACAGAGAATGAGCTAGCAGACTCATTGGCAACGATAGCATATACGGAGTCCTATCCATGGATCCATGTGCTCGAAAGCCCTTCTATTCAACTTGATGAAGGTGAGAAAGAGGAAGTCTTTGAAATACAAGTAAACCGGCCTCAAGACTGGAGGTCTCCTCTTATGCAATTTATGTCCGATGGCATCATGCCCTTGGATAAATCACAAGCCAGAACATTGAAACACAGGGCTCGTGGTTTCATTATGATTAGAGAAGTCTTGTACAAAAAATCCTATAGCAAACCTCTCCTACGTTGTTTAGGGGATCATGAGTCACAAATAGTTCTCTCCGAATTGCATGATGGTGAGGGATCAGCCCATTGTGGATTTAGAGCTTTAACAAGAAGGGTGCTACTCTCCGGATACTATTGGCCATCAATTATGAAAGATGCTAAGGAGCTGGTACGAAGGTGTGACCCATGCCAGAGGTACAGCAATGAAATTCATGTACCAGCCATTCCTTTGGAATCAATTTCTGAGCCCATCCCTTTTGCTCGATGGGGATTGGACTTAGTTGGGCCTCTCCATGTGGCGTCCGGAGGGCGTAAGACCATAATTGTAGCCATTGACTACTTCTCAAAGTGGGTAGAAGCAGCTCCCTTGGCAGGGACAACCTCGAAAGCTGTCATAAAATTCATTATGTCCAACATATGTTGCAGATTTGGTGTCCCCCAGAAAATAACAACAGACAATGGGCCACAGTTTGATAATAGAGAGATGGAGAGCTTCTGTGCCTCAAGAGGTATTCAGCACTGCTTTTCTTCACCTTTCCACCCTCAAGCCAATGGGCAAGTTGAAGTGGTTAATAGAACGATACTGTCCGGTTTAAAGAAAAACTTAGAAGGGGCTGCTGGGAAGTGGCCTAGTTATCTACAAGAAGTCCTGTGGGCCTACCGGACAACACCTGGGGCTGCAACACAAAAATCCCCTTTTGCCTTGGTCTATGGGATGGATGCAGTAGCTCCCATAGAGAAGACACTCCCCTCCTTTCGTGTTCATAACTTCTCCGGACAGGATAATGAGATGAGAATTAGAAATCAACTTGATTTAATTGAAGAAAGGCGGGTAAAAGCTCATCTTAGAATGGCACACTATCAGGGCTTGATGAGAAGCAGGTTTGCTTCTAAAGTTAAAAGAAGGGATTTTCAACCAGGAGATAAAGTATTAAGAAAAGTTTTCTTGCATACTAAGGAAAAGCTCTTCGGAAAGCTGGCCCCAACTTGGGAGGGTCCGTATACTGTGGTTGAAAGAATCAAGCCTGGGACATACTGGTTGGAAGACAAAGATGGCAGGGTTTTAACTCACCCTTGGAATATTGAACACCTTCGAATGTACTTGGAATAAAGCTTATGTAAATATTTACTTGTTTAAACATCCATGTAAATATTTGGGGGCATACCACTTCCTCTCTTCGGCGCCACGGAGAGCTTTCAATAAAACTTGATGCCTTCTTCAATAATTTTCTAAGTTTTTGCAAAATTCTGTTGCTTGTCATACTACCCGGACTGAAAGGTTTAAGGGCTACTTAAATTCTAGCCAGAGAAACTAAACACTCTCACAATACAATAACTCAAAGCTACTTAAATTCTAGCTGTCTAAAGTAAGACAAATAATAAAAGAAGAAGATGGTTGAGTAAAATAAAAGCATTCATTCAACAACTTAAAGTTGCCTTGGCCTTCCAAGGACTTTTTGAACAAGTTTGGGCACAGTACAAAAATTTGTCCGAATAATACGGACGCCATCACAAAAAAAGGTGCCTTGGCCTTCCAAGGACTTTAGTTCAAACAAAAGATAAACAGAACAAATTATAAATTAAGGTTGAGCCTTTGAAGATGGCTCACCCTCATCCTTTTTCTTGCCCTTGATGTCGCTCTTCTCCTCGACTATCTTTTTACCCTTGGGATCGATCTCTTCCTCACCTGGGCTCTCTCCGGTTTCCTCTTCATCACCAGACGAGGACTCACCGGAGTACCTCTCATCGTCAGCCATGGTCCAGTATGGGAGATCATCGTCATCCACATAGCGCCATAAGTCCCCTAGTCTCCTCTTCGGGAATTTCTCGTGAAACAGGAGGACCATGTCAGACTTCACTTTTTCAATCATTAATTCTTCACTCTGTATCATCTCCCTGGCATAAGCATTAATCTTGTCTTTGATTGTGGCCTCTTGATCCTTCACCAAAGCAGCTTTCTCTTCAACAGCCTGATTCACTGCATTCTCTAAAGCAAGTTTGTCAGTGGTCAGATTGGTGACAAGCTTCTCCTTTGCTGCAGTCTCTCCTCTTGAGGCTGTCAGGTCCTTCTCCAGTCCGGACAGCTTAGCCCGGAGATCTTTTACGGTCTCTTCTAAGGAAGCAGCTTTTGTATTACTTTCATCTTGATTCTTCTTTAGCTGATCATTTGCTTCCTTGAGCAAATCAACCTTATTGGCAGCAACTCGGAGGTCTTCGGACAGCTTCTCCTTCTCAGACTTGAGGTCTTTGATGGTGATTGCCTGACTTCGGACTTGCCTTTCCAAGGTAAGTACTGGCTGCACGTTGCTAAGGAGAGAATGGGCTATAACGTCCCTCTCACTGGAAACCATAAAAGTCCTACCATTGAAATTCACTGTGTTGGAACTACTTGGGGGAACATATGGCCCTGCGAACTCATCTCTGGACAGGCCAAGGAAGTAATCACCTAGAGCACCTAGACCGGTGACGTCCACTTCATCCATGTTAATCTCTCCCCTTTCAATCTCATCAGTATGGAATTCCATTGGAATCCCTTCATTAAGATTCCCTGGGATCTCTTCGGCTAACGTCGGATCGGTTGGGAAAGTGGGCTCCGGATCCCGGAGAGCGAGCTCTTCTCCTTGGGAAGTCTTTTTCTTTTTGACTTCCCTGTCAGCACTGTCACTTGCTTGCTTACGAGCCCGTTTGGAAGTCCTTGAAGGTTTTGGGGGATTCACTCCTTGTTTCTCGCTCTCCTGTTCTACCACTTGTAGAAGGTTTGCATCAACTTGAGCCTGGGCTGGCACCTCTGAGTCTGTTGGGGCCTCTTTCTCAGTATCCTCTACCGCTTTCCTGCCTTTCTTCTTCTTGCCCTTCATTTTACTTGGGGCTTTGGCCCGGGCAGGAAGGAAGAGAGTCCCATCCAGTTCGTGAGACCTTCTCAACACGATGTCTTCATCAGGTTGGGTGGAGAACTCCTCCCAAGTTAGGTCTCTTCGACCTGTGGTGTTCCACAGGTGAGACCTTGCTAAGTTCCCAGCAATGAAGGCTTTATGGAACCGGTTCTCCCAGTTCTCTGCAGCCCAAGCGTTAATTTTGCCACAGGTAGTCTGTCCGGTCTTTAGATAGCCCCCGAACTCCTTTGGCAGCTCTGTTAAAACGAAAAGAAACTAATTAGCATAAACTTGAAGAAAAGAGAGATTCGAACAGAAGCTTAAAGTAAAAACTTACGATCACTCCTCCATCTGCTTCGAAGAAGGCTAGGATTCTCCTTGCCCTTGATTTTCTTGCCATTCTCCCATGAGCCACTGACAAATAAGAATTGGCTCCTCCATTTGCTCTCCGACTCCAGGAGATCATCGACAGCTTTAAGATCGTTCCCCATGTTGAAATGGTAAAAGGGGAACTGGTGGTGTTTGCACAAGTTGGCCACAGTTGCAAACTCTTCCATAGGAAGAGGGATTCCAGATAGCCTAGACGCCATAATACATGACATCAAGGTGAACCAGCCATTGGGGCTTAACTGTGATGGGCAGAGTTTGACTAAATGAAAATAGCGCACTATCTCCGGGTCCAGTGGGAACCTGAGTCCCCAGTTGAATGGCTCCGTGAAGAAGACTATCTCATTCTTTTTACAATCCATCGGGGTCTCTGGATCGATGGGAATCCTTATTTTTACGTTCTCAGGGATTCCCCACTTTGTGCGCAATCTGCCCAGATCTGAAGTATGGATGAACGCGTACTTGGGTTTCAACAAAGCCAAAAGATACTTGAACTCCACCTTATGAAAGCATGGCCCCACTCTCCCTTCAAGGCTCTCCGGCAGGTTCGGACGCCTCAGGTACAAGTCCTTTTTGCCCTTCGTGGCAACAACGATAGCAGTTTCAGCCTGTCCGGAGGACTCGGACTCAAATCTAACCTCCTCAGTGGAGTCCTCCATCCTCTCCTCCATAATCGTTGGGGGAGCTTCAGTAGAAATAGTCCGGGGATGATTGAGGCTTGGCAGAGCTGATCCTCCGGACTGTTGGCTGTCCGAATTTACTTTGACTTCTTACCTCAATTTGAGTTTCTGAGGTAGAAGATTCCTTGGGGGGTAACGGGCTGCTGGTTTCTATTCCTGACGGTCTCTCCCGGGGAGCCCTTATAGTTGCCCCAGACCCTGATTCACTATTTTTTGCCCCCGATTTCGAGGGTGTATTTTTAGAAGGAAGTCCTTTAACCAACCTACTTGGCCTTTTCATGATTAATTTGTCTGGGGAGTGGTCAGAATCAGACCCCATAGCAATAAAAGAGGATTTTTTCCTAACACTTGTGGCAGTGACCCCTGGTTCAACAATAGGGATCGACTCTTGAACTGAAGAGCCAGATACTATGGGGGAGAGTGTTGATTGAAAGAGTTTTTTAGGTTTTGTACCTTTAGAAGAAGATGAACCTCTGTCAGATTCTTCGATTGAAGGGGCTGGTTTCTCAACAGGTGACGCTGGAAGCCCTGCTGCAAGTCTTTTTTCCTTTTCAACTCTTTGAGCTTTCTCCAATTCTGAGAGATTAAGCCAGCCGCCCTTGATCAGCGCTGTTCTTGCTGTGAACGTAAAACAGCTAAGGAAATTTTGAAGTTTTAGAGAGATAAAGCTTTGGGTAAAATGGCAGAGTAAAGTTTGAAAGAGATAATGAGACAGTGAAAAGTGAATAGAATTTATAGTAAATGTGAAAAAAGGAGTTGATTCCTAGGAGAATCCGAAAAGTTGGGCAATGATTAAAAGACGGCGCTGATGTCATTAATGACATTTAAAAGAGGTAACTTGTTCGAGAAAGTGGTGCGAATTTCAAGGTGAAAAAACGGCTAAAGTGACCAACCAAAGAGTGACACGTGTCCCATTAACTCTGACAGGAACCGTTTGGAATTCGTAACGTTTGGTCTGTCCGGGTCTGTCCTCAACTCTCTTCGAATTGAAAAACCACTTCCTAAATCGGACTGTTTTTCAATTCTTTGACAAGGACACTTGTTCAAATACCTAAAAAAGGGGCTCCTGATGAGTCCGAATTCGAAGTGCTCCCCGGAAGGGCAGCCCAATGTAAATCTCTCCGTAAACCGGACAGGATATTTGAACCGGACAGGTGACTTCGAACACTATGAGCCTAAGGCTGTTCGAACTATGACAAAAGTACTAAAAAACCTAAACACTTCTTGACTAAGCTACCTGTCCACCTGCTTAGAACTCATGGGTCTTTAAACATGACCCAAGTCCATTAAACTTGACCCGAAAGCCCATAATGGCCCAAATTTCATACTATAAATACCCAACCACCAGCATTAACTATGGGTAAGAAAAATTAACTGCTGCCAAGCTGCTTAATTCTCTCTCCACATTAAAAGCACTTTGAAACACCTTTGAAACACCCACACACCACCGTGAAACACCCTCACACCGCCTTAAAACTCCGCTTGAAATTACCAGCCTACCCTCAGGCTACTTTTATCCTCACCAACCACGACAAATAAAACGGTGACCTCCTTCTTGAAAGGCCCGCAGCGTAGCTGAACAATGCCTTCGAACTCTCCAATCACGTCTGCAGCCGATCCTGTGAACCCTACGATAGTTCGGTCCGAACGCGTAATCACTGGGGATGTCCTAAACTTAGCAAATGTTGATACAAATATTATGTTTGCTGAGCTTTCGGTGTCTATAAGGATGCATCGGACTTCTTCCCCCGCAATGGCCGCCCCGATAACAACGACATCTTCGTGAGGATCAGCTATGTCTCGCATGTCGTCGTCGTCAAAATACCAAATCGGCGAAGGAATGCCTTTTGAGTGGGGATAAGACCGAGCTTCCAAATGAGTTGCTAGGTTCACAATATGTTGCTTCCGGGAAGAGTGTGTGATCCATGCCATAAAATCACCCCAAAAAATATTCAATGATTCAAAAAATTGACAGAGGTTCCTCACATTTCCTTTACTTTCCGCGGCTTCTTCTTCAATGACCCCGATGAGGTTACGGCCTACATCGGGATCAAGATATTCGACGGAGACGTAAAAAAGGTCGGTTACTTCAGAAATTTCCATGGTTGTCTCTGGCTTCTGCACCATCACGATTTCTTTTGAAGTTGCGCCCTGCTGCGCTTTCTTTTTCACATACTCGAGTAGGTTTCCGTGTTCTATCAGCATCTGTATCTCTTTTTTTAGAGCAATACAATCCTTGGTATCGTGCCCCACGTCTTCATGGTATCGGCAGTATCGGTTATTCATATTTTCCCGAGGCGTTGGTATGGGGAAAGGCCTCCAATACAATCCTCTCTTCTTAGTCTTTTCATAGATTGTGGACATGCATTCTGTCAAATCAGCGAAATAAGCAGGTCGGATCCATTTATTAGACATCGGTCGTGAAACCACCTGGTTGGTCTGTTTTGTTCTTTGGCCCTGGGATGCCAGAGGCTTGATCGGTGTGGACTGGGTCGGTGGTATTGTGTTGACCAACTGGATTTGCGGGGCATAGCCAGATTGAGTACCCTGCTTTATAACGACCGACGCTTGTGCACTCTGCTGAATTTGTGCTGCCAACTTGGACGCCTCGGTTTCTTCTATCAACATTTTCTTTTCCACCTGAGTTAGAAGGGCGGAAAAAGTGAAAGCTTATTTCTTAGTGACTGTATGCTTCATCGGTCCTAGGAGTAGCCCTAAACGATATGCTGTTAGAGCCACGTTCTCTTCGCAATGGTCAAGGTCGGTTTTCGCATCAATAAAGCGCCTGGTGTAATCTCTGAGGCTCTCTCCCAGCCTTTGTTTACAGTTAACGATAGTATCACCATTGGCCCGGAAACTCTTGCTTCCCACAAATTGCTGACGGAACATCACCCAGAACATTCCAATTTTTTTATACAACCCTGTGGTAGCCGGTTGTACCACTTAGATGCCCTATCCTTGAAAGTCATCGAAAAAAGTCGGCATAACAACTTATCGTCATTATCGAAACTCAACATAAATTTTTTGAAGGCTTCCAAATGGTTTTCTAGATCTCTTTTACCATCGTACTTTTCTAATTTAGAGATGTCAAACCTCTTCGGGAGATGTCCCGATAATATTTTGTCTGACAACGGTGAAGCTCTCTAATTCATTCCAAATCCCAACGAACCGTCTCCGAGCCCCTCGGTCTGAACTCCATACAATCCTTCATTTCCCGGGTTGATGATGGTATGGAT
Source organism: Limnanthes douglasii subsp. nivea (assembly GCA_036936605.1). NCBI lineage: Eukaryota > Viridiplantae > Streptophyta > Magnoliopsida > Brassicales > Limnanthaceae > Limnanthes > Limnanthes douglasii. The sequence goes on from JAUPFV010000003.1 coordinate 83,897,828, forward strand.
AATAATCTCCTGAGGGTAGGCTAGTAATTTTGGTTGGTGTTTTATAGTAGTGTGTGGGTGTTATATGTTTAGAGTATAGAATAGAGAGATAATTAAGCAGCTTGGTAGCAGTTAATTCTCATTACCCATACTTAATGCGGGTGGTTGGGTATTTATACCCTGATGTTTGGGCCCTTATGGGCTTTCGAGTCATGTTTAATGGACCCGGGTCATGTTCAAAGACCCATGAGCTCTAAGTAGGAGAGCAAGTAGCTTAGTCAAGAAGTGTTTAGGTTTTTTAGTACTTTTGTCATAGTTCGAACAGTCCTATGGTCATAGTGTTCAAAATGATCTGTCCGGTTCGTGTGATCTGTCCGGTCCGGAGGCCTTGGACCGATCTGTCCTTGTCCAGGGAGCGTGCAGAATTTGGACTCATCAGATGAACTGGCTACTGACCCTGTACCCCTAGGTCTGGCTATTTGACGGCTGCCACTGAACCTGGGGTAGGACTACCTGCTCCTCTCTGCTGCTCCTTAACATCTCTTCTTTTTCAAGTGAAATTGGCATTCTTTTCTCGGTGCTACCCTTCTTGAACTTGGGTGAGTCAGAACGTGGTACCCTATTACGTCGGGAATTTCTCTTTTGTGAGCGTTTGTTTAGTCTTTCCTTGCGTCGGTATTCTCTTCCCGACGAATCGTCTGAAGTATAATTAGCATAAATACCCCGGTCATCCTTTTGGTATCGCTCAGCTTTTCTATCCCGCTCCCCGTCTGGGCGGGGCTCCCGATAATATCGAACAGGTCGGGCATCGATACGGTGGTCAATACTCGGATAGCCTTCACCACGGTTGTCTACGATCGACTTTTTCCCTCTGCCTTCCCGAATTCTTTTGTCATCTAGAGCCTGCTCCTTTTCAACGTTCAGCTTTGCGATATCTTCCAGTAACTGTCTCCTGGTCATGATAAGAGTTGATCGCTTATCCCGACCCTGCGCGTAATACTTCCGCCCCGGTACTTCCTCGCCCTCAGACAACGAAATGGCTCGGGCCACCTCTCTCCCGACCCTCGCCCCAGCTGCTTCGTCATTCATTCTTTAAGATTAAATCGTGATTTTCAAAGAAAAAGTTTTCTTTTTGGTATCACGTGTTCCCATAGACGATGCCAAGGATGAGATAATGAATGACAAGAATAAGGAATCTTGGATCTGATGTGACTAGAGCTCAAAATGTAAAGAGAGAAAGTAGAAAGAGAATATATTAAAGAATTGTCCACCTACTAAGAATAAATGAGCTCCCTTTTATAGTGGGGAAGGTGAGACCCATTTATGTCTTGGTATTCTTGTATTATTTCACAATTAGTCCTTTACAAACTACTTTATTTACACATTGGCTTCTAGTAAACAATAAATACAATATTGGGCATATTTCCTTTCTACTTTTTGCAATTAACTCATTTTCTATTAAGATTGGCGAATTACTTCCTTATCAATATCCCCCCAGTCTTCAAGAGCGTCAGAATGAAGACTTGTAAATGAATAAATTAGTTCGAAGCGCCTCTGCCCACTACGCCTCGGTATCGAATGACCATATTGCATCGGTATCCACTGACCGTATTGCCTCGGTATCCACTGACCATATTGCCTCGGTATCGGTGCGGCTTAAGGAGGTGTCCCCCAACCGATCGCTTTCTCTTGAATGATGACCGACCCCCTATATTTCTAGGATGACTACGAATCGTCCCTGATGCTAAAAGACTTTATCATGGGTCTACCACTGACCCTGATTAACAGACTCTCCATGGGCCTAAACGGGTAATCAGGCCTTAAGAAGAACCGAGTATATGAAGCCCATCTAGCGTACCCATCTGAACTAGCCGGTGCAGACCTACGATGCTAGCCTGACAAGCGCCTATAGCATGCTCTGTTGGGCTAGATCTACACGTGCCATCCTCTTACTCGAAGCGTGCTCGTCTGCACATCTCTCCAAAAGGCTCTTCAACTTCTCGCTGCTTTTCGTCGTTTGGACTCCCCCATGCGTAAAACGGTTAAGGCAAGCTGCCTATAAATACTCCATTCACTAAATCGCTCTCAGAGAAATTCTAGAGAGAGAAAGTGCTGCCCTGATCATTCTAGAGATAAAAAACAGAGTTTATGAAAAGTAAGAACCCGAAGCTAAAACAAAAACCGAAGAAGAAGAACGAGTCTGTATTTGGGTTTATTGACTGGGCCAGTATTAGCGAACGAGCTGAAGAATACCAAGCTGCGGGATTAATCTGGAGTTCTGATTCAAAACCCTTCGCACCTGTGCCTCTCCCCCACGCCCCTGTCCTTCCTAATCTTATTCTTTCTGAATCCTTTATGTCATTGGTAGTCTTGTATTATTTCAAAATTAGTCCTTTACAAACTACTTTATTTACACATTGTCTTCTAGTAAACAATAAATACAATATTAGGCATATTTCCCTTCTCCTTTTTGCAATTAACTCCTTTTCTATTAAGATTGGCGAATTACTTCCTTATCAGTTTTAAAATAAAATGAAACACATTTATTGTTGTGAATTTAGTAACACAAATGGTCATGTATCTTTAGCTAAAAATGAACTTTGATATTGACCAAGCTACCTTTCCTCAAACCCCCGAAACTAATATATTGTGCTTGTAAACTGAAGATACTAAGTCTTTTATACTCTTTAATCAATGTGAATAGTCTTTAGTTAAGTAAAAGTTTATAAATACTTGGCTAAAAGTCGTGGACATAAACACCAAATTGTTCCATATCAGTCTTAAAACCCGTATACTTTATAGCAATATAGTTTTCGATAATAACATGCAAATATTCTTTTATAATACCCTATATGAAGTGAATAAAGTCCTTATTAGTTATTTCTAACCTTATCGGTAACCCAAACACACATAAACACCTTAGTATGGTAAATGTTTATTCTTTTATTACTGCTAAACTAAAACCATATGACAAAAACCAACATGATCCAGCTATTCACTAACGAGGAAATAAAAATTACCTTATATAGTATTGATAATAATAAATCTCGAGATCGGATGGTTCATACTCAAACTTATTTAAATCCACTTGGTTTATCGATGGTCATGACGTGTGTAACAAGATTCACAAATTATTTGATTATAAACATGTTAAACCTTCATGGAACAAAACCAATATTGATTTCATCTCTAAATTTGACACCCCTTCGATAAAATCTAACTTCAAACCCTTTGCTTGCTATAGTGTTATATATAAAGTAATTTCCAAAATATATACCAACAAAATCAAAAAAAAATTTCCTTTCCCTAATTAACTTTTCTCAATCAGCTTTCATTATTCGTATAAGTATCTCTAACAATATCATCCAATTCAAATGAAATATCATAATATAGTCCTAAATATTGAGCTAATAAAAGTCTTCAGCAATATCTGATGTCACTAATTCGTAGATATCCTAGTTGCCATGATTTTTCCGAAAAAATGATAGTCAATAACATTTAATGCATCATCACCCTTCTTATAGCGTAAATATTAATGGTGAAATCCACGACTTTTTCCATGGAAAAGGAGGTTTGCGATAATGAGACCCCATATTCATATTTTCATACTTGTTATGAAATATAGTTTCCTTAACAAAAAAAGTAAGTATAAAAACTTCAAATTCCATTGGAGATGCCACGAACTTAAAATCACCAATTTATGCTTTGTGGATGATCTTATGATCTTTATCCGAGCTGACACTCACTCTCTTAAGTTAATCAAATATATCCTTAATAAAGTTTACCATATTTCATGCCTTCGAGTGAACCATAGTAAAAGCCATATTTTTTCTCTTATGCGTCAAAAATATCTTTCAATAATCTCTAGTAATAATATTTAGTTATGAAATAGGCTATATCCAACTTTGTTACCTTGAAATTCCTCTTGTTACGAAGAGACTCTCATATAATGAATGCAAACTTCTAATTGACAGAGTCACATGATGTATTAACGCTTGAACGCCAAGTAGCTCTCATATGTTGTAGGCTATAGTTAATTAATTATGTGTTATTTGCCAAACAAGTTTATCGGTCCTCAATCTTTATCCTTACGACCATAGTTTTTAACGACATGACACGATACCTTTAATACTTCCCATGGTCTGACCATGGAATGAAAATCTTTGAACCTAAATTTGCATAAGAAAACATTGTTATACCATTAGATGAAGGCATCTTATGATTATAGACCTAAAAATTTGGAATTAGACGTCAATCCGCAAACACCTTTAGTTTATATTACACGAGGTTAATTCCCATATATAACGTGACTTGAATAACTAAAATAATAAAACAAAAAAACTCGTGCACCCTTCCATTAAGGTCCTCCTCCTCTTGGGTTTGAAATAAAACCCCCAAACTTAGACTAAAAACTGTTCACATATACCAGGTCCAAGTGGGTAGCGTGGAAAATATCTTCGTTTGACATGATCCATGGCTCATGCCTACCTCTCTTGCCACCGTCTACGACCTAATTATCATACAAGATTATAATCTCAGTAGTAATTTGAAGGTCTCATATATTATTATTAACGAAAATTGGTCTTGGCCTTCTCGGATGAGATCATATAACGTTAGAAACAATGTCCATATTTAAGAAATTTATTATCTTATCAACGAGATTCTATTTTCGAATCTCCATAATAAGTAACTATGGATAACCAATAAAGGAAGTAAAGTTTATCTGTTAAAAGAATTTATCAAACCATCTATTAACCAACATCTAGTGTTGAATGAACAAGTTTGGTATGAAATAAGTACAATATTCCATGACACTCTTCCATATCTTGGATGAATGTTATTAATTATTTCTTATATAAGTATCTCGTGTGATAACAATTGAGAGACAACCGCTCGTGTTTTGATATTCATAGAAAACACTATGGAAACTTATTATGTATGGAAGTAAATATCACACTAAGATTGTTTAGTATACAAATGTTGATTGGACTAGTTTCCCGTATGATATACATTTAACCAGTACGTACTGTTTCTTCGTTAGATGCAACATTGTCTCATGTCACACTAAGTTGTTTATTTGTCCACTGCTGAAACTGAATATCGGGCCATAACAAATGTGACACGTAAGCTTATATGGCTGAAATAATTATTTTTATACCCCAAATTCAAAAAGCTCCACAAATAAATTTGATCAACAATAACCAAACCATTTTTTACATTACAATCCAATTTTTATTACAATCAATTTTCCACAAAAAATATAAAAAAAATCAAAATTGTTTGTCTGTCATGTGAAAACATATTTAAAAGAATTTATTACCAATTACATAAAATCAAATGCTCAACTAACAAAATAAACAAGTCAACCATATTCGTAATAAATTTAAAACCTCCCATTTATACGTTCAAAGGGATTGTTTAGATATATTATAAAATAATATATCAATCTCATAAATTTAGTTTTATAATAAAATATAATAGATTAAAAGAAATAGGGAATTTAGTAGAGAAGCAACTTTAAACATATAGTTTTAACTTTACCTATACAAAAGTCCAAAATGATATTTTTCACGAGAGTCCAAAATAATAAAGATAAAAGCACATTAAATAAAATGAAAACTTACTCTCTATACAACATTCAACTTTTCTATGCTTGTTTATCACGTAAATACACACCTTTCATCATTAATTCTTTTTAAAACATAACATTTATTATTATAACAATTAAATATATATTCATTAGCTTTAATGCAACCATTTAACCACTTTTTTAAAAATTTAAATAATAAATTTAAATATATTATTCCAAACAACGACTTTAAATTATAAATTATTTATTAGTAGAATACAGAATATCATTTATTCATCTTATATTTTAAAAAACATGAAACATGATTTTATTAATAAGAACCTTCAACGAAATCATTTCCAAACCTATTACTTCAATATTCATAAAATTATATTTTAGTATTGAATAGGTCTAAAAAGTACGAAATTTTATATAAAAACTTATATAATTTAAAAATTATTGAAATCCCCTTAAATGTTATAAATTCCAATTATAACTTTTAATTAGTTATGCCAAGTTAAGAAACTTCTTCTAAATGATTAGAAATGAAGATGGTTGTTGTTGGTTGATTAATTATTCTAAGTACATATTAAGAAACTTCTTAACAAATAATTAATCAACGACAACAACCATCCCTCATTTCTAATGATTATTATAACTTTTTAATATCCTAAAAATTTGAGTCAAAAACCGACAATTAATTAAAATATTTAATTGCTATTATCCTTGTTTATTTATTTAATAAATAGCCAAATTACATATAAGAATGTGAGTACGGTCGGGTCAACAACATATAAGTATATAAATAAATAGATTACGTTAAAGTGAAAAGACAAAGTAGGAAGAGACATGTAACATGAGTTATAAAAACAGCCACTTTATGTTACACACTTTTCAAAATTTACATTTTCAACTTTTCTCTCTACTATTTTTTTTCCCTCTCAGTCTTTACATGCTTTGACTTTGATAAGTCACTCAAACGAATGGGCCAGTGCTGCACCAAAATCTCCTCCTCGGCCGTCAACAACGACACAGTCACAGCTGACGAAGACGGCGGGCGAAACAACGATCCACCCTCCAACCCCCCTCCTCCGCACCAGCCTTCCGCTTCCCCCGCTCCATCATCCACGCCTAATTCATTCGCTGGAAGCCCCTTCCGTAGCCCCTTACCAGCAGGTGTACGACCTTCACCCGCGAGAACTCCCGGAAGGAAGTTTCGATGGCCTTTTCCTCCTCCTTCGCCGGCCAAGCCGATCATGGAGATCATGCGACGGCGAGGTGCGGCTAGACCGCCCAAGGAAGGATCGATCCCGGAGGATGAAGGGAGGGAAGGAGAGAGAGAGAGTGCGGAATTAGACAAGAATTTCGGCTACGCCACGAATTTCAGTGTGAAGTATGAGTTGGGGAAGCAGATCGGGCGAGGACATTTCGGTCATACTTGCTGGGCTAAGGGAAAGAAGGGAAATCTTAAGGGACAAGCTGTTGCTGCCAAGATCATAGCCAAAGCTAAGGTTTATTGTTTCTTCATTATCAATATCATAATTGGTTTATGTGTTATAAGTTTTAGCTCTTTCATTAGTTTAGTTGAGTTCAATTTCGCAGAATAGAGTTGCGTTATGATTACAAACATGATCATGCTTTGGCATTTTGTTGAGGGAAGTTTGATACTATATAACTATTAGCAAAGCCAATTCGTAAGAGAATACAAGTAACAAAGATGATAGAATTGCTTACGAAACCTAAAGAAGTCTAGTGTTTAACAAGAACATTATTATTTGGTTTCGCAAGATCCAAAATAAATGTTTTATTTCTAATGTCGAAAGCCGAAAGCCTCTAGCTCATTGGATATCGAAACCACATTTTCTCCGTAAGTTTGTGATATAAATGATTAATATTGTGTTTCTTCAAACAGAAGATACTCTTTAAGTATTTTTTTCCGTTTACTGTCGAAAACCGAAACTAACAACCAAAGGCAAATACCGTTATGAAGTTACGGGGAAAAGTTTGTTCGATACCGTACATTATGACTTTATTGTTTCTGTCTTGACATCGCGTTGTCATGTTTAACATGTTTGTTTTCCTCGACACGTGTGTATTTGTTGTTTCTCTTGTTTAATTGGTGTGGGTATATCATTGACCGAATGTTATTTTGCAGATGACTACAGCTTTAGCCATTGAAGATGTTCGTCGGGAAGTGAAAATATTAAAAGCCTTATCTGGCCCTGAGAATGTAATAAAATTTTACGAGGCATTTGAAGATGCCGAACATGTGTACATTGTCATGGAGTAAGTTTTCCTTTATTGTAGTTAGATTTTCAGATCTTTTCAGTTAACATTTGTCTGTTTCGATATGGACGTGTGGAAAAAAATCATTGTTGAATTTTGAAAAGATGAAGGAAATGGTTGACAGTTTATAATAAAAGTATACCATAAAAGGGACGTTTGGTCGAATAGATATATATGGGCTATTCTTTGCCGAGATTGTAGGTGCCAAATAACTAGTTCTAAACGTAAATGAATTATGTTTTCTTGATCAAACCCGCGTTTTCTTTTCAGGTTATGTGAAGGTGGAGAGCTACTGGATAGAATTCTGTCAAAGTAAAAATAAATTCGCATGTTGCTCAACTCTTTTTTTAGTATATAAGATGTCAATGTGTGAGTTCAGACTGATGGGTTTTCGTCGTCTTTGTTGCAGGGGTGGTAGATATACCGAAGAGGATGCTAAGAACATCGTCATTCAAATTCTCAATGCAGTTGCTTATTTTCATCTCCAAGGCGTCGTGCACCGTGATTTAAAGCCCGAGGTATGACTTATTAAATATGACAAGTTATGCTAATTTACTTTCATAGTTACATTTAATATATTTAATAATGATGTGTGATATAAAGAGTAATTTTTGGGTTTGCAGAATTTTCTTTTCGCCACCAGTGGTGACGATACTCCAATGAAGATCATTGATTTTGGCTTGTCTGATTTTTTAAGGCCAGGTAATGGTCTCGATCTGATTTTTTGTTTAGCTTCAGTAGGTGTTCTAGCTTTCTTATCTCTTGTCCGGATGCGATTAAGTAGTATTTTATTAGGATCAAATAGTTGCACATTTGTGCTACAATGGTTGGCCGTAGAATTTACACGTGGTCCCTTAGACAGATCAATGATTCATAAATATCTGAACTGAAACAAAATCGAAACCCGTGCAATGGCAGTAGATACGTGTTCTATCAGACTAAGACGGATACTCATTATGCTTTATTCTTTATTACTTAGAAGCATTTGGAACATAACTTTCCTTATGGAGACATAAAGTACCTTTGGTACTCGAGGGTTAGTTGGTACCTGTACCATGGAGTAGAGTATATAGCGATTCTAGCCTTTACTTTTGTAGTTTCATCTTTCACTCTTACTCAGGTCTATTGCGCACAATTTGTCGTGTTGCGCTTAGCATCTAAATATGCAGCCTCGTTTATGCGTTTTCGTAAACCTTTCCCACTTGCACATAATGACTTATAGCTGCTTGGTCAACTATTTTTTATTTTGTCTAGCTTTTTGTGAATATCTTCCTCCAAGCTGTTCGTCTTTCCGTTCGACCAAAGAGTGTGGAAGATTATTTACAAAAAGCAGTATCGTTGTTGAAATACTTGATAAGCTATTATCTCTCGTTTCAGATGTTCCGATAGTGGTTTCCAAAGATTTTGTTCCAAAAAAGGTTACTCGTGACTTTAGAATCCTCAGATTTACAGATACATCCATCAAACCATTAATGGTATTTTAAAATTCTAGGTCTTTTAATGCATTTGCTTCCCATATTCATAACATCGGGGGATTTTTACTTCTAGTACTTACCGCCGGTAAGTTACCGGTACCCAAAAGTGTGAAGACTATCATTACAAGTGATCTAACAGTTATTCTCTAATTACAAAAATATGCAAGCTTCTAATACTCTTTCAATAGGCCTATTTCATTTTGGTTTGCTGCTTCGGATTTCTTACCCTTTGTTTTCAAGTATTTGTCAGATTTCAACCCTTTAGTTTGTTTGTAATATAATTTTTTATTTAATAGTTTGAAACAAAACAGTATGCTTGTGTGTTTGTAGATCAACGGCTCAATGATGTTGTTGGCAGCGCATACTATGTTGCCCCTGAAGTACTCCACAGATCTTACAGCAGTGAGGCCGATATGTGGAGCATTGGTGTTATTACGTACATATTATTATGTGGAGGCAGACCTTTCTATGCCAGAACTGAGTCGGGAATCTTCCGCTCTGTGCTGAGGGCTCATCCTAATTTTGACGATGCACCTTGGCCTGCCATATCACCAAATGCCAAAGATTTTGTAAGAAGGCTACTGAATAAAGATTACAGGAAAAGAATGACAGCTGCACAAGCCTTAAGTAAGTCTATGAGTACTAACCACGAGACAAAATAATCAGTAGATGTGAAGACTAATTCAAATGTTATAAGACAGCGATTTCTAAATACCTGTGATCTCATTCTAAATTATCTGTTGTCATAATTGTCAACGGTGCTTAATGTTCCTAATGAAAAGCGCTAAAACTATGCATTTGCAGCTCACCCATGGTTAAAAGATGAAAATTGTGATGTGCCTTTGGACATTTTGATATACAAGTTAATCACTTCATATATTCGTGCCACGCCTTACAAACAAGCAGCAATAAAGGTAGTTTCCTCACACGTTCTCGTTTATTTAGGTCTTGACAGGCATGGCTCCAGCAAACCCATGATTCACATTGTTTCCTCTCTGTTATTCTTCATGAAATTGCAGGCACTTTCTAAAGCTATGCCCGAAGATGCGCTCGTTTATCTAAGGGCACAGTTTAATCTCTTAGAACCAAGAGACGGATATGTCTCTCTCAGTAATTTTAGAATGGTTAGTTCCTGTTTTTTTTTTTTTTTAAAATAGTACTTACTGACTTTCTCAGCTCAGGTTCATCATTTTTCATTTGTTGGAGTAACCCAAACCTATTCTAGTAATCTAGCATAGTTAACTTCTCAATTTTCATGCTTGTAAGATATAAACTGCTTTTGCGTACACATCCATGTAGTATTTATGCCATAAAATCCCCTTTTCACCAAACTCTACTACTTCACTACTAATACAAGTGTTTATGACAAAGTGACTACGTACGTCTCTTTAGATTTTCATAAGCTCTTTTGTTATAAGTAGAGTATACATTATTTATGATCTGTCAAAATTAAGTTGTATCCTGTAGGCTAAATATTAACCAATTCTTCCTCGTTTGTGCAGGCGCTGGTGAGACGTGAAACTGATGCCATGGCAGAGGCAAAGGTTCTTGACATTTTACATCCGGTAAGACAATCTATATCGACTTTCCTTTTTTTACTGAGAAGTATGACTCATCTTAAGCAATGGAGAATAAAAGTGTTCCCTTCTATCAATGTAGCTTATGGTATGCATTTTTCCAGAGGTTTTCTTCTGAGTTGTTACGATGTCATTACAACATATCATATCTTCGCGTTAAATGCTGTATTGTGAGCTAAACAATAAATGCATAAAATATAGTGTGATTCGGTTCTCAGCTCCGTTTCAATTTGAATTTTATGTGAAAGTGTAAAAGGATTAAAGTTACTTTGTTTTGTGGAATGAAAAGATTAATGTTAAGATATTTTAAGCTAAAAGCTATGTACGGCCTTGGTATTACTAAATACGGCCAGTAAAATGTAACCGACATCTAATGTCGACCAAGTTGGTCCTCGACATTAGTTGACATTAGCAATCCAAGGCCGTATATAGTAAAGATCCAGGCCGTATATGCTTTTACCTATTTTAAAACATACAGACTCCAGTTTTTACAAATCACACCCCCTCGACCATCATCATCTTCTTGTTTATATATATTACCACCTAGATTTTTTATTTCAAATCTTGTAGACTGTTAACTAGTTCTCCGATCACCTAAACTACAAAATATTTCATATTGTCTCAACTGGTATAAGAATTCAACATGATTCATGTATTTACTATTACTAGTCTAATGGTATTATAAACATCATAAATCTTACGATCTATTTATCGTTTCAATATCTAATGCTGCTGGTTTTGTTTCTTGATTAAAGATGGAATACCTATCTCATAAGAATATGGACTTTGAAGACTTCTGTGCTGCTACAGTCAGCGTGTACCAACTCGAGGCACTAGAAGACTGGGAAAACATAGCAACCTCGGCTTTTGAATATTTTGAGAAAGAAGGGAATCGAGTCATTTCTGTCGAGGAACTAGCACTGGTACGTATATTTCCATGTTGACATAAACATAATAAAAGAGTCGTATATGTACTAACATACTTTTTTAATGTAGGAAATGAACCTGGGTCCTTCGGCTTATAATTCATTGCAAGACTTGATCCGGAGTTCAGATGGAAAACTTAGCTTCATTGGATACGCCAAGTTTTTGCATGGTGTGACCCTGCGTAGTTCAAATACAAGACATAGATAGTGAACCGGATACAAAATTCTTTGCTAACTTATTTTTCAAAGTTGAAAGTTCCTTTTGGTAGATCGGGGCATATTTAAATGGCGACTTAGAGGGCAGGTATGCAGATTGAGGTAGTAGTAGTAGTACTACAAGCTTCATTCAATTCTTCGGAATTGTATATTTATAGATGTTTATTATTTTGAGTGAGAAAATATTGTGACTTCAAACATGTATTATTTATTTTAAGATTGAGAAAGGATATGATAACATTTACTTTACATATGTTCCTCTTTAACTTCTACCCATCACTTTTTTCATCAGTCTTCTAACTAAAGATGTCTTCTCACTTTCATGCTTTTAGGGTGCTGCACAATGTTTTGTTTTTTTCTCTTCAAATCTCTTTTAAGTTTTTTATGTGTCAATTGCCTCTGGCTTCCTACATGTAATTTTTTTCTCTCTTGAACTTGAAAAAAAGGTACTAAAATCATTGTATTATGTAAAGACAACATATAGAGTGAGATGGGAATTTTATTTGTTCGGAGATTTTAAAATTTTTAAAATGGTGACACGAATCTGTAATTGTTTTTGTTCCCGATACAACCAAAGTATATAAAAGTGGCATATTATGAGGTTTGAGCTTTGGAGTAGTGGTTTGTATTGAAAGTATGGATGCTCTTAGTCTTAGATGAGCTGTGATTTCGTTTTCAAGGTCCTTAGTCAACTATCTTTACGCTTTTAGTGCATCAAATGATAGCTACCGTCAATTGTGCTGCAACAGTTCTCTACCTTTTTTTTTCTTTCTTTAGGAATAAACTACCTATACAGCTAGCTCTACCTGAATAATATTATATATGAGTTCGTTTTAGATCTAAAAACATGTATTATCTCGTATATGTTTATACTAATCTCACATCACCGCATGATATTATTGTATAATTCGGTATATATGATAAGCATAATCCTTGTTATAAGATGTTTTTAAGTCCATAGCCATGCTAGATTCTATCATACCCATGCTGCTTTGCACTAGGTTCTTATAGTTGTGTTGTACTGACCTAAAACATGTTCGTGGTCAAGCGGTCTGTGTGAATAATACAATATAAGTTTTGATATGTCAAAGTCTGGTTTTCCACCAATTGTTTGTCGAACGGTCCTTCATTTGCATGTAGATGCTAGGTGTGAGCGGTTCGAATGATATAAATCGGTTATTATAACAAGAACAACCGTTTTGTCATAAAATAGTCATAAAATAGTCATATAACCATTCCACCATGTAAAATTCAATTCTAATATTATGTGAGAATATCGGTTTCCTTCAAAATTTAATTTTAAGGGTAAGTTCAAAAGTTTAGCGATCTAACAAGAACTCTTGAAATTTGAATGACTGAGATTTAAAGACAAACCGACGAGACTCTAAATGCGTAAGACCTGAGGTCCGTCTGTGAAATTTTAAGGAAGAAATTATGCCATAAGAATATGTTAGAATCGAAATTCATGATCATTACTTGTTGTTTAGTAATTGTTGGAAGTAGTGATCTAATTGTTGAAGCTTATGAAGATACTTCATGTCTCTGGATGAGAATGTGTTTGCTATTATGAATAATATTTGAATTGATATCCAACCATTGATCTAAATACCGTTGATCTGAGTATGTTTGGAAGTTGGTCAGAATAGTATTGGTGTAGCAGATGTCAAATGCAGATGTTGGTGTTCCTACCCGTCTGATTGTACATGTCAATACATATGGTAGGGTGACTGCTACCCCTATACATTGGCTGTTTGTAAGAACAAGATATGAACTTCTAATATGAGTATGCATTACTATGTCAGCCATTCTTGTTCTATATATACCATGGAGAAGTATGAGGCAAATTGTGCATGAGTGGCGAAGCAGCTGAAGCAAGTAGCTAACGAGGAAAAAAAAACTTTTGTAGGTATCAGATAAAGTTGTAAGATAAGAAATGTCATAAATGTAAATATTGAGAGAAACACTAAAGATCCATATTTCATTCTGTAAGCTGAATAAGATTTGGAACAAAAATAAAAGAAAGATTGAGTAATTGTGTTTGAGAGTTTTCTTGTTATCTACCTTTATATAAAATCAATGTCAATTGCCTGTAGATGTAGAATTTATCCACAATCCGAACCACGTCTAATCTTGTCTTTGTGTGTTTGTCAACTTAGACTTTAGAGGTATATAAAGCCAAAACTCAACGTCTTTTATAAACACTGGATTAAGTCTTTGACATAATGCTAAAACTTGCACCAACGATTTAATAATGTGATTTTTATTGAGTCTTGAGATTTTTCCCAACATATACTATGATGAGTGTAAATAATCTGGAAGAATATTGGTTATTGGTGATAAACACAAAGTCGAAGGATGAATATCATTTTTAGATATCGAGTGTAAGGATTTAGATCTTACCAAAAAATATATTATAAAGATGAATCTCATAAAGTCCGATCTTGATAAATTCACAAGAAAACATGATTTCAATATTTGAGAATGAATATAAGAGCATTCAGAGTATATAAGGGGTTGTCTACTGCCATTGATGAGAGTGTTGAAGAACATGTTGATACCGAAGTGTTTTCCAAGACTCATATTACTCTAATATTGAGTTTGAGGGATGATGTACTTTGAGAGGTTTCTAAAGAGCATATAAATTTAAGGATATGTAATAGGCTGGGAGCCATTTACATGAAGAATTACTTGGTCAATAGATTGTAACTAAAAAACAATTGTATACGGTGACAATAAATGAAAGCAATGAGGTCTGAAGATACTTGGATGATTTCAATAGAATCATTAAGTGTAGTTAGAGCCAAGTAGATGATAATGATCAAATAATAATCCCCTTGAGTTATTTGTCAAAGTTTTATGGGCACTTTGTGGACACCATGATCTATGGTAAAAAAATCTCCTACAATATCTGAAGTTAATAGTGCTTTGAACTCAAAAGATCCCGGTTTGACGAGTGACTCAAAATGTCACAGACTGAGTGTGATGAGAATGCATGGAAGGAGAGATTCAAACTAGAAGATAAAAACTCTCGGTTAGAGTCTATAAGATTTTTGATCGACTCTAGGGTAAAATATTGGTTGTGTAAGAAAGAAGATCATATCTATAAAAATTACCCATAGAGGAGGAAGTAAGATACTCACCATAAGTTTGAAGCCATATATGCTTCAATGATCTCAATTATTATGAATAAATTGAGGTTTTATTGACTTCAACTTCCACATACAATAATAAGTGAGTTTTATACTTAAGAGCTTCATTCTATATGATATCCAACAAACATAATTTTTTTAATTATGGAAAATTTATACTAGGGAATGATTAAACATGTGTTGTGAAGGGAATGGGGAACGTTTGGCTCACATTGTCTACAAGACTTGATAGAGTAATAACAAAAGTGAAGTATCTCTACGAAGTTAAACATAACCTTTTTTATTTGAATGTTAGATGATGAAGGGTTTAATTATAAGGGTGGAGATGATAAATTTATGAATCTGCAAGACTCATTAATTGTTATGAAAGCCTATAAGACTAATTGTGTTTTAGTTCTTAAAGGGTTTGTAGTGGTCGAATGCATATCTAGTGTAGATGGAAAATCAAAAAGCCTTAGTGAACTTAACTAACATGAGTTGTTGGATGGTAACAAATTTTAGAAGTCAAGATTTTGTGAGAATTACGTACTGGATATAAGTAAAAGGGTTAGATGTTTGCATAACAAACATACAATTTGTGATGTGTTTGAATATATTCATTATGAGCTTACGGAGATGCAAGACATCCTACAATGAGAGGTGTCACGTAATTTATGTATCTGACTGATGACTATTACAAGAATGTATGATTGATACTTGTGAAGACCAATGATGAAGCATTTGATGTTTTCTAGGATTAAAAAAAGCTGATGAAGAGTAAAACTCGGAACAAGCTGAAACAATTGAGGATTGAAAATGGTTTGAAATTTATGAATAAACTATCTACTAGCTAATGTTTTGAATTTGGAATTTGTAGACAAATAACCGTGAAAGGAACTCCCCAACGTAATGACCTTGGTGAGAAGATAAACCGACCTTGTTAAAAATGGTAAGGTGTGTGCTTCTTACAGTTGGAATGTGACAAATTTTTTAAGAAGAAACTTTTAAGACAAATTCATCCATCATCATCAACAAAAGTCCATCTTTAGCACTAAAAGTTAAGTGTCCACAGTAGATATGGACTCAGTAGTGTTAAATACTTGAGAGTGTTTGGATGTGCTGTCTACACACATATGTAACAAGACAAGCTTCCGTCGAGGGCAATATAAAGTTTTTTCATTGGCTATCCGCAATGAATATAAATTTATAAGTCATAGTGCCTCGAACCTAGGATAAATAAGTATATAATTAGTCGATATGTGGTATTTAATAAAAAAGTTATGGTACGACTAAAGAAGTTGGTAACATTTTTAGCAATACCAAGAAAGGAGATGAAGTTGAGATAAGGTATGAACAAGAGAGTGAGGTCGGAGATGCTTCTGCCAAAAATGATTTCATACTCGGTACATGTTCGACTCATAGATAGACCATTTCATAATTTAGACAATAGTCGAGAGTTTGATTCCCTCGAACCTTTACATGTTTAGACCAAAAAGCAACATGATGAGACTAAAAACTATGGGTTGGTGATGATATAACACGAAGACCTAGAAAGTCTCCACAAAGGTACTACTCTACTGATTTTATAGATTGTGCTTTATCTATATAAATATAGAGAGATATACTTAAACCTGAGAGTTATCACGATTCCATAAAAAATAGTGATAAACCAAAGTGGCTGAAGGCTCTAAAGGAGTAATTGAGTTCTTTGAAGAAGAACAAAACTTGCTTTCTTATCAAGAAGTTGAAATATCAAAATATTATAAAGTGTAAATGGATATTCAAGATGAAGCAATGTATTCATGAATTTGGATTATCTAAGTACAAAGTTAGGCTAGTGGCTAAGGGCTTCACACAAAATGAGAATGTTGATTTCAGTAAAAATTTCTCACTAGTTGCGAAACCAACCTCTGTAAGATTTTTGGTGTCAATTTTTTCTATATTTTATCTTAAGTTAGATCAAATGAATGTTACTAGTGTCTTCCTGTATGATGGGATGAAGGAAACTATCTACATGAATTGGCCTCAATTTTTGGAAGAATGAAAGAAAAAAGATGCGTGTTTTTAAAAACCCTACATTATTTAAAGAAATTGATGAGACAGTATAATAAAGAGATTTGATTGTTTTACGAGATCCATCAAGTATGCGGGGAACTGCTATGACAAATGTGTCTATTATAATGAAGAAATACACATGGAGAGATATATCATGTTGATATTGTATGCGGATGACATACTGATAACTAGAAAGGACATTAAAAAGATAGAAAATATGAAGACCCATATAAAGAGAGAATTTGATGAGAAAGGCTAAGATAATAGTTAGTATATAAATCAAGAGAAATAAATTGAGATGGTATATAGTCTTAACTTAACAAGAACACATACATAAGTTCTCAATAAGTTTGGTATGTCCGAAACCTGGGAGGTTGGAACTTCTAATAATTATCATTTCAAATTTAGTACCATCAAACACCAACTAAAGTAAAAGATAAGAATTTTATGCATGAGATACCCTATGCTAATTTCATTGTAATCATTATGTATGCAATGATATGCAGGACACCTGATCTAGCCTACTTAATTAATATTTTGAGTAGACTTATGTCTAATACATGGAAGCCTCGTAGGCAAGCCCTCGAATGGCTCACGAAGTATGTAATAGGTTTTTCTTATATTTAGTTGTGTTATAACCAAAGGTACAAGACGGATGATATGTTCATGATATGTATTGACTATGATAATGTAGGTTGCCTTGACATTAGGAATTAAACTTTGGTTTATCTATTCACTGTTTGGAGCAGTGGTTAACTGTAAATCATGTTTTTAGAAGATCGTTTCCTTGTCATCTTTTAAATTCGAATATATGGTTGCTACTGCAAAAATGAAGAAAACATATCGTTGAAAGGATTGTTGAGTGAGATCACTGGTATAGAGCAATAAATGACTTTTTTGTGAAATAATACGAATGCTCTTTACTCGATGAGTAATTTGAAGTTCAGTGAGCAAACTAAGCACATAAATTTCAAGCCTCACTTTATCTGAGATGTGGCAGGAAGAGAGCAAGTGAATGTGGCAAATATTGCAAGTGTTCAATTTTGTTATGATGCGCTGACCAAGACATTATCAGTTTCAATCCTCGTGCACGTATGGAAAATAGGTGGACTAAGTATCTCTAATGATTATTTTGGAACACCGAGCTAGTGGATATGAGAGTCATTGAAAGTTTAGATGGAAAATTGTTAGGTGTAAGCTCAAAACAATTAGAGCAGTAATTGTCGATACTTTTATTAATGAGATTCAAGGGCATGAACTACTGGGACTCTAAAGTGTGTAATACGAGAATTAAGTGCAAAGACATCTATTGGAACATAAGGGAATGAGCTCTGTTGTTCCTTGTGTATAAGGATATGCTGAAAGCAAAGTGCAGGATCGCTACATGTTGGAACTTGGATGCATAAACTTAGTTGTCGAAGTTGATGAAGATATTTTTATGCGTTTTAAATGAGGTTGAGTTTGCTATTATGAAAATAATTTGAATTGATGGGACATCCTCAACCGTTGATCAGAGCATGTTTGGAGGTTGGTCAAATTTATATTGGTGTAGCAGATTTCAGATGCCATAGGTTGCTGCCACTACCTGTCAGATTGTACAAGTCAGTACAAATGTCAGGGTGATTGTTAACACAATCTCTCGATTGTTTATGGGAACAAGATGTCAACTATTACGTGATTAAAGAGTACTATGTCATCTAGTTTTGGTCTTATAAATAACATTTAAGAAGTATGAAGCAAATAATGTGTAAATGACGAAACAATCAGAGCAAGTAGCTAAAAAAAGAAGTTTTTAAAACTTTAAAAATGGTGTAAGATATGAAATATTTTGAGAGTAAACACTAAAAAATATATTTGAAGGTAATAGTTGTACTGAAAAATCTTTTTGGAACAAAATAAAAATACTTGTGTTAGTTTTGTTGTTTTTTATAATATTTCTTGATGTAAAATCAATGCTCGTTTTCTGTTAAATTTGTGCACAATATTCGAATTATCTAAAATTCTATACTTGTGTGTTCGATTTTATTTTGCTTTTCTCGTCAATTTTAAATTAAAAAACACACAAAGTCGAAACTCCCCGTCTTTCGTGCTACATTTACAGTGAATAAATCATCGCATAACTACTACTAGAAGACCCAATATGGTAATTTCCTCCGAATCTCAAGTTTGAATATACTTAGGGCTAGGCTAATTCAAGACCCGTTTTTTATATAACGAGAACCGGTTATAGTGAGACCCGACTTGGCTATAACGAGACCCCTCTTATTTACAAAAATGCCATCGATATAAATACAAAAATTCCCAAATTCTACAATTTTCTTTCTTCGAAAACCCTAACTCTCTCTAATCCAATATTTGAAAATGCTAGATATTTAAAATCCAACTGCATAGACTTGTTAAAGTATGGATTTTCTACACCATTGTGCTATTTTTTTAAAATTTGGATCTATATTTGTAGTGATATTTAGAGTTTATTTTTCGGATATAAAAATCGAATTTTCCTCTACTTGTAGTTGTTGTTTGGTTGTTTGATTATATGTATATGCTTAATTAGGTCGTTGGCTTCAATTTGGTACAAATTTTGCTGGATTTGGCGTCCTAAAACTAGGTTTGAGATTTACATATGGGTAGTCTGGAACAGGCATTTCCGCGCACAGCCGTGCGTGGAAATGTCTGTTCTTTTTTTTTATTATATATATATTAAGTCAAATTTCTAATAATTTATAATTTATATAATTTCTTATATAATTTATAATTTATATAATTTTTTTTATAAATTTATAATCATATATTTATATAATTCTTTTTACTACATTTTATATAATTATTGAATGGTAATAACAAACGTAAATTTACTGTATTAAATAATTAGAATAATTGAAAATAAAACCAGTAAAAAGTATAAAAAAATATTTACCATCATTTCTTTTAGAATGTTCAATTTCCACGTGTAGTTAAAAATTGTAAGAATACACACGCTAAATTCGGCATGAAAGTGTTTTCAATTGGAAAAATTCGGCATGAAATAGTATTTTGAATTGACAAAATTCGGCGTGAAAGCGCAAAAATTTGACAAAATTCGGCATAAAAGCACAAAGATTTGACCAAATTCACGCACGAACATGATTTCGGCCAAATCCACGCACGAATGTACGAAACGTAGCACGAAAATGTGTAAATTTATGTAAAAATATTTTTTTTTCCTCAAGCCATATATTTAAAGATGATTTTTTGTTTTTTTAGGTTTATGAGTTTATGTTGAATATTAGAGAGATAGGTAGTTGAGAGAGAAGGGAAAGATAGTAAAAATGTATGTGTTTGAGCTTTTAAAGCCTAAGATTTATAGCTGAATTTATTGTTTTTTGAGTTAATGGGTTTATGGATTTTTGGGTTTTTTATGAAAATTAGAGAGAAAAGTAGAGAAGAGAGAGAGGAGAGAAGGTAAAAATGAGATGTCCAAAAAATTATAGTTTTATATCTAGTGGCATTTTGGTAATTTCACGTTTTCAGAAAAAATCAAGACTTAGAGTCTCACTATAAAAAAAAAAAGGATCTCATTTTAAGCGTGCCCATATACTTATCTCGTGTTTTCCCCGAACAAAAAATTAATCCTAAGCTTAGATGAAAATATAAGCAAAAAGTTCCGCACACGCACACTCTATCAAATAGACATACCGACTTCTTAAAAAAAATACAGTTTAAATGATCAAATATATCATATGATGACCGAAATCAAATGAACTATAATAATCATAGCTGCTTGGTCAGAATGACGAAATCTGGGTCCAGAGCATTAAGTTTGATTCCCACCACCTTATCAAAAGAACATGCCAAAGAATCTTCTTTGCTTCTTAAAGCATTAACCTTTCCAATTTTGTGGGGCTGAAACATCAATGAAATTGATTAAATCTGGGTTCACAACAGAAGAACTATCAATGCTACGCAGGCCATACAATTTTCTTGCTTTATGGTTACAATTAATGATAAATATGTATATTTTATTCAATACTATTGATTTTTTATAATCAACGGTCAATAAAGTCTAGATCGCGTACCGCAACCACACCCAGAAATCATTGAGACCAAGACTTTGAAGTGAAGCCACTTTATAAAAATCTGAACTTTCGTTGCACGATGGAGCTAAGCCAACCGTAATAGACATTTCACCAAACACAAGCATTAACAAAATGATCATTTTACGTCTCTT
This sequence comes from Limnanthes douglasii subsp. nivea, assembly GCA_036936605.1. Classification (NCBI taxonomy): domain Eukaryota; kingdom Viridiplantae; phylum Streptophyta; class Magnoliopsida; order Brassicales; family Limnanthaceae; genus Limnanthes; species Limnanthes douglasii. The sequence continues at coordinate 83,919,246 of JAUPFV010000003.1, forward strand.
GATTCTTATCTTATCTTCACACCACTTTAAGAAAAGCTAGTTCATCCTTTCTTTCTTCAAATAAATAAAACCCCACATTTTAAAATCCATATTATATATGTTAAAAGACAAACATTTTTTAGATGTCTTAAGAGAGACTCTTTCCTGTTCTGGAACACGTCCTCTATACGTGTAAATGTGTTTACATTTTCTGTCACCAACTTGCATTCACATTATCAGACCTGTGTTCACATCAACAAAACTTACAAACAAAGCAAATTGATAAAAAATAAAAGCTTGGAATTGGTATGTATAGTTTTCTTTTACTAAATCTCCATAAGTTTTATAATGTATTTCATCATTATCACTACAACACAGCAAAAAAGAAGAAAAAAACATTACAGAACACAACTAAACTAAAGATTATATATTTTTTTATTTTAGTAAAATAAATTTAATCATACAATATAACTTTTTTGTTCATCATAATCACAATACACAAGAAACCCACACCACGCCAATGAAAATAATAACATAAAGAAGCAAACTTTGACAGCTTCATATAAAAATTCACTCATGAAATCTCAAACCCTAAAGCACCAAACGTTATTGTGGTTGTGTTGATGATGACGGTGGTCATGGTGGTGGTGGTGCACCCTATCCTCCTCCTCGATAAGTTGTTGTACATGGCGAAACTCATGGACGTTGCAAGGAATAATAATAGGTCCCTTGTGATAGAAGCCATACTCTTTCTCTGCTTGTTTCAATAGTTCCACAAAAAGAGGATGCTTTATATAATTTACAGGAATCACAAACCTTTGCAATTCCTCTTCTCCTTCATGACCTACCAAAATCGCCAAACACCCTTTTGGTATAGTTTGATGTTGATGGTGAAAATGAAGATGAGGCATATGAAAATGAAAACTCATGTGGTGGTTGTTGTTATTGTTGTTGTTGTTGTGATGTTTGTGATATCTACCACTCTCCATTTCTTGTAGTAAAGACATAAACTTTGAAGACAAAAAGAAGAAGAAAAGAAAAAACAAGAGTTTCCAAGAATCTGAATGAAGAAAATAGGTTTGAAGGTTTGGTGGGTGTTATAAGAAAACGAAAGAGAAAGGCCAAGGATCTGAATCAGAGATGGCTAGGTTGAAGAGAGCTAGAGAAGAATCTGAGAGAGTTTGTGGTATGTTGCTCATGATAATTCTATCTCATTAAGAATTTTTGTTTTTGGTTTGAAGAGTTGAGAAAATAGGATGGGGGCTGTATGGTATTTATAGGGAGTTGAGGCTTCTAAGGGTTGCTTAGTAACTACTCAAAAGGGTTGACTTGTAGTTGTAAGCTGTATATGGGATGTGTTGATTTGGTCATCAAAGTTAAAATCGTTTTTATTTTGAACTTCATCATTAACAGTTTTCAATATTTTTTATGCTCCTAAATTCCTAATTATTATTAACTTCATCATTAACAGTTTTCAATATTTTTTATGCTACTGAATTTTTAATTTTTTTTCTCGAGGGAATCTAACTTTTGGTAATGAGTATACCTTACTCAACCAACTCGACTACTCGACTGTCCCTAATTATGGATTTGTATTGATAAGGATTAATGTTTGATTTTTTCCATAATTTGGGATGTCTTTAAAATAATTTTATATTAAAATTTTTTTGATGGTTTTTTTCAGATTTTTTTAAGAATAAAGTAACACAAATTAAAGTTTTCTTTAACCTTGCATTTATAAGTATTTGATTAACCATTAAAACTATTTTCAACTATTTTTATTCCAGTAAGTAGATGATGATTTCGAATTTCAGTATTCAAATTTGACCATTTTCGAAAACACACTTTCAGCATATTTCACAAATAAAAAATAAAAAATTACGGACTCCGTTCGCTATTTTGCCAATCGCAATATAATTTTTTAAATGTGCATTCACATTTTTTATTTTGTTCCATAAAATATTACAACTACGAAAAAGTTTACTATTATTTAGGATAACAAGAGTTCTTTTCCAAAAAAATTCTTGGTCGCAAGGTCGAACATGATTTTGTTCGGTGAAATGGAAGTCTACAAGGGTAGTTTAGTGAAGTCTAGGGTTTGAGAAAGCGCCTTGCTAGAAGTATGACACGGTTTGATAGATTTCTTACCATGCCTTTTTTTAACTCAAACTTGATTTTTCCAGTTTATCATTCTCACCTTAACTAATTACAATCATGCCATTAATCTAAAAAACAACCCAAAATCTGAAAAGCACCAAAAATTACTCTAAATCCACAAAATTACCATATTTATTTACTGCTTTTAAACCCTAAAAGTAACATTCTTCCATTCAAACCCACAAAATCCACCACAAAGACCCAAAAGTCGGAGTATTCATGGAAAATGATGAAATGAGTGTCTATTTGGAAGACTCGCTAGACGAGGAGGAAACTTACCGCATGGAGGTACGTAGCTGAACTTGAGCACGGGGGACAAACACAAATGCAATATTTGCTGACGAAATTGAAGAAGCATGGATACTCCACGTGGGAGTGTTTGAAAGATAATTCAAAGGTGATCACCGATTTTTTTTTTCCGCACATCCTACGAACATAAACTTATTACGTACATTCGCTAATGTACTATTCATGGATTGTACCTACAAGATGACTAAATATAAGATGTCTTTATTAGAGATTGTAGGGTTAACATTTACTTCCATAACATTTACTTCCATTACATTTACCGTTGCGTATGTGTTTATGAGCGGAGAGAAGATACCAAATTATACATGGGCTTTGGAAACTCTTCGTGGTTTATTGATGGATAATGTGTGCGCATTTTATGAGCGTTATTGTTGCCGATCGAGAGTTAGCTCTCATGCGATCTATCAAAGATATATTTCCGGGCACACACTACTTGCTATGCACGTGGCATATTAGTAAGAACATTATTGGGATAATCCGAAAGATATTGCACGATGATGTGATTGCGAAATAATTTGTTGAGTTTTATGGCTACGTTGCCGGAGTGAACACGGTTGAGAGCTACCGAAATAATCTAGCTACATTGAAGGAGATGTTCTCCTCTCAACCTAAGTGTTTTGCGTACATTATGCACGCATGGATAAGAAATACGGTGACAAGTTTCTTCAATATCGAACGAACAAGATACAACATTACGACCAAACAACTTCAAATAGGTATGTCCTTTAACCCAATTTTTTGTTTTGCTATTATATCTCTTAAAAAATAAGGTCCTAATTTTGTACTTGTATTATGTAGGTGTGAGGGTGCTCACTCGTCCCTAAAAAAATACATTGGGACGAATCAATGCAATTTGAGCTTTTTTGGGAAAAATTTCACAACTTACTAAAAAAGCAACATGCAAGGATCCTCGAATCGTTCGAGCGAATTAAGTTTCGTATAATTTCCAGTTTTGATGGTGCTTTGACCCAGAATCTGAAAGGTTATGTATCACATGCGGGCCTAAAAATATTGATGTTTTCTATTTGTACGTTCTAGAAATATAGGAGTAGATCGGGTAGCATGTGGAGGATGTTTCTTTCGGAAAACACACAGGTTACCTTGTGCATGTGAAATTGCGTTTATAGCTAGAGATGGTAGGTGCATTCCTCCATATAAGATGTGGATATATTTTGGAGAAGATTAGATATTGTTCATAAAGATCCCACTCCGCGTGATGACAAATTAAAAAAAACTATTCATAATAGATAACTCTATTCGTAGTTTTCGCCATGACTAAAAAAACCACATTATCAATCGGGTAATACAAATCTTGAGGCCTGAAACTAGTCATATTCAAGATCCTAAGGAACCACTTAGAGCTAAGGGTAGGCCAAAGGGAGGCGTTGATAAATTGACTAAACAAAACCCTAGTGCGTGAGAATATCCCATTGAAAAAACCGTTAGTGCTAGTACTCCGGCTAACTCGATAAGTAGTACACCCCTTAACATGTTAGGGATCACAACCACATTGAAAGTGTTTCTGGTTGTACCACCCAAACCACCACTTGTAAAAAAGAAAGTTTTTCGGCGAAAGAAAATTGTTAAGGATGGGAAGTTAACATTATATCGGATTGCATCCCGGCATTATTACACACTTATATTACTAAGTTAGTGAACATTCTTCCGGACGGATAATGCAGATATTGTTCCGTAACTCATTCAATATATAATAATGAAGATAGATGGGAAGATGTTAGACACGAGTTGCTGAAAGAGTTGAGAGAAAACCGTGTATCTTGGTTGGATGTATATGGTTCACCCAAGTTGTTTGACGATGTGGTACATAGGTTGAATTACTTCAAGCCCAACCCTAATAGCCATTACTGGATGACATTTCCGAAGATAAGATTAGTCATTGCGACAAGGTATCAGTTCATGGTATATCATGTCTCACAAGCAACGTCATTAACGTATTTACCAATTTGTGGATGCCCACCCGTGATCCATTCAACGATCATAGAAGTTGGGATTTCTTTCGTACATGAATGCCACTTTGTTAATGTAAGTATATCATACTTATATATTTTCCTACTTATCTAATATATAATGCACTAATTTCATATTTTTCCCCGCATAATACAACTCCACTCGATGGACCATTTCCACCATTATACCCCTCATGGGGTGCGTACACCATCTAAGAAGCGAGTCAATGGGCGCATCCATACTATCGTAGGTTCAAAAAATTTACAAAACTAATTCCAGTTAGGAAAATGAACTTGAACGAAACCCCAAATGTAACCGATTTGACTAAAGACGATAATTAATATAATGTTGAACGATGTCAATTTTTTTGTATCCCACTTATCTTACCCCTTAACACCAAACTTCATTTGAGTTATAGTTTAATTTAAGTTGAATTAATATATGACATTTGCATAGACTACTAACATAATGTATGCTAGAAATCATTGATAATACACAACATATAACGAGTCAAACATAACCAATTGTTGAGTTTTGAGGAATCGATGTCGCACGCGACGAGGTTTCTCAAGCGTCGTATGCGAAGGTAGTACAAAACATTGGCCCATTTTTCAACTCAGAGAGATGCCTGTCACGAGCCACAAATGCGACCAGATTTCACAACTGTCGCGTGCAACGGTAGGTCAACATTTTGGCCCATTTTTACATCCAGAGATGCGTGTGTCACGATTCACATATGCGATTGAGCTTCACAAGTGTCGCATGCGATAGTAATACAAAATGTTGGCCCACTTTTTCATCCAGAAATGTGTGTGACGTGAGTCACAACTGCGACGACCATTCAATGTGATTGCATGCGACTTGTTCCTTACAGTTTTCCCCATATTTTCAGACATAGAGATGCAAATTAAATTTTGACTACAAATAGGTGCGTATAAAGCAAGACAGTTGAACATAAATAACATATGACTCATAATCAAACAACAACTAATCGAAACATAATAACTAAAAAATACAACTAAAGAAAGTTGAATGCTCAGTCGTCGAATTCGTATCCCATGTTGTCTTCAGAATCACCCCCTCCTCCATTTCTGCAATCCTATCCTCCAGATACGCTACCATATCCCTAGTGATGTAGTCTATCACAGTCATGTTCCAGACGGAAGCTGCTTCTTGCTTAATTTTAATGGCAAGAACAACAAACACTGTAGTGGTTTGACAAAAAAAATACTTGCATTTGATTTCGTCACGACTGCGCACAACAAAACCTATTATTCATGCGCGACCATAACTCAAATACATCATGCATAGGACCCGCTCAAAAAATGCATCGCTGGTATCTTCCTCTATCTCTCGGCGGGCAACCTTCACCGCCTGAAGCAACTGGTAGTCTTCATCGACGTTGAACTCCATATGTAAATGTCTTAGTGTTTTTTTATAGTTTGTGAATATTTGGTTGGATGTCTTGTTAGAATTCTTCTAAGGTCATTTTTATAGGGAAATGATTATGGGGTATCATGTTAGGCGGGATTTGATTTTTGGGGGAGTTAATTTTGACGGTAGTCGATTTTGGCGGGAGACGATTTTTGCGGGAGTTGTGCAAGGTGAGGTCTTATTATTAAAGTAGTAGTGTTTAATTTTATCAAGCAAAAAAGAAGACCGGTTTCAAATAAAAATCCAAAAGTATTCTAAAAACATAGTAATATTAAGTAGTCTGGAAATTAAATGTAATATTAAACAGTCTACAAATCAAATGTAACAATAACAAAGTCTACAAACCGAACTAATATAATAATAAAACATGAGAAGTCTACAAATCAACGACGTCTATATCGCTCAGCAATCCTACCCATCTGAAGGACAGTCTGTACTAAATCCTCGTACGACAACGTGGGTATGCCGGGTAGAAATTATGTGATTTGATCATATCCTGCCAAGTCTGCACCACCTTAAGGCTACACCTGAGGTCCTCCAGCTGAACTCCCCGAAGTATGTTACTAACTATATACCACAGGTTCTTCTTCACCCAAAATCGGTACATTGCATCGATGCTTTCTCCCTCACTGTTGTATTCCACGCCTACTGTGGTGTAAAGATGATACTCCAAATTTTTTTATAGATGACCATCCCAAACGTGCCTCTGAAGCATCTTCTTGCCTGCTTTTTTGGGCACAGGAGGACGTATCTGTCTTGGAATGAGCTGAATGTGGCTCATCTGACGAGTGACGCGGTCGGGTTAATAAGGAACAACGATGTCAAACGCCTTTAGCGTAAGCTCAACCCAACTAACAGTATGAAACGGATGCTCGTCACGTAGATACGAATAGAGAAGGAAAACAACCTGTAAATAAATAAGTTAACAAATTATATACCTATAGTAGTTAAAAAACATAACACTAAAATTAAAAAATACTACTTACATATGACTCTATGCACATCGATACTGCATGCCTCAACTCCCTTCGTACATCCCGTGAAACACCGATCTTCTGTGGCGCATGTCGGCATATATAGGGTAAACATAGTTGGTAATCACTAAACAATGGAGCTCAAAACTACGTAAAGTGATCAAATATCCACGGCTCAAACAGTTATATGAACCCACAAATACCCCCCGTACCATGCAAAAATCCTTGACTAAGGGCGTTATACAACTGCCAATACCAACTGACCCCAGTTGTACCGCTTCACAACCTGGTATTGGTTCACAAACTGGAGGTAATCTAAAGGAATACTATTGCCGATTTTGTTGGCGCAAATAGTGGTACCTAACAGAAATAGTATATACGCACGGGTGACATTATCTACTCTTTCATCTGTGATCTTACTATCATTGTATCTGTCACTCGTGAATGTGGTATGCAACCAACTAAGTGTCACACTACTAGCATTCCTAAGATTTTAATCAAATCAGTTGGTCGTAAACCCAACATGCTAGCATAAGTTTGGCTCCTCTCCATCTCATCATCAAATAATAAAACATCAAAAGGCATATATGTGACTGTAGTCTAGTGGTGATGTGAATGCCATCTAAAGTCACAGTCATCTTTCCAAATGATAAATGAAATAAAGAAGTATCCTCATGCCACCGCTCGAAGAATGCCTCAACCAAATGTAGGTTGGTATGCGAGTGGGAGACTCCGTCGACGAGAGGGCCAAAGATAGTCTCTATAACCTTTGCTGGTACCTTGCTCTGCTTTTTGAAGTCCCATTTGTGGAGACTATCGTACATAGCGAAGTATTACAAGGAAGCCATATCCTGTAATATGTATCAAACATGTAAGTGACTAATAAAATAAAAAAGTAATTATATAATAAAGTTATTGAGAATTAAAACTTACATCTCCGTGATAAACACTAAACACTTTGTGTAGGGCGTAATCGGGATATTCAGTCGGGACGTGTGGCATCACCGACAAGAACTCCGTATTCTTGGCCTCAGGTGCATAAAGTGTGTCACGTGCCTCATGTGCGTAATGTGCGTTAGGTGCCTCCGGTTTGTAAGGTAAGTCAGGTGCGTGCAAAGACGAACCTGCACCACTGCTGCTAGCAGCAACCCAACCATTGTCATGGAGGTTGGTATCGTCAGTTGGAGCGCCACGACGGAGGCATCATTTTGTCCGGCTACTTGCAGATTTTCCCTTAATAGAAGCAACCTCCACAGGCTTAGGTGAAGCACGAGCTGTCTTTGCCTCGCGCGCCTGAGCTTTATCGCGTTTGAACAGATTCTTCACAGTTATTTTGATAAGACCATCCTGTAGAAAAACGAAAGTAAGAAATATTAGCAAACACACAAGTAAAACAGTCTGTTCTCCCGTTGCATGTGACCAGAGTTCATAACCAATCCCATGCGACAAAAGTTCTCACACGGTCGCATGCGACCAAGTTTGTGCTTCAGTCGCACCTGACATGAACCCTTCCTGGTCGCACGATCATGCGACGAACCTAAATCTAGTAGCACTGACGTGCGACGAACACATGCGAGATCCAAAATCCTAGATCTATCCAAACAACACCATTTCCAACAAAATCAAAGAAAAAAATGGAGAGCCTAATATGACAAACAACAATACAAACACTAATATAAGAAAACAACACCTAAAATCATGCAAAAAATCACACTTTTAAATTCGGAACCAAGATACCATATTTTCTACCACTTATACACAACGAAAACTAGAAACAATTATAGTGTGAGTCCTGTATGGCTTACCTTAATGTTGTTGTGAGTTCGGATTCTTCAAAAAACACGCTTTGATTTTCGATGAAAACTCGATGTTTGACAAAATTTGTGAGAGAGAGAAAATAATAATAATGAGAGATTTATAAAATGCTTTTACACCTAGATTTTATGAGAAGACAAATTTGTCCAAAATCAAATGAAAGATATATCAAACAGTTGTAGGATCGCCCCCAAGGGGTACCCGAGTTGGTTGAGTATGGTATGCTTGTGACCAAAGGTCATGAGTTCGAGTCCCTCTACATATGATTTCTCGGCTGAGCCTGTCACCTTATGTGGTTTACCTTCTGGCGTAGGTTTGCAGGCTATCGCGTCAGACTGAGGGTTTACCCTGTGCGCACTCACTGCACTCTGAATAGCGGCTGCGGGTTCCCTCCGGAAAAAAAAACAGTTGTAGGATCCAAGAGTATAAAATCTATAAAAAATGTGTTATATTTCTAGTATGATCCTTTGCGAAAATGTAATTATATAATACTAATTTATCCATTTATAGATCAGAAATATGAATTTGGATGAAATTTTCATGATCCAAATGAAATACGGATGATATTAGGTGTCCGGTTTTGATAAGTTTATCTTTTTATACAAGGTGGACAAAAGGATAGAGGCCAAGATGGATTTGATATTAATAAAAGAATTAGTCAATTTGATTGGATTTCCAGTTCTTTTAAATATCAGATCCAAGCCGATACATATTATGTATTTTAAAACTGTAAAACTTTGAGCTGGATTAATTAAAATATGATACAAATATTAATAAGTCTAAACCCATGACGGACATACAGATAATCGTGTTGAAGTAATATTGTAATTGCGTACATAGATTCTACGTACATAAATATTGGAAATATAAAGTCTATGTACATAAATAATAGAAATATAAATCCGTTCATATTTTTATTCTAACGTTTCATTAGTGTTTTTTCAACGTTATTTTCTTGTTGAATAATATCTTTCTAAAATCACACTTTTATTTAGAAAAATAAAAAATCATCAAGATAAAATTATATTAATTAAAGATGATTATATCAATAATAATGGTCTAAAAATAAATTCATATTAATATGATGATAAAAAAACCGTATATACGAAAATAACTTCAGTTTAATCGAAAGAATATGAATATGTATGATTTTTTTTTTTTAAATATCATGACAATCTACTTATAAAGAATTAATTAAACAAAACAGGTAGTGCAACATCTAAAAATAAATAAGTCACCAGTACTCAACGAATCAAACATGGATCTAAGTTGATTAAATAAATAATATGAAATCTCAAAAATAAAAAATCTCCTAAACAATATCAGGATCAAACTGTAAGGAATAAGCTAACCGAAGCAAGCAGGTGATATTAAAATTTGGATACGAGCTTAGTTGATCAAAACAGATAGAAGCTGACGTGTTTAAAGGATACTCATGGACCTTCTAGGATTTTCAAAGACAATATTCAATATTACTAGAATACCATAAACATTACGAAGGTAAATTTGTAATGCTTGTAACTAACTCTTGAATGCCAACTGGACACAAAGATAAGTGGCATTCATCCATAGATTTCAGACTAAGGCTAGAATATTACCATAAATAAGGGTTTTGTTCTCATTGTAAAAGACTATGCAAATTGTAATATTGAGAAAGTTCTAATAGAGAATAAAAATTTCTTATTTTCTTGGGTCTTTTAACCTTCTTAAGTATTTGTTAAAAATTCCTCCTTATCTTTTCGGCGTCATTTGTGGGAATTATTTGACAAATTTTTTGTTAAACTAATGGTGTTGATTTGCTCAACAATTGTGAGAAATTTATCTCAAAGTTTCTCACTTCAGAGATCTCAATGATCATTGAAGAAGTTTTTAACATTGTGTCTCTAGTTAATGGAAAAAAATACAAGGTATGTCAAGAGTGATTTCTCTTAGTTTTTAGAACAAAGCTGTGATGAATGAGTTTGATTCGTATGATGCTGCTCCAGTCAATATTGAAACTAAAGAGATAAGAAGTACACATGTCGATATAATGAATAACTCATCAATCCAACAAGTTGTGTCTGGATCGGGCCGTCAAGGAAAAAACAAAAAAACGAGCCACCTACGAAGGTGATAATTTGTTTGTTTTCATCGTTTTATAATTATAAATGAAAAAACTAAAACAAGAATAATATTATTTCAATGTCTTACAAAATTTAAAAGATGAAGAATGATAAGCTAGATTCAATCATTTGTCTAAGACTTCATAATTGATAACTGAGAAATGATAGAAAGAGAAAATACAAATCAAAACAAGGTAGTTGCTCATGAAATTTTAAACAAAAAAGAAGAAGAAAATAAGGACAAAGAAAATGACATGCTTTCTATCAATGAAATAAATTCTAAAGGAAAAAAGAAATTAACCGACGAGTGTAAAAAAACCAAGGTTAGTTATTTATACTCTTGCACAGTCTGTCATTTTATTTTTCCAAAACAATATTGAATGTGATCTACCGACATGATGGATAAATAAGATGAAACTAAAGATTTAATGCGTAATCTACGGTAATTCAGAAATACTATGCTTGGTTGTAGTCATGAGGATATTCTCATGCGTTAAGAAGTTTCTATGATACTTAGGGAAATGAATTAGCATGGTTTAATAGTCTACATTACAGATCAATCAACAACTTTGAAGAGATATGTAATTTTTTTGGACGTCAATTAATTGGAAATAAGGCAATCAAGAAGAATATATATTATATTATAACTTTCTACCAGAACCAAGATAAATATCTGAAGAATTATGTATAAAGGTTCGTCCAAGAGATGAATAACTTAGATGGTTGTGTTGAAGAAATATCCTTGGTAGCTTTCAAAAGAGGTTTACCAACATATATTAAGTTACTTGAAGATGTGATTAAATATATAATTATCGTATGAAAAATTTATTGAGAAGATTTGAGATGTTTATTAAGTTTTAAGAAACGAGAGGAGGTCGTAGCAATTAAGTCTCATGAATAAAAGAATGATCTTTCTTACATAAAATATGTTGAGGATAAAAGACCAAGAGAAACCGCCAAAGTAGCAAACATGCCAAGTATTCGTACTATAAAAATCCAAACAAAAAGTTTACTTATTTGAACGCATCAATTGTGACTATATTTGATAAAACATATGATAAGTTCAGCTATCAACCTCTGCGATCTATGATAACTCAGAAAAAATCTTAGGATTGTACTGTGCTTATCATCGTGATCATGGACATGCTACGACAGATTATTTTGATTGAATGATGAAATTCAAAGGTTAGTGGATAATGAAAATTAGTTAAGTTCCTCAAGAAAATGGAAGGATTAAATAGAGAGAAAGTTAAGGAAATTTGAAGTCCAAAACACAAGAATAAGGAAAACAAATGATATACACAATTTCTAAAGGGGACATATTGACATGGGTGTCTGCTAACTTAAGTAATAGACATATGAAATATCTTAAGATTTATCTTGTTGATAAATTAGTGATGGATTATAACAATGTCCATCTCTATATTTGAATTTTACTAGGGAAATCTAAGAGGGTTGGTTACCTCTCATGAAGATATGTTATTAATAACAGCTGAAATTTTTGATGTAATCATGAGAATAGTAATGATTGGTACCATTAGTTCAACTAATGTTATATTTCAGAGTGGGTATGATAAAATGGTCGGAGTAACACCGTATAACATAACATATAAATGAATTTTATTAGTTATGAAGAGCGAAAAATTAACTATGTAAGAGAAATGGAACTTCTAGTTTTTGTGCGACATGATAATACGAAGAAAATAATGAGAAATTTGTTTATGATGATTGATGTATCAGATTCATATAATTCTATTCTAGATCTTCATTGGCTACATAAATGAAGGAAATAACTTCATCTTATCATCAATGTTTGAAGTATTTCTTCAAACAGAATATTGGAATTGTAAGAGAAAATTAGAGAGTATCAAGGGAATGTTATTCGATTTCTTTATCTTTAAGTAACATCATTACATAGCAATTACAAAACCCGTCAAAGAGTAATGAAAACACCAAATCTTATAAAGTTGTGATATATTTTGATGAAGAAGATGTCGATGTCCCAATGGAAGTATGTTGTATAACTGAACCATTGGACAAATAATGAATGAGGAAATTTATGTTAGGAAAGCAGTTTTGATTGGAAAGTATTTGAGTAAAAAATTCGAAGAGGATTTTTTGAATGTTTAAAATCAAATATGGATGTCTTTTCATGAAAACGATGTAACATGGATAATTAAGTCGATAATTTTTCATGAGTTAGTTGGGGATAACAGAGTCAGACTGATTTAGCAAAAAAATGAAATTTCTAAGGAAAATCTGGAAGCAGTTATTAAATATGTTAAAAGAATCATGAATATTGGTCATATCAGGAAATCAAAGTACCCAACTAAGGTAATAAATCTAGTATTTGTTAAGAAAAATAATGGACGATGAAGGGTTTGTATTGATTATACTGGTTTAAACTGAGCATGTCTAAAAGATTCTTTTCCTCTGCCTATACATACGATATTTCATGGGCGTGTACTCAAGTTATAACCAAATCAAAATGCATCCCAATGATGAATATAATACTGCTTTTATTACAAAACACGGGCTATATTGTTAGAAACTAATTATATTTGAATTTAAGGAAATACTGGATCAAAAACTCGTCAACCATATTTTTATTGATCAATTGAGAAACAATTTAAAGGTTTATATTGATGACATGATTGTAAAAAATAACGATGAAGACGAGCATTTAAGTGCATTAACTAAAATATTCAACAATTTAAGATAGTTTAATTTGAAGTTAAATCCACTGAAAATGTTATTTTGGTGTACGAGCTAGAAAATTTCTTGGATATGTTATTGGTGAACGAGGTATTGAAGCTGACTCACCACAGATAAAATTACTTTTAATTATGAACCCACCAAGTCACTCAAAGAAGTTTAAAATTTAAAGGATTGTTTAGGTACATTATCCTATTTCAAATGTATAACATTAGATAAAAGACATGTTTTCTTTAAAATTTTAAATTGAGCAAAATATTATGATTATAATGATGATTGTAGAAAGTCTTTTGAAGTTCTTAAAAGTTATTTAACTTTTATTGAGATTTTTCTCAACACCCGTTGAAGGGGACAATCTATTTTTATACTTATCAGTGCCAATCGTGGCTGTAAGTTCGGATTTGGTTAGAGAATACAATGGAATTCAAAAACCTATATATTATGTAAATAAAAGTTTACTTTATGCTGATACAAGATATTTGGATTTGTGAGAATTGGGTCTTGGTCTGGTAGTAGTAAAATTGAGATGAAGCCACATTTTTAAAGTCATGAGATTATTATAGAGACTTCTTTTCCATTGAAAATATTTTACAAAAGCTTGACATTTCGGATAGTATAACAATGTGGTCTATTAATTTAAGTTACTTTCTTTGATAGGATAGTTCTATCATTTTTGTTGCTACATTTTTTTGTTCTTTTCACAAAATAATAAAAATCAACCCACTAATGTCTTCACCAACCATCCATTTATACAAGTCTTTGTTGATATCATCTTCAGAGGTTCTACTATCTTTGCTGATATCATCTTCAAGGGGTACAAATTATTTTTGATATCATCTTCAAGGTCTACAAAATCCCCTTTACCTAAGTCATTTCATCATGGTTAGGAGCTTTATTTAAGGAAAAATTATCACACTCATCATCCAATCATTCTTCTTATTATAGTATATTTCTATCTTTAGACATTAGTTGGTATTTAGATATCAAGCGAAACTTTGACAACATCATCGACACCATAGTTATTCCTATTTAAGACGTCATAAGTGGAATACCAAAGTTGTTTCTTCCTCAGAACTAGAGAGGTGCAATGCCATAAGTGTAACCAAGAACAATGTTTGAACCTTGGGTTGGACCAATCACTCAGGCTCCATATCCTTTGAGTTAAGAGACTTAATTTTTGAAAAAAATATTATATTCCTTTGTGGTATATGATACCTTAGGATATGTTTACAACCCAATATATATTAAAAAATTCACCACACTCATCGTCCTATCATTCTTCTTATTATGGTATATTTTGATATTTAGACATTGGTTGGGATTAGAATACGAAGAGAAACTTTGAAAACATCATCGAAACCATAGTCGTTACCATTTGAGATATCATCATAAGTGGAATGCCAAAGTGGATCATTTCTTAAAACTAAAGGGGTCCAATGTTATTTCTTAATCATGAACAAAAGTTGAATCTTGGGGTTGGACAAATCACTCAGACTTCATACTCTTTGAGTTAGAAACGTAATTTACAAACCAAGATTGTAATCCTTCATAGTATGCGATACCTTAAGATGTGTTTATAACCCAATATATACATTGGAAAAGTTACCATTAACACCAGAGTTCTATCAGGGGATTTACATCATGAGTTTAATCAATATAAAATGGATAAATATAATATAATAGGTAATCGAAAACATTATATATAGTAATTCAGAAATAAAATTCTTGGATTTTGAAAGAGATTATTATGTCATTTGACAAGATTTTTCGATGACTTTAAGATAAAGTGTACTTATTTGGTTAAATAATTTTTCCATGGATCTATTCCTACTTTTTAAAGTTTGTAAACTATTTTAAGGACCAATTATTGATAAGAAAGTGATATGAAGTGAAGGGGATTATATTATGCATTATAAGTAGGAACCGAATAATTTTTTATGAAATTATATGTCTAAACCAAAAATAGTTTAGAAGATTATTATGAAACAATGACGTGATGTTTAAAAATAAAACATATTACCTTGAAAACTTACCAAGAACATTACGAAGAAAAAAATATTGATTTTGGTGCTTTATTGGCATGGATGAAATTATAGATTAAGATAGATGAAATGACAGGGTTAAAGGTTCTTTCAAACCTAGTTCCTATATATATGGTTCATTACCAACCCACTTCTTAGTTCATGAAGTTTGTTTAACCTTATCAATCTTACTATGCCTAAAAAATAGCTTAATCAAACCTTATATCTAGTAATATAAGTGTTCCAATGTAGATGTTGAAAATGCTAATGACCATGGTTGGGATGACCAAAGTGAAAATAAAAATAATTAATTTAAAGGCAATACATTTACATAATTAACAAAAAATACAACCATAAGTTATCATGCAAGCCTTTTCATATGATTGACCTTCATGAGCAGTGAAACCCAAACAGATATTATTAAGATCATAGAGATGTCGGCTATTATACATTTGATTGTCTACATATAAGAGATAAGTTAAAATTTCATTGAAGACGATAAATTTATTAGAGCTTGAGAAAAGTCTGATAAGAAGGATAATAATTAGAACGACGAAAAGTGAAGAAAGCCAAGACTTTAAGAATATAAGCTATGGTTGTATAGCTAAAAAAATAAAAAATTCTATTAATTTTAGATTGTCTTAAAGAATATTTGGACCCAAATATGAATTCTCATTTTTTTTGTAATTACAGGAGGAGAACCACTTTATGAGATTACCAAACCATTTTGGAAGACTATACTTTGGAAATACCTATGTACAATGTCAACGCCATAATTCAAACCATTTTTACAAGACACTTTATTATTTGATTCTTTATGATAATGATCTCATGAGAGTGGTGGAAACTCATGATAATTTTGTAATAGTTACGGGTTAAATAATTGGTTTAAAGGTCTCGTGTATATTATTTGACATTGATAGTTCAGAAAATATATTTCTCGAGAGTAACTATCAAGGAACAATGACACTATCACAAATATTTTAGCATGGTTTATATGTAAAAATATTATTATATGGTGTATTTGAAGTAGATGTGATTTTTGTAAGGAATAAAAAAAGTTAACGTATTGTTTATGATAATATAAACATAATTTCTTACAATGCAATTCTTAGTAAGTCTCGAAAAATAAGATTTATGTAATTGCATTTAGTGTTAACCAATATTTTCAAGGTGTTATAAATCACTATGCAATTTATCACAAAGGGCTCAAGCACATAACACAAATAAAACAGAACACAAGATAAATGACAGAAAATAAAAGAACATATGATTTAACGTGGTTCGACAATTTTCTAAGTCCACGGGCGCCGCTAGAGAAAAGTGTTTCATTATGATAGAAAAGGATTACAGATTTCAGATTGTGTTTTTGTGTAGCCTAATAGTCTATTTATAGGGAATAAATAGAACTTACTAGATAATGGGCCTAATGGGCTCATACCACAAGACTAAAAATGATGTAGTCAAAACACAAAACTGTACTGCCGAACACAGTACACTTTCAAGGCACAATGACACAATCACAAACACAAAACTGTATTGCCGAACATAGTACTTTGTCATGGCATTATTTGACTCATTCACAACAAATCTTCCCCTTGAGGCAAATATCCTTTCTTCACTATCAACAAAGAAACTTATCTTCTTTTAACTCACCAAATGCCCCTAAGGTATTCACTCTATACTGCGAACACCAATCCAGTTTAGGCACTCCCTAAACTTTCGATCTGATACCATCTTGGTCATTATATATTTTGGATTATCGTGTGTAGCAATTTATTGATATCAACAATTCTCTTTGATATTATATCACGAACAAAATTATACCTGAATTTCTATGTGCTTTGTACGCTAGTGGTAAATCTGGTTTCCTGTAAGGTGTATGGCACTTTGACTGCCACAAAACACTTTTATAGTAGTCTTATCCAAGTCCACATCCGACACAAAACCTTGCAACCATATTGCCTCTTTAACTACTTACGTTACCACCACATACTATTCCTATATTGTAGAAAAAGCTACAATATCTTGCAATTGTGCTTCTAACTGATCACACTCCCAGCTAGAGTAAATACATATCATGTCAAAGATCTCATTTTATCCATATCACCTGAAAAATTAGAATTAATAAGTCCAACCACTGATCCTGCAACATCATTCAAAGATCCACCAATATAAGTCTTGTTAAAAGTTAATCCAACGTTCGCAATATTCTTAATATACCAAAGTATCCATTTCACTGCATGGCAGTGTTCTTTCCCAGGACATCATATGTACCTCCTAACTACACTAACCGCATGTGAAATATGAGGATGTTTGCATACCATAACATACATGATACTACCAACTACACTTGAATTTGGAACCTTCGAAATTTATTCCAACTCTTGGCTGCTCCTACTGCAGACAACTTGAAATGAGTAGCAAATGGGACGCTAACTGCCTTAGCATCAAACATGTTGAATCGCTGTAGCACTTTCTCAATATAGATTTGTTGAGACAAGTGTAATGATCGTACACTTATGCTCTTGATAATTTCCATACCAAGAATCTTCTTTGCTCTACCCAGATCCTTCATCTCAAATTCAGCACTAAGTTGCTTCTTTATCTGAACAATGTGTGACATACTACAAGTAGCAATAAGCATATCATCCACATACAACAACAAGTAAATATAAGAATCATCTGACATCTTTTGATGATACACAAAACTATCATATGGGATGATCGTGAACCTTTTTGACACCATGAATGTATCAAAACGTTTGTATCATTCCTTAGGTGACTGCTTCAAACCATACAACGAATTTTTTAGTAGACAAAGCTTGTCCTCCAAATTAGCTTCGATGATCCATCTAGTTGTCTCATGTAGATTCACTCCTCCAATTCACCATGTAGAAACGCAGTCTTCACATCTAAATGCTCAAGCTTTAAATCTTACAAAACTACCACAACTAATAAAAATTGAATCAAACTATGCTTCACTATTGGAACATACCTTCTTTCAATCTGAAAGAAACAAAACTTGATCCTCATCCTCAATATTGATATATATGTTCTCCAAGTCCATTAAAATTGATTTAAATTATCTAAGTGCTCAGTTATGAACATACCTTCTTTCAATCTGAAATCGTACAAACGCTTCTTCAAGTAATCGGTTTACTACTAATTTCTTTGAGTAAAGATCCCTTAACTTCTTTCATGCGCAGGTAGCAGTCTTCTCACCACTAATCTCGCGAAGAATATTGTCTTTCACACGCATTAAAATCCAGCACAAAGCCCTTTCTTAAAGATCTTGCTTTTTCTTTTCTTTCATATCTTCTTGTAACTTATTATCCCCAGTTTTCCACAGCCCTTGCACTACTAATGAAGATTTCAATTTAATCTTCCATAATGCAAATGTGGATCCCCCATCGAATTTCTCAATCTTGTATTTGGTTGTTATAGACGTCATTGTCGATGAGTCCGAATTCAGCATGCTCCCCGGAAGGGTAAATCAGTCTAAGTCTCTCCGAACACCGGACAGGCTACAAGGACATAAATTGAACAGATCACTTCCGGACAGATTACTTTGGACACTATAAACTTAAGATTGTTCGAACTATGACTAAAGTACTAAAAAACCTAAACACTTCCCGACTAAGCTACTTGCTCTCATGCTTAGAGCTCATGGGTATTTAATCATGACCCGGGTCCATTAAACATGACCCGAAAGCCCATAAGGGCCCAAACATCATACTATAAATACCCAACCACCAGCATTAACTATGGGTAATAAGAATTAACTGCTACCAAGCTGCTTAATCATCTCTCTGCTCTATATTCTAACTATTAAACACCCATACACCACCGTTAAACACCCATACACCACCTTGAAACTCCACTTGAAATTACTAGCCTACCCTCAGGCAATTATTAACCACACCAAATTGGCGACCACAGTGGGAGGCGACGGTGCCTGAATCAAGCATTCAAAACCAGCTGAAAAACTATGTCCGAATGAATCCGGACAATCCAGAAGTGCCACCAGCTTTGCTCGAAGTGGTGGGAGAGAATGATGAGTACACCATCGAAGAGCGTGACAGGTTGAGGGCTGAAATACAAGCTCTAAGGGCTGAAAAGGCCAAGATAGGCGTGAAAGAAAAATCCAAAGCATCAGCTGCTCATCATACTGATAACCCTATAGAGCCTGAGGCTTCGAAAACTCATGTGAGCACCGAAAAGACACATGCCAGTTCTAAAAAGCCTCACCGGTCCAAGCCTTTGGAGAGCTCTGACTCAAGCTCAGAATCTTCAGGTAGCTCTTCGGACAGTGAGGGAAATGAAAAATCCTTGTCCTCTAGCAGCGATGTGGGTCGAACCAGGAAAAAGCAAAAGCAAGTGAAGAAATATTCAAGAAAAAAAGAACACCATGGAAGAATGAAAAGGCACATTGGAAAGGGGTCATCTCACCACCGGAGGTATATAGACAAGATGGTGATGGATCCCTTTGCTTTCCACGATGAGCCAGGTATCTTTGCAACTCCCAATGAGGATACTGTGTTCAGTCGTGGAAGGAATTGGAGGCAGTCTCCACTGTCTTCTAAAATCATGTCCGGAAACCTCCCCAAGAGGTTTGATAGCACGAAAATGGAGAAGTACGATGGCAGTACTGATCCGGACAATCATCTGGAGCAATTCAAGAACTTCATGATGAACTTTGATGATGATGATAAACTACTTTGTAGGGCATTCTCCCAATCCTTTACGGGGAGTGCTCTGAAATGGTACAACAGCCTGCCTCAGGGTTGTATTAAAGATTTTGATACGTTTTGGGTGGCCTTTCGAAGGCAGTTTGTAGGGAGTAAGGAGTTGAAGGGCAATGGAGACACAATAATCCATTGTGCCCAGGAGCCAAATGAGTCCTTGAAAGAGTACATAAGTCGTTTTGTGAACACACAGAATGGGTTGGCTGATTGCTTCGAACAGGTGGCAATAGCATCCCTAAGGCAAGGTTTGAACCCAGGCAATCTGGCTGATTCAGTGACCAGAAAGAAGGCTATGACCTGGGGAGGATTGCTAAATCAAGTTGGCAAGCAAATAAACGTTGATGAAACAAAGAAAAACAGGGTGCACAGACAGGTGAGATCCACCCCGGTGGCACCAACTCCAAATCAAAACCAGTCCGGGAACAAAGTAAGAGAAACTGGACAGGGGCATGGTAGGGCAAAAGCCCAGTCTCAGCCAGCTGCTCCTGCTCAAAGTCAACAATCCAGAAACAAAAGAGGGCCATGGGTCCAACCGGAGTGGTTCGCAGAGCTCAAAGAAAGTGTGGCCACCATTTTCAATAAAACAAAAGATGAGGTGCATTACCGGAGACCGGCAACCTTGCAGTCTCCTAGAGAGCATCATAACAACTCCTTTTGCCAATATCACAATGATATTGGCCATACCACTGATGATTGCATAGCGTTGAAGCAAGAGGTTCAGAACTTGATTGAAAGGGGAAAGTTGGGAGCATACGTTAAGAGAAGAGGAGGCAACAGGCGTGACAACACTCACCGGGTTGGTCCAAGTAATGCTGCCCCAGAGGGGGCCATGGTCATAGTTGAAAGGTTTGATGTGGATTCTGAGTACTTGGATCCTGATCCAACTCGAAACAGGGTGGGTGCCATAGAGGAATGTTCTAGGTCGGTCTCCGGGCTTATTAAATTCTTTGAGTCACTTACAATTTTCGGAGGGGACTCTATGACAGCTCCTACTGCTTCTTCGAGAAAGAGGCATGTTCATAATTTAGCCTCCCAGCTAGAAGGAGGCATGACATCTTATCAATCACCAAACTCATTCCCATTCATTGTCTTTGATGAGGATGATTTAAGAGACATTGCTGGCCCTCATGAGGATGCTGTTGTCATAGGAGCATCTATAGGGGGCAATGAGATAAGGCGAATTCTGGTGGATACTGGAAGCTCTGCCAATATCCTTTTCCTAACCACTTACAAGAAAATGAAAAATCCAGTTGTGATTCAAAAGTCGGACAGATCAATCGTGAGCTTCACGGGCAGCTCAGCCGATGTGATCGGAGAATTTGAAGAAGAGGTGTTATTGGGCAGGGGCCCTTTCAAGAAAATGGTTAAAATACTCTTTATCGTGGTGGATTGTCCCACTTGCTATAATGCTATTCTAGGGAGATCTTGGCTCTCTAGGATGCAGGCAGTGGCTTCAACAGTCCACCAGTGCTTAAAATATGTTGTTCAGGGACAGGTTGGAGTTGTCCGGAGCAGCCAAAAGATTGCAAGAGAATGCTATGCCACTGCCTTGGCTCCTCGAACGCTGGGGGCAGTCCGTATAAATGATCAATAGCAGTTTGAGGGCCTTTCTGGGGGTGAGGGTGAAATTGATGACCCCAGAGAGACCCCTGGAGTGTTAATTCCAATTGAAAAGGTTGAAACACATTATTTGGAAGAAGGCAAGAGTGTCAAGATAGGGTCCAAGATGCCACCAATGTTGAAAGAAGAGATGTTGAAATTTTTGAAAGACCATCAGCACGTTTTTGCTTGGTGCAATGCTGATGTTACTAGAGTTCCATCAGAGGTGATATCCCATCACCTATCTGTCCGGAGAGATGTGGCACCAGTGGTTCAAAAGAGAAGAGCTTTCTCGAAAGAAAAGGCTGATGTCATAGTACAAGAGGTTGACAGACTCACAAAGATGGGGCATATTAAAGAATCTCAATATCCTTTGTGGACTGCGAATCCTGTCCTGGTAAAAAAGAAAAATGGCAAATGGCGCATGTGCATTGACTTCACAGATCTTAATAGAGCTTGCCCAAAAGATTTGTATCCGGTCCCCCGGATACATCAGTTAGTAGACTCTACTTCTGGGAACAAGCTGCTCTCCTTTATGGATGCCTTCTCCGGGTACAATCAGATTCAAGTAGATCCAAAAGATCAAGAGCATACCACGTTTGTCACTGATAGGGGTCTACATTGCTACAAGGTGATTCCTTTTGGTTTGAAAAATGCTGGGGCTACTTATCAAAGGCTAGTCAACAAGGCATTTGCTAATCAAATTGGAAGAAATATGGAGGTTTACATTGACGATATGATGGTGAAGAGTGTGGATGAGCAGCTACACTTATCCGACCTCCGATAAACTTTTGCCAACTTGGTAAAAGTAAATTTAAAGTTAAACCCTGAAAAGTGTGTTTTCGGAGTGCAGTCCGGGAAATTCTTAGGGTATATCATAAGTGAGCATGGAATACAGCCCGACCCGGATCAGTTGAATGCTCTTTTCCAGATGGAAAATTTAAACAGATTCATGGAATACAGCGGTTAACGGGGAGATTAGCTGCCTTAAACAGATTCATCTCGAGGTCTTCGGACAGGTGTGCTCCTTTCTTTCAAACTTTGAAGGGTGCGAAGGGGTTCAAGTGGACCCCGTAGTGTGATGAGGCATTCAGAGAAATTAAGAAACATCTTTCCTCTCCTAAAACTTTGTTCAAACCGGTTGATGGGGAGACTCTTATTGTGTATCTGGCCGTTTCAAGTTGTGCCATCAGTGCTGTATTGGTAAGAGAGGTCGATGGGTGTCCCTACCCAGTGTACTACATCAGCAAAAGCTTGATTGATACTGAGAGGCGTTACTTGAAACTCGAAAAACTGGCGTTAGCTCTGGTGATAACTGCCAGAAAGATGAGGCCTTATTTCCAGGCTCATCCTATCGTCGTCCAGACATCTTTCCCTTTAAAGAATGTCCTTCAAAAAGCAGACATTTCAAGCAGAATGACAAAGTGGTCAGTAGAGTTGGGGGACTTCGACATAGACTTTGCTCCCCGGACAGCAGTAAAAGCCCAAGCTGTGGCTGATTTTCTGGTTGAGTTCCACTCCGATAGGGATTCAGAGCAACCTACTGATTCAAAAGACAAGAAAGTGTGGATTGTCCGAACAGATGGTGGATCTAGCACTATGGGATGTGGTGCAGGAATATGTTTAACTTCCCCTTATGGAGATAGTATGTACCAGGCTATTTCTTTTGCTTTCAGGGCATCTAATAACGAGTCCGAATACGAAGCAGCTATAGCTGGGTTAAAGTTGGCCCACATCTGTGGGGCTAAAAGGGTCAAGCTACTAAGTGACTCCCAGTTGCTTGTCCACCATGCCTTAGGCCAATCTGAGGCTAGAAAGGAGCAGTTGGTCAAGTATTTACTCCTCTTAAAAAATGAAGCGCTAAAGTTTAAAGCTGTTGTCTATGAGCACATTCCCCGGGTAGAAAATGAGCTAGCAGACTCATTGGCAACAATAGCATATACGGAGTCCTAACCATGGATCCATGTGCTTGAAATCCCTTCTATTCAACTTAGTAAGGGTTAAAAAGAGGAAGTTTTTGAAATACAAGTGAATCGGCCTCAAGATTGGAGATCTCCTCTCATACAATATATGTCCGATGGTATTGTGCCTTCAGATAAATCACAAGCTAGAACATTGAAACACAAGGCTCGTGGTTTCATTATGGTGAGAGAAGTGTTGTACAAAAAATCCTATAATAAACCTCTCCTACGTTGTTTAGGGGATAATGAGTCACAAGTGGTCCTCTCCGAATTGCATGATGGTGAGGGATCAGCCCATTGTGGATTCAGAGCTTTAACAAGAAGAGTGTTACTCTCCGGATACTATTGGCCATCAATCATGAAAGATGCTAAGGAGCTGGTGAGAAGGTGTGACCCATGCCAGAGGTACAATAATGAAATTCATGTACCAGCCATTCCTTTGGAATCAATTTCTGAGCCCATCCCTTTTTCTCGATGGGGGTTGGACTTGGTTGGGCCTCTCCCTGTGGCGTCCGGAGGGCGTAAAACTATAATTGTGGCCATTGACTACTTTTCGAAGTGGATAGAAGCAGCTCCCATGGCAGGGACAACATCGAAAGCTGTCATAGAATTCATTCTGTCCAACATATGTTGCAGATTTGGTGTCCCACAGAAGATAACAACAGACAATGGGCCACAGTTTGACAACAGAGAAATGGAAAGCTTCTGTACCTCAAGGGGTATACATAATTGTTTCTCTTCACCTTTCCACCCACAAGCCAATGGGCAAGTTGAAGTGGCTAATAGAACTATACTGTCCGGTTTAAAGAAAAATTTGGAAGGGGCTGCTGGGAAGTGGCCTAGTTATCTACAAGAAGTCTTGTGGGCCTACCGGACAACACCTGGGGTTGCAACACAAGAATATCCCTTTGCCTTGGTCTATGGAATGGATGCAGTAGCTCCCATAAAGAAGACACTCCCTTCCTTTCGTGTTCACAGCTTCTCCGGACACGCTAATGAAATGACAATTAGAAATCAACTTGATTTGATAGAAGAAAGACGTGTTAAAGCTCATCTTAGAATTGCACACTATCAGGGCTTGATGAGAAGCATGTTTGCTTCTAAAGTTAAAAGAAGAGATTTCCAACCAGGGGACAAAGTATTAAGGAAGGTCTTCTTGCATACTAAGGAAAAGCTCTTCGGAAAGCTGGCCCCAACCTGGGAGGGTCCGTATACTGTGGTTGAAAGAATCAAGCCTGGGACTTATTGGTTGGAAGACAAAGATGGCAGGGTTCTAACTCACCCTTGGAATATTGAGCACCTTCGAATGTACTTGGAATAACACTTGTGTAAATATTTACTTGTTTAAATATGCAAGTAAATATTTGGGGGCATACCTTCCCCTTTTCGGTGGCACGGAGAGCTTTCAATGAAATTTGATGCCTTCTTCAAAATTTTCTAAGTATTTTCAAAGTTCTTATACTACCCGGACTGAAATATTTAAGGGCTATTTAAATTCTAGAAACATTCATTAAACAACTTAAAATTGCCTTGGCCTTCCAAGGACTTGTAGATAAGTCAGGGTACAGCACAAAAAACATGTCCGAACAAATACGGACACCATTACAAAAAGAGTGCCTTGGCCTTCCAAGGACTTTAGTTTGAATGAAAGATAAACAAAGTAAACCATAAATTAAGGTTGAGCCTTTGAAGATGGCTCACCCTCATCTGCTTTCTTACCCTTGATGTCACTCCCCCCTTCGATTACCTTCTTGCCCTTGGGGTCATTCTCCTCTTCGCCTGGGCTCTCTCCGGTCTTCTCTTCATTATCAGAAGAGGACTCACCGGAAAATCCTTCATCAACCATAGTATAAAATGGAAGGTCATCATCATCCACATAGAGCCATAAGTCCCCCAGGGTCCTCTTCGGGAATTTTTCGTGAAAAAGGAGAACCATATCAGACTTCACACTTTGAACCATTAGCTCTTCGCTTTGTATCATCTCCCTGGCATAGGCATTGATCTTGGCCTTGATTGTGGCCTCTTGGTCCCTTAGCAAAGCATTTTTCTCCTCAGCAGCATGGGTTACTGCATTTTCTAGAGCAATCTTGTCAGTAGTCAGGTTGGTGATGAGCTTCTCCTTTGCAGCAGTTTCTCCCCTTGAGGTTGTAAGGTCCTTCTCCATACCAGACAGCTTCTCCTGGAGGTCTTTTATGGTTTGTTCTAGGGTAGCAACTTTTGTGTTGCTCTCATTCTGATTCCTCTTCAGCTCCTCGTTTGCTTCCTTGAGCAAATCGGCATTGGTGGTAGCAGTGCGGAGGTCTCCGGACAGTTTTTCCTTCTCAGACTGGAGGTCTTTGATGGTGTCTGCTTGACTCCGGACTTTCCTCTCTAATGTAAGAACCGGCTGCACATTACTAAGCAAGGAATGGGCTATAGTGTCCTTCTCACTAAAAACCATGAAAGTCTTACCGTTGAAGTTGACCGTATTGGAGCTGCTCGGAGGGATGTAAGGCCCTGCGAACTCGTCTCTAGGGAGGCCAAGAAAATATTCACCAAGTCCCCCCAGACCGGTGATGTCCACTTCATCCAAGTTGAGCTCTCCCCCCTCAACTTCATCAGTGTGGAATTCTCTTGGGATCTCTTCGGCCAACGTTGGGTCAGAGGGGCCAGTGGGAAAAGAGGGCTCCGGATCCCGGAGAGCAAGCTCATCTCCTTGTGAAGTCTTTTTCTTCTTGACTTCCCGGTCAGCGCTTTCACCAACTTGCTTACGAGTCCTCTTGGGAGCCCTTGGAGGTTTTGGGAGGTCAACTTCCTGCCTTTCGGTCTCCTGCTCCACCACCTGCAAGAGGGCTGCATCAATTTGAACTTGGGCTGGCCCCTCTGGATCTGTTGGGGCATCCTTCTCAGCATCGCCCGCCACCTTTTTGCCTCTTCTTCTGCCCTTCATTTTGCTTGGAGCTTTAGCCCAGGCAGGCAGGTAGAGTGTCCCATCCAGTTCGTGGGACCTTCTCAGCATAGTGTCTTCATCAGGCTGGGTGGTGAGCTCCTCCCAAGTCAGGTCTCTCCGACCTGTGGTGTTCCACAGGTGAGACCTTGCTAAATTTCCAGGGGTGAAGGCCTTGTGGAATCGATTCTCCCAATTCTCTGCGACCCAAGCATTGATTTTGCCACAGGTAGTCTGTCCGGCCTTCAGGTAGTCCTCGAACTCCTTTGGCAGCTCTGTTAAAACAAAAGAGAAACTGGTTAGTATAAACTTAACTTAAAGAAAAAGGAAAAGAGAGAAACAGACAGAAACTTAAAGTAAGAAACTTACGGTCACTCCTCCACCTACTCCTGAGAAGGCTTGTGTTCTCTCCGGTCTTGATCTTCTTGCCATTTTCCCAGGCGCCACTAATGAACAAGAATTGGCTCCTCCACTTGCTCTCCGATTCCAGGAGATCATCAACAGCCTTGAGATCGTTCCCCATGTTGAAATGGTAGAAGGGGAACTGGTGATGCTTGCAAAGGTTGGCTACTGCTGCGAACTCTTCCATAGAAAGAGGGATCCCAGACAATCTAGACGCCATGATACATGACATCAAAGTGAACCAGCCGTTGGGGCTTAGCTGAGTTGGGCAAAGCTTGACCAGATGGAAATACCGTACGATCTCTGGGTCCAGTGGGAACCTGAGTCCCCAATTAAATAGCTCCATAAAGAAGACTATTTCATTCCGTTTGCAGTCCATTGGGGTCTCCGGATCAATGGGGATCCTTATCTTCACGTTTTCGGGGATCCCCCATTTTTTGCGCATTCGACCCAGATCAGAGGTATAGATGAATGCATACTTGGTCTTCTGCAAGGCCAAGAGGTACTTAAGCTCGACTTTGTGGAAGCACGGCCCCACTCTCCCCTCAAGTCACTCCGGCAGGTCCGGATGCCTCAAATACAAATTTTCCTTGCCCTTTTTGGCAACAACAGCAGTGGTATCAGCCTGTCCGGAGGACTCGGACTCAAAGGGGACCTCTTCAGTAGAGTCCTCCATTCTCTCCTCCATAATTGTTGGGGGAACTTCTGTGGAAGTGGTCCGGGGAGGATTGAAGCTTGGCATAGCCTGCCCTCCGGACTGTTGACTGCCTGTATTCTTCTGACTTCTCACCTCAAGTTGGGTTTCAGAGGCAGAAGACTCTCTAGGGGGTACTGGGCTGCTGGCCTCCGGACCAGACGGCCTCTCCCGGGGGGCTCTAATGGGCACTCCAGACCCAGAATCACTATTTTTTGCCCCCGATTTCGAGGGAGTATTCTTCGAGGTTAGTCCCTTCACTAACCGGCTTGGCCTCTTAATCGTTAGTTTCTTCGGAGAGTGGTCAGAATCAGACCCCATAGCTATAAACGGAGAGGGTTTCCTGACACTTGTAGCGGTAACTCCTGGTTCAACAGCAGGTATTGACTCATGAACTGAGGAACCAGATACTATGGGTGAGAGGGTGGATTGAAAGAGTTTTTTGGGCTTGGTACCTTTGGAGGAGGATGAGCCTCGATCAGATTCTGCAACAGAGGTGGCTGGTCTCTCAACAGGTGATGATGGTAGCCCTGCTGCTATTCGCCTTTCCTTCTCGACCGTTTGCGCTTTCTCCAACTCCGAAAGGTTGAGCCAACCACCTTTGATCAATGTTGTTCTTGCTGTAAACATAAACAGCCAAGCAAATTTTTGTTCTAGAGAGAGAAAGCTCTGAGTAAATTTGCAGAGTAAAATTTGAGAGAGATAGTAAAACAGTGGAAAATGAATGTGAATTTATAGTAGATTTGAAAAAAAGGAGTTGATTCCTAGGAGAATCCGAAAAGTTGGGCAATGATTAAAAGACGGTGCTGATGTCACTATTGGTAATTAAAGAGGTTACTTGTTAAAGAAGATGGTGCGAAATTCAAGGTGAAAAAACGGCTGGAGTGGCCAATCAGAAAGCGACACGTGTCCCACTAACTCTAGCAAAAACAGTTTGGAATTTGTAAAGCTTAACCTGTCCGGGTATACCCATAGTTCTGTCCGAATTGAGAACCACTTCTTTCATCGGACTGTTTTTTAGTTCTTTGACAAGAATACTTGCTCAAACACCTAAAAAAGGGACTCCTGATGAGTCCGAATTCAGCATGCTCCCCGGAAGGGTAAATCAGTCTAAGTCTCTCCGAACACCGGACAGGCTACAAGGACATAAATCGAACAGATCACTTCCGGACAGATTACTTTGGACACTATAAACTTAAGACTGTTCGAACTATGACTAAAGTACTAAAAAACCTAAACACTTCCTGACCAAGCTACTTGCTCTCATGCTTAGAGCTCATGGGTCTTTAATCATGACCCGGGTCCATTAAACATGACCCGAAAGCCCATAAGGGCCCAAACATCATACTATAAATACCCAACCACCAGCATTAACTATGGGTAATGAGAATTAACTGCTACCAAGCTGCTTAATCATCTCTCTGCTCTCTATTCTAACTGTTAAACACCCATACACCACCGTTAAACACCCATACACCACCGTTAAACACCCATACACCACATTGAAACTCCACTTGAAATTACTAGCCTACCCTCAGGCAATTATTAACCACACCAATTGTGAAACCCTAATTGCAAAACCTAATTTCACAACGTGGCTCTGATACCAAATTTGTTATAAATCACTATGCAATTTATCACAAATGGCTCAAGCACATGATAAATGTGAACACGAGATAAATAACAGAAAAAAAGAACACATGATTTAACTTGGTTCGACAATTATCTACGTCAATAGGCACCGCGAGAGAAAAGTGTTTCACTATGATAGAAAGGATTTACAAATTTCAAATTGTGTTTTTGTATAACGATAGTCGCCTATTTATAGGGAATACATAGAACTTACTAGATTATAGGCCTAATGGGCTCCTATCACAAAACTATCACAAAACGAACAATGATACTGTCACAAAAGTGTACTGCCTAGTTAAATAGTGAAAGGCTCAAACTAAAAGTTGTTGAAGGACTCGAACTTGTGATTTATGATCACAAAGATGTCTTACTCCACCAACTCGATTATCCTTAACTTTTTGTACGATAATTTAATTGTTTTTACATAAAATTTGCTGAAAGTACATAAATAATTTTAAGTTTTTTTATTGAACCAAATAATACGACCTTCACGTTTCTATTAGCACAACCGCAATCAAGATAGTTGTTTTCTTTTTAAAGATTTGAAACTAAAAAGTCAAAACAAAAAGGTTGGCGAAGCTCAACGACTAACTTGTACATATAAAACTTGTTTATAATCAACTTATGGTTTATTTTATGTATATTTCCAAAGTCTAAACTTGTCCTCATGTTCTAATTATTTTAGCACAATTGGTTAATTTGATTATTAAATCGTTTAAAAGGGTCGGCCATACAATACAAAGCAAGGAATAGTGATTAACTTGGGTGGGTGGGTTTTGTCATAATTGGCTCTTCAGACTGTGTTCGTTGAAACCGCTTCTTACATACGCGGACCGGCACATTCCAAAATCACAAATATTGTTCGTGGTATATTCATACATTATCATTTTCGCCTATAGAAACCATGAAATATTTTATAATCGTTATGATTTTGTTAATAATAAAATATATAATATGCGTTCGTCGGTCTATTCTTTTCGATAAAGAAAAAAAAATATTGGATATGTAATATAGAATAAATGTGTTTCTTAATTAGTTTTAAATTATATGTCAGCAAAGTTCATTGGACAGTTACCTTTAAATTATTAAATACCAATGGACGCGAATAGTGGATTGTTAGTTTTTTCGATAGATATAAACTTTAGGGAAATGACGTATTCTTTCAACAAATATTCCGGTTATATCTTTAGAGGTCGGTATTAAAATGAAAATAAATTTTATCAACAAATATTAGTTATATTCTAAGGTAGGTAGTGACGAGGGCGGAATCCGCCGACCCAAGCAATAGGGGTAAAAATGCAGTAGATAATAGTTAATGGGATTAATCGAGTGTTTAAAATCATTCAAAGACTAATTTGCAACAATGTAATAATAAGAAGGGCTTCATTGAAATGCAATGAACGGCCCACTAATAGGTTAAATGGGTCCACCTTATTTTACTATAAAAGGATGACCCACTTGCCCAAAAAAGGGTATTGAATATTACTTTCTGAGATTCTACTTTATCTCTCTACACTTTCTCTCTCTAGTCATATCAGGTCCCAGATCCAAAATATATCCTTTTGACAGCAATTCACTCATCATTGGCGCCGTCTGTGGGAACAGTGATACCGAAAAGGAATCTTCTGTTCTTTGAAAATCACACTGTACGGGATGAATAGCGAAGCGGCGATGGAGAGGGACGGTAGGGAGGTCGTCCGAGCCGCTACTGGGTCGGAAGACGCGGGAGCTCCCGGTCGGGAGTGGAACGGCGGTCGGGATAAGCGGTTGACCCTGATTATGACCCGAAAGCAGTTGCTCGAAGATATTGCCCGGTTAGAAGAGGAGCGAGAGCGGGCACTGGACGAAAAAAGGATTCGTGAGGGGAAGGGCAAAGAACCCGCCCTGGACGATCGGGAAGCGGCTGGTCGCGGCCAAGCCTCGCGGGCGGAGGTCAGACCTGTCAGGTACTACCGAGATTCACCTCCCGATGACGAAGAGGCCGTCAAGGTTCGTCGGAACCCGGACACCCATCGGGCCATAACGTCGGACTATCCCTCAGACGATTCGTCTGGTGAGGAGTACCTGCGCCGGGAGCGAGCCCAACGGACGCGAAAGAATCGGTCCCAGCGCATTCGAGGGTCCAGGGCAGACCCTTCGCGGTACAAAATGGGCGGCATCGATAAGCTGACCCCAGTGTCCTTTGAAAAGGAAGGAACGCACGTCGCCAGCCGCGGAGAGCGAGAAATGTTGCCACCAATTCCTTGGCAACCGACGAACAGCCAAAACCATGGATACCGAACAAGCAGCCAGTTCGTCGGCCCAAGAACCGAGGGACTCTATGAAATCAGGACCGAGGGTCTTGGGGGAGGAGCTTTTGAGCTCGGAGTCAACTGGAGAGCCTCCCCGTTGTCTGACGAGATATTAGCGGGACCGCTCCCGAGGCGTTTCGACATTTCCAAACTGGAAAAATACGACGGGAAAACAGACCCGGACAACCATTTGGAAGCCTTTAAGAACTTTATGCTGAGTTTCGACAACGATGATAAGCTCTTATGTAGGGCTTTTTCTATGACATTCAAAGATAGGGCCTCGAAATGGTACAACCGATTGCCGCAGGGGTGCATCAGGAACTTCGGGACTTTTTGGGCAATGTTTAGGCAGCACTTCGTAGGAAGTAAGAGTTTCCGTGCTAATGGAGACACTATCATGAACTTTCGACAGAAGCTAGGGGAAAGCCTAAAAAACTATACCAGGCGGTTCATCGATGCGAAGACCGATCTAGACCATTGTGAAGAGAACGTGGCCCTAACGGCGTTTCGATTAGGCCTGCTCCCAGGGCCAATGAAGCAGGCAGTCACGAAGAAGCAGGCGTTCACTTTCTCTGCATTATTGGCACAAATAGAAAAGCAGATACTGATCGAAGAAACGGAAGCTTCCGAGGTGGCGGCACAGATCCAACAGAGCGCCCAAGCATCGGTCGTGATAAAGCAGGGTTCCAGACCAGACCAGGCAAGGGTAGCCCAACCAATTAGCACGATACCTCCGATCATGCCGTCGGTCACTAAATCTCCCGCCCCGACCGGACTTAGGCCAAGACAAAATGGGCAGGCAACTTCCCGACCTATGTCCAACAAATGGATACGACCGACCTACTTTGCGGACCTCACAGAGTGCGTGTCGTCAATCTACGAAAAGACCAAGAGGAGCGGGATGTACCGAAAGCCTTTTCCTATCCCGACGCCTCGGGAGCAAAGGAATAACCGCTATTGTCGTTACCATGAGGACGTCGGTCATGACACGAAGGATTGTATAGCCTTGAAGAAGGAAATACAGATGCTTATTGAACATGGGAATCTGTTGGAGTACGTCAAGAAGGCCCAACTTGCAACGGCATCTAAGGAAGTGGTTATCGTACCGAAGCCAGAAACGACCATGGCAATTTTAGAAGTTACCGATCGTTTCGACGTTTCGATTGAATACCTCGATCCCGAGGCCAACCGTAACATCATCGGGGTTATTGAGGAGGATGCGGGAGAAAGCACCAACGTTGTGCTCGGTCTCTGTGAGATTTTTGAATCATTGGAAACCTTCGGGGAGGAGCGAGTTGTTGATGAAAAAATTGACCAGTCCACTGGCACGGGAAGCCGACCTTGCTTCCAAACCAGACGTATCCTTTCCTCAACTCCGCATCCCGACGATATCAGAGTTGTTGATGAAAAAATTGGCGGGCGCGTCGGTAAGGTACAAGGCCTGCGCGATCTATTCGAATCCCTGACCATCTTCGGGGGGGATTCGATGGCAGGAATAACGCACTCCTCCAGGAAGAGACACATCGTTAACCTAACCACCCAGCTGGAAGCCAGAACTTGCTTCCAAACCAGAAGTAACCCTTCACCAATTTTGCATTTTGACGATGACGATATGAGGGATTTGGCCGGGCCTCATGAGGATGCTATTGTGATCGGAGCAGCGATCGCGGGAGAAGAGGTTCGGCGAATCTTGGTAGATACCGGGAGCTCAGCCAATATCATCTTCGCTTCAACTTTTGCCAAATTCCGAACACGACCAGTACTCGAGCGATCCGACCGAACCATCGTCGGGTTTACAGGAACGGCAGCAGATGTCGTCGGAGAGTTCGAGGGTGTGGTGCAGCTAGGCCGCGGCCCGTTTAAAAAAGAGGTCACGGTGCTATTTATAGTAGTCGACGCGCCGGCCTCGCACAATGCTATTTTGGGACGGTCTTGGATATCGCGCATGCATGCGGTGACTTCCACCATACATCAGTGCGTAAAATATGTGGTTAGAAATAACATCGGAGTAGTGCGAAGCAGCCAGAAAACGGCCCGGGAGTGTTACCGAGCTGCGTTGGCACCCAAGAAAGACCAAGAGATGTTCCCCTCCCAGGCATAGCAATTAAGGGAGAGCTCCCCAGGATCGCAGCCGGTGGACGACCCTCGGGAGGCCCCAAGCCTTTTGACAACAGACGAAGAGTGTGAGCTGTATCATTTTGCAACTGGGAAAGGTCTGCGGGTCGGTGTGGATATGTTACCGACTTTAAGGGAACAGATGCTGGCGTTACTCCGGGAGAATCTTGATTTATTCGCATGGTGTTCCGGGGACGTTACGGGAGTACCCGAGTCGTTTGCGATTCATAAGTTGACCATAAATAGGAACGTTAGACCGATAATTCAGAAGCGTCGGGCTTTCTCTCCCGAGAAAGCGGAGGTAATTCTGCGGGAAGTCGAAAGAATGACCGGCATCGGACATATTGTAGAAGCGCGATACCCTTTGTGGATATCTAATCCCGTTCTTGTCAAAAAGAAAAGCGGGAAATGGAGGATGTGTGTAGATTTTACCGATCTCAATCGGGCGTGCCCGAAGGACCCTTTCCCCATGCCACGGATCGATCAACTGGTGGACTCAACATCGGGTAACAAACTACTATCTTTTATGGACGCCTATGCCGGTTATAATCAAATTAAGCTGCACCCCGCGGATCAGGAGAATACCACATTTATCACGGGTCGAGGGCTATATTGCTACAAAGTAATGCCCTTCGGACTAAAGAACGCGGGCGTGACATACCAAAGACTGGTTAACCGAACGTTTGAAGACCAGATCGGGAGAAATATGGAGGTCTACATTGATGACATGTTAGTCAAAAGTGGGACCGATGTGGGTCACCTTACCGACCTCAGGGAGGCTTTTGATAACTTACGAAGGGTAAACCTTAAGCTAAACCCGGAGAAGTGTTCTTTTGGTGTTCGGTCAGGGAAATTTTTGGGGTTCGTGGTCAGTGAGAAGGGTATCGAAGCCGACCCTGTCCAACTCCGAGCCCTAGCCGACATGACTCCTCCTCGGAGTGTAAAAGAAGTTCAGATATTGACTGGGCGGTTAGCCGCGTTGAATCGTTTCATCTCTCGATCGTCTGACAGATGTGCTCCGTTTTTTCAGGTCCTTCGACAGGTAAAAAACTTTGTGTGGACTGATGAATGCGACAAGGCATTTTTGGGGATCAAAGAGTATCTGTCGTCCCCGAACCGTCTGACCAAGCCCGTTGCGCACGAAACTCTGTTCCTCTACGTTGCGGTTACGGATTACGCGGTCAGTGCAGCTCTGGTCAGCGAATCAGGGCCAGCTCCGACAGCCGTGTACTATGTAAGCAAAATCTTGCTTGACGCCGAAACTCGATACTTAAAGCTCGAAAAAATGGCGTTGGCTCTGGTAACGGCTGCGAGGAAGATGCGCCCGTACTTCCAAGCGCACCACATTGTCGTTCGCACGTCATTTCCACTAAAATACGTTTTTCAACGACCGGATATGTCTGGGAGAATAGCCAAGTGGTCGGTAGAGCTGGGGGATTTCGACATTGAATTCGAGCCCCGAACCGCGATCAAGGGTCAGGCCTTGGCCGATTTTTTGGTCGAATTTCACTCCGACCGACCCGAACAAGAAACACCCTCGCAAGAGACCGCGGAGGGCGAATGGACTATCCGCACCGATGGATGAGCCAACGTTAGCGGTTGTGGCGCGGGAGTTCAAATCGTTACTCCTTCGGGTTTGAGCATGTTCCAGGCCATCCGATTTGGCTTTCACACGTCGAACAATGAAGCAGAATATGAAGCGGCTTTGGCTGGTTTACGATTGGCGCAAGTCTGCGGGGCGAGACGAGTGCGCCTTGTAAGCGACTCCCAACTTTTGATAAACCAAGCCTCGGGGATTGCTGAGGCTCGGAAGGAACACCTAGTGCAGTACTTAGCGGCTTTGAGAATTTTGGCTGCTTCTTTCGACAAGATCACGTATGAGCATGTCAACCGAAGTGAAAATATGACGGCAGACTCTTTGGCGACAGTTTCCTGCTCGACCAGTTATCCTTGGGTAATAGAGCAAGAGAGTCCGTCCATTGTTAAAAGGCATGAACTTGATAACCGACCCGAAATTGCGTGCCAGATCTCTCCAGTGGCGAATTCAGATTGGCGGCAGAATATCATCGCGTTTTTAGCTGGAGGTCGGCTCCCCGACGATGCGGCCTCGGCTCGAAAATTGCGCAACAAGGCGCGGGGATACGTTCTTTTGGGGGATGTGCTGTACAAAAGATCCTTTAGCCGGCCTCTGCTTCGATGTTTAGGTTTCAATGAGTCCCAAGTAATTTTGTCCGAGCTACACGACGGGGAGGGCGCGGCGCACTGCGGATACAAGGCTTTGATTAGAAGAGTTTTCCTCGCAGGATTCTATTGGCCTACAATAACAGCAGACGCAAAACTCATGGTGAAAACTTGTGATACGTGTCAAAGGTTCGGTAATGCGATCAACGTACCCGCAACGCCTCTGGAATCTATATCCGAAGGGTTACCTTTTGACCGATGGGGAATCGACCTCGTCGGGCCGTTACCCATGGCATCGGGAGGAAGGCAAACGATCGTCGTCGCGGTCGACTATTTTTCAAAATGGATCGAGGCCGAGCCCTTATCAGCCACAAAAACCAAGGACATTATCAAATTTATCTGGGCGAACATTTGTTGTAGGTTCGGGGTCCCGCAGCGGTTAACCATGGACAACGGACCACAGTTTGATAGCGCGGAAATGAAAGCGTTCTGCGCCACGCATAATATCCGACAGTGTTTCTCTGCCCCTTTTCACCCACAAGCGAACGGCCAGGTCGAAGTCACGAATCGAACCATTCTGGATGGCCTCAGGAAGAATCTCGAGGGAAAGGCTGGCAAGTGGCCCGACTACTTACAGGAAGTGTTATGGGCTTACAGAACAACACCCCGCACGGCAACCCAGGAATCACCCTTTGCCTTGGTTTATGGCATGGACGCGGTCACCCCCGCGGAATCCATTTTTCCCTCTTTCAGGGTCGGCACTTATCAGCCGGAGGCGAATGATGCTACCCGACGGCTGGAGCTCGACCTCATTGACGAAAAGCGCCGCCGCGCCCATTTAAACTCTTTGCACTACCAGACTTTAATGAGGAGTCGGTATGCCACCAAAGTCCGTCGTCGGGAGTTTAAGGTCGGAGATAAGGTTCTGCGACGGGTTTTTCTACACACCAAAGACAAGAGCCTCGGAAAACTCGCACCAAACTGGGAGGGACCTTACGAAATAGTCGAAAGAATCAGGAGCGGGACGTACCGCCTACAGAACCGTCTCGGACAACTCCTAAGGCTACCGTGGAATATTGAGCATCTGAAATTGTATCTTGAATAGTTTGTAATTTTTGATTAATTTTCGTATTCTTTTGCCTTTAGTCAAATTTGTAATGATCGGGGGTGCACTCTTTCCTACCTTGGTGGCGCAAGGAGGTTTTAATGAGGCATCGATCAAAACCCGAACCGCATTATTGATTATAAAATTCTTTGCCTTTTAAAAATCAATTCATTATATGGCGGTGGACGGCTGACGAGCTGGGCACCATCGTTTCTATTGCAATCGATTTCCAGAACTCTCAGAGTTTTTCGGTTTTTACCGATCTACATTTTGATTTTTCCGACCCTTTGGAAAGATTTTCGATGATAAATCGATCTACAGAACTTTCAAAGAGTTTTTCGGTTTTTACCGATCTACATTTTGATTTTTCCGACCCGTTGGAAAGATTTTCGATGATGACTCGATCTACAGAGCTCTCAGAGTTTTTCGGTTTTTACCGATCTACATTTTGATTTTTCCGACCCTTTGAAAAGATTTTCGATGATAAATCGATCTACTGAACTTTCAAAGAGTTTTTCGGTTCTTACCGATCTACGTGTTAGCCTTCCAGACCCTCTGGATTAACCTTCGATGAAAAATCGATTTACAGACCTGATTAAGCTGTCTTACCGACCTACATTTTTGGTTGTCACAATTCCTGGGCATGACAAATCAACTAACCAGCATCAAAGATTTAAGCCTACAACACTGTACGTAACAAAATAAATCATCATCCGCACAGGGGGCCCCGTGGCCCCCAAAATAAGATAGTACGATACAAAATCTGGGGGGCCGTAGCCCCCGAAGGTTTACCATACGTTTTCAAAAACAACAAAAAAAACAAAAATAAAGAGAACTGCATCACTGGTCCCCATCGTCACAGTCTTCCTCGTCTTCTTCTTCATCGTCCGCCTCATCGGACTCTTCCACTACAATTCCCTCGGGGCGATCCTTTTCCGGCACGTCCAGCCATAGCGAACCAAGACGAAGGTCCGGGTACCGATTGTGGAGTGACAGAACATAGGCGGCTTTGGCGGCTGCGGCATCTTGGTCCGACCATAGTCTGCATCGATCGAGGAAGGCTACGTTCGAGGATTTTAACTTTTGAACCTCCGATGCTAGGCCTGAGGCACGGTCTTCCGCGGCTTTCCTCGCCGTCTCCGCGGCAGCCGCTGCGCCTTCCGCGGTTTGTGCGGTTTTCTGCGCCGACTCCATCGCCTGCTTTGCTATTTCCGCGGCCGCCTTAGCTTCGGTGGCTAGCCTCTCAGCCTCGGCAATCCGACCTTCCGCCGCCACCAAAGCCTCTTCGTTAGTCTTCACCTGCGCGGTCAGACGAGAAATCTTAGCCTCCGCCGCGGATAACTTTTTACCAAGCTCCTTAGCCCGGCGCTCTTTCAAGGCAGCTGGTACCAGCAAGCTGTAGAGCGACAACGCTAGCCCATCCGTGCTCCGAAGCGGAAAAGGGTGCGGGCTTCCCATTGTCGTCAGCACCGGGAATTTAGGACCGCTCGACGACGAAGCATCAGGTCTTGCAGCCTCCGAGGTCTCGGTGTCGTCTGCGATGGGGATAACGTCGGCGATAGGGATAACGTCGGCTGTAGTATGACCCCCGCTTTCAACATGATCCAAGAGAACAGGCCTTGGAACAATCACCTCTGGACGAACGGCCGTCCGATCCTTTTCTGCAGCTTTGGCCTTCTTTGGCTTGGATCCCTCCGTTTCTGCACGAGTCTTCCTCTTCAGCGCTACCGTCGGATTTTGGCTCGTCTCGGGACGTTCCGCATCCGATGCCGCCGTCCTGGTCGGGTCGCGCCCTGCCTCGGTTCTAGCTTCTGCTTCCCCCCCTTCATCGTCTGACTTGGGGCGTTTGCTGGGCGCCTTATTGCGCTTGGGGAGGTACAGTATGTACCCGGGACGACCGGTGCGGGCCATCACTTCGTCTAAACTTGGAGGTGTCCGCAGCTGTTCGATGGACAGAGCCTCGGATGAGCAACGCCAAAGGTTGCTCATGAACAAGTTCTTGTCCATGAAAGTGCGATGCATGCCCCGACCCCAATTCCGGCGGGCGTAGTTTTTCAGCACCTCGAACGTATCTTCCGCGGATGTCGAATGATCCTTCTTCACCCCCTGCAGCCAGTCCTTCGACACTACGCAAAGATCGTACACGTTTAAAAAAAAATAAAAAATAATAATAATAATAATATCGGCAGTACCGTCATGAACCCAGGTCCGCAGCAGTTGCCTCGGGTTCTCCTTGGTGTACGGAAGCCCGTTCTCCCAGCACCCGCTCAAGAATACGAACCGATGCTTCCATCCCTTGTCCCCCTCTAAAAAGTCGTTGACAATTTTCCATTTATTGCCAAGAGAGGAATAGAAGAACGGTGACTTCGGGGATTTCGACAGGCCCGACATGGCGATATACTCCTCCATCGGCATAGCTCGGCCAGAGAGGCGGGAAGCCATGATGCAGGACATCAGGGTGTACCATGCATTGGGAGTCAGCTGCGATGGGCAGATTTGAAGAGTGCGGAAGTAGAGTACAATCTCGGGGTCCAGAGGAAAGCGCAGACCCCAATTGAACAATTCAGTGAACACCACAATCTCTCTGGGCCTGACGTGAACGAGCGTCTCCCCCGGGTTCGGGAATCGAACGGTGACACACTCAGGGATTCCCCAGCGGATTAGCATCTCCTGATGTTCGGACTCAGGGAAGTAGAGGTACTTCCCTTCGAAGAGAGAGACCACGTCCCTGGTCAAAAGCCAGTCAAAGTACTTAGTCGAAATAGCAGCTTTGACCGCCTCGGGCCAGGGATCGTCCTGGTTATTAGCCGCGTGGCAAGCTGCGGCAGCACACTCCCCCGCGGGAGCAACATCGATTTCGGGCTCTCCAGCTTCATGGGTCGGAACTGGGTCAGAGCAGCGGTCGGCAGCGGCGTTGGTATCAGATGGCCGAACCCGGGAAGAAGAAGCATCGGGAATACCGCGAGCCATGGCTTTATGAGCCTCTTCAACCTGCTTGGGTGTTAGCTGCATTTTGGGCAGACCTAAAAAAGTGACCGCAGTGTTATTACCGGTCCGAAACCCTCTAATCGAGGGCGTAAGCTGAACCATTTCAGGACTATTACCTCCTTCCGTGTACTGGAGTAATTTGTCTTCCCCCATAGTCAGAAAAGTGGATTTACGAGCACGTCGGGGTACAGGCAGGTTCGTGGAAGATTGGGTCGGATTTCCCGGACGAACTATCGGGGAATGAGAGGAACTGTCGCTAGAGGAAAGGATGATGGGCTCTGGAGATTGACCTGCTTCGGGAGTCGCAGAAGCGGGAAGATCGGAAGCAAGGAAAACTTCTGCGGGAACCGGGGTGCCTAGCACAGGATCGTGAGGAAGTGGAGCGGGAACGAAAGGTTTGGAGTTGGACCCCCAGATCAGACCGGCGCGTCGGTATTCCTCTGCTCTATCACCAACTAGACCACTGTTCGAAACTCCACTCAGATCCTTTTTTCTTGGTTGGTTTTTTCGGTGAACGTCCGGGTTTCATACAACGAGAACCAAGACAAGGAAGGGTCGGGCGAATGTTCTCTCTCTCTCTAGAAATGCTCTGACAGCGTTTTCTCTCTCTAAAAAGCTTCTGAGAGACACAGAAGGCTTTGGGGTATTTATAGGGAGGCTTGGAAGAGCGGGGGATATCAATCGACAGAAACACAGCGGGAAGGCGAAGAGTCCCTCTAGGGGTTTTAGCCTGGCAGGAGGATGGCCTATTAGCTCGTGACACGTGTCGACCCGGCTCTGACGGAATTTGACGTAAGCACACGCCACAACACAACAAAGAAGTGGGCCGTCGCAGCCAGGCCCAGACAAAAGGACCGGGCCCATCAAGAGAAGCTTAGGATTAGAAGCCCATAAAACGAGAAGACGAGGCGCGGGAAGACGTCAGAGGAAGTAACCCCGAGCATCGGGAAGTAGAAGCCGACAGGATCTGAATTGGTTGATGGGGTCGGACGATCGGCGATAGCCTTTTCATAAGTCTCCGCTCCTGAAAGTTCCCGAAGACTGGGGGGCTACTGATGAGGGCGGAATCCGCCGATCCAAGCAATAGGGGTAAAAATGCAGTAGATAATAGTTAATGGGATTAATCGAGTGTTTAAAATCATTCAAGGACTAATTTGCAACAATGTAATAATAAGAAGGGCTTCATTGAAATGCAATGAACGGCCCACTAATAGGTTAAATGGGTCCACCTTATTTTACTATAAAAGGATGACCCACTTGCCCAAAAAAGGGTATTGAATATTACTTTCTCAGATTCTACTTTATCTCTCTACACTTTCTCTCTCTAGTCATATCAGGTCCCAGATCCAAAATATATCCTTTTGACAGCAATTCACTCATCAGGTAGTAAAACTAAAATAATAATATGAAAGTTATAATTAGAACCCAATAATAATGGATTGATTTAGATTGGGCACCGATTTAGATCGGCTTTTTAAATTTGGATTCCAATTTGGTCCGACATTTAATATTTTTGAAGTAAATTAATTTGTTCATGTTTGTGGACCAGTCAATATCAATTTTTATATTATATATATATATATATATATATATAATTTCTTTTATTGTATATATATTGTATACTATTATTTTTGGGTTGGATATGTGCAGATAATTTTTTTTTATATTAAAAAATTGAGTAGGATTCGATCAGCTTACATATTATAATTTTAGTATCCATATCGGTCTGTTATATATGTTCAATCAGACAACTCTCGACCGGATCGAGCCAATTCCAGTTAGATGAGATTAATTTTATCAGTCATACATGTAACTATTCATAAATTTTGAACGGTAATTTTATCATATCCAATAGTTAACTTTTGTTACGAAAAAAAAGTGATACAGTGATTAGCATATAATATTGTACGAGGACAAGATAATTGCATACTAGACAAAAAACCCCATCAAAGATGATACATTTTAAGAAATTGATCGGATCCAAGGCTATGAGCTTGGCAATTGAAAAAAAACCATATGCCCAAAACACGTTGTCCAAACCTACGAAAATATCAATGTTTAAACGTAACGTTGGATACTTTTTGTGACCAGTGGATCTAGGGTTGTTGTCATCAAAGACAAAATATGTAAAGCAAAGAGTTGATCGAGAAAAGTTGTCTTCCACGACGTAACGTTTAACCAGGATACGAGCTTAAAGAACACCAAAACAAGATAGAGGAAGACGATGCATAGGGTACCTATTTGGGCGAGGGGAGGTATCAACGAAGGAGGATGTGAGGCAGGGGCGAAGCTACAGTGGTGTTTGTGGGGTCCAGAAATCCAATATTTTATGTAATAACATTAATAAGCATAAAAGAATAGCAAGATGGATCATATCATAGTGAAAAAAAAATCAAAAGTAGGAACACATAGGTTTAGGGTTCAACCCTCAGCTGCCACTATTTTAATTTTGGAAATAACCAATACACAAATCAAAATATAATCATCAAATATGAGACTACGACAGTGAGATCTTTACCAGAAGATGCATCTAGAGCAGCCTTAATGTGCATCATAGCTTCCGTTTGAGACACCAAAACAAACAGCTTTTCTCGCGAAGAAAGCTGAGAGGCCAATGCATCAACAAACTCTTAATATAACTTCACTAGAAAAAATAACCATTAATAATGAAATAATATCAGGAGAAACACCGTGTAGGGCTACAAGAAACAAAAATTCAAAGCTTATATAGTCATTTTGAGCAACGGAACCAGCGATGCATGTACATTACACCATATATTTTAAGTGTACTCTCAGTGCACATTCAACCGATGGTGCTTTGCTGCACTGATATAGCAAGTAGTAACCGATGTTCTATGGGATTTGCACCGGAGGTCTTGCACTACTTAGTGTAGGAAACACTTCTTGTAAGCTATTTAAATCTATTTTTGCTTCAGTTTAATACATTGAGTTTTGTTCTCTCTGCGTATTAGTCTTTTATATTTTAACACCTGATGTGTTTGTTATTATAATAATAAAATTTATTAAATAACAAAAAATATTATTTTATTATTAAATGATGAACTTTTATAATTTGTTTTATCTAATTTCGTAATTTGTTGATAAATATACCATTTTAAAAGATAAACCAATATTTTTCATTTGAGAATGTTGACCTTGTTTATTTGATTACGGTGAAAGTAACAACCAAGGTTGGCAGTGATGAGTCCGGATTTTCTCACCACTCATTGAGGAAACCGGACAGGGGCAATTCGGACAAAAACCACCCACTGAACCATCCGAACAGGACTAAATGTATTAAAACTTAAATCACTTCATGACTAAGCTAATTACTTACTTGCTTAAAGATTAATGGGTCATTGAACTCGACCCGAATTCATAAGTTGACCCGAAAGCCCATGTGGCCCACAATTAAGGGTATAAATACCCAACCACTTTCATTAATGAGGGTAATGAACATTTAATACAACCAGGCAGATCAAGTCTCTCACTACAATCTATCCAAATATTAAATACCCTTGAAACACCACAAAACTCTGGACAAAATTACCCTCAGCCGAAAATAAACCACACAAAATTGGCGACCATAGTGGGAGGAGAAGGTGCCTGAATCTAGCATTCAAAACCATCAAGAAAAATCAGTTCGGATGAATCCGGACGTGCAGGAAATACCACCAGCTTTGGCAGAAGTGGTGGGAGAAAATGATGAATATACTATCGAGGAGCGAGATAGGTTAAAAGTTGAAATAGATGCTCTTAGGGCTGTCAAGAGGGCAGAGATGGGCACAAAAGAAAAGTCTAAGGCTTCAATAGCTCATCATACTGACAATCCCATAGAGCATGAGCCATCAAAAACCCATGTGAGTGCAAAAAAGACTCATGCTAGCT
The DNA here is from genome assembly GCA_036936605.1 of Limnanthes douglasii subsp. nivea. Lineage (NCBI taxonomy): Eukaryota > Viridiplantae > Streptophyta > Magnoliopsida > Brassicales > Limnanthaceae > Limnanthes > Limnanthes douglasii. Next base: position 83,963,250 of record JAUPFV010000003.1, read on the forward strand.
CAAAAAAGTCTCACCGGTCTAAACCGGTGGAGAGCTCTGATTCAGACTCAGAGTCTTCCAGTAGCTCCTCAAATAAAGATGGAGTAGAAGAATCCTTGTCATCCAGCAGTGATGAATGCCGTTCTAAAAAGAATCAAAAATTGGTCAAAAAGTACTCAAGAAAAAGGGATAGGCATGGAAGGTTGAAGAGGCATCTGAGCAAAGGATCGTCTCACAGTCATGGCCGGAGACACGTAGATCGATTGTTAATGGATCCTTTTTCCTTCCATGATGAGCCAGGTATCTTCGCAACTCCTAATGAAGATACCATTTTCAATCGTGGCCGGAATTGGAGACAATCTCCATTTTCCTCCAAGATACTATCCGGAAACCTTCCTAAGAGGTTTGACAGTACTAAAATGGAAAAATATGATGGCAGTAAAGACCCAGATAACCACTTAGAACAATTCAAATTTTTTATGATGAATTTTGATGATGACGACAAGTTACTTTGTAGAGCATTCTCCCAATCTTTTACGAGAGTGCTCTGAAGTGGTACAACAGTTTGCCACAGGGCTGTATCAGAAATTTTGACACTTTTTGGGTAGCCTTTCGGAGAAAGTTTGTTAGAAGTAAAGAGGTAAAGGGCAATAGAGACACGATTATCCATTGTGCCCAAGAACCAAACGAATCATTAAAATAATACATAATTCGTTTTGTAAATACCAAGAATGGATTGGCTGATTGCTTTGAACAAGTAGCAATAGCTTCTCTAAGACACGGTTTGACCATTGAAACCTGGCTGATTCAGTAACCAGGAAAAAGGCCATAACGTGGGGAGGTTTGCTGAATCAGGTCGGTAAACAGATTAATGTAGATGAAACAAAGAAAACTAGGATGCACAGGCAAGTGAGATCTGCTCCAGCTGCACCAAATCAAAACCAAAACCAGTCCGGGAACAAAGCCAAGGAAGCCGGACAGGGTCATAATCAGAGCCTGTTGTTGAACCAGAACAGGTGGTTACAAGCCTTAGGAAACCTTCCCCATTCATTGCTATGGGATCAGACGCTGATATTTCCCCGGAAAAGCTAGTAGATAGGCGAAGGGGTTGTTTGGTAAAAGGGCAGGCTGTTACTGCACAACCTAAACCAAAATACACGGCTTCTAAATCCGGGGTTAAAAGTAAAACTCCAAGGTCAAAAGCACCCATTTAAATTCCCAAGGACAAGTTGTCCGGTCCAGAGGCAACCGGTTCAAGCCTTCGAAAAGAGACCTCCGGATTCGAGCCCCAGCCAGACTCTAGACTACAAGGGGGAAATGATGTTCAACAATCCGGAGGGCCTACTGAGCCAACAACTTGCTCTTCTCTCCCAAAACCAGCTGACAACCCCTCCATGGTAATGGAGGATGTAATGGAGGACATCATCGAAGAAGCCCCTTTTGAGACGGATGTCTCTAGGCAAACAAGTGAGACTGTCATCACCAAGAAGAGCAAAGGCAAAGAAAAAGTGCGTTTAAAGCATCCGGACCTGCCGGAGTGCCTTGTGGGAAAAGTGGGGCCTTGTTTCCACAAAGTAATTGTTAAATATCTGCTAGCCATGCTGAAGATCAATTACGCTTTCATTCATACAGCTGAACTTGGCTGAATGAGGACGAAGTGGGGGATTCCAGAAAATGTTAAAGTAAGGATACCAATTGATCTGGAGACGCCCATGGACTGTAAACTCAATGAGATAGTCTTTTATACTGAGTTATTCAAATGGGGACTTAGGGTTCCCTTGGACCCAGAAATAGTCAGATATTTCCATCTGATAAAGCTTTTCCCAAGTCAACTAAGCCCTAATGCCTGGTTCACCCGTATGGCATGTATCATGGCTTCGAGGCTCTCCTGAATTCTTCTTCCGATGGAGAAATTTGCTGTTGTAGCAAGCCTCTACAGAAACCATGTCATCCCTTTCTATCACTTTAATATGAGCGACAATTACAAGGTGGTGGATGACTTACTCGAGTCGGAGAAAAGCTGGAAGACTCAATTTATGTTCTTCAGTGGTGCCTGGGAGAACGGGAAGAAAATTAAATCTGGTGTCAACCCAAGCATGCTTACCAGCAGATGGCGAAGTGATGGTAATAAACTCACTACATACTTCTACTTTTACTTATAACAATTTTTTTTATCTAATTCCTCTTCTTTTATTTTTTGGTAGTGCTGTCCAAGGATTTCAATGATTACTTGGAGGCTGGGCAGACTACTTGTGCCAAGCTAAATGCTTGGACTGCTGAAAAATGGGGAAACCGCTTCCACAACTGCTTTACCGGAGGGAATTTAACCAGATCCTATCTTTGGAATACAATTACTTGGGCTGCTGAAAAATGGAGAAACCGCTTCCACAACTGCTTTAACGAAGACAATTTAACCAGATCCTATCTTTGGAATACAACTGACCGGAGGGACCTGTCTTGGGAGGAATTATCCACTCCACCCTCTCCGGGAGCGATTCTCCGGAAGATAGAGGAAAAAGATGGGAAATTGGTCTTGCCGGACAGAGCTAAAGCCCCAAGCAAGATAAAGGGAAAAAAAGTTAAGGCCAAGCAAGGTGTGGTTGAGGCCAATCCTACCGAGGTGGAGGAAGCTATCCCAACAAACCCAGAGGGACAAGATCAAGGGCAGAGAGATGATGCCTTACTACAAGTGATGGAACACGAAAGCACCACGGAATTAGCTGGGTCTCCAAAACCTCAAAAGGCTACCAAAAAGGACAAAAAACGGGGAGCAGAAGGTGGAGACCGGGATGCCAAGAAAAAGAATACCTTCAAGGAAGATGAGATTTCTCTTCGGGCTCTGGAGCCACTACCTCCAATTGACCTAGCTGACCCTACTCAAGCAGAAGAAATCCTAAGCGATTTTCATACCGGAGAGGGTGCCGGAGGGGACATTAATATTAACGGTGTCAACATCTCAGGGCTTCAAGAGATTGGTCTTTACTTTAAAGACTTTGCCAAGGATGATTTTGTTGGACCCTACCTCCCCCTAAGCTCTTCGAACATTGTCACTTTCAATGGTAGGTCGTTTTCTGTTTCAAATGAGAGAGACACTGTCACCCACTCCCTACTGAGCAATATCCAGCCAGTGCTTACCTTGGAGAAGCAAGTGCGCAATCAGTCAGCCATCATCAATACCCTCAACTCTGACAAAGAGAAGTTGTCTAGTAACCTTCTTAGTGCCAACCAAAATACTGAGGCATTGAATAAAGAGAATGAGGAGTTAAAGAAACGCTAGGAGGACTTGGCCAACAAGTTGGCCACTTCGGAGGGAGTTTTCAAAGAACTCCAATTGAACCAATCTGATCTGGAAAGAGACCTCTTTTCTTCAAAAGAGGAGGTGAAGGCCAAAGATAGAACTATTCAGGCCTTAACCAATGACAAGATCTTTCTTGAAAACATTGTGTCCAAGGCTGAACAAGAAAAGCCTGACTTGTTAAGGGAGCACGAGAAAACAATCCAGGCTAGGATTGATGCTTATACTAACGAGGTGATAGATTCTCAGGAGGCAAGGTATGCTGAAGTCAAGTCAGATATGGTCCTGCTCTTTCATGAATAATTTCTGAAGAGGACACTGGGAGATTTATGACGATTCGTGGAGTACGAAGACCTTCCACACTATCAATGGCTGATGGCGATAAATATAACTACTCCAGTGGCTAGGATGACACCACCGATGAAGAGGAAAAAACTGGGGAGAGTCCGGATGACGACCCAAAGAAGAAGAAGCCAAGTGAGGCTGAGCCATCTAAGAAAGCTTTCTTACCTAGGAGAAGATTAACAGAGTAGAGATAATGAAGATGATAAAACAGTGAAAAGTGAACTAATTTACACTAAAGGGACAAATGATGCTTTGATACCTAGGAGAATACGAAAAGATAGGTATAGTGATTAAAGATGGCGCCGATGTCACCAACATTAATAAAGAGGTTACTTTTCGAAACAAGTGGAAGCGCCTTTCTAGGAGGAAAACGGCCGATGAGGCGAAGCAGAGAAGGACACGTGTCCCACTATCTGTGGCAAAACCGCTCAGCTTCTAAGGGTTTCAGTCAGTCCGGATAAAGTCGTTACACATTTCGAAATGTCCGGACGAAGTTATGATTACACTTGAACTATTTTTTAGGTTTTGTCAAAGGCCTTCGAACATAACCTAAAAAAGAGGCTATTGATGAGTCCGGATTTAATCATCACTCACTGAGGAAACTGGACAGGGGCAATTCGGACAAAAACCACCCACTGAACCATCTGAGCCGGACTAAATGCATTAAAACTTAAATCACTCCATGACTAAGCTAATTATTTACTTTCTTAAAGATTAGTGGGTCATTGAACTCGACCCGAATTCATAAGTTGACCCGAAAGCCCATGTGGCCCACAATTAAGGGTATAAATACCCAACCATTTTCAGTAATGAGGGTAATGAACATTTAATATAACCAGACAGCTCAAGTCTCTCACTACAATCTATCCAAATATTAAATACCCTTGAAACACCGCAAAACTCTAGACAAAATTACCCTCAGCCGAAAATAAACCACACCAGGTAGGAATCTTTAAATCACATTACCAATATGCCTTTTAAAGCAAGTTGGCATTGTCAAGTCTAGAGATAATATAATAGATTTTATCTAGTATAACTTCGATATTGATAGTTTGTTTATGGTATTTAGATTTATTTCTGAAGTGTCAGATAACCCGACGAGTTATAGAAATGATTATATAATGAATTTGATTGAAATTTTGTCAAAGGCTTTATCCATGTCAAGTTTTAAAATGAAATTGTCCTCTCTCTATATTTTGGCTAAGTTATGAGCCAACTCATGAGTAATTAATTCCCTAAAATAGATAGCTCAAACAATACGAAAAGAGAAAATTTAATAAAATTTAATGACACAACAAAATATATTTTTTGTTGTTTATAATTCATCAAGTTTAAATGTGACCTAACCCTTCTCTCTTCAATTAAATCAAGCTCTATTCTTTTATTTTCCTCGTTGATATCTTCGGAATAGTTGAGTACTCTATAAGATGGTAGGGTTGACTCTGAATGACTTACAACATCCATTCCATATACTAGAGCAAAAGGAGTATCCTGAGTTGCTTCTCTAGGGGTCGTTCTATAATCCCATACGACCTCTTGAAGATAGTTAGGCCATTTTTCCAGCACCACCTGTCAATTTTTCTTTAATCCTTCTAAAATAAAACCTGTTAGTAACTTCCACATGGTCATTTGCTTGAGGATGATCTGGTATTGAAAAACACTATATAATTCCCATCAAAAGTTTAATCAAAATACATTATATTTAGAGAGGAACGAATTTATCTTATAAAATAGTTATTTATGATTTTTTTATCATCACTAAAGAAAATGGTGAACGATTACCTTATGTATGACGTACAAAATACTAACATCGTGTTAAACCATCCATGATGTTTTAGATTTCTTCGATAATCGAATGCCACTCCGAAATCACAGAGATAAGAAAAATAAAATAGAAGTTAAAGTCATTTGAATGAAAATAATAGACTTTTAGAGATAAGGTTGGATAGTGGTGGTTGTGAAAAAAACGACCACGACTGATACTTTCTTAAGTTTTTTTAAAGATTGATTGAAATTTTCTCTTGTTTTTTATGATTCTACATAGGACAATTGTTGATTTTTTATTTAAATTAATGATTTTAATTTTGACTATATATTTTTAAATATAGTATTTTTAAAAGACATTAAACTAATTTCCGATCGTAGTAAATATTATAAATATTATATTTTTTTACCATTAAGACAAAAAAAATTCTTTTTTTGAATTTATGTCATAAACATAAAAAAGCATCCATCCGGTTAGTTTATGTAGAAAAAAAGACATATTAGACAAATTTGTAGAAATATTTTCTTTAGTTTTCCAATTTTGATGACCTGCAGAAGCTCTTGGTTCTACAACACCAACAACGAAATGATAAGATAATTATAAGTCAAGTTGCTAGAACCATATATTGAACTTATGTTTAGTTATAAGCAAGTAGCACATGTATATATTGGTAATTAATGACTTTAGCTATAATTTAGCTTCATATTTCAAAATTCCACTTACGAGAATATAAATAGGTAACTCATTCATCTTGATAAACTATGAAAATTTAATATTATATTGATTGAATAGTGTGTTTCTCTCTAGATTTCAATTCTAGAAAATTTTCTTATCTATGTGATATTCTGCCTAGTTTGGACCCTTCATAAACGTCCTAAAAAATCAAGCATCATTAGTGGCCTTGTCTGTGGGAATAGGCTGATATCAGGATGATATATTTCCAAAACCTCTAGCAAAAAATTACTAGCTACTACTTCCCTTTAAGATTATGGAAAATCCTAGTGTGGCCGAAGACCATGCGGAACCCAAGACCCATCAGAGATCAGAATGTCTAGTTGATTTGACCTTCTTACAAGAAAATCTAAAGGATGAGCTTCGAGCTCACGCAACCAAGGTAACAACGCTTTGATTTCAAGTTAAGAATATGAAATAGGGTCTTTTAAGGCTAAGGTTCGAGTTTAAGTAAATTCATATCGAACAAGAATCATCAAAGGTTTTTGATGTAATTTTATATTCGTTCTCAAGTTTTCTGAGGGTACTTCTTAGAGATGTGGAACCGATTTTGTAACCGTTGCTACTTTTGTACTTCATCAAGTGTTCGATTAATTTTGGTTGAGACTCGAAGAATAAAATTACAAAATAGAGTCAGAGCAATAAAATAAAAATAGTAAAAATTATAAAAATGAGTCAACATATGATAATAATTATTAAAGTAGTTCATATGATGTTTATAATTTGGTTTTAGGCTTACCATTTAAGCATGAGACTTATTTAGTTTTTGCGGTCTTTACTTTTAAATACACATGTGAGTTGTTTGCATATTTGAGTAGCTGAAATTAATTGTTTTTGGGTGTTTTTGTTGTTAAAGCTGATGGTACAATCGAAGACCCAACACATGGACTTGTTAGAGATCCACTTAACAATGTAAATAATTAAGAGAAAGTAGATAGGTATTTTCCATATATTTTATTTGTCGATACTGATATAACAAAACTATCGTATCATTTTGTAACCATGATGTTCTCTGCTTACTACTGGATTATGAGAAGTTTTGGATAATTTTAGAGAATACATGAAAATGGGATGTATCGAAGACCATGAAATCTACAAGTATCTTTCACCATTGATTTAATTTTTATTTTTGAGAGTGAGGATTATATGATAAGCTTCGATTAATATGTTGAATACATGAAAAAAAAATCCAAAGAATGTTTTTATATTGCCGCTGAAAAATTCCACGAGCATTATGATACAATTTTCTTGGAAAAAAAAATGAGAAACGGACCTTGAGGTACGTGCTTGCGTTTGGAAAACTGATCTTGGTTTTTCTAAGTTTATTTTGTCTGGCCTTTTAAATTCTATAATGGATTTTTTTCTTATTTTCCCAGTTTTTTTTATCAATCCTATTGATGAGTTTGATATCCAAAACTTGAAATCCTACAAGGACAATGTTTTTTTTACATCAATAAGGAATACTTGGATTTAAGTTGGTGTTTTAATTTTTTTAGTATACTTTCTTGGATAAGATATAAAGTGTAATTGTAATAGATAACGAAGTTGAATTGAATAATTATGATGATTTTGCAACATTGTAAAATATCAGACTGTTTGAGGCTAAAGAACATAGTTTGATATAAAAGTCTTATATCTAACAAAACAATATCCATGTAGATGATAAGAAAGAAAAAATTGAGAAGTTGATTAAATACAATTTTGGCAGGACCGATGCTTAGATCAAGAAATGTTTAAGTGATAAATTTTATAGTGTTCAAATCTTAAACATATTGATCTCATCACCTTCTCTTCTTGTGTCTAATAAATTTGGTTGGTCTCCAAATATGGAAATGTGAGAATTATTCATTAAGTTCTCTCATTATTGCTATTGATGTTTTTTCATATCCTGGCTCTCTTTTTGGCTTATTTAAAAATCAAATTTATCATTTTATAGGTTAATGAAGGTACAAAAAGTTGGTGACACCTCTAGCTTAGAGTTTATGAAAGACAGAAGAATATTTGAGATGAGTCATAAATATCCAATAATTAAGAACTTAAGTGTAATGTAAAATCATTATGACTCGACATATTTTTAGTTTTTATATATGATGTTATTGTGCTTATTAATTTATATAAATTGCAAGCTTATACCAAGAGTCAATCTGAAAGAGATGATCTCATGAGAGCTATCGATCTTTTGGATGATGCAGCCTCAGTATGCACCGGGTTCATTGCAGGTAACTAGACTTAGTTACTTAGACTCCGTCTGGTTTGTAAATTGTATTATGTTTTCATTTTCAAAACACTCATAACATTTTGATTAATTTTTATTTTCAACCAATTTATACTAAATTATTTGTTTTTGCTTAATGGCTTAAATTTAAAGACAACACTCAAAATTTGTGTTATTTTATCATCACATGTATTTCTTGACAATTTAATTTTCAGCAATTAAATATCTAAGATTTTATTCGAAATGAGAACATAAAACGATGCAACACAACTTTAACATTCTATGTCTTTGTATTATGTTTTCTCTTTTGTAACTTTATTATTTATTATCTTTGTAGTATGATAATCCAACAAAACTTCGTGAAAAGATATATGAGACGAAGATTGACTCTTTCAAGCAAATAATCAACTCTTGAGAGTCAGCTGCACCCATCAACTTAAAGACGGTTGAAGCTGAAATTGTTGAACCGGTTAGAGTTGGTACTAAAAAATAAGTAACATAAGTGATTAAATAAGATAGAAATGGTTGATATTTGGGATGTATTTTTTATTTTATCTTCTGTATGTAGAATAACAATCTTTCTCTCATTCCTCTAATTATTAATTCAATTTTGGGGTCCATATTATCTAATTTCTTTATATTATAAACATTTAATTCAACGAGTTGTATGACCAATAAATTTTCCTACGCGGGAAAACTTCAATTGATCACCTCCGTGCTTCAAGGGGTCGAATCCTTTTGGTTCCGCGCTTTTTCTTTGCACTCGGCAGTGCTTAACACGATCCGATCGCTCTGCCTCAACTTCTTCTGGGGGGTAGACCTGCTCGGATTTCTTGGGACAAAATCTGTAAACCCAAAGATGAAGGAGGACTTGGCCTTATGGATATCAGAGTTTGGAATCGTACCCTTCTTACCCGTTCGATTTGGTTATTACATTCTGACTCTGAGTCGTTATGGATAAAATGGGTGCATGAGTATTATCTTCGAGGACAAACTATATGGGACTACCAAAGACGAGATAGAGACAGTCATCTTGTTCGGAAGCTTCTTGATATTAGAGACTCTTGGATACAAATATTTGGGGGTCGAGATAGTGCCATTCTGGGTCTTGAAAGCTGTACTTTGGGTGGAAAACTAATTACTAGACGTGTATACGAAGCCATGAGAACAAAAAGTGAGGCATGCCCAAATCTATCAAAGTTATGGAAGAGATTCATCCCACCTAAGTTTTCTTTCACCGTCTGGCTAGCCTTCAATCGTCGCCTTGCCACGAAAGACACTCTCCACTACATAGACTTGCCTAACATTAGCTGCCCATTTTGCAGGCACTCAGATGAGTCTGGTGCCCATCTTTTCTTTGCTTGCAGGTTCACTAAGGAAATCTGGAGTCGTATCCGATCATGGCTGGGGATTACTCGAGAAATGACAACGCTTGATAGTGCACACAAATAGATTAGGAAGGAGCATCGAGGAACATCCTACCGATCCCGCGCCATCAATCTTGCCTTCCAAGCCACTGTTTTCGAGATTTGGCGCGCCCGCAACCGCCTTGTATTTGATGAAGAGACCGTGACTCAAGACACCATCGTGATCCGAATCACTCTCATGACCTTGAAGATTTTATTTAGATTAAATCCGCATTATCGACTCACATGTTAGAGTCCTTTTTCATTGATACACTCAGTTTTTCGGATTTTCTATGTAATAGTCCATTAGTGCCGGCCTGGAGACTTGTACTCTTTTTCCTTAGACCGGGTTTTTACCCAACGGGTGGTTATGGTTTTTTAAAGAGGCAAGTGCTCTAGACCTTTATCAAGGCACTCTTGGACATGTCTTTTTCTTTTAGGTACATTACTACCCTGAATTGTACTCACTTGAGAGATCATATGACTCTCTAGACGATTGTAACCTTGTACATATATATATATATATATATATATATATATATATATATATATATATACACCCACATTTACCCAAAAAAAAATTATTTTTCTTATATACAAGCATGATTAAATACTTTTGCTCGTTTAAAAAATTATAAAATCAAACATTCAAATGTCATCTAATATTAGACAAAATAACTAGAAATAAATCTTAGTCAATTTGATTTCTTTTTGCATTATATAAATCTACGAGTACTTGTAAGTAATAACTAAGGCATCGACCTAAATTTTAGAATGTCAATTCTCTTAGAAATGTATAGTTTAAAAATGATATATATTTATAATATTAACGATTATTTATTTATTATATCATTTAATGATTATGATATTTACAATTGAATAATATATTATGAGAAATATGTTTATCAAACAATGTTTTTTTATAATGAAATCAATTTTGGGTGAAGCTATTTCCACATAAGATTTTTTATTTCTTCCATGATTAAAAAAAAACTCTATGTTGTTATTTCCTCCACAAAGGAAATAACATATTTGACCTTCTTTTATATTTTACCCATTTATTCTAATCCCATTAACTTAACCCTAGCTGCACCCTCTAGCATATAAATTACTTCTACCTTTCATTTCCCATCTTTTAACCTAACCCAGAAACCAATAAAAAAAAAATCCGCTCCTCGTAGATCGACTAAGCCTAAAGAGAAAGAGCTTGTAAAGAACTGAGTTCATGTTCTAACATCATAACCAGTTATGTATCTTCTAATCTCGTTTTTTTAACTTTCAATTTCATGTCTAATCTTTTAATCTCGTTTTTTTTGTTCAGTTTTGCAGTTCCATATCATAATCTCATTTTTCAGTTTTTCTTATCTTCTAATCTGGTTTTTTCTGTATCTTAAACAGAAGAAACGTACCTAATTTCGAGACGCCATCTCGGAATTAAGTGCAATTTTTTTAACAAAAGACACATGATTCCGAGATAGCACCTCGAAATCAGGGGTCTTTATTTTAAAACAACGAGCACCTAATTTCAAGATAGCATCTCAGAATTATGTGCAATTTTTTTTATATAAAAAAGACACCTGATTCCGAGATACCATCTCAGAATCAAATGTCTTTTTTTAAAAAAATAACGAGCACCTGATTCCGAGGTACCGTCTCAGAATCAGTTGCTTATCGCTCAGAAATGCATAAATCGGGATTAGCTCCAAAAACAAAAGTTTCGAAGTGGTATTTTCAAGTTACGGTATTGTAAAACGTAAAAACAGGATTAAATTACATTGTTCATTGCTTGAGTGTTGTTCTCGGGTAAAGTTTGAGATTCTTGATTTTCCATGATTAATCTTCGATAAAATTAAAGTTTTTTATTTTAGGGTTAATTTTAGAGGGTAAAATCATATAGGTTGGATTAAAGTTGTGTTAATGATGTGTTTTTTACAATAAGACTTTCTATTTTATTAATGACATCTAATGTTAAATTTGAAAATAAAGTAAGGGTAATCTTGTAAAAACAAGTCTTATAAAGTAAGGGTAATCTTGTAAAAACCATTGAGGAAATAAAAAATATTATGGGAGAAATAGCTTCACCCATCAATTTTCAATCATTTATAAGGATTGATTGGTTAATTTTTTTTAAGTTTAAAGTAAATAAATTTAAAAAATGGTTTGGACACAACTATGAAAGCTATGCAATAAATGATGCAAGTTTTGGCAACTCAATTTTGATGAGAACCTATGTATCATATGAATATAGTATTTAATTGTCTCGAAGTTATTAAAATTTATTTTTCATAATATAACAAAATACTCACAGATTCGTTCTCAATTGTAAATTATGTTGTTTGTTTTAAAGGAACCTCTTTTAGCATAAATATTTCGATTCATTTATAAAAGTATTTTTTTTACATTTTTTCATTTGTTTGTTTCTTGTAAGATACTTATATCATTTTTTTACTCTCTTTTGTTATATATTATTAATAATATATATATATATATATATATATATATATATATATATATATATATATATATATATATATATATATATATATATATATATAGTGTCATATTTTATTTATAATATTTAAATAAAAATAATGTTTATAAAATAAACATAAAATTTTAATGGCAAATTACACCTAAGGTACCCACTCAACTATTTTATTGTCATCTAGTATCCAAGGTTTGATATATTATCTCTTGATACGCATCTCAATTATCTAATTACCACATAGTACCTAATATTATTTTAATACCCTAACTACCCTCACCCTTCATTCATCAACCACGTAACCAAAATTTCTCTTTCTTACTTTTTCTTTTTCTTTTATTTTTAAAAGATCCATATTAAACCGGAGCTCAAAAAATATAAATGAAAGTACGTAACCAAAATTTCTCTTTCTTACTTTTTCTTTTTCTTTTATTTTTAAAAGATCCATATCTTTTAAACCGGAGCTCAAAAAATATAAATGAAAGTATCATCACTTTTATTTTTTTTAAATGAACAAAACTAGATCAATTGATGATATTTTTTTTAAAAAAAAAATAAAATGTCACTAGTACTATTGAAGTTCTTTATAAAAATTAGAAAACTCATTTACAAAAATACTTTCGATCTCTCTCACTATGTAATAGTATAATCATAGTATCTACTCGGTTTTCACCTTCTACTTTTAAGATTTTAAATACATTAAATGCATAATTTTTTTATATTTATATTTAAAAAAATAGATATATATATGTATCAAGGGTAATCATTTATGAAGTTATAAAATATATTTTTATCACTCCTCGTTAGGACACTCTTTAACCTACATGAATTGATACCTAAGTATAAAATTCATTCATCTTTCAACATTATTTGAATCATTTTATTTTCTACACAAATGTACAATTATTATATGGACTTATATCACAAGTTACAAGTCTAGTTTTTAATATTTTTATATTCGTATTATGGCCTATGTGCGTATTCTATTATGTTATAATATGTAATCAATTTACAAACATGACTAAATTTAACTATTACTTTTATTAATGAAGTTTTAGAAAATCAATAGTTTATATAGTTTTCCCAACAAAAGTACCCGATTCTGATACACTTAATATCCCAAATTCTAGTAAAACTAATTATTAGAGCGCATAAGCTTAACAATTCCGAAAATACGTCACGAGAAGACATGATTACTTATATCTCTTATACATTACAAGTTATAATTATCTAACCATATAAGATAACCTTCAATATTCACCCTGAAAGTGAGAGGATGGACTCACTAGGCAGTCTTCCCTACACACAAGGTTTGTTTCAAATAAATAATCATGGAGAAACATGTTTTGATATCATATTAGGGCATATAAGTACTTACTAAAATACGCCTTAAGAGAAGATGCTGCTTATGTATCTTATACATTACAAATAATTTCTACCCAACCGGTGTGAGATAACCTTCAATATCCACCTTACACGTTAGAGAATGGACTCATTAGGTAGCCTCTCTTACATGTAAGACTTGGGGTTAAACAAAAAATCATGAAAATCATACTTTGTTGCCATGTTAAAGCACAAAAGCCTAACACTAATGATATGGATAGAATATCAATTGAAAACAAAGCAGATAAAACCCTAACCCTAGGGTAAACAGAATTCGCAAGTTCAGAAAAAATATCTCAATTAAACAAAAAACTAATCTAAAACTTATGGTATATGATGAATACAAAGAAACAATCTTATGGAACCTTGCTTTGATACATAAATTACATAAATGTCTTAAAAAAATATACGAAAGTTGGTTTCCTTAAAAGAAGATTAATACAAACAAACAATCTTACATAACCATGCTTTGATATAATGTTACCTTGAGATACTATGATTACTTATGTCTCTTGTAATTACAAATTAGGATTATCCAACAAATGTGGGATAACTTTCAATAATAATGAATACCAACATTGCTCTGAAGATAAACAAATATAATTTTTTTTCATGTCTTAAACTTAGTGTGATAATTTTTCTATTTACATATACATAAATCCAAAATTTCCACGCCCTAGAACTTTAGATTTATTAATGTTGTCCATTTGCACATTTCGTGCACTACTATAATTTTTACATGTTCATGTAGGCTAAAGACCGTGTATACCGCCAATGAATGGTCATGTTTTTTACAATATTGATCTTAGTCATTGATTTTCTCTTTTAAATTGTTTAAATTTATCACTTTTTTTGTGAAGATTGCAAATCATTACAAAATGTCTCGGTTTGTCGCAAGCGTAACAATTGTCTTCGTTATATTTTAAGTTGTTTTGCTTTTGGTTTTGAGTAGTTTTTGATTTTTTTTAATATTTAGTTTATATTTGTTTCTCTTAAGATCAACCACATGAATATTTTTAGTTTCCACCCCTCTATGGTTTTGATTTTTTTAAGACTATGTCACACCTTTTGAATTTTGATATAAACTAGTAAAAATTAAAAATGTATTTGACAAACTTAAAATAACAAGAGAGATTTTTTTTTAAAATTAAATTTGAATGATATGATCTCTTAAAAATATAATATGTTTATAAATAGAAAGTGATATGAATAACACCATAAAATTCAAAACAATACATTCATAATGAAAGACAACATGAGCATTCATCAGGCTCGTAATCATCGCCTCTAGCGATAAAATTAACTGTCAAAATCGTATTTCAACACGTCGCCGTGAAAATTGAACTTATTGTTACGACGAATGTGACTTATTTTTGTGGTGAGCGCAATACATTTTCAAGCAATGATAAATTACAAGTTTGAGATTTTATGTCCAATTTACCGTGGCGAAAACTTATAATATGTTAGATATTTTAGTGTAATTATATTGACTAGTCGATCAATATAGTCATAATATATTATCGAGCAAGTTGGAAAGTACAGAGTTCAAAAACAAGTACGTTTATTAAAATATATTGCGATTAGCGAGCGAAACTAACTAAGTTAATGGGCATAACCCTTTAGGGAATCCAAGAGGTGGAGTCCTTGATTGGGGTCGAATTGATACATAAGTTTGAATTTTTTTTCCTTTATAAATAGTGTTGCTGTTTTAAAATTGCATTTGAATTTGGATTTTCAGATTGTAGCTTTTACCATTTGAAAATGTAGCCATTTTGGATCTTAAAACGGTTGAAACGGAAATATTTGGTAGTTTGGTCAAAATATATCTACATGGTTTTGGTTGCGAGAAAAATCGCGCAATATTATTCTCTTGTTGAGTAATAGAAAAAATTCTATGACTTTTATCCGAATGATAATTTAAAAAAAAAAAATTCAAATTATTTTAATATAAAACTTCAGAGATTATCCTATAAACCATAAACAAAATTTTCTATATAATGTACATATCGAAAGTGTTTTGCCGTATCATTGTGGCTAATCTTATTTACTGCAGCAAACAATTGAATCAGGATATGATATTATCAGATGGCGATGAACAACACCATCCAAAGTGTCTAATGTCTTATAACATAGGATATTATAAGATCGCGTTTTGACACATATCTACCATCCATCTCCAATGTCTCTCGGACTTGTATTAAAATTTTCATTTCTCTAATCATCAGATTTTCCAACTGAACTCTGTTAAATTATCATTTTTAAACTTTTTATATTATAAAATTCCAAATATAACCGATGATCATTTCATCATCCATCCATGGTTATTACACTATCATACCAAAATCAAACCTTTTTTTATTATCCAGCATGTATACTAGAAATCTGCACTGAGGGCATTTTGAATCTTATTCAATACCCAAAATTCAATCTCAAGCAAAATTGTCCTCCCTAAATCAACAAACCTCACAAAAGAAAAAAAAAAGCTAGACATGAAATTTAAGACAGGAGCAAAAGTTCTTACTTCTTTAAAGCTCCCGAGTCCACAAAAAAATCCCATGAAAATTCTTCTCAACACCACCAAAACCTGGCTCTTTAAATCAACCAACAATCATTATATAGTTCTTCTCAAGATACTCTTAGACTTGGAGTTTCCGGTAGGAAGGTTCAATCTCTATAACAATCAACCATATCGACACAAGTGTTTTTTAAAATAAATCTTACTCGATTTATTCCATAAAATTTCGAACATCATTTCAAAACACTTAAAGTTAATTAGTTATAAAGATAAAAACTATCCTACCAGTACACCAAGCCAGAACCTGAATGTTCTTATGATGATATATTTATTCATACAACATGCTCCTCGCCAGGGACGCCGTATGAAATAGTATTATCATTCTTATCTCTTCTCCCTCGCTGGTCGATGTTTTCTTCTCCGGCAGCCAACCAATCAGCAATCGCTTGAATTACCAAAATCCCCTCTCCAACCGCAGCATTCACCGCCATGCTCAAGAAAATAATGAGAGCTGTTGCATCAAACACTTGGCTCTCCGGCGACCAAAACACCGAGAAAACTAGAAATAAAATCTCCACCGGCAAAGTCACCAGCACCGTCGCGAACAAAGCAAATATTCTAATCCTCAAACCCTTATTGATTACCAAAGACAGCACTTTCCAACCAGAAAACAAGAACGAAACCGAGTAAACCACCCCAAAAGCCCCGAAAATAATAGTGTTCAACAAAGGGAACGCGCAAAGCACGATCTCTTCACCGATAGGGTTCTTCACCAAAACCGAACTCCTCCAAAAAACCTCAGGAAGCTTATCCGTGAAGTTCTTATACCACGCGAAGAGCAGATGGACGGCCAAGATCGGTAGACACGACAAAAACAAAGAAAGAAAAGCCCAGGTGCACCTTGGCGTAGTTTTCTTGATTGACACGTTAACGAGAAAAAGTAGTGTTACCAAGAAAGCTGGTTCGAAAAACCCTAAGGAGAGAATAGTATGTATCTTGCAGAGTTTCTGTTGGTCGTGTATAGACAAAGGCGGTAAGAATGGAAAAAGATCTCTCCACCTGAAAAAGGGTAGACGAAGAAGCTCGTTAAGCGACCAGAGAGCTACGAAGAGGACGAGGAGGCAACGGACGGTCCAGAGAGAGTTGAAACGTCGGAGGTGGTGAGAGAAACGCGCGCGGATGCAGAGAGAGATGATGAAACTTAGCGAAAGAAGAGAGAGGAGGAGGAGGACGAAGATGGAGGAAAGGGTGATGTGATCGAAGGCGGAGTTGAGAGGTGGTAAAGGGGAAATGAAGAACATCAGAGGTTACGTTTACATAATTTTTTATGACAAAGGGGTTGGTTTGGTGTTTATAAACTTTTTTCTTTCTTTCTTGTATTTGGAATATTTTTGTTTGTTTATCGCTTCCCTGTTTCCCTAACCGGAGAGAGGGAAACAGGGTGGTGGTCAGGGAGGTTGAAGATTTAGGATTGACAAGACAGAGAAAGAACAGAACAGAAACTGGATGATGCTGTTTTTCTTTTCGTTTTTCTTGTGGTTGTTGGATTCTATTTTTCTTGACTGCTTGGATATCGTTGTTTGTGTGGTTATTACAGGTTTTACTAAAGAACATCATTCAATAATAATAACTCTTACGGATAAATAACTTTATATTTGTTAACAAATAATAAGACAGTTTGGCCGAGTGGTCTAAGGCGCCAGATTTAGGCTCTGGTCCGAAAGGGCGTGGGTTCAAATCCCACAGCTGTCATCAATTTTAATTTTTTTTCTTCATTTAGCTGGTTAATTCGGTTTATTCAAAAACACAGATTACACGCGGTAAGAATAAGATAAGATAATGTTTTTTCTCCAGTCCATGACTGAAATCATAGCAATAATTTTTCAACCATGAAACTTATGTGTGGGTTCTTCTCGACCTCGTCACCAATTTGTTGCAGCACCCCGATAAACCAATCCCAGTCTTCATCTTCTCTATTCAAACCCATCAAGTTTCCACCTTTTTGGCCATGGCAAAAGGTTTCTTTCATCTGCATAATGATTCGGTTCAAGTTCTTACATAAAGTTTCTTGCTTTTAAGATGGTTTTTGGTATAGGTGAAGATGGGTCCATTTAGTGTGTCACCAATGGGTTTTGGGACATGGGCATGGGGGAACCAGCTTCTTTGGGGGTACCAGGAGTCAATGGACAGTGAGCTTCAAGAAACGTTCAATTTGGCTGTTGAAAATGGCATCAATTTGTTTGATACAGCTGATTCTTATGGTACTGGAAAGCTTAATGGCAAGAGTGAAAAGCTTCTTGGCAAGTTTGTCCGAGAATACCAAGGTTTGCTACCTATTGATTTTCTTTTTTGGTTATTGAATTGGGATAGTCAGTAGCTTTCTTGTTTGAAGTTGGACTTTACTATGATTTTTAGAAGAATTTAGGACAAAGTTTGCTAAATGTATTATGTATTGTAGTAGAGATGCTTTATATATGCAAGAACAATCCCAAAATGGTTTGTGAAATCCGGCTCTTTGTCTGATTCTGTTTCGCGGCTGGTTAAGCTAGAGCCAGATATCTGATTTGAGTCTTGTGGGATGATATATTTCATACCAAGTTTGCGGTGAACAATAATAATGGAATGCCCAAAATACTCATGATTTTCTACATGTTCGGCATAGTATGTCAAGTTGAAAATTTTGAAACTATTTCTTAACTTTGGGGATGAGAATAGGATGCTAAGTAATACTTAACTGTCATACTACCACATGCTTAAAAATTCCCAGGACTACTACTAATGGTTTGCGTTGATAGGAAAGAAACAAATTCAAGATGATATCGTTATTGCCACCAAATTTGCAGCCTATCCATGGCGCTTGACACCAGGACAGTTGGTGAAAGCATGCAGGTCTCTTGTCTTGCTTACACAATGCATGACTTTAATAGACTCATTTTTCTTTAAAGATACCAAGGCTCTTTGAAACCTGATAGTTATTATGTGTAATGAGATTCTCCAGTGCATCTCTTGAACGGATCCAGATAAAGCAAATTGGAATCGGACAGCTTCATTGGTCAGCTGCAAATTATGCTCCTTTGCAAGAGATGGCTCTTTGGGACGGTTTGGTGGCAATGTACGACAAGGTTGATTTTTTATAGTAGGATTCCTCAGCTTCAAAGAAAAAGACATATATATATATATATATGTATTATATGGCTTATTTGTGGTAAACTGTCGAACAACCTATCTAAAGTTACTAAGCTCATGGAAATAATAGGGTTTAGTTCGAGCTGTAGGAGTTAGCAATTATGGACCAAAACAGCTTGTAAAGATACACGATTACCTCAAATCCCGAGGAGTCCCGTTGTGCTCAGCTCAGGTATCTGATATGTTCAGAAAAATCAAAGCTTGGCGTTTGGAGTGATCTTACTTGAAGAAAAGTTATGAATTTCAGGTGCAATTTTCTCTACTAAGCATGGGAGAAGAACAACTGGAGATTAAAAGCATATGCGATGCTCTTGGTATTCGATTGATATCTTATAGTCCTCTTGGACTTGGAATGCTAACCGGAAAGTATACTATTTCCAATATACCACGTGGGCCTCGGTATGATTATTTTCACCCATCATTACTTAATTATCTAGTAATTTAATGTGAAAGGTCATACTTCTAATCTTGCTACCCTCTCGTCTGTCAGGGGATTGCTATTCAGGCAAATTCTACCTGGGTTAGAGCCTTTGTTGATATCGCTTAGAGAAATTGCATTGAGGCGGCGTAAAACTGTATCTCAAGTATTACCTCGTTCGAAGTATACCATTTTTATTCCTAAGAAAGTTGAAAGAAAATGAGTGAACAAGAAGAATAGCGTAGAATCTGAACTTCTAATATTCCAACTCTTAAAACATAGAAGTTCATAGAAATGCTTAAGACAATGTTGTTAGAATGGTTAGTGGTTCATGCCACTACATTAATGCGAATAGATACATATATGAACAATTGAAATGGCAGGTTGCGATAAACTGGTGCATATGCAAGGGTACGATTCCGATTCCTGGAGTTAAAAATGTGAAACAAGTGGAGGAAAACTTAGGTGCTCTAAGCTGGAGTCTCTCTTCGGATGAAATTTCTCAGTTAGAAGATGCAGCGAGGGAGTCGCCTCAAAAGATGATACAAAATATATTCCAGACAAGGTACCTTTTATTATTATTTCTTTTCTACTTTTTACTTCTGTTTTATGCCTATGTCATGCTTGTTTGCTTTGTTAATGTCTTATGGCAGATGAATGGTGGACAACAACAGCATTGAAGGCATTGGTGCATAGCACAGAAGGAGAGAGAACTCAAATTGCATATACAGATCCTATAATGCCACAAAATTAATATTTTGTAACCCTTACCTTAAGAGTATGTTTTAGTTGTTATTATAGTGAAATATATGAAGCAGTATCTAATATTCTCCAATATTTAATATATATATATATATATATATATATAGTTGGAAGCTGGTTTGTTTTGTTTGTGTCATTACCGTATTAACTGTTAAAAGTAAAAACAGATAATTTGAAATTTGATGTACAGAATATGTGACTTCATCTTGAAATGAAAACGCAATGAAGTTCTTTTTGAAGGAAACAGAATATTCACTCTTAACGAAATAGGAAAAGTTAAAATTGTGCAAGAAAGAGGCCAGAAAGAGATGGCAGTTATTTTTGTTTTGTATATTTTTGTATTAATGTCTTAAAACCTTTACATAATTGTTTTGTATATTTTTGTATTGTATATTATATTTATAGGATTGGTGTAACGGCTTTTGTTTAAATATTTCATTGTAAATGGGTAATTGTATTATAGTATGTTCTGTTATATAAATCTTATTTTCTCTTTTAGGAATGTTTTGTTTGGATACAAATATAGCACATTAAACACCGGAGTAGTAGCCGTTTTTACTTGTTTTAAAGTGGGGTTCAACACCTAGATGAGATCTTGTTGAGTCAAACGTTAGCTTCCCAGAACGTTTAAAGATAGGTGGAAGTGAAGCTGTAGTTTGGACTCTAGCAGCCTCACTTTTACGACTTCCCATAGTACAGTCCATTTTCACAGTATCTAAAGCAACTTTGTCACCATTCATCAAGGACGGGTGGGCTTCTTTCTTCACATCCCCCTCAAACGGAGGGGCGAGATCGTAAGTCCAAGTTTGTCACGAAAGAAGGAGAATCAGGAGTGAAGTAAACGTTTGGGGAGACAATCAGCAAATTGGTCTTGAGAAGTCACGTACCGAATTTGTAGAGATCCTTTAAGAACTTGATCGTAAATGAAATAAACATCGAGTTTGATGTGTTTTGTGCGAGCATGGAACACCGGATTCAATGCTAAGGAGTTTGTGCCAAGGTTATCACGCCAAATCACAGAGGGTGGCGTGATGTGAAGTCGTATTTTAGTGAAAAGATATAGTAATCATATAAGCTCAGACGACATATTGGCCAAACCTCTATATTCAGACTTAGTAGAGGAACATGCAACGATATTTTGCTTTTTTGAAGACTAGGATATGAGGGACTCTCCAAGATATACACAGTAAGCACCTACATTGCGCCGATCATCTAGAGACGCAGCTCAGCCAAAATCAAAGAATCCATGGAGTTGCAGATGAAAATAAGGCTTTGAGTGGAGACCAAGCCAACTGGAACCAACTATGTACCTCAGAACCCTTTTAAGACTCTGCCAGTGAATCGTAGTAGGATTTTGTTGATACTAGTACTACAAACACAATGTCAGGGCGAGTATGTGTTAGATACTGCAAGGCACCTAACAAACTTCTATATGCTGTAGGATTGGCAAGAGGGACACCATCAGAGGCAGATAGGTGGACACCAACAACTATAGAAGTGGGGTAAGGTTTGGACATTGAGAGACCCTAGAGAAAAATTAAGTTCCTATTGTAGTGACTTTGTCTTAGGTACATGTTAGTGAAGTCACGAAGAATCTTTATTCCCAGGAATAGATGGAGTGACCTCATATCTTTGAGTGCAAACGCAGAATTGAGTTTGTGTGGGAAGTTGTTTAGACAGGCTGTGTGATTACCTGTGACTGACATAGACAAAAATTAGAAGGACAATAGTCTTAGAGACAAAGTAGAAGAGAGGATAGTCAGCCCGTGAGTTTCTAAATCCTTAGGTTAACAGTGTGTCCCTAAGTCTAGAATACCAGGCTAGACCATACAAATCTTTTTGAAGTTTACACACATGTGTAGGTTCACAAATTTCTTGAAAGCTTATGATACACATCCTCACTTAGGAACCCATTGATAAAGGCATTATTTATATCAAGTTGACGAACTACTCAGCTTTTGAAGACAAAAATAGTTAGAATCATCCTTGCAGTAGAGGCCTTAATGACAGAACTAAAAATTTTAGAAAAATAAATGTCAAGAGTGTGATGGAACCCTTGTCAACTAACCTGGCCTTATAATATTGAATAGATCCATCCAAATTTTGCTTGAGCTGATAAACCCACTTGAAACTCATAACACTAAGATTAGGAGACCAGAGAACCAGAAACCATATAATGTTCATCATCAGGGCATTATATTCTTGTTGTATAGCTTCAACGCACTTAGGATTGCCCAAAGCCTCATAAAATTTAGTAGGCTCAACAACAAAAGTGTGAGTAGTAATGACAAAGCCAACATAGGGGGTTTTAGGTTTAAGGATTCCTGTTTTGGCTCTTGTTCGCATAAAGTCTCTGTTGGGCTGTGTAGAAAGGATTGGTGAGTGTTCATGGCTAGGAGAAGTTAGTTGAATATATAATGTAAGTTTGGATGGTTAGTGTGTATAAACAGGTTGAGTAGGTGATGATTGATAAGGAGTTTGAGTGCAATGAGTATTTGAATTTGTCTGTGTTTGGTCATTTGTGGTGTGTGTGTGTGTGATGATGATGATGATTAGCCGTTTGTGTTTGTGTTGAATGATTATGTGGCAGGGTGGGTGAATCAAGGTAGGTTCTATAAGTATGTTTAGGTTGAATGTAACTCAGATGTTGTAAGTGAGCAGGGGGATAGAGATATGGGTTTCTCAGTTGGAGCATCTAAGTTTTCCTTTGAAGAAGACAACATCCTATTAGTCACGGATCCCGTAAATAAGGTAAGAAGCCAAAAATTAAAGGGATAGGCAGGAGTCTGCTCAGGTTGCTTAGTGTTAGGAAACTCCCCTTCATTGAACACCACATTTATAGACACATAAACATTACTAGTAGTGCTAAGACACCTATATCATTTGTGATACTGCTGTAACCAAGAAAACACACTTAGGTGAATGGAATTGGACTTTATGTGATTGGTAAGATGTTAGACGGGGATAACAGGCACATCCAAAGGTCTTTAAAGGCTAGATAGTTGGGTGGTTTATGATATAGAACTTCATAGGGAGATTTATTTCTTAAGATTGGGGTAGGAAGTTTGTTAATAAGATATGCAACAGTTTCAAAAGCCTAACATAATATATATAGGTTAAGCCAACTTGAGCCAGTAGGGTGAAGCCGATTTCTGCTAAGTACTTATGTTTCCTCTCAGTCCTTCCATTTTGGACTGAAGTATGAGGACAATACATTCTTAAGATAATCCCATGTTACTCAGTTAGAGAATCAGTGGCTTGAACTCACCACCCCAATCACTTTGGATGACATTAACAGCCCTTTCAAACTGTGTTTTTGGAAGAATTTAAAGGCAGTGAGAACCCAACTTTTATCCTTGATAGGATAAACCCAGGTAAACCTAGAGTAATCATCTAGGGACAACACAAAAAACTTGATTCATTCAGTTGATTGAACAAGTAAAGGACCCCAAACATCAGTATGTATAAGGTCTAACATATTATTAGCAAATAAAGTGGAATTAGGATAGAGTAGACTATGAGACTTGCCTAACTGGCAAGCCTCACAGAATGTGATTTCATTTCTTAAAACAAAGTTTAGGTTACAAAGCTTTAAGACAATAGCTAAGGTACCATGTGATGGGTGACCAAGTTTTCTATGCCATCCATCATTTAGGGAATTGGAAACAGGTAGAGGGGACATAGAAGATTCTAAGGTAGCACTCGATAGATTAACTTGATGAATGAATGGATGCGTCTTGAAGATCAGTGACTTAGGATAAATTTTCATCTTGTAGAGGCCATTCTCATATATCCCTCTAAGAAGTGTAGTTCATGTTTCTTTGTCCTTCACAAAATAACAACCTTTTTGAAACTCAACATTAACATTATTATAATTAGTAAGTTGAAACACCGGAAGTAATTTTTTATTAATTATGGGAACATGCAATATATAATTAAGGCAGGTAGGTTGTTTAGTTAATGAGAATAATCCAGACTGACCAATATGTTGCATGAGTAGCCTTTCACCACTAACAATAAGAATGATCTTAGTACTAGAATACTCAATTTTCTGAGTTATTAGACTAAGGTTGCTTGTGACATGGTAACTAGCATCACTGTCAACAAACCACACACTTTCTTCGGGAGTATCTTGAGCAGCGAGATAAACATCTTGTTTACCTTCATTCCAAGATTGTTTAGTTGATGTAGAACCATACCTACTGCAGATCTGCCAGGTAGGTTTGTTCTAAGAATAGTTGCCTCATCTTCCTCTATAGAAGCTACATCTGCCTCTAGGATTGTAGGTAAACCTGCCCCCGTAGTTCCTGTTTTTGAAGAGTTTTAAGAATGCTCTGGGGTAATTTTGTGTTACGAGAATCTCTTAGTGTCAAAATAGAATTAAGTACTTTATTTAGGAGCCTTTTTAGAGAGAGAAAGTAAGAACTAGATTAAGTAGAGAGAGAAAATAGTATTATATTAATCCCAGAATCTATAAAGCGTGTGTGGTCCTTTTATAGTACAATTATGGATCCCACACGCTTTAATCCTACATATTACATCTTTGGTCCCTATATCTTTTTACCTCTTCATAGTAACCATTTCTACTGCATTCTTTACAATTCTCCCCTAATACAACTTCTTCTTTATAATTCGCTCCAAACAAACTTCTTCTTTATAATTCGCCCCTAACAAACTTCTTCTTTACAATTTTCCCTTATGTCTTTTATTCTCCCTTATCAGTTTTATCTTTGAAAATGGCCACAAGAACCCCTATAACTAGTTTTACTGTTTTTTTTTAGATCAGTTTCGTGTGTGAAGTTAGCATTGGCTAAATTTAGATTTGTCACAGAGTTTTGTAGACTAGTGAGTTGCTCCAGTCTACTTTCAAAGGTGAGTAATCTAGTTTCTAAATCCAGCCAGTTTAAAGTTTTCTTATCAGCCATCATATTAGGGGTGTATTCAGAGTCAAGACCTGCAAAAACTTGAGTGATTAGATCATCTATATAGGTTAAACAGCCAACCAGTATTAGGTTATCAGAGATGATTTTCATTTTGTTCAAATAGTCTACCATTGTCGAGGTTCATTTTCGAGTTCTTTGGAGCTCAGACTTGTAGTAGGTAAACCTAGCCCTTATCTATGAATAAAAAAACTTACTAGCAGCTACCCAAAGATATTTGGAGGTCTCTTCATCTATCAGCTGAGCTGTAACTTCAGGGCTCATGGTGGAGTAGATTCACCCAAGAAAGAGCTGGTTATTTGCGACTCGATCATGATATTTAGAACTTTTTAAGATAATACCTTATGAGTCAATGAGAAGTCTAGGAGGGTAGGCTTTTTCCCCTGTTAGGAAACCTCATAGTCTGCTACCTTTAACCATGGTAAGACCATGGTTTTCCATATGAGATAGTTGTTTCCATCTAACCTTATATTGTTGATTGTGTTTAGGTGCAGGTTTATGGTAGTGACGGATGAGCTATTTGGGAAAACAGATTCCATGGAATATGTGCTCAAGGATGATGAATCAATTTTTTCTATTGAAGGCTTGATGGCTCTGATACCATATTAAAACTATAAAAGAGAGATGCTAGAAAGAGATGGCAATTATTTTTGTTTTGTATATTCTTGTATTGATACCTTAAAACCTTTACATCATATACACTATATTTATAGGCTTAGTGTAACAGTCTTTGTACAAATATTCCTTTGTAAATGACCAGTTGTATACTATTGTACATTATGTTATATAAATCTTATATGCTCTATTAGCAGTATTTGGACACAAGTATAACACATTAGACATTGGATTAGGTAGATTGGGCTTTAGTCAATCAACAACCTTTGGGCATGTCTTAGCGTTGGGTCCAACATCTAGATGAGGTATTGTTGCTTCAAACGTCAGCCTCGAAGGTCGTTTAGAGATAAGTGGAAGTGAAGTTGTAATTTGAACCCTAACAGTCTCACTTTCATGACTTCCCACAGTGTAGTCCATCTTCATGGTATCCAAAGCAATCATGCCACCATTCTTCAGGGGAAGGTTGGTACTTTTCTTCACATAAAACAATAAATTTTAGGAAATTCATATCGGAAGAATAAAGCTTAAAGGGGAAGATAAAAATAAGTAAGCAATATTTTCTTTAAGAGTTGAATATGGTTTCATAACTAAACATTTTATATGACTTCTTATTTCACATTGATTCAATGGATTAAACGACATCATAATTATATGGTCTATATTTTGAAGGGGTCATAATTTTTATTGGACTAAAAAAGCCTAATAATTTAAATGTTGGGTAGTAAAACTTTATGCTAGAATGCATATTAATGCAACTAGTATCTACGTAATTGATTCATCGATATTATTTTTATTAATATTTGTAGATCTAATTATTTAATATTTACTAGTGATTGCCTTTTAGTAATTGATAGCTCGTATGCTTTAAATATACATAGACGAGATATTCCAATCGAGGATACCATTACGATCTCCCACTTGGATCATCATATGTACTAAATGTATCATCTGAATTGCACATTAAGAAACATTTTTTATTAATAGGTAACCAAATTATTTTATCATTTTAAGAAACTATTAACAAAATATTGAGAAAATTGAGCAACATTATACGTGAATACTCTCGTACCAACATATTGCCAACGATTATCCACAATAAACTTTAATTGCTCATGGTATATATCATGAAAATCATAAGACCATGCAATCATTTTACATGTCGATTCACAACTGATACACCTTAACTGAATTGAGATCGTTAATTTGTATGAAATATAAAATAAAATAAGAGAAAAGTAAATATTATATTGTTTGACTGAATCATATACGAACTAAAACTTAACACGATACAATTTGAAACTAAACTAAAGTCGGAATAACAAACAAAATCTGAATATCCTCTAAACTAACAATGCCTACATGAATGTTGTATTCATGAAATACTCTAAGCGTTAAAACCATATTATGATTAAATTAAAAAGGAAAGGTGAATTTTCTTATTTTTCTGTAATGTTAACTAAATAAAATGAATCATGGATGATGTCCTTACTTGATCTATTTTTATTTCATTGAATATAAAAACTAAATGTTTTTTTATTTATTTGGATGTTGCTCGATGTGCTACAAAATTTATTTATATAAAATTTATAAATCTAAACCACATAAATTTATTTTACCCATAAAATCATGATCCAAAATGATCTTCTTAATTATTTGACTTTTTTGTATCAACATGCGATACTTTGTTCTTTATAAATACATGAGGTTCCATTTTTTATTGTACAGTGGTCCATCTTCAAAATATTCAAATATATAATTCTGATTTGTGCCATGAAAGATATACACTATCTTGAACAAATGTGATCATAAATCAGATTTTTATTTGCCAAAAAATATAAAATATTTTATATCTCATGTTTTTCCGAATCAATCTCGAGATATTGGTCGAGAAATCTTATCTCATCTGATCTCAAAGAAAACTATAAGCTAGTTTATTTTCACACCATAATATTTGTATCGTGCTCTTAATATATGTCTTTTATGATATACTCATAAAAAATTAAGAATAATTCTGATGAACTTTGGTTCTCAACATATAAGGCGTATTATCCAAAATTTTCACATCGAATAACTTCAATAGAAATTGCTTGGTGGTGTAGTTTATGTCAAGGAATATGTCATGTACATCAAACATTAAATCTATATATATCCATTAAACTTTTGAAGTCCATGATACTCTATTAAATTTATCTTGAGACTAAACGAGATTATAACTTTGAGAAACATTGGTATCATTGATGATACTCTTTTTTACTATCATAAATGAACATTTTTATATTAAGACCCATTATCCTTAAATAAAGTTTATACAAATATTACATACCTTTTAATCATCATTTGGACCAAATAATATTTGTAACATTTAATATATAACTAATAAAGTCATTGGGTTGTACTATATGTCAAGTTTTCTCAATGTTACCGTTTAGAAAAAAATGATCTTAATATTTATTTCATGAAGCTTAATTCTAAACTGTGTAGTATGTACTATGATTGTCTTATAACAATCATTTATTTATCTCAAATGAATATCCGTTTCTTTTTATATTGAGTGAAACATGCTTAATCGAAAGAAATTCTCGTGATATGTGATTAAATAACGCGGAATTGAAGCTGACCCAGTACAATTGAAAGCCTTGATCACTATGAATCCACCTAAATCTATCAAAGAAGTAAAAAATTAATTCCTTTAATTTTTCATTATATCAGTGCTTGATTTATATTTCTATTTAATTAAATCACGGTTTTGGTGGATTAAATAGAAATAATGTGGACCATAAATATTGAAGAACTCAATACCATTTTCGTTTTTGAATAGGGACACTTTTGGTAGAACTAATGGAAGAGAGAGGTATGAGTGATTATTTTCTTTTTAATTATATGATGCTTTTGATGTTCTTTATCATTAGAAGAAAATAACTTGTTTTGGTTTGATTAGTAAGTGATAAGGTTGTTTTTTTATCACTCAACTTAATCAAAATAGAGATCGATGTGTGAGTAAATTAGATGTTTACTTAAGAATATAAAACATATAGATTTAAAGAGTAGAGAGAAGAAACAAAAGTAATAATGCGTTATCCCATTGATTAAAGTTGGACCTTTTATATATTTAGGTCATGTTACAATACATCTTTCTCAAATACATGAGAGATTTAATAGAATATTTCCCTAACCACTAAGGTATGAAGTTAAGTAAATCTTTGACTTAGTCTAACTAAATATTTACATACTAAGATAAAATTTATGAACCGATTGGTTTGAGCTAGACTAATTACATTCTTATCGTGGGACAAATAATGTTTTATTAGATAATTTTTTAACAAATATATTCAAACAAATGATAACGGGCTAGTATATAACAAATATATTCAAACAAATAGATACTTTTCCATCCAGATTTGAGTTCATCCAAAAAACATATTTCAACACTAATTTACAATACAGAAATAAACTGTTTTCTCAATTTTATGAGTTATTTTTTTTAATTTATTCTTCATGTGTAACATGAAATAACGACGCTTTATTTTTCATGGATTCTCCTTAAACTATATTCTCTAGCTCCACACACATATTTTCATTATGGATTTACTCTCTATTCAAGGTAAAATATTTAATTTTTGTTCTAATGATTTTTTTTTAAAATTTACTATGATTACTAATGAAGTGTATATAATATTGAAAATATTATTTCGTTAAGGCTATTTTAGTCACTGTAAATTTTTATTTTTACATAAATATGTAAGATTATCGTTAACAACTATGATTATGATTTTAGATATGTAAAATAATAGATCATTGATCTTATTTATGAATATTATATAATGTTATTGTGACCAATATAAATTGGTGAACTACACTAGGTAACTATTCATAAATACATCTAGGCGTATATTATTATAACATACATCTAGTTGTAAATCATCAAATCATTTTTCTATTTATTTTAGTGACATGGATATAATATGACATTGCTAAACTGCATAAAAATTTATTCGTAAATAAATAGTCATAAATCGTCAAAAATTATTCATAAAAAATCTAGATGAAATGAATTCACCATAACAAATAAGTGTCAAGAAACTTTGTCCCCACTAACAAAATTATTGTCGCCGTGAACACTCTTTCGGCGCGACTAACATTTTAGTTGTCGTGTTGAAGACCTATTGTATTAGGTCGCAAGAAACTTTGATTGTTGTTGTATTGACTTTCATTTCTTAAGCCTCATTCTTTAGAAAGTCCATCAAACATTCTCTTTATTTTATTCATTGAATTTTGATCCAATTTTTTTTATCAACTTTGGCCACTTGATTTAATCAAAATATCTAACAATATTTTTGGGGATTACAATGGAGTCCATACTGTTTTTTTTTTGTCTTTCTATTCCTACGGTACGAGCAATAAAACTAGTTGTTGATGATGGTGGTTATAAATCAACAATTATTTAGTTGACGACCATAAGCTCGTGTGTCATATTGCACTAAAAACCGTTCATATGTTGCGTCCCCCAAAAAAATATTTAAAACGGTTTGATTAAATATTTCCCACGAAAAGACGATTTATTATTATTATTATTATTATTATTATTATTATTATTAATAAGTGTAACTAGAAAAAATGATTTTGAATAGTATTAGAGAAAAGTCAAAATTAGCTGACACTTTTAAAAGATAAGATATAATAAAATAACATTAAAAAATAAAAATAAAAAATAAAAGCAAACGTAAAAAAGTCCCACATCACATCGGTTAGGGCGGCGACCAAAGTCCCACTTATAAAATCAAACATTTATATCAACAAACAAAAGATTTAACCCAATTGAATCCAACTTATATGTTTTAACTTATAAAATTAAACCCTAAATTTGATAAAAGTTATCCATAAAGGAGGAATATACCCAAACCAAAGATTTAACACCGGAAAACATCACACAATCAACCAACAATATAATTTAATCTTTTTTTAAGTTGCATTTTCATGTAACTTGAAAATTCGTGTTAAAAAAAACTCTTTTAATCACAAATCCCGATTTGTGCAGGTTTTAACGACAAACACCTGATTCCGAAGTGGTATCTCGGAATCAGTTGTTTTTGCACAGAACAACTAATTCCGAGATACCACATCAGAATTAGATGTTTTGTGCAAAATCAACTGATTCCGAAAACAACTAATTCCGAGGTGGTATCTCGGAATTTTGTGCAAAAAAATTGATTCCTAAATAACATCTCGGAATCAATTGTTTGTCGTCAAAATTTGTAGAATTCAGGATTTATGATTAAAAAAGAGAGTAAATATACCATTTCTTTTATGGAGAATATATCAACATGGAGTCTTTTCTAAAATACGGAGAAAATAACATATTTGCTGGAAAATAACTTCACCGTTTTTCAAATCCATACATTAACCTGTACCTGTCGGATAATAATAATTATTTCCAACACCTGAACCTGACGAATAGTAATTTTCCGTAGGTAAAATACCCATCGGGAAATTACCTAACATAGAAAAATCTCGTCCCTAGATTTAAGCCAATTTGATAAAAGAAAAAAAACACGCCAACATGACTCATCTTCATTATTTAAGGGTTTTTTAAGTTAAATTTTTCTTTCTCCGACTCATGAATCCTAACCATATATATTATTTTGTTACGTAAATTAGGTTTCATAAATTATAACTGAAGCTATACAATCAATCTTAGAGATAAAAAAAGAAAAATATAAAATAATAATTAAAAATCTAATTTATTGTTTAAATTTAGAATGTTATTTTTAAAAATATATGATATCCCGTAATAATTAACAAATATTTTGTTATCTTTTAATAATTAATGTATAGTTTGGTAGATGTTAGTAAATTATTTTTTTAATTTAATTAATAATAATATTAATTGTCTTGAATTTCAATTGATCGCTGTATAGGTCTTGCAGAGAAAAAAGAATATTATTTTTTAAATTAAAAAATCAAATATAATTTTTAAATGTAAAATGCTATTTTAAAGGATTAAGTATCATTTTGAGACTCAAATGCAATACTATTTTGCACTTAAGGACATGGTTTTATGTATTTTTGAGAAAGACCCATTTCACTCAAATATTTATCATCTAAGACCTAATAATACCATAAATACCTTTACTTAATTATATAAGAGAATTTATGTTTTTACTTCACCATTTTTTTCTTAATGTGGATCTCTATCTATTCTATTAGGTGAATTGAACATTACCCTAATATTATCGGTGAATATTCAACTGAGTACTCGATTTCTTGTTTTTCTTTTGTTTTTTTGTTATGATTTTGATTGTATTTTTATTTGATTTCAAAGTTTGACTTTGGATATCTGTTTTAATAAGTCGATTTATGTGTTTAGGTAACTCTATTTTTTTATTTCAAAATAGGTAACTCGATATCTGTTTTCTTTGTGATTTTTGGTATTATTCTAGCAGTACGCTTGCTAATGTAGTGCAATTTTTGTATTTGAGTAAGGTTTTCGTCGATTTTAGTGTGTTTGTGTGTTTCTGAAATTTTATGATCCAGTAAGGGATGCTCGAGTAAGGGTTCAGGGTTTACAACGAAAAAGATGCAGTAAGAAGATGCGAAACTTGTTTTACTTTACATACGGATAGTAAAACGTATGCAAAACCTATTTTTTATAGATGCGAGACATTGGTGTAAAATATAATTAAAATTCAAAACATATCATGAATGGTACTAGTTTTGTTCGTCTTAAGAAAGAAAATAGTATTTTTGGATTTTTATTTTCTAGAGTTTAAATTTTAAATTTTAGAGTGCAAATGAAAAGGACGACTAAAGAAGATAAGAAACCTTCTTTTTGCTAGATGCAAAACATTTCTAAGTTTGTAATGGTATATGCGAAACCAGGCAATTCTGGTAGATACAAAACCAAACCAACTATGATAGATGCTAAACCAGACCAACTATGGTAGATGCGAAACCTTTGTTTAGCTAGATGCAAAACCTTTTTAAGTTTGTACTCGTAGATACGAAACCAAGCAATTATGATAGATGCAAAACCAAACCAACTATGATAGATGCGAAACCATATAATGAGAAACGAGTGAAAAATAACTTTTTAAAAAATCAAAACATATCATGAGTGGTACTAGTTTTGTTCGTCTTAAAAAACAAAACCAATGGTATATTCTGATTTTTTTTCCGAGTTACGATTTAAATATACAGACTTTTAATTTTTTTAATTTATAGTGTAAACAAAGAAGATGCGAAACCTTCTTTATTTTGCTAGATGCGCCTGGTTGCATATTTCAATTTCGTACTGCTAGATGTGAATGCCTATTATGATATATGCTAGATGCGAAACCATCCCACTATGATAGATACGAAACCATATAACGAGAAAATTGTGTAAAATATATAATTAAAAAAAATCAAAACATATAGTACTAGTTTTGTTCGTGTTAAAAAAATAAAACGAATGGTATTTTTAGATTTTCTTTTCGAGTCACACAATTTTAAATTGAAAAAATAAAAGAAACATAATATGTTTAGTAGTTTGATGGATTTTATATAGAAGTAGTTTTGTTGGAGGGGTATTTCCCATTTTTAAAAGTATACTGGAACTATTATCTAGTGTTAGTTAGCAAATATTTTGTTATTTAATGATAATAATTAATATGTGTTTTGTTATTTATAATTTTTTTTTGTTAATTTAAATAATAATATTATTAGATTGGTTTGAATTTTAGACTTTTATACTAATAGCGGAAAAAAATATTTAAAAAAAATAAAAGATTAAATTTAATATTTAAATATAGAATACCATTAAATTTAAATAATAATAATAATAGACGGATTTTGTGACAGTACGAGTTTTACCTAGAAAATAAATGTTTAAAATAAAAAAAAAATTGATTTTTTTTAATATTTATGTAAAATAATATTTTTAAAATATATTGTATATATTAACAAGATAATATATGGTTTGGTATTAATTATAGTAACATTAATGATTTATTTTAAATTTTAATAAATAAAATTAAATATTATATTATTTTTGGGTACCTGTGAAAAAAAAAATTAAACCCATAAACCATCTAAACCGGGTAGTACATTTTCAAAAATAGAACATTACCATAAAAAAAGTTAAAATCTATATCCCATTCATCGG
Organism: Limnanthes douglasii subsp. nivea; assembly: GCA_036936605.1. Taxonomy (NCBI): domain Eukaryota; kingdom Viridiplantae; phylum Streptophyta; class Magnoliopsida; order Brassicales; family Limnanthaceae; genus Limnanthes; species Limnanthes douglasii. The sequence goes on from JAUPFV010000003.1 coordinate 83,997,431, forward strand.
ATCGGTTCGGATATTCTAAAAAATCTAAAAAACTGTCAAATTAAACTTTAAGCCAGAGGATTAAGTTAAAAAAAACCCTGATAATACAGGGACTACATGTGTAGCTATATTATTGAAGCCTTTAATTATATATATATATATATATATATATATTATAAAATTCATATTTTATTTTTTAAGTTTTTTCAGGTGAATCTCTAATCTATATAGATATATATTTTTTCAGTATTTGTTTGACTCGTATTTGACCTATAGGCTGTTATCGGTCCGGTTCAGTCCGGGTTTTGAAGGAACCAGACCGGACCGCTAAGCTTATCGGTTCGGACCGGATCGGACCGATAACCTTTCGGTTCTAATTTTTGGAACCAGACCGAACCACTAAGCTTTCGGTTCGGTTCGGTTCGGTCCGGTCCGGTTTGGTCCGGTTCCGATTTCGGTTCGGTCCGAGTTCGGTTCGGTCCGAGTTCGGTCCGGTCCCGTTTCGGTCCGGTTTTGGTCCGGTTCCGGTCCGGTTCGGTCCACCTAAAAAAATAAAATCAATTAAAATTGATTTTTAATTATTTTTTTATTAAAATAAATGATATAAAAACTAAAGTTTATAAGTTTATCTTTCATTTTCTTAAAAAATTGGTAATTAACTATTAATTTTGGTACTCTAATTTATAAAAGAATATATAATAATAATAAATAATCGGTTTTAACGGTTTTATTGGTCCGATTTCTTATCGGTTCTACCGGTTTATCGGTTTTATCAGTTCGATTCTGTATCGGTTCCTTCGGTCCTATCGGTTTTATCGGTTCGGTTCCTTATCGGTTCTATCGGTTTATCGGTTCTATCGGTTCGGTTCCTAACCGGTTTTTTGTTTCGGTTCCTTATCGGTTTTCGGTTTTTAGAATGGAACCGCGAACCGGACCGTTAAGGTTCGGTCCGGTTCTCGGTCCGGTCCTTATCCGTTCGGTCCCGGTCCGGTTCTCGGTTCCGGAGAACCGTTGACAGCCCTTGACCTATGTAATGTCTTTTGTTCTTGCTATCATAAAAAAGACTTTGAAAAAAAAAATGAAAAAAAAAAATTGAAAATGAATAAAAATACCTACACAGATAATAAAAAAGATTTTGAAAATAAAAATAAAAACAGAATTGAAAAAAAATAAATATACGTACACAGATACTCTATTTTTTAAGTAAATATAGATTGTATTTAGGTAATGCATAAACTTTTTAAGTAAATATAGATTGTATTTGAAAAAAAAAGTTATATATAATAATTAAATTTACTTTAAAATTAGCGCTCTTACTTGAATTACTTGAAGACTATTATGAAAAAGGGATGCATTTTGAACGATATTGAAAAAAAACCACCACCTGACCTGATGATGTTCAAACCGATAAAAAAGGGTTATGGGACTGAAAAAAGGAAATGTAAGCCAACTGATGAAAAGCGGGCCTTGCATCTTTTACACTGAACACTGGCCCTGTTCCTTTACAAAACGGGCCTACATCTTCTTTTATATTTAAATCAAATCTAATATAATAAAAATATACTTGTAATAAGAATATAAATTGATTTTGTTTTATACATAGTTAAATAAGAAATATAATATTAAATTAATTTAGTAAAAATATATTTGTAATTATCAAAAAATTTAATAAATTATATATATATATATATATATATATATATATATATATATATATATATATATATATATATACGTTTCTTAACACTGAATTAAATATAAATATAGGTTTTTTAAAAAGAATAAATTCAAATTGATTATTATTTATATATTAAAAAATATTAAATTTATTTAGCATAAAATAATTGTAACTATAAAGAAAGTAAAAAATTAAATTTACACTTTAAATATTTGTATAAAGAATTATGTAACGTTTGTATAGGTCAAATAATTATATAGGACTTGTGTGATTTGTATTTGATCTATAATATCATGGTTAAGCTATATATATCCAAATGTGGTTTAAGTATACCCAATTTTGAGTTTACCCAAATGTGTTATATGTTTATCCAAATTTTGACAAAAATATCCTTTTATGGGTATATAAGGTTTTTTTGCTAACCTTCGTCCACCTTATTTTTTCTCTTACACTCTCTAACTTCTCTCTAAAACCTCCAAGTTCTCTCTAATTTATCCGGCGAACTAAAATTCGGCAAACTAAAATATGAAAACTTAGTGTTAGTATCAAAATTAGGGTTAGAGTTGTATTAGGTAAAAAAATCATAATTTTAGGATGTTTAGAGGTTGAGCGCACCATAGGTACATGAGGTGCGTACACCGAATTCCGGCTGGAAAATGGCCTCCAAATACCATAAAATTATGATTTTTTAATAATTAAATCTTTAATTTTTTTAAAAAAAAAACTTCCAAAAAACAAGTTTTTACCTTAATTTCGCTTGATTCATGTTTGATTTTGTGTTTTTATTAGAAGAAGTTTTAAAAATTGAAAAGAGTTTGAATGTTGTTGAGGAAACTTTTAATGTTCAAGAACAGTTTGAAGAACTTCACAAAATTGTAGTAATATGGGGTTTGATCTATTAGAGAGTTGTGTTTTTTTGGTATACATAGCCAAATAAATTGTTTTGTAATTTGGGTATATATAGGATATACTTAATGTTTTTTTACTTAGTGGCAATTCAGATATTAAATGAAAGTTCAATGGTTTTTTCGTCCTAAAAAAGTCACGTCCTAAAAAAGTCAAACAAAACTCAACTTCGTTTTTTGGGTAAACTTAAACCACATTTGGATATATATAGCCATACCCATAATATTTTTTCCTTTTTTAGGAATAGGTTTCGTCCATGTAATGTTTTTCTTATCGTTTTACTTTAGCGAGACATTGAAAATTTTGGGGTTTAGTTGAATGATTTTTTGTGTTCATTTAATGCTTTTCCTGAGCTTTCAAATAAGTGGAGCGACGGGGCACTGCAAATTCCGTGCTCGAATAATTGAATTTCTTTTCTATGTTTATATCAGTTTTAGAACATTTGAGTGGAAAGTTTATTGACTATTTTTTGCATGTATTATTATTTTTATGTTTTCAGTTATATGGATTTTTTAAAATTTTATTTTTGTGTATTTGTATCTCGTGACTTACCAACAGTCACAATATTACGAACAATATGAAACAACACTCACATAAACAAACAATTTTTATATGAAAAAAGAAGAAGAAATATTACAATGCTATAAGAGATATATTTTTTTAAATATTTCTAAGGGAACAATCTTGGTCTTTGTCTTCGGTCTATTTTTTTTAGTTTCTTGTTGATATTTGGTAGTTTGTACAATGTTGGATGACTCTGCTGTTTATAGTAAGCTAAAATTCCAAAAGAGACCACTAAGGTAGAGTTTCTAAAACAAGCTAACAAAATGCCGCTTCCATAAAAAGCCAAAAAATATGGCTTACAAAGTAAGCTAATAAGAGGTGGCTTCCATAGCAAGCTAAGAGTGTAATTTTTTTATGGGTCTTCTTCAATGGGTTTCATTGGATTTTATTATTTAGAAGTTTATGATCAAACACTATTTCTTAAATTTGATCCCGTGACCCCTAGTCATTTCATTAATATTTTGAAGTCTTCGCTTTTCAGTGGTTTGGTTGGAATATCGACAGCTTGATCTTATGCCTTCGTGTATTCAACTTGTACATCATTTCTTGAAATACACCCTCATATGTAGTGGTAGCGAACATCGATATGCTTGATTCAATCATGTAATACTGGATTCTTAGTTAAAGCGATGGCTAACTTATTACCGATATGCACCTTAGTTTGCTCATTTTATGTTAAGTTTATCTCCTTTAATAAGTCTCTAAGCCAAATTATATGACTAACACATGTGGTAGCAGCAACGTATTTTGCTTCACAAATGGGCAACGTGACAATCAACTGTTCTTTTACATCCATGTGAAAACAATATTTCCCATTTAAAATACAGTAGTACTCATTCGATTATCTATTGTCTACACCCCAATCACTATTGATATACCAAACAAGCTTATAATCATTAGAAATTGAATAAAGTAAGCCATTACCCTTAACTGAAGTTTATATACAGTTATTACATACCTTTTAATCTTCATTTGGACCAAATAATATTTGTAACATTTAATATATAACTATTAAAGTCATTGGCTTGTATTATATGTCAAGTTTTATTTATGTTACTGTTTAGAAAAAAAATGATCTTAATATCCATTTCATGGAGCTTAATTCTAAAGTGTGTAGTATGTATTATGTTTGTCTTATAACAATCATCTGTTTATCTAAAATGAACATCTAATTCTTTTCATACAAAGTGAAACATGTTTAATAAAGAGAAATTCTTGTGATATGTGATTAATAAATGCAGAATTGAAGCTGACCCCGTACAATTAAAATCTTCGATTGTTATGTATCACCTAAATATATCAAAGAAGTAAATTAGTTGTCGAGACGACTTAAAACTTTATCAAGGTTTATATTTAAAGTTTTAGATAAAAGTCATGTTTTCTTTGACATTCTCAAATGATCAATTTTTTTTTACTTGGGATAAAAAATATGGTAAGGATTTTGACGAATGAAAATAATATTTAATATCTACTAAGATTTTATCTAAGCCAAAAGAGGGAGAAGCTTTCTTTCTATATTTTTCAGTTTCAAGTTTTCCAGTTAGTATTGTACTAGTTCGTGAAAAAGATGGGATGCAACGACCAATGCATTATGTGAGCACGAGTGTGGTTGATGTTGAAACACAATAACTTAATCTTGAAAAGTTAGCACTTGGTTTCGTTGTGGCTTCATGAAAAATACGACCACACTACACATGATATTATTAAGTGATTCACAACTTGTCATAAACCACACCCTGAAGAGCATGTGAGCACCATACCACAACCGGAGGAGCATGAGCCTCTTTATGTACAAACCTCATAGATTGGAGATAAAGACTCTCGATGAGGCATCGAACTTTCAAAATGGAACTCCATTAGAAAACTTGTCAATGCTTGAGATTTTATGACCATTATATGCCTGAAACTTATGTCGTAATCACAGAGCTCTATAGACCAACGAGTCAGGCATGATGAGTCCGGATTCTGTCACCACACTTAATAGGCACCGGACAGGGTCAACTCGAACAATGTCCACCTCACCGGACAGGGGCAGTTCGGACAACTATCACCCACTGAACTATCCGAACAGAACTAAAGTACTTAAAACCTAATCACTTTTTGACCAAGCTGCCTATTTACTTACTTAGAACTAATGGGTCTTTAAACTCAACCCGAATCTATTAAACACGACCCGAAAGCCCAAGTGCCCCAAATATAAGGGTATAAATACCCAACCACCAACATTAAATGAGGGTAATGAAAATTAAATACAACCAGACAGCTTAATTCTCCCTCTACATTCTACCTAAACATTAAATACTCTCAAAACTCCACAAAACTCTAAAAAAAACTTACAAACTTACCCTCAGACAAAAATAAACCACACCAAATTGGCGACCACAGTGGGAGTGCGACGGTGCCTGAATCTAGCATTCAAAACCATCAGAAAAATCAGTCCGAATGAATCAGGACGCACCGGAAGTACCACCAGCTTTGCTTGAAGTGGTGGGTGACAATGATGAATATACCATCGAGGAGCGTGATAGATTAAAGGGCGAGATAGAAGCTCTGAGGGCAGAGAAGGCAAAGATGGGCATAAAAGAGAAGTCAAAGGCATCAGTTGCTCATCATACCGACAAACCTAGAGAGCATGAGCCTTCGAAGACCCATGTGAGTACGAAAAAGACTCATGCTAGCTCCAAAAAGTCTCACCGGTCTAAGCCAGTGGAGAGCTCTGATTCAGACTCAGAATCTTCTAGTAGCTCCTCGGGCGATGATGGAGTTGAAGAGTCCTTATCCTCCAGCAGTGATGAGGGCCGATCTAAAAAGAAACAAAAGTTGGTTAAGAAGTATTCAAGAAAAAGGTATATACATAGAAAGTTAAAGAGGCATATAGGCAAAGGGTCATCTCATAGCCGAAGACATGTAGACCGGATGTTGATGGATCCTTTTTCCTTCCATGATGAACCAGGTATCTTTGCAACTTCCAATGAGGATACAGTTTTCAGTCGTGGCTGGAATTGGAGACAATCTCCATTGTCATCCAAGATTCTGTCCGGAAACCTCCCAAAGAGGTTTGATAGTACAAAAATGGAAAAATACGATGGCAGTAAAGATCCGGACAATCACTTGGAACAATTCAAAAATTTCATGATGAATTTCGATGATGACGACAAGTTGCTTTGTAGATAATTCTCCCAATCCTTTACGGGGAGTGCTCTGAAGTGGTATAACAGCCTACCACAGGGGTGCATCAGAAATTTCGATACCTTTTGGGTGGCCTTCCGGAGGCAGTTTGTTGGAAGTAAGGAGTTGAAGGGCAATGAGGACACAATTATCTATTGTGCCCAAGAACCGAACGAATCTCTGAAAGAATACATAAGTCGTTTTGTAAACACCAAAAATGGGTTGGCTGATTGCTTTGAGCAAGTAGCAATAACATCTTTGAGGCAGGGCTTAAACCCTGGAAATTTGGCTGATTCAGTGACCAGAAAAAAAGCCATGACTTGGGGAGGTCTACTGAATCAGGTTGGAAAGCAAATTAACGTTTATGAAACAAAGAAAACTAGGATGCACAGGCAGGTGAGGTATGCCCCGCCTGCACCAAACCCCAACCAAAATCAGTCCGGGAACAAGGCAAGGGAGGCCGGGCAGGGTCATAACAGAGTTAAAGCTCAGTCTCAGCCAGCAGCGCCTGCCCAGAGTCAACAATCTAGAAATAAGAGAGGGCCTTGGGTTCAACCAGAGTGGTTTGGTGAGTTAAAAGAAAGTGTAGCCACCATTTATGACAAAACAAAGGAAGAAGTACACTATAGAAGGTCGGTTGCACTACAATCTCATAGGGAGCATCGTAACAATTCTTTCTGTCAGTACCATAATGATACTGGCCCTACCACTGAGAATTGTATTTCTTTAAAGCAAGAAGTCCAGAATTTAATTGAAAGAGGAAAGTTGGGAGCATATGTTAAAAGAAGAGGAGGAAATAGGCCTGATAATGCTCATCGGGCTGGTCCAAACAATGCAGGCACATCTGCTCCGGAGGGAGTTATGGTGATAATCGAGAGGTTCGATGTAGAGTCAGAGTACTTGGACCCTGATCCAACTCGAAACAGAGTGGGTGCTATTGAGGAACGTTGTAAAACAGTGTCCGGGCTTATTAACTTTTTTTAGTCACTCACAATTTTTGGAGGGGATACCATGACAGCACCCACTGCTTCTTCGAAGAAGAGGCATGTTCATACTTTAGCTACCCAGCTGGAGGGAGGCATGACTTCCTATCAATCGCAGATTCCATTTCCCTTCATTGTGTTCGATGAGGATGACTTGAGGGATATAGCAGGTCCTCATGAAGATGCTGTTGTCATAGGAGCATCCATTGGGGGCAATGACGTAAGACAAATTTTGGTGGATACTGGGAGTTCAGCCAATATCCTCTTTTTAACTTCCTACAAAAAAATGAAAAATTCTGCGGTAATTCAGTGTTCGAACAGGTCAATTACGGGTTTCACTAGAAGCTCAGCAGATGTGATCGGGGAGTTCGAAGAGGAAGTTTTGTTGGGCAAAGGCCCTTTTAAGAAGATGGTTTGAAAACTGTTTGTCGTAGTGGATTGTCCCACTTATTATAATGCTATTCTAGGGAGGTCTTGGCTCTTTAGGATGCATGCAGTGGCCTCAACAGTCCACCAATGTTTGAAATATGTTGTGCAAGGACAAGTGGGAGTTGTTCGGAGCAACCAAAAGATTGCAAGAGAGTGTTATGCAACAGCACTGGCTCCTCGGATGTTGGGAGCAGTTCGTATCAATGAAGAATAGCAGTTTGAGGGGAATTCTGGGGGTGAGGGTGAAATTGATGACCCCAGGGAGACCCCTGGAGTTTTAATACCAGTTGAGGAATTCGAAACACATTCTTTGGAAGAGGGAAAAAATGTTAAGATAGGGTCCAAAATGGCATCCGAACTAAATGGTAAAATGTTGAAGTTTCTAAAAGACCATCAACATGTTTTTGCTTGGTGCAATGCTGATGTTACCGGGGTACCGTCAGATATTATATCACACCACTTGTCCATCCGAAGAGACATAGCACCCGTAGTACAAAAGAGAAGAGCCTTTTCCAAAGAAAAGGTTGATGTCATAGTTCAAGAAGTCGACAGACTTACCAAAATGGGGCACATAAAGGAGTCTCAGTATCCTTTATGGACAGCCAATCCGGTCTTGGTGAAAAAGAAAAATGGCAAGTGGCGTATGTGTATTGATTTTACAGATCTCAACAGGGCTTGCCCAAAGGATTTATACCATGTCCCCCGGATTGATCAGCTGGTGGATTCTACATCTGGGAATAAGCTACTATCTTTCATGGATGCCTTCTCCGGGTACAACCAGATTCAAGTAGATCCGAAGGATCAGGAGCATACTACATTTGTTACTGATAGGGGCCTTCATTGTTACAAGGTGATGCCATTTGGGTTAAACAATGCTGGGGCTACTTATCAAATGTTGGTAAACAAAGCTTTTGCTGATCAGATTGGAAGAAACATGGAAGTATATATTGACGACATGATGGTAAAAAGTATGGACGAAGAACTACACTTGGCAGATCTCCAAGAAAGTTTTGCTAACTTAGTAAAAGTAAATTTGAAACTAATTCCAGAGAAGTGTGTGTTCGTAGTACAGTCTAGAAAATTCCTAGGGTATATAATAAGTGAGCAAGGGATATGGTGGTTTCTGCAGAGGCTGGCAACACTGCTTTATAGTTATCACCCATGTTGAAGTGATAGAAGGGAATATGGTGGTTTCTGCAGAGGCTGGCAACAGCTGCGAATTCCTCCATTGGTAGAGGAATTCCGGAGAGCCTGGAGGCCATGATACAGGCCATAAGAGTGTACCATGCATTAGGGCTCAGTTGACTTGTACAAAGCTTGATGAGGTGGAAGTATCTGACTATCTCCGGATCTAAGGGAAACCTTAGTCCCCAGTTAAAGAGTTCAGTGAAGATAACTATTTCACTGAGCTTGCAGTCCATCGGTGTTTCAAGGTCTATTGAGATCCTTATTTTTACGTTCTCCAGAATCCCCCACTTTGTTCGCATCCGACCCAGTTCGGCTGTGTGGATGAAGGAATAATTAATTTTTTGCAAAGCAATTAAATACTTGACATTAACCTTGTGGAAACAAGGTCCCACTTTTCCCTCAAGGATCTCTGGCAGATCTGGATGCCTTAGGCACAACTTTTCTTTGCCTTTATCCTTCTTGGCAGCACCAGCATCACTCGTTTGTCCGGAGACTTCGGACTCAAACGGAGCCTCTTCAATAGAATATTCCATTACTTCTTCCATTACCAAGGAGGGGTTTTCGGTTGTTTTTGGGTGAGGTGAGTTAGAGATTGGCTCTGTATGCCCTCCGGATTGTTGGGTTTCACTAGTCCATTGAACTCTGGTCTCCGGCTGGGGCTCAGATGCGGTAGTTTCTTTTCGGAGACTTGAGCTAGATTCCTCCGGTCCGGACAGCTTGTCCTTAGGAATTTTCATGGGTGCCTCTGACCCTTTGTTACTGTCCTTGGCCCCTGATTTGGAAGGTGTACCTCTTTTAGCCTGCCCTTTTACCAGGCGACCTCTTTTCCGATCAACTAGTTTATTGGGAGAGACATCTGCATCTGATCCCATGGCGATAAATGGGGAAGGAATCTTGAAACTGGTAACTGCTTGCCCTGGTTCAACAGTGGGCTCCGATTCCTGAACCGAAGACCCTGAAACAATTGGCGAAAGATTGGTTTGAAACAATCTTCTCGGTTTAACGCTTCTGGTTGAAGAAGAGCCCTAGTCAGGCTCTGTGTTTGGAATTTCTGGTTTTTCGACAGGGGAAGTAGGAAGGCCTGCAGCAATGCACCTTTCCCGTTCAACCTTTTGTGCCTTTTCTAACTCTGATAGATTAAGCCACCCGCCTTTGATTAAAGCATTCCTAGCTGTGAGCATAAACTCACACCGAAAAAAAAGTGTTTGTTTTTGAGAGAGAGAGAGCTCTGAAATTTAGCAAAGTAAGAATGATAAAGATAATAAAACAGTAAAGGAGTAACTAATTTATAGTAAATATGTAAAAGATGCTTTGATACCTAGGAGAATTCGAAAGGGTTGCAATGATTAAGGAACGACGCTGATGTCATCTTCATTAAATGAAGAGGTTACTTTTTGGAGAAGGTGGGAGCACCATTCTAGGTGAAAAAACGACTGATGTGACGAACCAGAGAGAGACACGTGTCCCACGAACTCTGGCAAGAAACCGTTTAGTTTTCATGAACTTTTTCAGTTCAGATAAAGCTATAACACAGTTCAAAGGACCTGTCCGGATGTAACTATCACCAGCAACAGACTGTTTTTAGGTCTTGCTAAAGGTTTTTGAACACCGCCTAAAAAATGGGCTACTGATGAGTCCGGATTCTGTCACCACACTTTATAGGAACCGGACAGGGTCAACTCGAACAATGTCCACCTCACCGGACAGGGGCAGTTCGGACAACTATCACCCACTGAACTATCCGAACAGAACTAAAGTACTTAAAACCTAATCACTTTTTGACTAAGCTGCCGATTTACTTACTTAGAACTAATGGGTCTTTAAACTCGACCCGAATCCATTAAACACGACCCGAAAGCCCATGTGGCCCAAATATAAGGGTATAAATACCCAACCACCAACATTAAATGAGGGTAATGAAAATTAAATACAATCAGGCAGCTTAATTCTCCCTCTACATTCTACCCAAACATTAAATACTCTCAAAACTCCACAAAACTCCACAAAACTCTAAACAAAAATTACAAACTTACCCTCAGACAAAAATAAACCACACCAAGGCAGGCTACTACAGCCGGTCGTTGTAGTACCATCTGAGAGGAAAAGATGTCCGGACAATAATGAAATGTCCCTGGAAATAATACATAATTTGTATTTCAGCTACCAGAAACTGAATATACCTTGTTCCTGTATTATGAAGGTTATTGCTTACGTATTATATATGTCTCGTATTCATATTGTATTCTCGTATTTAAACTGCACTTGCAACATTAAATATTTCCAAATATATGTAAAGAATTTCCTCAACAATAACTTTGATAGTACCTCTAGAGATGCCAAATACTTTTTTATCTTACAAAAAGCTTCATCACATTATTTAGTCCACTAAATAATATGGGCGTGTTTTAATCCAAGAAATAAATCACTTCTCTAAGAAATTGGAAATAAATCTGTTTAAAACAGCTAACCTTATGGACTACATCCCTCACTGACCACATGGGATATTCAAGGTTCCTCGGGTTCTTGAATGTTTCAAAGTATCAGATATGATTGGTGTCCTTAAAACTTGTGAGAAACATATCATCGATGTATACTTACATAGTTCATCATATTTGTCCAGTGAAAGCCTTATTAATAAGCCTTTAATAAGTTGCCAAACATTCTTTAACCCAAAAGTCATCACCTTATAATAATGAAGACTATATTTAGTGATAAAAGTAGCGCACTCTTGGTCTGTTGGTTGCATCTCTATGTGATTATACCAAAAGTATGCATCAGTAAAAGATAAAGGTTTGTGCTGAAAGTCGAGTCTATTATCTGATCTATCATAGGAATCGAGAGCATATGTTTTGAGCATGCTCTGTTCAAATATGTAAAATATATACATGTTTTTTATACTATGTTCTTCTTCCAAACTAACATTAGATTAGCAGTCCATATTGGGTAAATGGGCTCTCGGATGTACTCAACTATCTTGTTTACTTTGGTTGTGATAACATCATGTTTCTCAATATAAAAAAAACTTTTATTTTGAACGATATGACGAGAATTTGTCTTAACAAATAATTTGTGGCATGTGACGTGCGCGGATTTCCCTGTTACATCCTCTTAATTTTAAGCAAATACATAAATGTTTTTGGATAAAATAGATTAAATAAAACTTCGAAGACTAGCTACAAAGTAATAAATATTTTCAAACTCTTACCTTCGGTAAGTTTAAAAGTTTTTTGTAGTCTCACTTGGGACTACCAAGCTAGAGGCCTTCTGAGACTCCTTATAATCCATATTTAATTTAAGTTCTAGGGAGGTTGCGTAGCACTCCCTAACCTTCATCTGGTCCCTTCTCTTATAGATCTAAACTTATCATTCATTAAGTACCAGATGCACTGATGTATAGTAGAAAAATCAGATTCGTCCTGGCCAGCCATGACCCCAGGATTGCAATATAAGTAGTTGGACTTTCCACTATCATGAATAAAAAGCTTGGTTCCTTCTTATACTCTTCTTTTCCAAAGTAAACATCTACTTCTATATATACAAGTAATTTGGCATCTTCATTAGTAAAACTACAGCTAAAATCTTAGTACATAGTTGTTATAGGAGAAATAACAAGCCTTGAACACAAGTAAGGGTGTTCTTGGAAACATAATGCATGAGTTAAGGATATTTTGGGAAACATAATGATTGCCTTGAGGATAATCAATGTTGTTCTTGGACATGCATTAATATTGAAAATATAAAGTATTAATGATAAAATTTGAAATCGCATTCTTAGATTCTCTAAGGGCGTGGCTATCATTGTAGAAGGGCCTTGTGCTTTTATTTCAACAAATGGGCAATGGTGAAGTGAAACAATTATTTTATTAAAAACTTGCAAGGAAAACCCTTTGAGACAAAACTTGAACAAAGGAAAATAGTACAATCAAGACACTTTCTTATTTGTTGAAATCGATTAGCTTGAATCAAGTCCAAATTGGTTTGACAAGCTTTACATTCATACTATCTATTTTGATCATATAGATTTATTTTTTAATTAAGCAATCATCCAACAACTTTGTTAAATTGTTTAGCTTTCGATCGAGTTATTATATCAGCCGGTAAAATAAGAACATCCTTAACTTTAAGCTCATTCTCTTGTTCAAGTTGCTCATCTGGTTCTTGCACATTTCTACCTTTTAAAGCTCCTTGTGTCATATATGATTATATCATCATCTCCGACTCGAAAAGGATTCGACCTCAAATCTGTTTCATCTGCAATAAAAAGAACCAAATCAAAAACATTGAAGGTATGTCTCATTTTATACTCACCTCGCATGTCAAGTTGATAAACATTATTGTTGATCTTTTTTGTTACTTCAAATGGTCCATCGATTATAGGTATCAATTTTGACTTTCTTTAATCTGGAAATTTTTATTTTCTCCAACCTCAAAAACCTTGTTATGTCTACCTTTATTTGGTTGTTTGACATATTGTTTAAATTTTCTTTGTGCGTTTTTTCTAGCATTCTCATGGATATGTTTTACAATTTCACATTTTTCCCATCTATGCTAGTTCTTTCACTCAAAGGCAAATGAATTCGATTCAAATGAGATATCGGGTTGATTCCATAAACAATCTGAAAGGGAGAATACTTAGAAGCATACTACACATAATGGTTGTATGCAAAGTCAACATGTGGCAAACAGTCTTCTCAAATTTTCAAGTTCTTTTTAATTAATGCACGTAGAAAAGTAGATAAAGTCATATTTACTACTTCTGTCTGTCCATAAATTTGTGGGTGACATATAGTAGAAAATAAAAGCTTAGTCCCTAACTTAGACCACAAATTTTTCCAAAAGTAACTTAGAAACTTAGTGTCCCTATATGAAACTATCTTCATAGGCATGCCATACAAACAGACTATTTCTCTAAACAACAGATTAGCAATGTGCAATGCATCATCAGTTTTGTGACAAACAATGAAGCATGTCATTTTAGAGAATCGACCAACAACCACAAACAAACTAGTCTTATGCAATCTAGCTACAAAGTTTATATATATCATTCCAAGGATGCGTAAGAATAGGTAAATGAGTATATACACCGTGGGAGTGAACCTTATATTTGACTTGTTTACAAGTAGTATATTTTCCATAAATTATTTCGACATCCCTCCTCATATGTGGCCAATGGAAGTGATCCAACATTACCTTGAGAGTTTTAGCTATTCAGAAATATCCCATTAAACCTCCTCTATGGGCTTCTCAAACAAGTAAATCTCTCATGGAACAGTTAGGCACACAAAAATGTTTATCTGAAATATGAATCATTCATGCCTATAGAACCACCATGAAGAAAAATTTATACATGCTTGATACATATTTCCAAAATAAATATCATTTTCATATAAATTCGTAAGGTGATAAAACCTAAAATCTTAGCTTCGAGAGTAGTGATTAAGGCATACATTTGGGAAAACGCATCAACAATAATATTTTCTTTACCTTGTTTGTATTTGATGACATATGTAAATACCTCAATGAGTTCTACCCACCTTGCATGTCTTTTGTTGAGTTTCAGGTGACCTTTTAGATGTTTGAGAGATTCATCGTCAGTGTGTATAAAAAAGATCCTTGGGCCACAAGTAATATTGCCATGTTTGTGACGCTCAAACTAAGGCATACAACTCTTTTTCATAAGTAGGATAGTTAGGAGTGACTCCTCTAAGCTTTTCACTAAAATAAGCTATGATATTTTTATCCTGCAACAAAACAGCTCTAATATCAATACCATAAGCATCGCATTCAATCTCAAAAGTTTCAAGAAAATCAGGTAATGCTAAGATAGGAGCATGAGTAAGAATCTCTTTTAAGGATTCAAATGCTTCTTCCTGAGCTTGTACCCATTTAAAACCAATATTCTTCTTTATTAATTTGGTGAGTGGTATAGCTAAGGTGTTAAAATCCTTGCCAAAATGCATATAAATTCCTACAAGGCTGTGGAAGCTCTTACTTCTTCGATTGTCTTTGAACTTGGCCATTCACGGATTACTTTAACCTCATCCACCTTAATACTATTTGCGCTTACAACAAAACCTAAAAAGATAAGATTATTGGTACAACAAATGAATTTATTAAGATTAGCATAAATATTTTCCTTCCTAAGCACACTTAAAAATTAATTTACAATGGTGAATATGTTATTCTAAGCACTTGTTGTAAATTAAGATATTATCAAAATATACAACAACAAAAAATCCTATGTAAACCCTTTGAACATGATTCATTAACCTCATGAATGTACCAGGTGCATTAGTCAGTCCAAATGGAATTACTAACCATTCATATGGTCTATGTTTAGGTTTAAATGTAGTTTTTACTCATCATCTTCTTTCATCCTAATATGATGATAAACACTTTTACGATCAATTTTAGAAAAAAAAATACTAGAACCATGTAGTTTGTCTAACATATCATCTAATATAGGCATATGATTGTGATACTTCATTGTTATGTTATTGGTGGCTCTACAATCAGCACACATTCTCCAACTTCCATCTTTTTTTAGAACAAGTAAAACTAGTATAGCACAACAGAGTCATGCTTTCAATGATGTCTTTTTTTTCCATCAGTTCACTGATTCACCTGTACAACGTTTTTGTTTCCACTAGATTAGTTCTATAAGAAGGTCTATTAGGAAGTGAGACTCCAAACACAAATTCTATTTGGTGTTCGATGCTTATGATTGGTGAAAGCTCATTGGGATTTTCATCAAGGAATACATCTTAAAAATCCTATAAAAGCGAAGTCATCTCACTCGGCAGGATCAATGTCAGGTTAGTTAAACTCATAAGAGTTTATTTAAACAGAAATAGTAACATAGGTTGCTTAGAGAATAATGCTTTCTTTACCTCGCCATCTTTTGCATATAAATTTGAAAATTTAGTTACCTTACTTTCCTTATTCTGCATGTGCTTTTGATCTTGGTAAACTTCTTGAAGAGTCATGCGAACTATAATGGTTTCCACCATTGGAATTCAAATGTATGACGATTGGTGAATCCATTATGCATAACCTTTCGATCAGATTGTTATGGCCTTCTTAATAGTAGGTGACTAGACTCCATTGGTAGAACATCACACAAGAATTCATCTTCGTACTTACTAATGGCTAAGGAACTTCTACTTGGTGGCTAACTTTTTTTCTCCACTTTTGTTAAGATATTGAAGCTTGTAAGGTGCTAGATGTTTCTTCATTTTTAAACCAAACTTCTTTAACATAAATTCACTTGCTACGATGGTGCATCTGTCTCCATCAATAATAAAGCTGTAAACTTTACCTTGAACAAGACACCTAATATGTTACATATTTTCATTTTTCTTTTGTTCTTCTTCTTTTGTTTGAACACTTAAAGACCTTCTAACTACAAGTAAATATCCTTTAGTAGGTTGTTCAAGGTGTTCTTTGGAAGAATAAAAAAAATTATTCTTCCTTTGAAATTATTTCTCTGTTATCTAAAATTGTCATAATATTCTTATTAGAACACTCATTAGCATAATGTCCCATCTCGTTGCACTTGAATCATTTAACATCATGAGTTTTGGTTGCAACCTCTTTAGTTTTTCCTTTGTTATCAATAGACAATGGTGTTCTAGATTTTTGGTTCACTTCTAGATAACTTCTTTTTTTATAATTTGTTTTCTCTTCTTTCGAATAGCTTGGCTTATTTATTACTTCCCATGAACCATAACTTGATACTAAAGGGTTATTTATTTTAACTATTTGCTCGAATAACAAAGCTTTGTGTAACATCTCTTATAGTTCAACATAATGTCGAGTTTCCAATATGTCTTGAATTTTTCTATTTAAACCCCCAAGAAGTCTTGACATGGTTGCCTCTCTATCTTCTGAAATATAAGCTCGCAACATTAAGGTCTCTATTTCTTGATAATACTCTTCAACAGATCGGCTTTTTTGTGTTAATCTTCTCAGCTTCAGATGCATCTCATGGTGGTGATATAATGGATTTTATTTCCATCTATGACTCTACCAAGTGTTTTCCATTACGCATCCCTGAAGTAACTAGTTGATCCTACTAGTTAAGAGCATAATCATAAAACCTTTTATCAACAACTCTTACTAGTTGATCCTACTAGTTAAAATTCAAACAACAATAAATGGGGTGAAACAGATCTAAATTTTTTGATTCATAATGCAATCATCACACTAAACACCCAACTTTCAGAATGTTGCTCGAATACAACTTAATAGGATCCTTCTAGAATCAATACTCTGAAATATGATAGAGATAAATTTACAACCAGGAACCCAAAAAGATTTAAAGATCAAAATATGTGAATCGATAGGTCACACAAAGGGCGTGGAAATGTCTTCGATATTCGAACTTATCTTCCTTTGGATATTGCGCATCATATGAAGAACATGTTTTATTATGACTATTATACACGAGCAAGATAAGAGTAAACCTTAAGTTTTTTTTTCAGAATAAAAGATAGTGTACCATTTAAATTCTGAGTACATAGTTTTTATAGGAAAAAGAAAAAGCCTTGAACACAATTAAGGTTGTTCAGGGAAACATAATGCATGCCTTGACCACAATTAAGGATTTTTTTGGAAACAAAATGCATGCCTTGAACACAATTAATGATGTTCTTGGAAATGCATTAATATTGAAAATACAAAATATTAATGATAAAATCTGAAATCATATTCTTATCTTCTCTAAGGTCGTGGTTATTATTGTAGAAGAGCCTTGGGCTTTTATTTCAACAAATAAGCAATTGTTGGTGAAGTGAAATAATTGCCTCGTTAAAAACCTTGCCAATAGAACCCATTGAGACAAAACTTGAACAATGGAAAAAATAAAATCGAGATAC
The DNA here is from genome assembly GCA_036936605.1 of Limnanthes douglasii subsp. nivea. Taxonomy (NCBI): domain Eukaryota; kingdom Viridiplantae; phylum Streptophyta; class Magnoliopsida; order Brassicales; family Limnanthaceae; genus Limnanthes; species Limnanthes douglasii. The sequence continues at coordinate 84,015,202 of JAUPFV010000003.1, forward strand.
TTTCTCATTTGTTGAAATCAATTAGCTTGAATCAAGACCAAAATGGTTTAACAAGCTTTACTTCCATACTCGGTGTTCTAATCACATGGATTTTCAATTTGACTAAGCAATCCTCCAACAACTTTGTTAAATTGTTTAGCTCTTGATCAAGTCATTGGACCAGCTGGTAAAATAAGAACATCATGAGCTTCAAGCTTATCCTCTTGTTCAAGTGGCTCATCTGGTTCTTGCACATTCCCATGTTCTAAGATCATTATGTCATCTAGGATTACATCACTTCTTGTACTCTCCTTCTCCCAAGTAAACATGTATCTCCATATCTCCTACTTGTTTGGCATCTTCACCGGTAAACCCCACTACCGTTCTATCAGAATTTCGATAGGTTGGGGGCTTCTTCATCCTATCCAGAGTGTTCTTGAAAATAATATTAAAAGATCTGTCGAAATCTATAAGAATATTTCTTATATTTACCTTTACAAAACAAGCGGTAACTAACATTGATAAAGTGAAAATTTGGTTCGGAGGTTATTTAAGTAATTGTTTGAGTAAAGTATTAAATTTAAGATAGAAGAAAGAGAGATGATTAAGCTGCTTTATTAAATGTCTAGATAGATGAAGTGTAAACCACCCTTAAATGATGTCGCTCAGAGCATTTATAGGATGATTTTGGGTTAATGAGCTACACAGATCGAGTAATGGATATAGGCCAAGCCCAAAGACCAGGAAATCCTATTAACCATTATTTATTTTACATTTTACCAAAAATAATAAGTAATGAAGTAGCATACACATAACTGAGTCAAAAGGTACGAGTACAATGTGAGTATAATAATTATCTTAGGTCTAAATTGCCCCCTTGAAGGAATCCTACCCAAACACTGTTTTCCACACTAATAATTTCCGACCCCATCAAACATAACATCATTATGGGCTCCAACCACTCCACAGAGGACATCGTCAGTAAAATTCATGGATGGGAAAGAGGATCAATACAAATAAGCTGCGGTTTTCCCCTAAAGTCGAGGATTACTAAAAGGCTACCATAGTCTGCTCGAATATGCCATGCAGGTTTTACCCTCCAGTCCATGGTTTCTTCCACTTTGATTTGTGATTCTACATGGGTCAGCAAAGCCCCAAATGAGAACGTCCTCTTTTTCATCCCATCATCTGTCAAAAGACCCGACCAAATCTATTGTCTAAAAGAAGTACATGTCACGATCTCATCACACCACTTTAGAATATTCTTTGTTTCTACAAACCGCCGCGTGTAATCTCATAAAATCTCGTTAGGAGCTTGTTTACAATACATGATATAATATTCATCTCCTTTTATAACATTACTCCCAACAAAATGGTCTCTAAATAAATATGACATGACTTTAAAATTTGAATAAAATGAGGTTGTAACTAATTAAACCAAGTCAAAGCGTTTTCTTTGAAACCCATAAAAAAACTGGGCATACAAATTGATATCCCCACTAAAATTGAGTATTATATTTCTAAACTGCTCATAATGTTGGTCGGGTCTTTAGACCCGTCATATTTTTCCATTTTATAATTGACGAACCTCGTACGCAGCTATCCAACTAATTTGTTTGGAGCTAAATAATATATAATCATGCTTAATCTTTGGAAATAATAATAACACTATCGTTGCTTATCAAATATTGAACTATTTTCTGATAACCTTTTTGATAAGGTTGATTTGGATTCCGGTGAATAGTTCGATTTTTTATGTGTTTGAATAGTGATATACCAAACGTGGTGAAATTTTCCAAACATTATAAATACACGTAAAATAAGTTATTTTTTTTTATTTTGAAGAAAAAAATCACCATTCTTAATAAATATTATATTAGTTATTCACATAAGTTTATTTACTACCATACAAATAATTTTTTAACACCAGCCTACTTATAAATACTGCAAATATATTGATAAACACATGTATCATTTGATAGTTACCCGTCAGTAATTTATAAAAAACACTACTGGTCCCTCATGATCCCACTTGTAACAAGTTAGTCATTTTCCTTTGGAGCTGTAATAAACCGGTCTCATTGGTTTCAAAAAGTGGAACAAATTAGTCCTTTATTGACCTCATCCCATAATTTATACCATTAATGCCCTTTGACCAGCCACATCAACGATCCATGGGGGATGCTGATGTGGCAGCAGTAAAAAAATTAAAAGCTGTTTTACTTTTACCCTAACCTTTTAGCCCTAATTCTACCCATAACCCGACCCAACCAACTACCCTAACCCTAGATCGACTCAGCCTTCTCGTTTCTCATTCGAACATAAACCAGAAACCTAACCCTAAATCTCATCTCCTTCCCCTCTCTCATCTCCTTCCTCTCTCTCATCTCTTATTCTAACATAAGGTAGTAACCACATAAACCATACCTTAATCAATATCAACAGCTACCCAGAATCATGTTTTATAGTACATCAAAAGTTTCTATCAATTTGATTGGGGATGGTCTCTGTTATTGCGATATACCTAGCATAACTCGTACATCTTGGACTCGCACCAATCCGGGTAGGAAGTTTAAAGGCTGTATCAATTTTGGGGTAAGTGTATTTTCGAGATTTACGTATGTAATTTACGATAATGTTTTGCTAATTTTGATACTATACTCTTATATGCAGAGAAGTAGGCACTGTGGGTATTTTAGGTGGGATGATCCCCCTGTTGATGATAACTCGAAAATTATAATTAATTGCCTGTTGAAAAAGTTGGGAGGTTGGAAGCTAATTGTCGTTGGTTGAAGATTGCAATTAGGGTTCTTTTGGTATGTTTGGTAATTTTTGTTTGGAGACTCATCTGTGTACTGGCTTTTTACTGTCTTTGTAATTTTGTATTTCTTTTGTGTATTGGGTTTGAAAATATTGTATTTTTTGGCAAATTAATTGAAAATATATTGTTGCAGTTTGTTAATGTACTGGCTTCTATATTTTGTTGCAATTTGATAGACACTTTAGATAATTTAGATAAATACAAACACTAAATATTTACCTGTAATTACATATTATCTACAACCTGTAATATAGATGTAATATAACCAAGAATATGAACCTGTAATTACATACTAGCTACAACCTGTAATATAGATGTAATATAACCAAGAATATGGACTTGTAAGTTAGACATGTGAGATAACCAAGAATATGGACCTGTAATATAACGAGTAATAACAGACCTGTAATATATTGAGTATTTTTTTGTAATATAGACTCAATACAACCTGTAACACAAGATTAAGCCATTTGAAAACATCATATTCCAATCAATAATATAAAAGTATCCAAGGTTTAGCCATTACACAAACAAAACCTTAATAACAACACCATCTAATCCACTCTCATCCATTACACTAAGCCACCAAAGGCAAAAAACAATAACAATACAGTAGTTAACCTCACCGGCTATAATAAAAAACTACTCCTAACACCATACTACCTCACAAAAAATGATCCATCAAGGCGTAGCATGCTTCGTCGATGGTTCACTACCTGTTGCCCATGATTGGGAACCTTTTGTTGCCGCGGCAGAGCTGCCTGAGTTCCCAATGCAAGATCCGGTAACAACACCAGTAGAAATATTAATGTTGAAAACTGTGTTACCTGAACCAGCAACAACTGCTGCACCACCATGCGATGTAGTTGTGGAATATTGATGTGCAACTCTACTACGAACATCTAACTTTTTGGCCTTTGCATTTTCTAACCATGAATCAGGGAGCTTTCGTTTTTTACTTGTCATCGTAGCTGATGCCTACTTAGCATCCTTAAACTGTTGCATATTTTCTTTCCTTACCCAGTTGTTATGTGGGGATGTAATGCTGTTTTGAGATGAAAATAAGGATGGTGTAGCATGATATTTATCAAAGACAAATGAACAGTTAGATTCCCAACACACCACTTGTCTAATATGTCCAACACTAATTTAATAGAAAAAGTATGAATCTTACAGTTGGGACCACATTTTAATGCACCATATCTCCTCTTCTATTAATGCAATAGATTACTATATATATATATATATATATATATATATATATAAACACTTACAGGGACCATAACACATGCAACCACATGCCATATAAATATGCACTTGTTTGGACCACAACACACTCAACCACACTCAACTAGACACAATCACACTCAACCAGACTCAATCACAATCAACCAGACTCAATCACAGTCAACCAGACTCAATCACACTAAATATTTCCCATGAAACCCAACCTACAATACTGTCTGCATATTTAACCACACTAAGTTAACCACATTCAACCAATCAACCATAAATTCACATTCACGAATAAGAAATAAATTAAAAATTACATCTAATTGTACTCCTGGATTACCCATTCCAGCCCTTCTCAACTGTTTTTAAAACAAAAAATATATTTAAGAAATGTTAAAAATAGTTAGCTAAAATTAAAACAAGTTAAAACTTACATGTATTTGCGTATATGTTTCATCGGGTTGTCCTTGTACAGGTACTGCTGGTGTGGGATCATCCACCGTAGATGTGCCTCATGTTTCACCTAAAAAATACCTTTTATTGTGTCTAGTGCCTTTACACTTGCTGCATCTCTGTGTATTGTATGATTTGGACAGTTTCGTAGCTGCTGACACTGCCTTAGGAGGTTGAAGAAGCTCAGACTTATCTTTCCTTCTTGTTGTTTGCCTTCTTCTCCGAACTTTGTTCCTCGTGGAGCTTCAACAGGTGGAAAAAGATTTGAAGGCCACATTTTATACCCGTTCACTAGATTGATAATGTGAGAATATATAATCTTCTGCGCTGGGACTAGAAAGTAGTTGGAAACGTAATCAACAGACTGCCTTCCCATTAAAAATATAGTATTAACTGCATGACAACATGGCACACCCGATAACTGTCATGCTCTGCAAGCACACTCACGCGTATCCATGTCGACAACATATTGGTTTTTGCCTTCAGTAACTTGAAACTTAGGCCCACCCGATTATAGCACCCGGCAGTGTCCAACCTTATCAATAATCTTTGCCATTTTTTTTGGATAACGGGGCATATTCGTTGATCCTATTTTTCTACGTCTTTCATCTTCTTAACAACCCTCCTTACGATCTGCTCCCTTATCCCTTCCGGCAGACTAATAATACCCTTCGAACGGTACACCAATATAACTGCGTTGAAACTTTCTGCTAGATTACGTGTTTGCATAAAAAACTTACTTTTAGTGTCGTAATGTGCCATAGACCATTGTGTAGCAGGTCTTTATTGTAGCCAACCGTAAGCCGCTATGTTGCACTGTTTCATCTAGGCATGGGTATTTTAATCGAAACAAAAAGAACCAAACCAAACCAAACCGAAAGAACGAACCGAAGTGGATGGTTCTCGGTTCGGAACCAGAACCAAACCGAAGAACCGTGGGTACCCGTTAAGAACCAAACACATGTATTAACCCTAAATTTAACATTATTTGAAAATATATTTCTCTTTCCCAAAGTTAGATTCCTCTAAATCTGTTTTCTATTACTAACCTCTGATTATATTCTCTTTAATAAATGACAACACAGTTAATTCAAAATGGCGACATATCTATAAACAATTAGGCGTATAGACAAAATAACAAAATATCAGCCTTTATATAATCTAATAAACTTGATATCATCTCTCATTTTTTTATATTACTAACATTCTTATTTAATATATTTATTTTGGATCTCTCCTATATTTATTATTTAGTTTTCTTACAATCTAACACAATTTTATAGTTTTGATGTATAAAATGAGTTTTATGTCTGTTGATATTGCAGAAAATTTAAAGTATCCAAAAATATTCGATTGGAACCGAATTAAATACCCATACCAAACTGAACCGAGAGGAACCGAACCGAATTTTATTTGGTTCTTAAATGGGTACCAGTTTTGAAGAACCGGAAGAACTAGGCATGGGCATATGGGTATGGAACCGAAGAACCGAATCGAACCGAAGTAACGGATGCGGTTCGGTTCCAGTTCTTTATAAATACCTGTACGGTTCCTTATCTTAAATACCCACGGTTCTCGGTGCGGTTCGGTTCGGAACCGAGAAACGAATAGTACCCATAAAGAACCGAATAAGCAATAGTACCCTTAAATATCCATGGTTCACTGTTCGGTTCCAAACGATTCTTTTGGTTACAAAGTAACCATTTGGTTCTTTTCGGGTTCAGTTACAAACAGTTGTTTGGTTAGAAAGTAACCATTTGGTTAGAAAATAACCATTTCGTTCTTTTCGGGTTCATTTTCAAACGGTTCTTCTGATTACAAAGTAACCATTTGGTTAGAAAGTTACCATTTGGAACCGAAACCCGAATGTAACCGAACCGAACCAAACCAAACCAAACCGAATTTTAATCAGTTCCTAAATGGGTACTAGTTTTAAAGAACCAAAAGAACCGAGAACCGAACCGAATTTTAATTGATTCCTAAATGGGTACTAGTTCTAAAGAACCGAAAGAACCGAGAACCAAAAGAACCGAACCGAATCGAAGAACTGAATGCCCATACCTAAGAAGAACCGAGAACTAAGAACCGAAAGAACCGAACCGAAGAACCGAACGCCCATGCCTAGTTTCATCTGGTCCATATAATAGTTAAACTGTTTGACCCAGGTGGACCTCGCGCAAGCCCAATACAGGCTATGATCCTCTCTACCAGAGAGGTTTTCTTCGTATTTGCATAGAGATGCCTTACACAGAATCTGTGCTCTGAATTGGGGAAGAGGGCAAACAAGGATGGTACAAGGCCTTTCTGCTTGTCTGACATCCACGTAAATGATCTCTGGTTTTGTATGTCGATTTTTTCACCTAGTAGTCGCAGAAACCAACCCCAACTATCCCTGTTTTCAGACTGTATAACAGCCCAAGCCAACGGATACATCTGGTCATTCACATCCACCGCAACACTACAAGCAACTGCCCCCTAAATGCCCCATTCAAGAAGCAACCATCCATAACCAACACTCGTCTGCATCTAGACTTAAACCCTTCATTGAGACCAGCCAAACAAACATAAACTCTTTTAAACACCCTTTCATCGCATTGAACAGTCATAGTAGACCCCAGATTTGTCCTTAATATTTAATGGAAATATTGCCTCAACCTTCTATATTGAATCTTATCATCTCCAAGTATCAGATTCAAAGCCTTTGATCTTGCTCAATATGCTTTCGGTCTTGTTATCTTCACCAGGTACTCCTTGTTAACGTCAACAATCAAACTTTTGATTGACCATTCGGTATCAGCCTGCCACCGGTGGAGATATTATTTTGCAAGCCACCTACTACTCACACTACTGTTCTTGTTGGTAGACACACACTGTTTTTCATCACAAAAGGTTTTAATGGTCCAGTTCGGTGCGCTGCCCTTGCAAGAAGCGTAGATATACCAGTTGCAACTCTCAGAATTGCACTTGAAAGAATACCTTAACTTGTCATTTTTAACCATGTAGATATTACAATGCTTTTTAATTCCATATTCCTTGACAGTGTCTTTAAATCGTGCTGATGAACCAAACTGAAGACCAACCTGTAACTCAATGAACCTTAGTCCAGTAGGAGGCATGAACCTTCTCAACTTGGGCATCCTTGGTTTCTTTCTCCTCCTTGTGTTACATTATCACTGCTATTGAACTCATCTTCGGTACTCGTAGAACTATCAACGTCAACACTGGCATCCGAGAATTCACTGCCACTAGAATTATCACTCAACTCCACTGGTTCATAGCTATCATCTTCGCTTTCATTAACACCAGTATCTCCTTGTTGCTCCGTATTCGTACAGAACTGCGACATATCAATGTCTGCAAAGAATGAATAATCCAGATCTTCAAGTGAAATTTCTTCCCTTGCGCCTATACCAACTATCTATTGTACACCAATAACTTCCCCTCCACCTAAACCACCTCTCTCTTGTACACCAGCCGCTTCCCCTGTACCTACATCACCTCTGTCTTGTACTTTATGAGCTTCCCCTCCACCTACACCACCTATGTCTTGTACTGTATCAGCTTACCCTCCACCTAAACCATCTCTATTTTGTACACTAGTAACACCATCTATACCTACACCACCTTGTACACCAGTAGCCCCATCTATACTTACACCGCCTGCATCACCAACAACATTAGCCGCATTTACACCTACATTATCCTCTATATCACTAACATGCCCCTGCACAACCCTAGCTACAATATCCTCATCTACACCAACAACATCATCTACACCGAGTCATTCAGTTAGATTTTTATCACCAACCCTCTAATTTAAACCTACAACAGCCTCATTTTCACCAGCAGACTCCTCTACACCTACACCAACACCCTCCTCTACACCTACACCAACATCTTCATATAGTGCTACACCATCACCCTCATCTACACCTACAACAGCACCATCCTCTACACCTACACCATCACGCTCCTCTACACCTACACCAACACCCTCCTCTACACCTACACCAACACCATAATTTACACTTTTATCACCAACAACCTCCTCTACGTCCCCAACAGTATCCTCATTTATATTACCGCGTACAACATCTTCTGCATGGGCAAGTACTATACTTGTCGTTCCATCAAGATCGACTATAGGAACTGTCCTATTTTTCTTTATTTTTGTTGGAGTCAATATAACCTCCAGTGGTGGCGCCCTATCTGCATATATATTCACCTTCCCGTTTGGGCCAAGCCGCTGCGTTAACGCGAACTTGTCTGCATCAGAGTCTATTAGCTTCAAGGAATAATCTACACATGGCACGTTGTACGCAAACACATAATGCCCCCCTCACCGTTTGCTTCTGTGAGATCAAGCATGGTATACAATAGTTTTACTTGGCTTTCGAAGACTGACAATAGTTTAGTGGGTATGAAATATGATTGAACAATGAGATTAAAACAACAACAGAACTATTTTGATTAAACAAGATTGAGGTATACGATTTGGGGAATAAACTAGGGCTACGGTAATACAATTGGCAAACTAAAGAAGAAATTAGGGATTCTGGAGAGAAAGGCTGAGTCGATTAGATTTCGGGTTACAACTTAGAGTTGGGTTATTCGGTGAGGTCATAACAAATCGGGTTAGAAGTTAGGGCTTTAGGGTTATTGGGCTGGATTAAAATATGGTAGATAGATCTATCGAGTTTTTTAGTTGGTTGAGCCGGGTTATGGGTAGAATTAGTGTTAAAAGGTTAGGGTAAAAGTAAATCAATTTTTAACTTTTTTTTACCCCTGCCACATCAGCGTCCCATGTGGATCGCTGATGTGGCTCACCAAAGGACATTAATAGTAGAAATTATGAGCGGAGGTCAATAAAAACTAATCTATTATTGTTTTTTGAAACACAAGGAACCCTTTTATTGCAACTCCAAAAGAAAAAAAAATAACTTGTTACAACTCGCAACTAATAATTTGTTCATTAAGCAATTTAAACCCCATCAAATATCTAAACAATAATTCCCTCCACGTTTCAAAGAAAAAAGTTTAAGCAATATTAAGCAAGAAATGTATTTTAAAATGAAATGATAAAAAAAGGTTTTAAGTAGAAATTAAAAATGATAAATCCGAAATTCATGTCAAGTTTGAAAGAATTAAGTTGTCTCTGTAGTAATTTGGGTTTTTAGTGAATTAGAAGGAGATGGCCGTCACCTACTTTCGCATAGCAGCACCAACATTTTTCATTTCCTCCTCTTTTAAACCTCGCAACTCACTACTCTCACCGTCCCAATCTCAATCACTATCAATCTACCGAAACAGTGTCACTTTCCAATCGGTTCCCGTCAAAAGCCACAGAGTCTTCTGCAAACTTCCGGTGGCTGCGATGTCGACGGAGAAGAAAGTAAACGTTTTCGACACGGAGGAGGATCAGGCGGTGGCTCTGGCCAAATACGCCGCCGATCTATCAGATAAATTTGCTAAAGGGAGAGGAGCTTTCACTGTCGTCGTATCTGGTGGCTCACTCATTAAATCCCTCAGGTTCTAACTTTGCACCCTTATTGTCTTTTTTTATATAATATATATTATCAGCTCATAAAAAATTGACTTTTTTAGAGATAGTTGTTGTTAAGATCGGATTAGGGTTAGTTTATGTTCCGAGTCGAACATGTTGAAATTTAAGAGTTCAAATTATGGGTATAGTGTTCACTGATACATTGGGGTGCTACGTTTGTTGAGAATATGATTTGGTATTATAGGAAATTGACCGCAACTCCATACCTTGAGTCGGTAGATTGGTCGAAATGGCATGTCTTTTGGGTGGATGAACGAGTTGTTCCCAAGGATCATGAAGACAGCAATTACAAACTTGCATATGAAGGTTTTCTCTCTAAGGTACATTACCCTTTATAGCTATTTCTTGTACCAATCTGTGCATACACTGTGACTATTCTGTACTGTTGTGGACATACAGTTGTTAGTTTTTACTCTTGTTTGAGATTTGCAATTGCTCTCAGCTCAGTTTCGATATACTTCCAAACACTTGTTAGCAATCTTAAATATCATTTGTATAATTTGTTCATGTAATGCATAAGGAAAATAATATGTATATCACCGAGACAATGATGCATTAGAGTTGAACCGGCATTGAGCCAATGAGTAGTTTATTTGGATATTCTATGTCTGATTGTCTGATTGTTGGCTGCTGAGCTGCTCTCGCAGTGTGTCAACCTCTACTTTTGCTGCATGCAGTGTGATGCTTTCAGCGCATTAAAGTTAGGTTGACAATTGATAAATGGTTTGGCTTAATTCATATTAAGTTTACCTGCGGTAATCTGAAAATATGGATTCTGCCCGTTGATCCTTGTATAATAGTAATCTAGAACTGAGAAGCACCCAGCGCCTAGAGGATGAGTTAACCACAGCTAAAGCATTTAAACCATCCTAGGAAGCTTTTAATTTGTTTGTTTTCCGGTGGATAGGTGCGAAATAACATTTATATATATGTTAGATTAAAAATATATCCTGGAGCTCACTCGGTTTAAACTCAAACTCTTGCTCCAATATAATTTTGAGTAGGGTAGGTGGTAATGGCTTAATCACCTCTTCTGTGGCGCCGTGCTTGATTTTTAGGTTGAAAAGAAAGTAATACTTCAATTGTTCTTCTTTTGTGGTCAACTAGGTACCTATTCCTCCTGGTAATGTACATGCCATCAATGATAAACTTTCACCTGAGGGAGCAGCAGAAGATTATGAGGCCCGTCTCAAAAGTTTGGTTGAGAGCAAGGTGCTTGATACATCAAAGATGACTGGGTTTCCGAAATTCGATGCCGTGATTATTGGTCATGGCCCAGATGGTCATCTGGCTTCTTTATTTCCAGGGCATCCTCTTGTGAACGAAAGCGAGAGATGGATCACCTTTATCAAGGACTCACCAAAACCACCTCCAGAAAGGATAACCTTCACCTTTCCTGTTATTAATTCGTCTGCAAATGTTGCACTGGTGGCATATGGTGAAGGAAAAGCTGATGCTGTGCAAAAAGCATTGGGAGGCGGCCAGAGTTCAGTCAAGCTGCCCATCGAACTGGTTTCACCAGAAGGCGAGCTGACTTGGTTCTTGGACAAACAAGCAGCCTCGAAGCTGTAGGAAACCCAAACCTTTTTCAGTTGTCCGATGTTTATTATGTAATCCCACTGTTTGGGAAAAACTATTAAGGGTTTTGCATACATGAATAAAACAGAAAACTCTATAAAAATAAATGCAGTTGGGTCTTTGTTTTTTTTATCACTTGTGTGCTTCTGTGCCTATGCTACTCATTTCTAGGATCGTGTTCAGCCACCTACAGCTCAAGTCCTATTTTACTCAGGTAGGCTTGAATTTGGTTCGTTACTATACACTATTCAAGCTCAATAGCAAAACTTAAGCTCTAGCTTGATACGACAGCTCTGTAGAAAAAAATTTAATCCATAAAGTTCTGGAAATAACTAAAGTACGTTATGCTACGGCTCTTCAGCCATACCTGAAGTTTTTTTTTTTTAAGCAAAATATTGAAATTTTATTACTGAAAGGATAAAAAAGAGAATTGATCCGAATTACAAGGATTTAAACCAATTTTTATGAGTATAACAATACCTGAAGTTGGATAAAAAGCTCATGTTATAAATAGTTTGGTTTTGGACCGCCATTTTCTTTGTAAATAGAAGAGAGTTTGTAAAGCTAAGCCTCAAGAAGGCTCCACTCCACCGGGAAGTTCTCAGTTTTCACCATTTCTCGCTCTACCGGGTGTCGAAGAAAATAATATGTCTCGCTTTAGGAAGTCAGGCTCCACAGACATCAGGGACACATTTAGTCTCATTATTCGTAACATTACTCTCTGTACGACTGCTGATGATCTTTTCCGGCTATTCGATCAATACGGTAAGGTCGTGGACATTTGCATTCCGAGAAAGATAAGGAATGGTGCCTCTCGAGGTTTTGCATTTGTCCGTTACAAAAACCAAAATGAAGCACAGAAAGCTATGGATAGGCTTCATCGAACAGTTCTTGATCGTCGAGAGATATCTGTTAAATTTGCAGAATATGGGCCAAATGATGAGAAAATTCACAAAGGGCGAATCGTGGAAACTTCTCTAAATCCAACATATAAGTCAAGAGGCCGCAGTCCTCGTACAAGATACCGTGATGACTACAAAGAGAAGGACCACAGGAGGCAAAGACGAACGAGAAGCTTGGATAGATATGATAGACACAGATATGGTGGCAGGGACAGAGCTTATCGTCGGCGGAGTCGAAGTCACAGTGCAAGTCGTGACGCGTATAGAGGCCAAGGCAGAGGTCGTGACCATCAGAGTAGTAGTAGGAGTCGACGTTTGAGAGCTTCTCCTACTCGCTGTAGTAGTCCTAATCCTAGGAGGGGTTGTTCCCCACGTAGGAGTTCTCTTTCTAGAGACAAGAGTCCTGACAGGACGTAGCAATGGAAGATATACTCGAATAATTTCGTCTGCAGCATATGGATGTCAATGACTGATCAATCTCAGGTGGCTTGCCTCCTGAGTATACGCAGGCTTAGTCCGTGATCATGTTGTTATTTTGCTATTGTTGAAAGATTTTTATTTTCTTACAGAATATAATTCAAACTAATAAATAGTTTGGTTTTGCTTATTTTTCAATCTCAAAAATTTGAATTTTTGTCATTAGTCAAAATATTTATATTGTTTTTACTTTTGAAATTTATTTCCCATGCGCTCTTCTATTTATTATTATTATTATTATTATTATTATTATTATTATTATTATTATTATTATTATTATTATTATTATTATTATTATTATAATAAAGGTCAAAATAGTAATATTAATATTTTATTATTATAAATTAAATAAAATTTGATATATTTAAAATTGTGTGAGATTAAATTGTAAAATATATTTATCACACTCGGATGAACTGTTAAGAATATACTAAACCGGATGAATGGACAAGAATACGTTTAATTCATACGATTTATGCAAATGTAATGATTATTTTCACGCTATTCAAACAATATAATAAAGATTTTTTAAATATTTTGTGTTTATGTTTCAATTGAAAATAATATATATATTTTTTCAAACTATTATCCGAACAAAAATCTTTTGTACAAGTCAAATTATACAACATCAACCAAATCAATCAACCAAACCCATAACTAAAAATCAAACTTGAAATTCAAATATATCACTAATCAGAACACAAAACATTTCAAAAGCTAGAAATAATAGTCCGAACTTATTATCTCAACGTTAAGATTTCAATTTGAAAAAAACCTAAATTAACATTTTGGTTAATATGAAAAAAAATTTAAAATATTTTGTTTTTTCAAAAATATCGGCGATAACAATATTGGTGGAAGATATAATCATGCAATTTAAATTTTAGACCATATTGAAATACCATGTATGATTTTATTTATTTACTAATTTATATGTGATAAAGGTGAAACTAGTCCAACCCAATTACCGACCCACAAAAAATAAACAACCTGATGAGTTGTAACTTAAGAAGAAAAGAAAAAATAAATAAAAGAAAGACGTGTGAAGAGTTGTATGATTGGATGATTAACATCAGATATCTTGTATTTATTGTCTATTATAATGTATTACTAACTGGTCTCTTTTTTATAAGCCAAGAGATAACAATATATAATAACTCAGCGATCCAATACGCCTACCAACATCTATCAACTTTCCGGCGAGTACAACATGCTCAGCCCAAAAACGTATTACCCATGTAGCAATATCCGCATAAATTCATACCAGTAGACATGGACACGAATCAAGGATATACACGGCCCCAACCCTCATGAAAAGAGGCTAATAGAATATGTCAAATCATGCCTATCTGGCTCAGTCGAACCCCACTAGAAGCCACTCAATTGAATCCTAACTATGGTCAGTATCTACACGGGTACCAATATAAATAGTGTATGAATATCATTCAAAAGTATGTTGCAACCCCTCAGGTAACTCCTCAAGGGTCTTCCCAAACGACTCCCGAGGTTAGCCCTCGGAAACCTACTACGCAGAATCGTTCGATTGGAACATGTTTTAAAATCTATCATTGAAATCCAAGAGAAAACTTTGATCTTTTTTATTACCGTGTACGGACCCAATTTGATCTTCTTTGTTACCGTGTACGGACCCTCCCAATTAGGAGCCAACTTTCCCAACCTATTTTCTTTCGTATGAAGAATGACTTGCCTAAAAACTTTGTCCCCGGCTTTGAACTCTCTTCTCCTAACTTTAGACGCATATCGGCTTCTCATCAGAGTTTGATAATGTAAAGAGTTTATCTGTGCCCTTCTTCTCTTTTCCTCTATCAGGTCCAACTCTATGTATTTTCCCTTGTTATTTGTCTCCTCGGAATATTTGCTTAGCCTGAATTATGGGAACATTGTTTCCGATGGCATTACTGCGCTCATCCCATAAACGAGTACAAATGGTGAATCTTGCGTTGCAATCCGAGGAGTTTTTCTATAAGCCCACAAGACTTCTTGTAAGTAATCAGGCCATTTTCAACCTTGCCCTCCAAATTCTTTTTTAACCCATCTTAATTGTCCGATTAATCACTTCCACCTGGCCATTTTCTTGGGGGTGGAAAGGTGCCGAGAAACATTGTTGTATCCCCTTTGATGCATAATTTTTTTTAATCTCTTTGTTGTCGAATTGTGGTCCATTATCCATCGTAATATTTCTTAGAACTCCAAAACGACAATAGATGTTAGACGCAATAAATCTGATCATATCCGTACCTCTTATCCCTGCCAATGGTTCAGCTTCCACCCACTTTGAGAAATAGTCCACTGTAATGATGATTGTCCGCCGGTCATTTGATGCAACCAGTAATGGCCCGACCAGGTCAATACCCCACCTATCCAATGGTAAAGACTCAGATATGGATTTGAGGGGTACACCTAGTGCATGAATTGCGTTAGCGAATCTTTGGCAGGTATCACACTTCTGTACCAACTCATTTGCATCAGAGGAGAGAGTCGGCCAATAATATCCAACAAGAAGGACTTTTCGTATCAATGTTTTGTAGCCACTATGAGCAGATCCTTCACCATCGTGCAACTCTGAAAGTATCAAAGTAAAGGGCGACTAAAAGATTTCTTATACAGTACCCCTCCGAGTAGAACATACCCGTATGCCTTGAATCGTATTCTTTTAGCCATCACATTATCAACTGGTAATATATTATTGACCAAGAACTCTTGTATTTCACTTCTCCAATCCTTCACTACAGCTGTAGAAATTTGGAAAGCCTCAACGCAACCTTTAACTGATTCAGGCCCCTTAACGATCGAAGGGTTTTCTTGGATGACTATCCATAGGTATTCATCTGAATAAGATGTTTTAGCCAAAGAATCAGCTACTGAATACCCAGACCTATGGATATGTTCATATCCGACGCCCTCGAAACTCAAAGTCAAAGCCTTCAAGACCCCCAGATATTTTACCAAGTGATCGTTTCTTACCTCCGACTGACCAGACGCATGCTTTACCAGAAGTTGTGAATAACTTATCAACCTTACTCTTTTAGCCCCACAAATATTTACAAGTCTTAAGTCCGCTAAAGCACGTTGATACTCAACTTCATTATTTGATGCTTTAAACCCGAATTAGATGAATGATACATAACAATTCCCTCTAGAGATACCAAATGAACCCTTGCTCCACATCCAGATGAACTTGAACCCCCGTCTGTTCAAACTATCCATTCTTTTCCAAGTTCTTCTCTATCAACTTCCATTTCGTTCCGATCGGAGTGAAACTCAACTAAGAAGTCAGTTAAATCTTGTGCTTTAATAGAAGGTATTGGTTCGAATTCAATATCAAAGTCCCCAAGTTCTAATGACCACTTTGTCATTCTTCTTGACACATCGGGCCTTTGTAGCATGTTTTTAATGGAAAAAATGTTCGTACAACAATTGAATGAGCCTGAAAGTAAGGCCTTATTTTTTGCGTAGTTGTAACTAGTGTAAGAGCTAATTTTTCTAACTTGAGATATCATTTCTCTACATCCAGGAGACTCTTACTCACATAATAAACTGGATTCAGAACATTCAACTCTTCCCTGACTAAAACCGCACTCATAGAATAATCTGACACTGCCAAATAGATATATAATGTTTCCCCAGATTTGGTTTTGTCAAGATTTCCGGAAAAGAAAGGTATTTTTTAATCTGATGGAAGGCATGCGAACATTCTTGAGTCCAATCAAAGCAGTTTTATTTTCTTAACACTTGGAAGAAAGGGGCGTATTTATCCGAGGATCTCGATATAAACCTATTCAATGCTGCTAATCTTCCAATCATGATTTTTACTTCTTTGATCGTTCTTGGTGGAGCCATAGTGCACAGAGCATTTAACTATATCAGATCGGCTTCGATACCATGTTCGCTGACTATGTAGCCTACAAAGTTTCTAGATCTGACGCCGAATGTACACTTCTCCAGATTTAGTTTCAAATTTATCTTCGTCAAATTGGCGAAAGTTTCTTCTAAGTCATCTAAATGATTTTCATCTTTAGAGACTCTAGACTAACATGTCGTTAATGTAGACCTTAATATTTCTTCCAATCTGACACTCTAAAGCTTTGTTCGCTAACCGCTGGTATGTTGCCCCAACATTTTTTAACCCGAATGACATTACCTTGTAACAATGAAACCCCTTCCAGTGATAAAGGTTGTACTCTCTCGATCTCTTAGGTCCATTTGAATTTGATTGTACCCAGCATGTGCATCCATAAAAGACAGCAACCGGTTTCCAGATATTGAGTCAACCAACTGATCTATTCTAGGCACAGGGAAAGGATATTTGGGGCTTGCTCTATTTAAATCAGTGAAGTCCACACACGTTCGCCACTTGTCATTTTTCTTCTTTACTAAGACTGGGTTACCAGTCTGCAAAGGATACCGTGACTCGCGTATGTGACCCACTTTTGTCAAACGGTCCACCTCTTCCATTATTGCTTCAGTTTTTTTTTTAGAAAAGGATCTCCTCTTCTGTATGATCGGACGAACAGTGTTGCGTATCGCAAGCTTATGGCATACGAAATTTGTTGGAAACCCCGTGACATCCTCTGCACACCATGCAAACAAATATAATTTTGTTGAAAAAAAACTTGATTAAACTTTCTTTTAGCTCATGGGACAACCCTATACTAATCTTAAGGCTTTTACCGGGACAAAAGATGTGATTTTTAAAACTGTCATAGGGGACCATGAACCCGAGGGCTTCCTTCGGATCATCTACGGGATCGGAGTCTGTGCCCCCCCCCCCACTAATTGCTATTCTTTTTTCGATTCAACCCCCTTTAACTGCTTAGGGGCCAATGCTGCCTTATAACATTCTTTTGCGATCTTCTGGTTATTCTCATTGTTCCCACGTTGCTTCCTACCACGTACTTTAAACACTGATAGACATTAGATGACACGGCGTGCACCTTCCGAATATACGTTGTATAATGTGGGTGCATCCACCACTACAAATAGCAATGTGACTATATTCTTGAATGGTCCTCAGCCTAATTCCACCATCCCTTCGAACTCTCTGACTACTTCAACAATAGCTCCAGTGAACCCAACTATCGTTTGGTCCGAACGCAATATTATTAGTGGGTTTTTGATATGGATATAAGTAGACATAAAGATTATATTAGCTGAGCTACGAGTATCAATCAAAAAAATTCTTATCTCATTTCCCACCAGACCTTCATTTGCCACCATATAGAGCCTTTCCTCAGTCGGAAAAGTATATTGATTACTGACTCGATAATCTTGATTGTAGCTGTCGGATTGAAGTTGTCTCCAAGGAGTCACATACTCTGGTCGGACTGCATTCGCCACTTTGTCGGGCTCTTTGGAATATAGGTTTCTCTTCCCTTGATCATTCTTCTTCTTCCTTTAATCTTTTGTTCTCCGATTGGTCCGATGAGAACTTTTTTACATCTTTGTATCTCTTTATTTCTAATCTGTTTTGTACCTAGCGTCAGTATCCAAGGATGAGAATTCATCTGAGATAAAATAAGTATACTCACTAGATTATGATGGTTCATATTGTTATTCGGATCTAGCTCATCTCTTGGAAGATCAATGACTTTTTCTCCGACGCATTTCTTCAGGCCGAACGAGATCTTGAGTCTGATCTGCCACAATATGTTCTCGTCGGACTTCTGACTTGACTCTTCTTGAACTTATTATCGCTTCTTTTTCTACATTAAGACTTTCAATATCTTCCAGCAAATTTTTTCGCATGGCCACCAAGCCAGACTCTTCAAGAAGCTGTTCAGCATACCGATTATGTACCAAGCAATACATTTTGTTTTAAGGCATCAAACACTGAAGTTGAGTATGAGGTAGCAATAAATGGGCTAAAACTTGCCAGATATGTAGCTCTAAAAGAGTTTGATTGATAAGTGATTTGCAATTACTTATACATCATGCCTCAAGGCCAATCCAAAGCAAAAAATAAGCGGCTGGTAAAGTATTTATAGGTAAAGAAACACCAACCTTCTTCAAATATGTAAAGTATGAGTATGTGCCACGAGATAAAAATTTAATGGACGATTCCTTACCTACTACTGGTTAATCTGAAGCATATCCTTGAATCTTAATACAAGAATTCCCTTCGGTATAAAACTTTGAAGTTGAGACGAGCACTGAATAAAATTTCCAAGTATCAACAATAACAAATAAAGATTGGAGGCATGCGATCAAAAAAATTATTAATAAGGTAAGTTTGTTCGTTGATAAAGTATTGGCTAAGAAATTGAAGTTTAAGGCACATGGTTTTTTAGTCTTTAGAGATGTCCTCTATAAGGAATCCTTTAGTATGCCTTTATTGCGATGCTTTGGAAATGATGAGTCTAATATGATTTAATCTGATTTATATGATGGGGAAGGCTTTGCCCACTGTGGCTGCAAAACCCTAACCAGAAGGGTTCTATTAGCAGGACATTATTGGTCTTCCATCATGGCAGACGTTAAATAGTTAGTTAAACAATGTAATTCATTCCAAATATTTTCAAATGTAATACACGTGCAGGTAGTCCCACTTAATCAATATATAAGACGATACATTTTGATAGATGAGGGCTCAATTTAGTAGGACCCCTACCAATGGCGTCCGGAGGTTTCAAACTATTATATTAACAGTTCATTATTTCTCCAAGTGGGTCGAAGCAACGCTTCTCTCTAGTACTACATCCAAAGTAGTGATAAAATTTATCCTCTCCAAAATATATTGTAGATTTGGGATCCCTAGAAGCATTACAACGAATAATGGCCCTCATTTGAGAATAAAGACATGTAAAGTTTCTGTAATTCCAGAGAAATTTGTCATTTCTTTTTTCACCTTTTCATCCTCAAGCCAATGGGCAGGTAGAGATTGTCAATAGAACCATTATGATAGGTTTGAAGAATAATTTAGAATGGACAACATGTAAATGGCCAAATTATTTACAAGAAGTGTTATGGGTTATCATACTACCCTCCGAACTACCACTCAAGAATCTTATTTTGATTTGGTTTATAGGATGGATGCACTAATACCGATTGAGTCTACCCTCCAATATTTCCAAAATCAAAGTTATTCAGGTGAATATAAAAAAGTTATAAGAGTTGAATTAGATTTGATTAAACAAAAAAGAATCAAAACTCATTCGAGGGCTATTCATTATCAATTAATGAGAAGCAGATATGCGTCTAAAATTCAAAGTTGGAGAAATAGTGTTCAAAAGGGTTTCTTACATACCAAATACAAGAGATTTGGAAAGATAACACCAAACTAGGAAGAAGCATATATGGTAAATGAAATGTTCTAGTCTAGAACTTATAGACTAATAGATCAAGAATGCAATTGTCTGAGGTACCAACGGAACATTGAACACTTAAGGCTTTACCTTGAATAATTGTATAAAAAGTTTATTTTGTTTGTGTTGTTTTTTAGGGGCATACTCTTTCCTACCCTTTGAATTTACTGTATTTACCTTAAACCATTCTTATTTTATTTTCCTACTTTGTGTATTTTTAAAATCATGTATGGTGAACTCAGTACATTTTCGGGTTAGTTCAGATGCGAAAATATTTGTAGGAGAACGTATGTCTAAAATATGTCTGTATCGAATACTCTTAGTGAGAGAAACAATATTTTATAGAGAGAAAGAGACAAAAGGAATAAATGTAGCAATAATTGACTAATCATTGGCTCTTTTTCACAAAAGGGAATATCTTTTATATTAAACATGAGGTGATTAGTAAAGTTACATAATTACCACTGTAAAAGTGAATTTCTCACCCCACTATTCTACTATTTACAAACACGTTCTTGGGGTATATCACTTAACTCATTTATCTCTTATGTTTGCTTTACTTTAGTCCTTAATCACTAAATATATAAATTTATTCTTTATATTTTACATGATAAACCTTGCTACTGTCTATATTTTTCTTCCCTTATCAATGTATACCTACGAATGGATTACCTTCAAATGGTCAAAGAGACTACTTTGTATAGTTTTGAATGGATTAGCTTTGAATGATCAAAGTGATTAATTTATATACCTTTGAATGGTCAAAGTGATCAATTTGTATACCTTCGAATAAATTACCTTTGACTGGTCAAAAGTGATTAATTTGTATACCTTCGAATGGTCAAAGTGATTAATTTGTATACATTCGAATAAAATATCTTCGAATGGTCAACGATTAGTTTCTATATTTTCGAATGGTCAAAGTAATTATTTTGTATACCTTCGAATGGTCATAGTAATTGATTTGTATACCTTAGAATATAATAACTTTGAATAGATTAATCTATATGTCATCGAATAAAGTAAACAATAGAAGTTGAAAGAAAAAAAATGACGAATCATTAATAAAGATAAATACAAAAATGCATTGGTTATGCCAAGTGCTTATAAAAAACTACAAGTAAGTACTACAAAATGCCTTAGATAAACCAATAACTTGTTGAAATCCAAACAAAATATAACAAACTGCCTTAAATGTGCTAATAATTTACGCACAACAGCAAAATATGACTTCACTAGCCTCTGGGCTCGCCCCCATCGGCATTATCTTCCTCTGAACTCCCACCTTCAGAGTTTATTCCATCACTTTCTTCAGAATTATAGTTTGATGAATCCATTGATATGCCTAATTGATCTTCTATGGGTATATTATTGGGTCATAACTCTTCTGGGACCAACTCCCACAAAAATCCAAGGTTTATCTTGGGGAACACCTTATGAAAATCTAAGATTATGTCAGCTTTGGTTGAAGCGTCCCAGTTGTCTAAAGTTTTTAAGATCTCGTCGGCATATTCATCTACCATGTCTTTTTTATCTTTCACATCTTTGAGATATGATGGTGGTTAACTCCCCTTTGCATTTCATAACAAAGGTCTCTTGTTCTTTTAGCTCATTTGACAAACGTTCCATGACAGACTTGTCATTGGTTTGTTGATCTTTAAGACCTATAATCTCCCCGGAGCTGGATGACTACAATCCTATGTATGAAGATTTTAGTTTCATAAGTTCATCTTTAACCAATTTAACCTAATCCTCCAGACTATCAACACGTGTTTTTCCCATTTGATGGACTCTGTATGGTTCTTGTTTTCGTCTTCAAGAGCGGTAATAATCTCTCTTTGCGTCCTGAACACTCTTTCAAGCTCAGAAATAGGTTTTACAAATCCTAACATCAAACAAGCCAACGTGTCATGTTCCTTTATCAACTCAAAAGGTACGTCATCTCAAACCATATTTTTTGTATTGGAAATGTTTCGAGGAAGTCTTTTTCGAAAGCTTCAAAGTCAATCCCACCCATAAGCCACATCAAATTTTCTTCTCCATATGTTTCTCCTTTTAATGTTGGGGGAAAAAGTGAATGTGGGTTGGATACTGGAAAGCTGGGGGAACAATAGAGGGAACGATAAGAGTGACGATATCCAAACGGGGGACAATCTCCAAGCTAGTGGTTGGTCTTTTTATTTTCTTTTCTCTTTTGTCACTGCTATGCTTAATTCTCGTGTATATCTTTTTCTTCTTCAAAATAGAAAGCTCTACGGGTTTATCACCATCTTTGACATTAGAAGTGACTGTAACTAGCAAAAATTCATCAAATACGGATGGTAAATGCTCATTCGGCTGCTCCACAGTTTCAACCTCAACTATATCTTTCTTTGAGCCTTGCTTGGCCTTCTTACCATTTTTACTCGATTTCTGGGGGCTCTGGTCCTCGTTGGAAGAATATTTTACCAAATCTAGCCTCAATTCTCTTAAAGATAGTCACTTCCTGAGGAGGAGTAGTCAATTTCTCCCATGTTAGATCTCGTTCAGAGTTAGTCCTCTTCAGGTGACTCCGAACTAAATTGTTAGGGTAAAGCATTAGTGGAAGCCATTGAAAAAATTCTCCTCAACCCATTGATGAAGGTTTTTAAAAGTAATCTTGACATCCTTGAGATAATGCATATATGGTTTTGGTATTGATGTCAAATAAAACTTAAAGGTAAGTTGCAAATAATAAAAGATGAGCAACATCATAAATTCAAAGGACTACCTATGTTTTTCCAAAACTTGGTGAGCTGACTCAGATTACCTTGTGAGAGGATTTTCTTCCCATTCTCCCACATACCGCTAACAAAGAGAAATTGCATCTTCAGCAACTTGTTAGCTTCCAACAGATCATCTATAACATTGTACTCATCACCCATGTTGTAAAAGTAAAAACAAATTTGAGAATTTTAAGGCAACCGGCAATGACGGTTCAATTTTCCATCGGTATCTGGATTTTTGATAACCTAGATGTCATAATACATGACATCATGATAAATCAAGCATTCAGACTAGCCTAACTTGGGCATAATACCACCAAGTTAAAGTAATTGAAAATCTATAGGTCCAAAAGGAAACCACATGCCCCAGTTCAGCACATCCTGATAAACAACTAGCTTTCTCTGACCACAGTTCATCAGAGTCTCGCCTTGTATGGGTACCCTAACCTTCACTTCCTTTAGAAACCTCAACTTCTTCCGAATTCCATTCAGCTCACTATTTTCAAAATAGTTTTAAGAAATTCTGACTATCTTGAAAATAGTTTGAAGAAATTTTGCCAAGAGGTAGAGATATTTAAGGCTAAATATTTTAAAGTTAGGTCTTAACATCCAAACACTGATGAGGGGAGGGTTTCACTCTCTGCTTCAGTGGCTCTAGGATTGCCACATCTACCAAATTTTCCCTTTGAAGGTTTCTTCATAACATATTCAAAGTCTCAACATCCTCCCCAGATTGACCAATTATCTCTAAAGGATATTCTTCACTTAGATTTTTTACTTCATCTTCCAACTCCCTCGAATGAGATCCTGAAAGTTCTGTCTATTTCTCTCTGTTTACTCGTTGTGAAGGGGAATCGATAGTAGGTTGAGTCTGTGTAATGGTTTCCTAGTCCCTGGAAGGTAGGTTTGTATGAAATTTGGCTGGTCTGACCAAGCTTGAAGGTGAGTTTTCCTCTGTATCGGAGCCCATAGCTTTGAAGATTGAAGGATGTCTGCGACTAGTGTCCCTTTCGGAGTGTGTTGGTTTTGATGAACGAATATATAAGGTAGACAATTGAGTGATGGAAGAGGGTTTTGGTGGGATTCTGTGTATGTTGTATGGATAGAAATCCCCCATAATCGATCATTTGGATGATACTTACAGTACCTTCGGATGCGGGAAACCCTGCAGCTAATATATCTTTTTTATTCTCCTCGACTTTATAAGATAAACATGGAAATTCAGATAAATCGATTCTAGGAGTAAACACACAAACAAACGAATATCATCGAAGATGGAATTTGCGATGGTGAAAACGGTAGAACAAAAAAAATACTGCTGGGATTAACTTCATAATGGTAATGAGGCATCAATTTTCTCTATACAAATAAGATTTCTCTCTCTAAAAATTACCATAACGAGAGAATGAGGGAGAAACTTAGATAAGGGACTATGGAAGACCATCAGTTTTAATTCTATAGAATTGGGAAAGCCGTCAACGGCTATAATCTCTGGAGGAGTGGATCGTTTTCACATTTTTACATACCTCACCTAACGCAGAGCAAGATTGTGGGTCTAATGAAATGATGACATGTATTCCATGATGCGTCCGGACGATATTCATAACAAAGATACCACCGATTTATCCGAATGATGCCACCAGATTTCTTTAAGCAGTTTGAAGCAAAACTTTGAAGGGCTATGTCGGAGGAGTGATCAACCCTTATCTGAAGTGATTGTTTATTAGTCCTCCCAAAAAATTGATAGGACTAAGGAAGCTATCTGATGAGACATAAATATTCAAAGGGAAAATCACTCTTAGGTCAATATTTATTTTATCATTTATTTATATATCATTAAAATGCAATTGTTTTACTATTTAATTATTTTTATTTTATTTTTATTATTGGGCTTAATGGATTTCGAACTTTGGGCTTGACCCATGAGCTTGGTTCAGCCCAATAGGATCATTTAGGATAATTTAGCCAATAAAAAACTTTTATAAAATATTTATGAGAGATGAAGCATTTTTACTGTTAAAACCAAACATTTTCTCTCTAAATATTTAGTTAAGTTTTTTTATTACCTCCTTACTCATCATCTAAAATTAAATTATTCTAGTCCACTTTACTAAATAATCCATCTAACGAAATTTATCTCGATCAAATATAATAATAAACTATAAATTATTAGGCCAAATAATTCAGCTGGTCTTTTTGGGTGGATATACCAACCCAGTGCGTTATCAATATAAAATATAATACTTTAAATAGACATATATTTATAAATCAATAAATAAAAATTATTAATAATAAAATGATTTGGTTATGAATATTTACGTGTATTTAGGATTCTATTTAGGTATATGACCAAGCTTTTAAATCGTCGAAAATACCCAAAATAGTCGCATTCACTAATTATGCATTTTATACTATAATGAATTTTATTCTTTTTTATTTTTAAGCCGTATTTTTTTAAAAAGTTTTTGAAGTTTTTTTGTGGACTATATTTTTTCGTTATATATAAACTTTTTTTTAATAAATTTTTATTTCTTTGAAACTATATTTTTCTAAACATGTCGGGTCAAACCAAAATCTCTAAAATATTTTGTAGAGTATATAAAAAAATCGATGTCGACAACCCCGGTACTTGTGTAAGATTAAAAGAAATAAGTATATGATAAAACTTCTCAAACCAAGTCTAGGGTGCTTGTTTGAGATCATATAAATAACGTCTTAACTTGCACACATCATGAGTAAAATAAAGAATCATAGTAGAGTGAATGTTTATGTAAATCTCTTCATGAAGAAAGGATTTTTTCATATTCATTTAATACAGATACCACAACCGTAAAGCGATAATAGCTAAAATAGTTTGACTTATGGTAATTTTAGAAACGGGTGAAAGATTTTATACGAAGAGCCCGACCTCCGTGTAGTGCACAAGACCATGGTTATATGGAACTTTTGGACAAACAAAAACGAGCTTTATTTTGGGCTCGGTTATCTGAATTAGGCATTGCGACCACTCAAAACAAATGCGTCAAGAAGCCAATTATTTTCGAAAGCATCATATATGATGAAGTTTATGCCCGAAAATTCATCGTTTAGGCTCTTTTTTGCTATTTTTGGTAATTTTCCAGCATTTTTCTATTTTTATTAGATTTAATTAAAATACTTAACCAGCTCCAATTGCTTTAAAATTGGGTTGGACTTTATTTTATTTCCTCAGGAACAATCTGTATTTTTGGCATAGGGTTTCGAGCACTTATATAAAAGGATTTCAAACCCTATTTTTGTCGTCAGACTTTTTGGAATAAAATTTGAGTTTTTCTCTAAGTCTCTAATACTCTAACCTAGGGTTATGGTTTATTTATTATATATTTTCTCTTTATGTTTGTAGCCGTCTATTCTATCTATTATATCGCCGCCATCGCTTCTCATACATCCCAAGAGTTTGAGGTTTTTGAAATCATGGATATATGCTCGAAACAAAAAACAATCAACACTTTAAGGACTGTGGTTGGAACCATAATTGTTGATAGTTTAGCAAAAAATCAATATTTTGAGTACTCAAATATGGAGTCTAAAATTCAATTCTAACATAAAAATATATTAATATAACTTAAACCTACCGAAAAAACAGATCCAATTTAAATTCCGGGTGGAAAATATTATGAAAATTTGAACACTCCAAGAAATGAGGTTTTCTCTCATTTAAGGATCTCTCTTCCTCTATCTGACACTAGGGGATTCCGGCATCCGTTAATATTCGATTTCCAGAGATTGGAGAGATGCATTTGTCCGTTAAGGACCATAAGCTAATTGTTTACACATAGATCATAAATTAGGGTCTTCGACTACCTCTGGATCCTGTCTTGTCTGAATATTTCCACTTAGTATAGTCATGTCCGACCCAAGCCAGTCCCAACATATGGTTCACCCTCATGGCGTGCATCATAACTTCTCGAATTTCTCGGGTCGGATTATCAACGTAAGAGCTGGTTGAATTAACAAATGTGGCAAAAAACTCCTATTTTCCTTTCTACTTAATATGCCTTACAAGGAAATACAATATTGTAAAAGATCCTCTTGAAGATGATAAGAAGTGGAAGCAGTGGTTCATCTTTTTCTGCGGATTATGAGAGATAGGTATTGAAAATTCCAAAAATTTACCCCATTACCTTACTTTAAAATGGACTAATCGAGGTATTTATTTTATTTATGTTTGAGCTATACCCATTCAGATTATTTATTCCACTAAAACATTTATTTGTAAATAACAATGAAGGGAATAACTAAGCCGTTCGAGGATTATGTTCAATCAACTAGTCGAACAATCGCTCAATTGATCTACTGGGCCATGAAACCTAGAAACATTAGTTTCACAAATATTTTGCTCCTTCAAATTTGGCTAAAAGTCATATTTGGAGGCATGATCTGACCCAAACCAAGACCATGAAAGGTCTTATGTTCCCTCTCATAGAGAATTTTATACTCAAACGATGAGAATGTCTGGACAATCTTGTCTATCTCCCCACTAGGGCTAGAGCTCCTAGTCACCGGGATAAGGAAGATGAAGATAAGAATGAAGAAAATAGCTCTAATGGTGACGATGGTTCAGATAATGAGGTCGGGCAGAAAGAGGGAACTGATGTCGGGGAAAAACAAGAGGTTGGAACCGAGGAGGGACAAAGGATTGATGTTGAGCCATGAGTTGTATCTAAGTCAAACGTTGTTGGGAAGGTTGGTGGTATTAGATCATCCCAAAGACATTCTGTTAAAGAGAAAGGCAAAAGAGTTCTTATTAGTGAGGAATATGATAACATTACAGCCCCATAATTTCCCCTATAAAAAAAGTAATTGTTGTTGATTTGGATTCTGGTGGAAAATCTGTTTCTCAAAGAAAACACACTACTGGCCAATGAAATCAGCAAGGAATTCCAGGGGCAGTGAGGAATGATTTCCTGTCTTTACTCACTTTGATATTCATGGAAACAATTTTCTTTCAAATGAACTTAACAGGTTATGCCACAATGCTGCTCTCCTCGAACGCAAAGCTAATTGTTAGAAG
Organism: Limnanthes douglasii subsp. nivea; assembly: GCA_036936605.1. NCBI lineage: Eukaryota > Viridiplantae > Streptophyta > Magnoliopsida > Brassicales > Limnanthaceae > Limnanthes > Limnanthes douglasii. The sequence continues at coordinate 84,043,327 of JAUPFV010000003.1, forward strand.
AAATGTTTTGGGAGTTTTTGGGAGTGTGATAGAAAGGCATCATCCAGAGGGAGTTTCTTTAGTCGATAAAGACTCAACTAGTGACTCAAACGAATTGTATAGTTCTTCCTCTAGTAGTAGCTTGTTAGAAGAAAGTGAAGATGGGAACTAGAGCTGTTAATTTTGGACACGACCTGTAAACCCAACACGAACACGACCCGAAATTTTAGGGTTAGAGACCTGATATTTCAGACCCGATGAAATTAAGACACGGCACGAACCCAACTCGAAAAAAAATGGGTCGGGTTCGGGTTGAGTTCGTGTCACCCGAAACTGACCTGTAAAACCCGAAAAGACCCGTAAACCCGAAAAGACATGTGAAACCCGAAAAGACATGTAAACCCGAAACAGACCTGTAAAACCCAAAAGACTTGTACAACTGTAAAATAAAATACTGAAAACACTTAATAAAATTTTATTAATAAAATAATATTATTTTAAAAATTTGACCTATAAATTAGAACACCAAAAATACTTATAAAACTTTATTAATGAAATAATTTTATTTTAAATTTAAAAGATATAAAATAAGTATACGAGGGAGGACAAATGATGGTTCACATGTTTGTTATAAAGTTTTGAATTTTATTCTTTTTTCACGTATATTAATAAAGTTTTGAATCTTTATCTTCTGTGTATATAGATTATAATATTATGAATAAAAAATGGAAATGATTTATTATTTAATAGTTTTTTTATGTGATTTGTGTGAGTTTGCTAGATTTATTAATAGATATTGAATGCATTCAATCTTGTTTTGTGGGATGAATCGATTTACAATTTTAGTGGTTATTTGTTAAGAAGTGACAACTTAGTGGTTATTTGATATTTTCTGAAATTTATATTTAATTTATCTCATGTATTGTTTTTTCAAGTTTAGGTTAGATGGCAAACTCATCATCACCATATATTTTACGGTAAGATAACTTCAGCGGTGATAGTAAAGCCGGTGTAAATATATGAAGTAAGCGTATCTTGACTTTATATAAATATAGTGGACCAATATAATTTCAAAAGGGGATGTAGCTCAAATGGTAGAGCGCCCGCTTTGCATGCGGGAGGTGCAGGGTTCGATCCCTTGCATCTCCATTTATTAGGTTTTGCCTTTACCCAAAATTTGTGTCTAACAGGTCGGGTTCGTGTCAAACGGGTGTTTCGTGTTGGATACAATTTCGTGTCAAACAGGTCGGGTTCGGGTCTTTGAACCTGACACGAATTTCGGGTTCGGGTCTTTGAACCTGACACGAATTTCGGGTTCGGGTCGGGTTCGTGTCACAGGTTCTAAAATTTCGGGTTGGTCAAACCCGACACGAACACGACCCGAAACCCGAAATTGACAGCCCTAATGGGAACCCCTCAAAGTAAGGTTGGGGTTTATTACTTACTTTTTGTTTACAACATGTTTTGTATACACCTTATGAACTGACTATGTGATAGGTGTGTTTTTGTTAAACTTTTGGATCTTGACAATCTACTCTACTTTGTAAAATTTATTTATATGGAACCTATTTGATTGTATGTTTTCCCTTAAACTCTTGATATAAGAATTGCTTTTATGCTCATTGTGCTTAAGTTATTATTAACTCCCTCTTCCAAATGTTTTCTCTAAATATTTTGCATATGAAAATTGGTACTCTTGACTTGAACTCTCCTCTCCATCCTTTCTCGTGTGAAAAAAGTTTAAACTTAATTTTTACAAAAGACTTTTAATTATGTTTTCCAAACCTTTTCATATCAAAACTTTTACTTTTAATTTTTTTATAAAATACTCTTAATTTTTTCCTTTAAACAATTTCATATGAAATTTTTTTACACTTATATTTTATAAAATACTCTTATTGTTTTCCACAAAAAAAATTCATATGAAAACGTTTGTACTTGTCTTTTATAAAAGACTATTCCAGTCCAAAAAAGAACAAAAAATTTGTAAATTGACAGTTTTTAGAGGACCCTTATAATCCAAAAAATAGAAATTGTAGACTAACACTTGTCGGAAGACCCTTCCGGTCCAAAAAGATAAAGATTGTTGACCAACATTCGTCGGAAGACCCTTCCGGTCTAAAAAGATAAAAAATTATTGGCCAACATTCTTTGGAAGACCCTTCCGGTCCAAATAGATAAAAATTGTTAACCAACAATTTTTAGAAGACCTTTTCGGTCCAAAAATATAAAAAATTATTGACCAACATTCGTTGGAAGACCCTTCCAATCTAAAAAAAATTAAAAAAAATTGACCAACATTCGTTGGAAAAGCCTTTCGATCCAAAAAAATAATGATTTTGGAAGTTCTTCTAAGATGGTTAGGGCACCTTATTAAAACCTTCATGTGTCACCAGGATAGGAAAGAGTATGCCACCGATACTTACATAAGTTCTCAAAAGAAAATATTTACAAATTTACATATTCATTCTAAATGTAATCTGAGATGCTCAATATTACACGGGTGAAGAAGATCTTTTTCTTCTTTGTCTTTGAGTCGATATGTCCACGACTTAACTTTTTTTGTTACCGTATATGTACCTTCCCAATTAGGTCCTAGCTACCAAGCCATTTTTATTTTGTATGAAGAAATACTTTCTTCGAGAATTTTCCTCTGCTTTAAATTCCCGTCTTCTAACTTTGGAAGCGTACCAACTTCTCATCAAGGTCTAATAATGTAAACTATTCAATAATGCCCTCATTATTTTTTATTTAATCAAATATAACTTTGTAAACTTTCCTTTATCATTTGTCTCTTCAGAATATTCACTAATTCGGTACGAGGGGAAGATCATTTTGGTATGAGGAGTAATTTTGTATGCCTACATAACTTCTTGTAAATAATCCGACCATTTTATAGCCTTGTCTTCCAAATTATTTCTTAAACCATCCAGAATTGTTCGATTGGTAACCTAAACTTGGTCATTCGCTTGTGGATGGAAAGGCGCTGAAAAGCATTGTTGTATTCTTTTAGTAACACAAAAAAGTATTTATTTTATTGTTATCAAATTTGGGCCCATTATCCATCGTTATCTTGCTTGGAACCCTAAAACAACAACAAATATTGGAAACAATAAACTTGATCACATCCTTAGCTTTTGTTCCTGCGAATGGTTCAGCATCCACCCACTTGGAAAAATAATCAACTGCGACAATTTTTGTCTGTCATCCTCCGGATGCTATTAGTAATGGTCTGACCAGATCAATTCCCCACCGGTCAAAAGGTGACGATTCAGAAATTAATTCAAGAGGTACTCTTGGTGCATGGATTGTATTAGAAAATATTTGACATGTGTCACATTTTTGAACTAACTCCTTGGCATCCGTGAAGATTGTAGGCCCATAATACCCTGCTAGAAGAAATTTTTGTATCAACATCTTGTACCCACAATGCGCTGATCCTTCCCCACCGTGTACTTTTGACAATATTATTTGCGATTCATTTTCTCCTTAACATCGAAGTAAAGGTCGGTTAAAAGATTTTTTGTATAAAACATCTCCATGGAAAACATAACCATATCCTTTAAACCATATTCTTTTGGCTATTATCTTATCAACGGGAAACACATCATTTACCAAAAGTTATGTAATGTCACTCCTTTAATATTTTGTTGTACTTGTAGAAATTTGAAAAGCCTCAATATACCCTCTGAACGATTCAGACCCCTTTGCTAGTGAAGGATTTTCTTGTGTGATAATCCAAGGATACTCTTGAGAATACAAAGCCGTAGTCAAAGAATCAGACACCCAATTTCAAGCCCTATGAACATGTTCGTATCTCATGCTTCCAAAAGCTAATGTTAAAGTCTTTAACGCCCTCAAATACTTCACAAAATTATATTTTCTTGCCTCAAATTGTCCACATGCATGATTTAAGATGAGTTGTGAGTCACTTACCAATCTCACTATTTTGGCCCCGCATATCTTATCAAGTCTCAAACTTGTTAAAGAGGATTCGTACTCCGCCTCATTATTTGATGCCTTGAATCTGAAGCAGATAGCTTGATACATAGAATTTTTTCATGGAGAGATCAATTGCACCCTTGCTCCACATCCTAACGCGCTTGAACACCCATTTGTTCAGACTGTCCACTATGACCCAAAGTTTTCTTCATCAATCTTCATATATGCTCGTTTGGAATGAAACTCAACTAAAATATCTACTAAGGCTTTTGCTTTGATTAAAATCCTAGGTTCAAACTCAATATCAAAGTCTCTCAATTCAAAAAACCACTTAGTCATTCTTTCTGATATATCAGGCCTTTGTAATATATTTTTTAATGAAAAATGTGATTGTACGATGATAGAATGAGCCTGAATATAAGGTCTTATATTTTGCGTGGAGGTTACTAATGCGAGTGTCAGTTTCTCTAACTTTAAATACCTTTTTCAGCATCCAAAAGACTTTTACTGATATAATACACTGGTCTTGGGGAATTATGTTCCTCTCGAATCAAAACAACACTCACCACATAACTTGATACTGCTAAGTAAACGTACAACTTCTAGCCCAAAATTGGCTTTGTCAAAATTTCTGGTGAGGAAAGATAAATTTTTATCCGATTAAACACCTTGGAACACTCTTGGGTCCAATCAAAACAATTTTCTCTTCTCAACACTTGGAAAAATGGAACACACTTGTCTTATGTTCTTGATATAAATCTATTTAAGGTTGTCAATCTTCATGTTAGAATTTCCACTTTTTTTATCGTCCGAGGAGGTGTCATAATGCTCAAAGCATTTAAATGCACCGGATCAACTTCTATCCCACGCTCATTAATTATGTACCCAATAAACTTTCTGGATCTACTCTAAATGTTCATTTTATGGATTTAATTTCAAATTTACCTTCATTAGATCAGCGAAATTTTATTCCAGATCTATCAAATGGTTCTCATCTCTTGTGTTTTTTATAAACATGTCATCAATATACATTTCAACTTTTCTCCCAATCTTGAGACTCAAAAACTTTATTTAAAGCGCTGGTAAGTTTTCCCTGTATTTTTTTAACCCCAAGGGCATTACCTTATAACAATATAAACCTATTCCGGTGATAAAAGTGGTATTCTTCTGATCCTTAGGATCCATTTAGATCTGATTGTATCCGGCATATGCATCCATAAAATAAAGTAATCGATTCCCCGAAGTAAAATCCACTAACTAATCTATTCTTGGAACTCAGAAATGATATTTTGGACACGCCCTATTTAGATGAGTAAAATCCACACAGATACGTCATTTACCGTTCTTATTTTTCAATAAAACTGGATTAACGGTCCACAAAGGATATTGTGACTCACGTATGTGCCCAATCCTAGTTAAAAGATCCACATCTGTCACAATAACCTCAGACTTTTCTTGGGAAAAATATATTCTCTTCTGGATGATCGGATGAACATTTTTTCGTACTGCTAACTTATGAAAACTTATATCGGCATGGATTCCTGTCACATCTTTTGTACACCAAGCAAATAAATTTAACTTTTTCAAAAAAATCGAATTAACTTCTCCTTCACCTCCGAAGATAGTTTTGTCCCAATTTTTAAACTTTTACCCTGAGAAAAAGTATGATCCTCAAAACTTTCATCTGGGACCATAAACCTGAAGGTCTCTCTCGAATTATCTACAGGGTCGGTCTCCATGAAGACCTCTCTGATTGTTATTCTTTCTTTAACTCTACCCCCTTGATTTTCTTTGCGGCCAAAACCATTCGATAACATTCTTTTACCATCTTTTGAATGCTTCTAATTGTTCACATATTGTTCCCCACCATATATTTGAGGCATTGGTGAATAACTGGTGGCACATCATGCATTTTAGACATCCAAGACCTTCCAAAGATTGCATTGTAGGATGTTGGGGCATCCATCATAATGAATAAGACTATAACTACCTTCTTGAATGGTCTCTAGCCTAGTTCAATTCTTATATCAAACTCGCTTACCACCTCAGTTGTTACTCTAGTAAACCATACAATTGTCCAATCTGAACGTAGATTCGCTGGTGGATTCTTTATTTGACTATAAGTAATCATAAAAATAATGTTAGTTGAGCTACCGGTATCAATAGGAAGATATGAATATTCAACATCTCATTAGATATTGGTTCTGGTCAACCAACAAGACCACCCATATTAGAATAATCTTACCATCTATTACCTGATGAGTCTGAATTCGAAGTGCTCCCCGGAAGGGCAGTCCAAGGTAAATCTCCCCGTAAAATTCGGACAGACTCCAAGCATATTAATTCGAACAGGACTTTTTCACCGGACAGATAAATTCGAACACTATAAACCTAAGGCAGTTCGAACTATGACTAAAGTACTAAAAAACCTAAACACTATCTGACTAAGCTACCTGCACATCTGCTTAAAACTTGTGGGTCTTTAAACATGACCCGGGTCCATTAAACTTGACCCGAAATCCCATAAGGGCCCAAATTTCACACTATAAATACCCAACCACCAGCATTAACTATGGGTAAGAAAAATTAACTGCTGCCATGCTGCTTAATTCTCTCTCCACCCTTAAAACACCCTGAAACACTTTGAAACACCTTTAAACACCACCATACTACCGTGAAACACCCTCACACCGCCTTAAAACTCCACTTGAAATTACCAGCCTACCCCCAGGCTACTTTTATCCACACCATTACCTACTGGACAATATGTTATTTTATATATAAAGTTAATTATGATGTTCTACTTATATCTTCTAAAGTTATTTTAGATAAAATTTACTTTATTATCTCTAGACTTAATAATACTACCATTCTTAAAAAGAAAATCTGGATTGGTGACACTAACATAACTAAGAAGTTATAATGTTATTTTTTATATTTTTTTCGGAGGGAACCTGCAGCTGCTACTCAGAGTGCAATGAGTGCGCACAGGGTAAACCTTTAGTCTGACGCGATAGCCTGCAATCCAACGCAGAAGGTAAACCATACAAGGTGACTTGAACTCATGACCTTTGATCACACGCATGCCTTACTCAACCAACTCGGCTACCCTTGGGGCTGTTATATTCATATTGATAATACTAACAAGGTAAATACCTTAAAATGGTTAACTCTTCGTGAGAATAGGCTTCAATCAAATTTGTATGGCTCATATTTCTTAAATGATGAGGCAAGTAAGGTTGGTCTTATTAGAGAAAAAAATGGAGAAGTCATTGTTTCTTATGGAAGATTATATGACAAACAATCCCCTAAAGTTGCGGAATGTAGGGCATTACTAGATGGTCTTATAATATGTAATCAAAAAGGGTTTAAACAAGTGGATATTGAAACAAATTATGCTATTTCGATCGATATGCTAGCTAAGGGAGATGCTCCATAGTACTTAAACCTTATAATAAACTACTGTAGGAAACTAATATACTCATCAATGACTATTAACACATATTTATAAACCAAAATCAAGCTACCGATTGGCTAGCTCGTTGGACCGTAAATTATAAAATGAAAATTTACTATGCCCGGGTTTGGGATGGGTTACGGGTTTAAGAAATTTCTCATGGGTACCAACCCGAACCCGACCCACAATTAATATTATATAAAATATTATATTATTTATCAAGCTTTAAAATAAAATTATTAATATTAGTTTCTAAATTTATGTAATACAAAAACTATATATTAGTTGCTAATATATACAATATATTTTAAAAAATATTATTCAACATTTAAACATTAAATTTGGTTTTTCAATTTTTTTTTATTTTTTTATTTATTTTTTTTCTGCAAAACTGATACTATAGGTGTAATATTATTCATATTATTAATTAAATTAAAAGAAACTACTAACATATACCAAAACCATATATTAATTTTTTAATAACATTATAAAATACAAAATATTCGTTAACTATCACTGGATACAGTATATTTTGAAAAATATCTTTATACATTTAAACATTAAATTTGATTTTTCAATTTATTCTTTTTTTAAATATTTTTTATTTTTTTAGTCCAATAATATTATTATTAATTATATTAAAAAATTACTAACAAATTCCAAAACCATATATTAATTAATAATTTGATCATTTATTTTTAATTTTTTTTCTACCATTAGTATCAAACTCAAGACGGCCTGATAATATAGTTAATTAAAATAAACATTAGGTTGGAGTATTTTTGTTATTGAATTGACTTAAATCTAGGGACCCTTAGATAGTTTTTTCAAAAAAAATCATAACTTCAGTGAGTACCCGCGGATGGAAAAAAATATTATTACCCGACGAGTACAGGTTAGGGTATGAGTTTGGAAAAATATAGACGGGATGGGTTGCAGGCTTAGCTATACTCGCACCCATCCCGATCCATTGTCATCCCTAACTGCAAGGCTTCTAAGGAGAGAAATCTGAACAATCAGATAATAGGTAAGCCTAAGATTTAAATTAATTGAATCAGGAAATTATGGGCCAAAAGAATTAGGCGATTCTCAAGAATCTAATACCCTCTTTTTCAAGCTGTATAATAGCTTTAAGAGGAGAGAGATCAATGAAGGATCTGTAATCTAATTTTATTTTGCGGCGTAGAGTCCACCTAACAAGCCAATCGACTCCTAGGTTTTGCTTTCTGAAAATGTGTTTCAGATTCATATTAAGTGTAATTAAAGCTTTAATGTTGGTTAATATATAATTAAGCGAATGAGGATACTTCCCTATAGTAAGCATATTGATTCTGATTTATGAATATGATTCAATCTCAACATTGGTGTGATTGTTTATTTTGCAGAGAAAAAGTCTTTCATGAAGAGCTTTAGTATCAGCCTTTATGGGGGATAGAGAGTCGTAAATATTTCCATGACCATGAATCAAGTTTCCATTGATGTCCCGCATAATTATTCCACCACTAGAGTGACCAGAAGGATGACAACAAGCAGTGACGGGATGAGGGGCTTATTCTTATGATTGAAGCAATTCAGAGAAACAACAGCTTCTTCAACGGATTTCCAATGCTTGTACTTTGAGAGATTGGATTGGTCGATTGCAGTAAGGATTTGCAAAATATAGTTGATAGCAGAACTTGGAGAGAAATATTCATCTTTATGCTTAGCTTTATTCCTATATTTTCAGATGACCCAGGTGATTATGGCAGGTAAGATAAAGGTAATATGAACCTTAAGTGTAGATTTCCAAAACGAGCTTTTGATGATATGAATAACAGCCATATGATTTCTGATGTTGATCTTAAGAATAGCTGCAAAATAACTCCAGATGTTCCACGCAAATTACAAGATACAAACAAATGCTTAGTAGTTTGGAAATTTGAACAGAATTGACATTTTGATACAACAATCATATGCCTAGCTTGAAGATTAGAATCAGTTAGTAATTGTTTTGTTAATAATCTCCAAAGAAGAAACGAAAATTTTCTGGGAGTAATATTGTTCCAAACTTTTTCAAACAGAGAAGACTTGTTGAAGTTAGTTCTAATCTGTTGATAAGTTTATTTTTCAGAAAAGGATCTATATTTTGAATCCTTCCACTGTATAAGGTCTTCAATGATGGATTTACATATATATTGTTTTAAATAATTTTGTTAACTACAGTTTGAGATATACTGAATTTATTAATATCCCAGTGATTCGTGCCCTACAAAGTTTTCACTTGTTCTTTAAAGAACTAGTTGTTGTCTATATTAGAATTGAGCTTTATTAGGGGGTAAGTATCAAACCAGTTATCCAACCAAAATTCAATTTGACCTTTACCAAGTTTCCAGTAAATAAAGCTTTCAGCCAAGTATTTGATTCCTGCAAAGTTTGAGAGCCAGGCTTGAAGTAGTTGATTTGCAAATGATGATTCTCCTTAGTATAAATGTTATGCATATATTTAGCCCATAGACATTTATTTTTCTTGTACCTATACCACAACTTACAAGAGCAAGTCATTTGCATATAATTTATATTCTTTAAATTAAGTCCACCTTCACCAAAAGTCTTGTTGTTAGTTTTCCAGTTAGAACAATGCATATTTGTAGTCTTATTAGAACCAATCCACAAGAACTTATTGAGAACTGATTCAATTTTGCAGATGATGGATTTGGGGAGCCAACAACTTTAAGACTAGTATTGGGGAATTGCAAGCAAGATCGAGTTAATTAAGGTAATCCTTCCTCCAAAGGATATATGTTTACCTTCCCAGTCTCTAATCTTGTCTTTGATTTTGTCCAACAGGGGAATATAGTTGCCGGTCTTGTTATTTTAGTTTAAAGTAACTCCAAGGTATGTTGTAGGCAGAAAGCTAGTACTGAATTGAGTTTGAATTGCTAGAGCATTTATCTTGTCTTGTGATATGTTGTTTGCTGTAATAAGCTTGAGTTTCTCTTTGTTGATGGATTGGCTAGAGGTTATTTTGATATCTCTGTAAAAAATTTCCTATAATCTCCATAAAACTCAACTTACCATTAGAGAAAATTAGTAAATCATCTGCAAAGGCAAAACTAGAGATAATAATGTTGCTTCTAGTAGAAAATGTAAACTTGTTGTTAAACTCATATAGGTTGGCTAAACCTTTGATCAAAGTTTCTTCTGCAATAATAAACAGACTGGGGACATGTTAGTTTTGAAAAAGCTAGAGATGCTGTCATTGATTATGATAAACACAAAAACTTGTTTAATCAAGCTACTAATAAGACTGGTGAATCTAACTGAGAACCCAAAACTTTTAAGAACATTGAGAATAAAGTTGTGAGAGATGTTGTCAAAAGCTTTGAACATATCCAGCTTTATGACAATGTTACTAGATTTGTTTTTCTTCCCATGTCATGAATTATTTCCTTTACAAGAATGATGTTGTCCTGGATGAATCTACCTTTCACAAAACCTCCTTGAGTGTAAGATATTATCTTAGGAAGTAAGCAGGAAAGTCTGCTTTTTAAGATGCTAGACATAATTTTGTTCATGATGGTGCATAGGCTGATAGGACGATAATATTTCCACTATGTTGGGTTGTTAGATTTAGGAATTATGCATATCCCCGTGGATATAACACCTTTAAGGATTTGATCACCATGCATGAAAGAGGTCATCACATTACAGAAATCAGCTTTAATGATGCTCCAACAAGATATATTAAAGTATTTGTTGTAACCATCTAATCCAGCAGTGCTAGTTATTTTTAAATTCTTAATTCTATAGTAGATTTCCTCTTCAGTAAGATTAACGAGTAAGCTGGTGTTATTTGCACTATCAATCGAGTTAGGGGTAAATTTTTATATATAATCGTTAGTGGAATTCTCAATATCTATATAATTTGCAGAAGATAATTTTTTTTTAAAATAGCATTCAACAGATTTATTGATAAGATTTTCTTCAGTGATCCAGCTGTGATTTCCTTGATACTAGTGATTCTACCATTTCTTTTCTATTCTTCACAAAATTTTGATAAACTTTAGTGTTAAGATCATCATCCTTCATCCATCTTGCATAGCATTTTTAAAACCAAAAAGTCCTCTTCCATTGTAAGAGCTAGAAGGTAATCAGCAGTAGTCTTGACATGGTTAATTTTGTTGGTCTGTTTATTGACAGTGAATAAAAGGTCTTCACATTCTTTAACATTTTCTTCAGTTTGAGAGACTTTGTCAAAAATGTTGCCAAAATTGTTTTTATTCCAGGTTTTAAGCTTGACCTTTAATCTTTTACACTTATTCCAGAACTTATACATAAGATGACCACCCATTGGGAGATTCCAGTTAGTCTTGACCAAATCCTCAAAGTCTTTGTGTAAGGTCCATATATTAAGAAATTTGAAGTTGTTGTGTCTGATATTGTCTTTGGTGATTTTAATATTCAATGGGGCATGATCAGAGCACGTACAAGCCATTAGAGTAACCTTAGTGTCATTGAACTTCTATGACCAAGTAAGCTTGAATGATTAATGCCCTATCGAACCTTTTCCATTTGGCATTGTTGGTCTAAGAAAATTTAGAAGCTGCAAATCCTGCGTCTTCAAGAAAACAATCACTACTCATGTTGTTAAAGTCCTCAGAACTTTGATTACAGAATGTTGAGCAACCTAACTGCTCACTGGGAGAACAGATAGAGTTAAAGTCTCCCACTACAAGCTAAACTTTAACATTTTTAGCAATGGTTCTAAGTTCATTCCAGAGGATAATTTTATTAATTCTCTGGCACTTTGTATATATTAGAGTGACAGAGAGAGAACCTTTAAGAAATATATGATGAATACCAGTATGAATATATTGAATGTGATTAGACATAATGTTAATTTCAAGATCTTCACTCCAGAAGATCCAAATTTTATTGAAGATGTTGGCAGTGAAGTTTTTTAGCTTGAGTTTAGTAGAATTGACACGTTGCCTTTCATTAACAACTAAGCGTTCTTTGATGATGATGAGGTTAATTTTATCCTTGATATTGATGGATTTGAGCCTTCTTAAAGAGGCTTTATTGCCCAGACCTCTAATGTTCCCGTTTAGAATTCTGATCATTTAGGACTGGTGAGTGTAGCCCTTTTTCTCTCAAAAAATTTAATAGACTTGATAACCAGATTGTTGCTTTTATATTTGCTTCTTGCCTCTTTTAGCTTTTTGTTGAGCATACATTGAAAACTTGTGTCACGGTTCTTGCTTTTATAGATTGGAGTTTGAGGCAAACTTCCAATATTATCAACATCTAGAGTTTGATTACCTGAAGGTGTTTCTGCTTCCATAGCTGGGGAGAGGTAAGAATATTTTTCAAGAGATTTTATAGCATCTATGATTTCATCTTCCTTTTTGTCATAATCTTGTCTAGTATCAGCAAAAGATGTAGATCTAGCTTTAATTTGTTCTTTTTTCTCAATGTGAACAATTCTGGTACTATTGTCTGTAGATTTTTTTTATGACAATAGATTTCAATTTATTGGTTTTAGGCTCTATGTCTCTATCTTTATCATGATTTTCTGAACTATATTGCTTTCTTCATTTGTTGTTAGTTTTTTTTTTGCTTTTTTGCATTGATTTGCTTCATGTCCCAGGTGTTTGCAGGCTTGACAGTAATGTGGAAGGTTTTTGTAACTGATGTCTATCAAATCTCCATCATTTTCCTCGAATCCAATCCAAATATGATTCTGCAGAACACTGGTAAGGTCTATTTCCATCCAAGCAAAACATGCATTGAATAATCCTCTGTTTTTGTCTGGTATTCATTATATAAGAATTTTGGTACTTTAGAGAAACGTATCCAGGCGGGAGTGATTGGGCATTTAATCATGGGGTTAAATGCAGGTCTCCATTTTAACATTTGCATAACAGAGGAGCCAACTGTCCAAACATATCTACTTCATATTTTCATGAGGTCTTCTTTCATTGTGAATTCAATTAGTATGTGATGTGAGTCTCAATTGGAAAAATTGAAAGGTCCTGTGAATTTTCGATCATTTAAGAAGTTTGCTACTAGATTCTTCTTTAGTAAACCCGTTAAGAATTTACCCACCGCTCTAAATTTAGATCGAAGTATCAGTTGTCTTTATCTTCCTTTGAGAATTGGAATGAGATGTGATCTTTCTTGAATTTGACATCTCCTTGTTTATAAAATTTATGATCCTTGGAGATTTTGAATAAATCAACGTAAGATTTAGATGAAGTTCTGTTGATTTCTTTATTTACAGGTGGTAACAAGTTTGGGAAGTCTTCATGTGTGAAATGGTTTGGCTCTTGTCTTGTTGTCCTCATTGATTTTCTGGTTAACAAACTGATGAATCAGATTGATGGAAAATGTAAATAATACGAGAAGCATAAACCTGAAAAAATTGAAATAGATAACTTAAATATGTGTAGAGTATATTACTAGAACAAAGAGTTGGATCAGATTAAAGAGAACTGACTAATAGTATCAATCCAGAAAAGAAGCAGATAATATTAGAAAAAGCTTTCTCGATGATAAAAAAAATTCTTTTTTTAAAAAAAAGTTTTCTTAGCGGCTTGCGTTAAAAAAAAATCAACTTTAAAAAATATCTTTAATAAATAGTCGGACCAACTAGGATTTTTGGATAGTAACTCATAAAGTGTGTTGCTAGTGTAACCGACCCTTTTATTTTTTAGTCGTTTCAATCGTTTTATTTCCTTTCATAGCATGCCAACAATATCTCCAAACTTAAACACAATTTTCGCTGTCAGCGATGTCGACGGAGAAGAAAGTAAATATTTTCGACACGGAGGAGGATCAGGCGGTGGCTCTGGCCAAATACGCCGCAGATCTATCAGATAAATTTGCTAAAGAGAGAGGAGCTTTCACCGTCGTCGTCTCTGGTGGCTCACTCATTAATTCTCTCAGGTTCTAACCTTGCTTCTTCAGTCTTTTTTCTTTTCTTTTTTATATTGTCAGCTCCTAAAAAACCTGACTGTTTCTACAGATTATTGCTATTCAGATCGGATTAAGGTTACTTTATGTTTCGAATCGAACATTTTGAAACTTAAGACTTCAAATTATGGGCATAGAATTATTGATACATTGGGGTGCTACTTTTGCTGAGAAAAATTATTTGGTATTTCAGGAAATTGACAGCAACTCCATACCTTGAGTCGGTAGATTGGTCAAAATGGCATTTCTTTTGGATTGACGAAAGAGTTGTTCCCAAGGATCATGAAGACAGCAATTACAAACTTGCATATGAAGGTTTTCTCTCTAAGGTACATTACCCTTTATAGCTATTTCTTGTGCCAATCTGTGCATATACTCTGACCATTCTGTACTCTTGTGGGCATAAAGTTGTTAGTTTTTACTCTTGTTTGAGATTTGCAATTGCTCTCAGCTCAGTTTGGAGATACTTTCAAACACTTGTTAGCAATCTTTAACATCATTAGAATAATTTGTTCAGGTACTGAGCTGGTATTGATGCATTAGAGTTGAACCGGCATTGAGCCAATATGTAACTTGTTAGGATAGTCTATTTCTGATTGTTGGCTGCTGAGCTTCTCTTGGGTGTGTCAGGCCTCTAATTTTGTTGCATGCAGTGCGATGCTTTCAGTGCAACGAAGTTAGGTTGACAATTGGTTAATGGTTTAGCTTGAATCATATTAACTTTACCTGCTGAAATTTGAAAAATCGGATTCTGAGAACTGATCCTTGTATAATAGAAATCTAGAAATGAGAAGCATCCAGCACCTAGCGGCTGCGTTATCCAGAGCTAAAGCATTTAAGCTATTCTAGGAAGCTTATAATTTGATTAATTCTGGTGGATAGATACAAAATATCATGTGTATATGCTAGATTAAAAAAGAATAGCTATAGTTTACTAAGTTTAAACTCAGCCTCTTGCTCCGATATCATTTCGAAATAGGGTAGGTGCTATATGGCTTAATCACCTGTTCTTTGTGCTTGATTTTTGGGTTGAAAAGAAAGTTATACTTCCATCAATTGTTCTTCCTTCGTGTTAACTAGGTACCTATTCCTCCTAGTAATGTACATGCCATCAATGATAAACTTTCAGCCGAGGGAGCAGCAGAAGATTACGAGTCCCGTCTCAAAAGTTTGGTTGAGAGCAAGGTGCTCGATACATCAAAGATGACTGGCTTTCCAAAATTTGATGCTGTGATTATTGATCATGGCCCAGATGGTCATCTGGCTTCTTTATTCCCAGGGCATCCTCTTGTCAATGAAAGTGAGAGATGGATCGCCTCCATTAAGGACTCACCAAAACCACCTCCTGAAAGAATAACATTCACCTTTCCTGTTATTAATTCGTCTGCAAATATTGCACTGGTGGCATTTGGTGAAGTGAATGCGGACGCTGTGCAAAAAGCATTGGGAGGCACCCAGAGTTCAGTTAAGCTACCCCTCGAATTGGTATCACCAGAAGGCGAGTTGACTTGGTTCTTGGACAAACAGGCAGCCTCCAAGCTGTAGGATACCCAAATCTTTATCCGCTGTCTGATGTTTGTTATGTAATCCAACTGTTTGGCAAAAACAATTAAGGGTTTTGCATACATGAATAAAACAGAAAATGCTATACTAAAATAAATGCAGTTGGGTCTTTGTTTTATATCACTTGTGTGCTTCTGTGCCTAAGCTTACATGTTCAGCCCCTAGAGCTCAAGTCCTTTTTTTACTCAGGCTGGCTTGAATTTGGTTCATTATATTTTTTACATTCAAGCACAATAGCTTGATATTTTTTCCTCTAACAACAGGTTTAATCTACTACTCTCGAGGGTTTAATATAGAGGGTATCCAAGCTTTTTGTTATTTCTCTCATGTTTGGTTTCTTTTTCACTTTGCTGTTTCTTCATTAAAAAAATATTCTCGTATAAATATGAGGTTTCTAATTTTATTTTGATTATTATCTAATCTTAACTTGCAATCTCTCTATCGCACACCTATATTCTCTCTACTCGCAGACAAACTTTATTCCATTCTTTCTGTTACCTTAACTCCTTCCAGCATTTTCTCTTATCTTGTCACCAAACTCTGTCGTTTCCGTAACCCCTTTTTAACGGAACAAGATTTACTCCATGACCCCATCTCAGCGGAACAATGTTTACCCCGGCCAAAATTCCAGTGGGCGGGTTTCGGCTGCTGGTTCTGGAGGCGGTAATAAGAAATTCTGGATGTTGGAAACTGTGAAGGACTGACCTTTAATAATCTCTTTTTTAATACCAATCACCTGTTTTATCTATAATTGGATTTAATGAATTTGATTAAATAATATTGTCACCAAAGCATTATCTTATCATGTCAGAATTCAACGAGTAAGTAAGTGGTGTAATAATTCACACTTCGAATTTGGTCATATTTTGTCTACAATCGATTTCTAAATGAAATTGATTAAATAATAGCATGTTGTAGCTCATGGATGGTGAAAGTAGAAATAATAAATCATATTTTGTCACCAACGCATTGTCTTGTCATGCCAGAATTTAACAAGTGGGTAAGTTGTGTAATAATTCACACTGAAAAATTTGGTCATATTTTGTCTACAACCGAATTCCAAGGAAATTGAATTGAATAATAGCATGTTATAGCTAGTGGATTTGTGTAATAATTCAGACCAAGCATGATTCTCAAAAGTTCATTGGCAATCGTGATGAATAAATTCAAACAAAATAACACAAACAACATTTCTATTCAACGGAAATATGTGAAAAGAATAAGCAGAATAATTGAATTGAGCACTCACAATAACAATTGAAAACATCACACATAACAAACATGTTACTCTAAATATAAAATTTCTGATAACTTCTGAAACATCTACTCTTTAACAGGATTACGAACTTTATTCTACAACTCCATATAGAACCTCATACTCTCAACTTCATTTTGACATCGTAATTGTAGTTTGTATCCATTAATGGAATCCCTTATGCAACATTTGGCTAGAAAGTTCTACCCGATTGGTTCGTCTCAATTTCATTATCATTAGTATGGTGGAAAAAACCACATTGTAAAGATTTATCATGTGTTGTACTCTAGACCCCGTACTATGTTTAAGTAGTGGATTTTTTAGTATGAGGTACAAAACTAGTAGGGGTATCTCCTTCACTTCCTCCAAAAGATATTTGGGTAGAAAATTCAGGAAATTCTGGATATAAGTATTTATATAGTTTATATGACTGGGAATATAACAATTAATGTCATGTAAGGTTGGCTGTAGGGATTTTGAATGGGGAAATTAGTAAGCATGCCATATCACACGCCAACAATAGGATTTCACTCATTAGATTGCGGTTTTTAGAAGGTTGATGTCTTGGGTAAGATGGTTGGGATATTTAAATTCTAGGATTGTTTACTTAAACCATATTGTAATAGATGGAAATTGTAGTTTCTTGAAGGATCCATGAAGATAACAAAAAAAACTATGTAGTGAAATATGAGGGGAAAAAACTTAAAATATTTTGGTGTCCAAATCAAACAAACACTTTATTTATAAATCTCAAAAAGTAAAAAAATAATGGTATAATATTTTTTTTAATTAATAAGACATCCAGAAAATTGTTTTGAAAAAATTAAATAAAAATAAGACTCATAAATTTTCGATGTACATATCAAACAGACCAAGTTATTATTTATAGATCCCAAAAAATTAAAAATCATGGTAAAAAATTTACTTACTAAAATGTTCTAAAAATTATTTCGAAAAAACTTAATAAAAAAACTCAAAAACCTTCGGTGTCTAAATCAAACAAACCAAATCTTTATTTATAGATCTAAAAAAATACAAAGTATGGTATAATTGTTTTTTAACTAAATAATATATTTCGAAAATCAATATAAAAACACTAAATAAATAAAAAAATTCAAAAAAATCGGTGTCCAAATCAAACAAACCAAGTATCTACTTGTAGATCTTAAAAAATAAAAAATAGTTGTATAATTTTTTTAATTTTTTTTACCAATATTTTTTTCTACAAAAAAAATTATATAAAAAAGAATAACAGCAGCGTGCCATATGGTACGCTGCCGTTGGTCTTACAAAAAATAAAATTGAATTAATATTTTGAATCCCATTTCATCTTTGGACTCCATGTAAGCAGCAATATGTGCATATTGTTCAGCAAATATATAATGTTGTGTAACAATCATATTTTTCCTATAAAGCTGGTATTGAGGCCCCGAATCTAGTAATACGTTCAAAACCAGTCTTATAAAATCTGTGTGAGACGAGATTGATGAAAATTTAATATATATATATATATATATATATATATATATATATATATATATATATATATATATATATATATATATATATATATATATATATATATATATGATTGTATGTTTTGAAATAAATTATCTGATTTAAGTATTAGTTGTATTCATCTTGATTAAAAATGGTGAAATTTGGTTTAGTCAGTTATGAGAATCCACGAGTAGTCACGCACAAAAAAGATTTAAAATAGGTAGACGGATACGATCTTTTAATGGAATGAAAAAAATCAAACTTATGATTCAGTGTGAAATGAAAAACTCTTAAGTAATGAGAATAATAAGATGTATTATTTTCTCTTTCTTACTGCTATAGCTATGAAATATTTAATGAATAAATTTTGTGATTGAACGCCTTATATATGACTTTTAACTTCATAACAATCTATTAGGCTTAGGGGTGAGATTCGGTCGGTTCGGTCGATTTTTTGACATATATTTAAACCAAACCGAACTAATTCGGTTTATAAATTATTAAACCGATTTATTATATTAATATCGGGGTCTTTTCGGTTTCGGTTTTTTCGGTTCGGTTGGTTTCGGTCGGTTTTTCGGTTTGGATATCGATGGAGTTCGGTGCGGTTTGGTTTGGTCGGTTCGGTTTTTTAGTTATTTTTGGAAAAAAAAATTATATAATAAATATATTTAACTAATTATTAAACTTTTTAATACACCCTTTTTCTACATTACTACACCTTAAAAAATAAAGGGAGTCATCTCTGGGTTCAAACTCATGCCCACATAAAAAAGAGGATGTTTACTCATTCTCTTAGACTACCTGACCAAACCAGTTACATGGTATAGAGGTGGAATGAAATTTATGTAAAACATATCTCTCAGATTCGGTCGGTTCGGTTTGACTCGGTTTCGGAATTGGAAAAACCAAAAACCAACCGAAATCTAATTCGGTTTGAAAAGAGAGAAATCGAAACCGAATTATATTTTTTTTAAAGCGACCAAACCGATCCATTTCGGTTTGGTTTGGTCGGTCGGTTCGGTTTTTTCGGTTTTTGCTCACCCCTAATTAGGCTTACTAAGATCATTATCGGGACCGTAACTTGTATTGGGCTAATATAGCCCAATAATGTAAGTATTGGGTAATATAACTCTCCAACAATGCATATTAACACAACTCGTATCTACGTACATTATCCCATGATACCATTGTATTATTATATCTATATTCTTTATTAATTATGGATATTTTATAATACCGCATGTACTCTAAACATACAGTGATGAGACATTCTAATTTAGAATATCATTACAATCTCTGACTTGGATCATTACATGTACTTAATGTATCCTTTAAATTTTGCATTATGAAACATTATTATATTAAAAGTTAAACTAAATTCTCTTATCAATTAAAATAGCAATTAACAAACTATTAAAAAAGTCTATGCGTGAATAATTTTGCTTCAATCATATTGCCAACGATTATCTAAAACTAAGTTTGACTTTATCATAGTATGTAGCAATGAGAATCATATGAATATGTAACCACTTAACATATTGATTCTCAATTAATTTACTTTAACTGAATTGAGTCGTTAATTTGTACGTTATTAGTGACACGAATGCAACAGAGGTCAAACACCGGTGACTTGACAGGGTTTTTAGCCCTCTAATTTACATGTTAGCCTCCACATTTACACTTATTTCTTACATTCACTATCTTTACAAGTAAGTCTCTATAGATTTATACATTATAAAATTAGACCCCTTATTATCCTTGGCATTTTATGCCCTTATCAGTACCCCCTAGTTTTGCGGAGAGCCGAGCAAAAACTAATTGAATTTTCTTAATTTATTGATAAATGATGTTTGATAGTTTAGTTTAAGTATTTGTGTGCATTAATAGTATGACTAATATAAATATAATTTTATGTGAAAGCCTTTAAAAACTAGTGTTTAGCACAGAGAAGTTATATAATATTTTTTCTTGAGAAGTTTGTAATGGTAGGTAGTCATACATTGGATAAAACAAAAGTAAATTAGAACAAGTCGAGTGGGTGTTAAAAGAATGACAAGGTTGATATGTTCAAGTACATAATTTTGGAATTTAGGTGTTATATTGAGATTTTTTTAGGAGAAGATCTTCGTTATCTTTAAAGTACAAGTTTCCTACCTAATTGAGGCTAGTGAAGTTGCACGCTAGTTAAGGACATTGTAATTTTTTTAACATATATTTATTGGGTTATCATAAAACTTTTGTTGTTACCATTAGTATTACTCAGGACCATGCTAAATCTTCAATCAAAGAAGCGAGAAGTAAAAATTCACCGGTTTTTATCATCTGCTCAAATTTATTGATATATTTTCAGTAATCAGGTTCAACTGAGTTTGTGATTCAAATATTATGTATAATTGTTTTATCTTTAATAAATTGGAGCTTATTTGTTTGATTTTCGAGTGTGGTGATTAAGAATTTGTTTTGATTTCAATATGTGTTCTCGTTGAAGTCTTTGATTTCAGTCAGTTCATCGTTGACTTGATTAATGATTATGATTGATTCTGTTACATTGATATTGTTGATTGATTTTGGATTTGTTGGTTTTTGCTGATAAATAGTGATATATTATTTTTAAATTTATCATTTCTAATATTGAGTTGTTGCTTAGTGGTTGTTATTAACTGCTTAAGAGATGGAAACGATTGTTAATAGTTGAGAGCTCCATGAATTTATCAGTAATGATGATTTTACATTTATAATGTATGTGCTCAAAGAAATTAATTGCATAAAATTTCACGTGGATTAACCTTAAAAATGTAGATATCATGATTAGTAATGAAGATGAGGAATTAAAGAAAGGTTTATCTGGTTTTTTTGGGTAAAATGGATTTTCAAGTTTAAAAGTTTTAACATTTTAGGGAGTCGGTAATGTAAATGTAAAATACAGGGCTATTTGCAGATAATTCAATTTTACAATATGTTTACTTAGTATACATACTTTTTCAAACAATATAGTTTATCCCACCATTTGATTTGATCTAAAAGAGATAGATTTGAGAATTAAAAAATTGGATATAGTTTATGTAAGTTGGATACAATTATGAAAATCAACAATTATATATCGTTATTTGATGATATTATATAAACATAAAATTTAATATTAATATACCGACAGTAGATTGTTGAGTTGTAGTTGATGAGTTTGGAATATTCAGACACAACCTACTGCATAATCCGGACAGGGGTAATTCGGACAATGACATGCCACTAAATTATCCAAACAGGACAAAAGTAAAAACACTTAATACCTTTTGACTAACCTATTTGCTAATCAACTTAAAAGACTAATGGGTCCTTAAACTTGACCCAGTTTCATAACTTCATCCGTAAGCCCATGGGTCCTTAATTAAGAGTATAAATACCCTAACCACTCTCATTAATGAGGGTAATGAACATTTAATACAACAGACTGCTCAATTCTCTCACTACTTAATACACCAAACACTTAATACTCAAAACACTTTGTGTGAAAGTTAGCCACAACCCAAAATAAACCAAACCAGTAGTAGTTATTAATGTTATGAAATTATGAAATGTATGTAAGATATTATATTAATCGCAATTATTTGAAAGTGTGAAAGTTTTTTTATCAAACATTTTAAACTAAAAAAGAATAAATGGTGGTAAGGGAACACATATTGGCCAATACAGAATACGTATGGTTTAATATTATTAGCCATTTATGCAAGTATAATGGTTCACAACCATAGTTTTTAATGGCGTGTGGCGCCTCGTGGCGATAAGCGGTCTGAGTATCGCGCCGCCGCGGCGAGCGCCTTATCTATCAGGGGGCCTCGCCTTGACATGAGGCGTGCAGCCTCCTATTTCAGCGCCTCAGGCTGCGGCGTCGCCTTTTAAAACTATGTTCACAACGGAATATACCAAAGATTGATGTAAGATTTGAAAGGTGAATGAAGATGTTGTAGTGAGTTGTCTACATTAAGTATGATACTATAATATCAATGTATTTGAATGAGATAACATATTCTCAGTGTAAAAGGAATAAGAAAAGAAAAATTGACTTGCAGACTTTGATATAGCCATTATTTTACTTCATATGTCATTTACATTAAACCAAACATGCTGAGTTAACTTATAAATATATTTTATGTAAATTCAAACAAAAAGAGATTATTTAACATTTAATTTTAAAAGTTAATTTGCAAGTGGTGTGTATTTTGACGAGAGACTTTACAACTAAAACAGTGGGATAGTGGATGCCATTACAAAAGAATAAAAATGTTATAAGAATCTATATATGTAGAAAACTTAGAGGATTAAGTAAAGATAGATAATTTTAGGAATGTCCACATTAATATTGGTTTTGCTTATAGAATCAATGAAGATATTCGTTTGTTTTAAAATAATTTAGAGAAACATTTCTGCAATCTTTGTGTTGGTATCCAAGATGGAAAAATTTAGAGAAATCATAGGGTAAATCTCCATAGACTATTTCTTGTCAATATCCATCATTTTCACCAAAGCCTATCTATACTTAGGTGAAAAGATCTTGAGATACATTGAATTCCAACCACACCTTACAACAGTTATGTTTGACAATGTTCCTTAAAGGGATCCAAATAGTGGGAGGATTTCCTAGTGACTTAGCCACTGATCTTATTATTCCTTAATCATACATATACTCCGGAAGCTTAGAAGAGAAATCCATATCATAATTATTGGATTCTCTTTGTTCGAATTAAAATGTGGGAGCCATTTGAGAATTTTCATCCTCTTATCCTCAATTGACCATACGTTCCTCTTCCATAATATTTTAAGGTCTTCAACCAGATAAAATTCCAAAAGTCTGTGTTTAATATCCCAGGCGAGATACTAACTTCTCTAAGAAAACCAATTGAGTCTAAAAAAATGTATAAAAGAGTGATTAGGTTTTCCTGTCAAAACGTGTCCAATCAATGTATGCTTTGATCTTTGATGTATGCTCTCTTTAATATTACATGAAAACCAAATGTCAATATGGTCTTTTTCTGTTAAATTTTACATTGTTCATGAATCATATGATGATATGCTTTGATTTGTGCATTTTACAGAATACTAGGAGGTGTTTTGCTTGAATATAGGATTTATTCATGAGTTACTCATGCCTTGAAGAATGGTGTTTGTGTTATTGATTAATGGAGTGAATTCTTCCTTCTTTGCAGAATTTTGAATGCTAATACACTACTTGACGAAATATTGTATAGATGATTAGGTTTTATTTTCTCCAATCTGTTTATTGATTCTTCTCGATTACGAGTCTACGTATTATATTTCTTCTTGTATTCTCCATTTCGCCGGATTTAGCTGGCCGACAGCTAATCGTTGGTAGTTTCTTCAAACTCGGGCTGAATTTTAAGAATTTGACTTATCTTCTTGAACACTTCTATGTGTTCTTAAAGAGTTAATGAATGTAAACTTGTCAATTTTACTAACAAATTTATAGTAACAAATCTATAAAAATGTATTTATTATTTAAAATTTTGTATTTATTTAAATTTTTAATAAATTATATCTATTATTTAAATATATAAATTTCTTAGAAAATTGTAACTTTTTTTAAAAAAAATCACTAGATTTGTTAAATATAAATTAATTTTAGATAATTCAAAATCTAAAAAATATGAATAAAGATAAAACCTATCAAAATCATAATTTGAGACAATTAAAAACTAAATGAGTTATGTATTAAAAAAATTGATAGTATAATAACATGTATTCAGTGGATCGGTTTGGATATCCATAAAAAATTAAACTCGTAACTCACCCCAAACCCGATGGGTAATATACTTTAAAATTTACAATTCATCCAACGTAAAATAAAAGGTTCGAATACTCTAACCCATCGGATTGGCTCAGATCGGGTACCCGCGGGTTTGAAAAAATTATCATCTCTAAAAGCAAGTAAATGTGGCTAAGATTTCTAATGAGAAAAATTAATGTGAATGCTTTGACCAAGGTATTGTCGGTTTCAAAGTTCACAAATTGTATGAGACTTGTGTAAGTCTGGGATGCGGGTGAGTTGGTCAAAAAATAGAAGACTGGGTACAACAGATGCTGAAGTTATTAAAATCCTAGGTGGAGAATTATCATGTGTAAGCTATAAGTAACTCAAGAACGTAAGTATTGTTGAACACTACATGTGACCGAAGATTGATAGTTGAAGACATGTAAAAATAGGAACTGTATGGATCTCTCATGAAAAAACTAGGGCCCAGATTTAAGTGCAAAAAACTTTGCTGAAACCTAAGGGCATGCTCTTTCGATAGCAAGAAAAATACCACAACCGAAGGCTGAATGAGCATACTAATTATCTACATAGCCGAAGGTCAGTGCATGATCGTGTAAGGGGTTTTTGATGATACCTATAAGCTACTAAAGGAAGATAGAACACTAAAGGTCTGAATTGATGTTTAATCTCAGCATTTGATCAAAGATTTGTACGATTAAAGCGTGATTCATGAGACAAATGTTACGATGAGCTGTTGCAAGCCTACTACCATACGAATTTCAATGTCAGTCTTGTCTTATATTTGGTTTATCATGTCAAATAAAGTAATCAGTTGTTATACAATATTGTGAGCTACAGTGAGGCTTGTGCACATCGTTGATCCTTTATAAATAATGTGAGTTTGGGTATGAAACTACTGAAAAACATTCAAAATTATTTTTAGAAAAAAGTTTGAAGCTCTGGAATATATTTGAGGTAGAAAATAAACAGTTGAATAAGCATTCTGAAATCCATTATTTCTTATAAAGCTTTATAACAAAGATGAGTGATTGGATGGTAGTATTTGAAAGAGGTTTCTTATAAGTTTTAAATTTCAACCTGATTGGATGTAACTAATTTTTATTGTTATTAAATTCGAATGTCATAGATTATTTAGAAAAAAGCGTTTCCTAACAATAAAATAATTTATAGTTATGTGTTTAAAATTAATTTCGTTTGCTAACGGTGTATTAACGGGAGGAATAACCTATCTATATCGTAATTACTGAACTGATTATCCCCAACAGATACCCTAAAAGACTATCTATATTTATTAGCTTAAATTATGGTAGGTATATTTGTAGTAGCAGTTTACAAATTAGATAAAGTTTATTTGTAATAGCAGTTACACAATATGTAAAGTTTATTTGTTACTTCCCTTGTTTTTCTCCCATTATTTTATGGATTGGAGAAAAAAGATAATATTTAAATTTACATTACCTAAATATTATCTATATTTACCTAAAAAATAAAATTTCTGTTGGGGATTTAAATACTATCTATATTTACCTAAAAAATAGAATATCTATTGGGATACTCTTAATCATCTAAACCATATAAAATTTCACCAATATTCATGGCGAGTGTTGTGAAGTTTTTACTTTGTATTTCTTTTATATAGCCAGCGATATCATCTTTTACAATGCACAAGTGATGCATTGTATCTAATATTGAGAAGAATCACAATAACATCCTCTCACATATTCTAATTATTCAAATCACATTACCAATTTTAATCGTCTTTTGATCTTATATTTTGAAGATTTCGGATCATTCTTCATGTTTCAGTGTAACAATTCACTTTCTTTATGTAAAAAGAGTTAAAAATATAAAATTCGGATAAACCGGGTTAAATCTAGTTTCTAATATATAGTAGGTGCAAAATATCATGTTTATATGTTATGTTAAAAATAATGGATTAAGTCGTATACCATCTACTTCATTTATATTTGCTGTTTCAAGATTGATATCAGAGTGAGAAGTTGAGTTCGAACTGGGTAAATGGAAGTGCAGGATCGAAATTTTGAATAGTATTAGCGTTACGATTATTAGCGTTACGATTATTTTTGTAAAAAGTGCAAGATTGAGGTTTTAGATGGTGATTAGTGTTCTGATAATCTACTTTTGTGACCATAGTTTCATGAATAAAAAATGTTTGTCTTTGTTCCGGTATGAGTTAAATATTCATTTTCGTAACAAATAGTCATTCATTATCCATTTCGACATAAAGCTATCTATTTTCGATAAAATCAGTTTCCTAAAATGTTATTTAAAATAGATAACTAAAAAAATAAAACCTGACGACCATGGACTATATATGTTACAAAAGCGGATAATCAACCGAAAAAAACCGAATATCTTTTAGTCGAAATATTAATATTTCACGAAAGTTTTCGTTAAGTTTTTGATCGAAACACTATCTTTTATGAAAGTTAAGGTGGTAGTCGATAGACTAATTATCGCTCAAAACAGAAAAGAGGTGGTATACAGCTAATTGGTTCTTCCAAGTACTAATTCCTGAGGAAGCAGCAGATGATCACGAGGTCGGTTTCCAAACTTCAGTTGAGAGCAACGAGTTTGATAAATCAAAGATGACTGGGTTTCCAAAATTTGATGCCATGATTATCGGCCATGGCCCAAATGATCATCGTCTTGTTAACGAAAGCGAGCAAAGGAATCGCCAAAACCACCTCAGGTAAGAATAACCTTCGCCTTGCCTGCTATGAACTCATCTGCAAATGTTGCACTGGTGTCATATGGTGGACCAAAAGCTGACCCTGTGCAAAAAAAGCATTGGGAGGCACCCAGAGTTCAGTCACGCTACTGCCATCTAATTCGTTCAACCAGAACGGGACTTGACTTGGTTCTTGGACAAACAGGCAGCCTCTGAGCTGTAGGAACCCAAATCTTCATCAGTTGTCTGATGTTCGTTATGTAATCCCAATGTTTGGCAAAAACTACCAAACAGCTCTTGGTAGAAACAAGGTTTAATCCAAAAACTTATAGAAACAGTCAAACAGCTCTTCACTCACTTGCCAACCATACCTGAAGTTGCTTAACACCGAATCACATGTTTGGTCTAAATTTGAATTATGTGTAAATCAAACACAAACACGGGATAGAATTAGTAACAAAAACTCGAATATAACAGTATATTTATTGCATAACATTAATTCAACACTCATGTTTTTTCCTAACACCTTATATAAGGCATAAGTAAAGTAATGACAACATAATATAACTTATTCCAGCTTACTGTCGGAGACAACAAATTCAACCCCACAAATTGCATTACGGCTGCTCTTTCTTGGTATAGTTACGAACTGCGAAGGCCAACCCCAATATAAGAAGTGGAATCACAAACTGTAGGAGCTTAGCACAAAAACCAGGCCCTTTATCTATAGGCCGATTGACTTGAGGTGGTGGAACATAAGTGCGTTTCTCTTTAATAGTCGATTCGTCAATCTCCCCAACGTAATACTTTGACATCATCTCTCGCGCCGCATCACTATGACCTACATCCTCAAAGTCATTTGTGGCATCCTTTCCTACACAAATTTTACACAAACAGTTAAGTAATTTAGACTCAATTCACAAAAATCAACTTCATTTAGATTCAAGATCTCTAGATTTATAAATGCAAACTCAGGATCGTGGACACAGGGTAATCA
The DNA here is from genome assembly GCA_036936605.1 of Limnanthes douglasii subsp. nivea. NCBI lineage: Eukaryota > Viridiplantae > Streptophyta > Magnoliopsida > Brassicales > Limnanthaceae > Limnanthes > Limnanthes douglasii. The sequence continues at coordinate 84,071,457 of JAUPFV010000003.1, forward strand.
GAGTGCAATCGTACCAGTAGATGATAGCAGAACTTCATCACCTCCAGGATGATCATCCATGAATGGGGTCACATCATATACCTATCAACCAAAACCAGACATAACTACAAGACTACAATCCAGACAACAGCCAGAGTTTCATTACACGGATTCTAAGCAGCCAAACACAGATAGTAATAACCCCAACAATCGAAACGAAAACAGATACGTATTTAGGAGGGAAAAAGTTCATACCTTGCCGGAAATTATAAGCCAACAATCCTTAGTTTTATTGTGCTTCGCAACCTCCTCAAAGACAAGGACTTTCTTCCCTGATGCCATTTGCTTCACTCCTGCAAACCAATAAAATCACCCACGAAAAGAAAACGATAACGAAAATTCATGTAAGAAAACGAGATCGATTATACATTTGGAGGGTTGATTGATTAACGAAAAATGCTTACTTGTAAAGAGGATCTTGTCGTTTACTCTCCGTTGAGGAGTTTTCTTAGCTCGGTTAACAAATAATCGATGTCTTCGAGGTAATTGATGTCGATGAATAGATAGTACCATAGGTAAGGGTATTTTAGTCTTTCGGTATTTCGTAAGAGGTCTAAATTCGTGAACCGGTCCGAAACCACTGTAAATACACTTGATATTTTTCTTGGGCAAGGCTAAATTGAGACCCCATTTGGCTATAATGAGACCCCAAAAAAGACTTATTTACCCCTGATATAAAAGCTTTATTTTCAGCCACAAACCCTTTTTTCCCTTCTTCTCTCTTCTCTGGCTCCTCCTCCTCCGGCAACTCCGGCAAGCACACGTAAATAAAACTTCTAAGCCCTACATATCTCCACCAAAAATCTCCACGATTTCTCGCCCTCGTCGTTCTCGTTGTTCTCGATTCATCGCCAAGGCTTCAGATTCAAGAAGCTTCCCCGGTGACGATCCCTTCACTTCCTTCCCATGGTCCGACGGAGAAAACGGTAATCACATAGACTGAGTTTTAATTTATGTCCTTAATTGAATTTCTTCGGTGTTTTTTTGGGTTTGATCGCAATATTTGAATCGGTGGTATTGAAAATTTGGTTGTGCTTTGTATTAGGTATAGAATGGGTACAGCAAGATAGAGTGACGTTGTTCACATCGGAAGGGCTTGTTCAGATCGGAGGAAATTTGGTTCCTCGACGTGTTACATCATCAAATGTATGCATCTCTTAAGGCATTTGATTAATAGTCATTGAATATTTGGGGCTTTTGTGATTTATAGTGTTTCCCACCTCTATCTTTCACTTAATTCTGTAGAGATTATTGAAATCATTGGTATGGTCCATCTTAGAGCTTTATTATATTGTCAAGGAGTTACTTGTTTGGTTTACTGACCTAAGCATTATCATATATAGAAAAAGCAGGAACCATCTCAAAGATTTCAACGTTTTCGAGAAAGTGATTACATGGATTTGGATCAGGGTCTATGTCTAGGTGCCCTTTTTGATATTGCAGCAACAAATGTAAGCAGTTTTTTCGAAGATGGATCTGAGCTGGTTTATATCTATGTCAATCTGGAGAAGCTGAAGAATGGTGGAGATGAGCTGGTTTATATATGAAGGGCAAAATAGATATTTCCAATTGAAGAAAAAAAAAATCTGATTTTGGGGTCTCATTATAGCCAAATGGGGTCCCAATATAGCCTTGCCCATTTTTCTTTTCTAATCCTTTAACCTTCTTTGGGGGTAGAATCTGTTATTTTTTTAATTGCTGTTGGTGGTGTTATTTTTCCGTCCAGTAAAATATATATATACTTTTATTCATTTTTTTATTAAAATCGGTAGAATTATATTTTTTATAGTCCAACTTTAACAAGTTTAGATCTAAATTTTAGAAATTAGAAACACACAGTCAAATGAAAAAATGAAATGGTGAAACAAATAAAATGTTGGTCAATTTCATCTTCGTATTTTTTTTTTAAAAAAAAAGACACAACAACCGTTCGTTGATATCGCTCATTTTTTTCGAGAGAAGTCTTGTTTCTTCTGGTTTTCAAATCGAATGTTGTTGAAGTCTTTTTTGATATATTTCATTATGAAGTTATTTTCTATGGTTTTAGCTTTAGTCACTTCAGTTTTCTTTAGTCACTTCTTTTTGGTTGGCAGTGTAGGCTTGAGTGATTCAATGAGATTTTATAGCCATTGTTGGGATGATATTAGTTAAAATCTGCAACGATTTATTGTCAGGTGAGAATACCTATAGTGAAGATTATTAGGAGCAAAAAAAATTAATTTGAGTTAAAGAATTTGAAGTATAATCTTTGGAGTCAATAACATGAGAGGTTATATAAACAGAGCTTTTAAAGAGAGAAGAAATTATCCGTATCCACATCAAGCTCAGTAGCCATATGAAGAACTCAAACCCAACCCCAACTCAGTAGCCCCGATTTGAACCAGTTAAACAACCAACAATAGATCAGTAGCCCATGTCATAATTTCTTCTTTTATCATCAGCATATGTTGAGCTTTCTTTTTGAAATCTTCCTTTAAGATGATATACAGTAAAATTTCATAATTCATTAACTACAATCTTGTTTTCTTTGAGTTTTCAACAACTTCTTTTTCAGAGTAAAAGAAATTTTATTTGAGGTTCATATGTCATTGAGTAAGGGTGAAGAAGATGAGATCAAGTCGTAAAGAATTTGTTTTCAGGTAAAATTTTCAAAGTTGATTTGCAACCTCTTCAATTTTCTTTTAGCTCAGTTGATGTCTCTGGAGTTAAACCTTATAGTTTTTCTTAGCACTTCCAATGAAGATTTATCTTGCATAAAATAGAACACAATATAGATAATGGAAAGTCATGTAGCACTTGCTTTAGATTCTTAGTTAATATACAAGTAAAGCAAATTTGGATATAGATAAGTTCAATACTCTTAGCTACCATATGAGTTGTTTAATAATTGGTTATTAGTTGTTAGGACTATTAGGATATTATCGTAAGTCTATTTGAGGATTAGTATTTAATCCTTACGTAACAAATCCCAAGGCTTTCTATAAAAGTGAAAACCCTTAATGGAGCAGGGATTTGGCTTTGGTTAAGGTTAAATTTTCCTTTTTTCTGAAGTCCATTTAGCCAACTAATTGGCAGCCTTGTTTTGCTCTTTGTAGATGATATCTTCATAAATGAAGTGATTAGAGACCTACATCAATATAGTATGGAATCCAAATACCATGAATTTTTACCAATTTCTAACATTTCAATTAATAACTTGGACTCAATCTCACTATCAATAAGGTTGATCTTATGATTTACATATAATAAGCTCATCAAGTAAGGCCCTACACTCAGCTATTAGGGAAGACTGTTTCCCATAGATTCTTTCAAAAATAACAATGATGTCCCCTTGATTATTCCTAATTAATCCTCCATCACTAGCTTCCATGGATATGTTATAGGACCCATCAGTGTTTAATTTGAATTTATTACCTTGAGGCAGAATCCAGTTAAGGTAGAGACGTGCTTTTAGCTTGTATAGATGATTAAAACAACCAAGAACATAAGCATCATTCATATTATAACCCTAATGCTTTCTGTTAAGAATATTTGTACAAGTAAGACTATAAAGCATGTGTCTGATCTGGTCAATCGTAGCTTTAGTATTATTGAGAATATCGTTATGTTTAGCTTGGTTCTTTGAATGTTTCTCATATGAACTTATTGTTTAGTTGACCAGAACCAGATCATAATAATATGAGTGAGAGACATATTCCTAGTTATAAATATACCAAATATACCACCGAAGCCAGACCTCCTAAGCAACATTGCATTGTATAAATAAATGTTGGATGGATTCAGAGTTTTCATAAATTTGGCATTTGGAAGCCAATGAGAATGACTATTTTAGAGAATGGAATCAACTGGAATCCAGTTATTCAGAATTCTCCAAAAGAGGAATGGATATTTATGAGCTCTATAGTTGTCCTATAAACCTTTAAACAATTTTGATGTGTTGCATTTTGATCTGATTGTATTTCATATGCCTTTTGTATTAAAATCATATGTTGTAGAGATGGACCACTTCATGGTATTATTAATTACTTCTGTCACAAGGTCATCATAGTTGTTGGTTTTGTTGATGGTATTAACTTATATTCTAAGGTATTTCAGAGGAAGCATACTATGATTAAATCCAATCAAATTTTCCAGAAACTTAATTATAGATATAGGCATCTTGGCAGATGTCTATTATTGTATTTTTTTATTGATAATCTGACCTGGCCAAGCTTGATATCTTTTCATGAAATGACTAAGTACCTTAATGTTTTTCAATGAGCCATTAGAATAAATTAAGAAGCCATCTGCAAACGCTAATGAAAGTATGTTCGTGTTGCTTCTTGATTTATATTTCAAATAGTCTGTTGGGCCCCCTGATTATAAATTCATATGCTATAATGAAAAGACTTGGATATAAAATATGCTTCAGTCTTACACTCTCACCCGACTTGAAAAAATTCCATTCTTGTAGAATATTTTTAAGATCAAGTCCAGAGACCTTAGGTCAAACCCAAATGATTCTCTAACTTCGAGGATGAATTTGAATGATAATCTATCAAAGGCTTTTGACATGTCCACCTTAAGCATAATGTTACCACATCTTACCTTGTTGTTCAAATCATAGGCTAATTTTTTGGGTAATGAGGATATTGTCATGGATGTTTATTCCCTTGAAAATCCCCATTGCTCCTCAGAGATAAGTTTTGGAAGTAGAGCTGATAATCTGTTATTTAAAGTCTTGGAAAGTATCCTATTAAACATTGTGCAAAGACTGATTGTCCTTAAGCTATTCCAAGCTTGAGAGCGGTCAACTTTTAAGTATGAAGAAGTAGTTGTGGTATGAATTCATGTAGTATTATGATGATTCTTGAAGAAATCTATAATAGCCTCAAATAGGTCCTCACTAATAATGGTTCAACATTACTGGAAAAATTTGCCCGTAAAACCATCAACCTCTGTAGCACTGTTGGGATAAAGAGACATGACAATAACATATATCCCGTCCTCTATAGGTAAACTATGGGTTTCCTATTATATTTCTCTTGTAATAATCTTAGGGATAATTAGATCAATATATTTTGGATCAGAATGAGTAGTCTGACTAGTTAATATAGTTTTAATATTTTCCACTACAAAGTTTCCTAGTTCTTTTTTATCATGAATCTGTGTACCATCCATCTATAGACCATTGATTTTATTTCTCTTTGTTATTTTCTTAACATAACTATGGAAGTTAGGATAATTTCTATCACCATTTTAAAGCCAGTTTATGTGGCTTTTTTGCTTCCAAAATACCTCATGTCTTGGTAACAGCTGAAGATTGAGAGCTTTAGCTTTGGAAAAATTAACTTTGTCTTCATGACTTTTGGAATACTCATAACGCATTTCCTTAAACTTGACATCTTCTTCTTTTTGAGTACTTGAGTCAAACACATTACCAAACTCATCCTAGTTCCAAGTTTTTAGTTTTTGTTTCAACCATTTTAGTTTATGTCAAAAAACATAAATATGAGGACCATGTAGTATCTCATTCAAGTTATATTTAACTATATCCGGTGTGGTTACTTCTGGTGGAGGGAAATTTAGTAAAGTGTTTTGGGAATTTAATGTTTAAGGTGGAGTGTGGTGAGATAATTAAGGTGTGTACTTGTATTAAATTCTGATCACCCCCATTAATGAGAGTGGTTGGGGTATTTATACTTAATTAATGACTTATTGGCCTATCGGGTCGGATTGTAGAGTCATGTCAATTTTAAGAACCCATTATCCCAAGATGTTAAATGATCAGCACCCAGCTTAGTCACATTCCACTAATTTTGTCTTATTTGGTTTTTCATTGTAGTGGTGTGGTCTGAACTGCCCTTGGGATAAAATACAAGGTACAATGTCTAAAATATCTGACCTTATCAGTATCTACTTTAGTTCTTGCAAAGAATCTTTGGAAGAGCTAACTTTTAAGAATCAAAATAAACTTTTTCCAATTTGTTCCTGTATCTGAACTGAAAATTTTATCTTTCTCTATAAGAATTTCAAGAGTCATTGTGTTCAAAATTTGGTGGGACTGATTTTACCGTTAAGTACTTCAAGAGTCTTTTTCAACGTTCGACACATGTCAGGCTCTGGTTTGACCTCTCAGTCGTTTTTCCCTAGATTCCCGTACCTACTAGGCTAGAAAGTTACCTAGGGTTTAACCCCCCCATACTTTGTATCCCTTAATCATTTTTTCGATCGTTTCATCTTCTCCTAGGTAATCTTCCAATTTTCACATTCATATAAATCTATTCCACTTTTTTATTGTCTTCACAAACACAAACGCGTCTAGAGAGAGAAAACTTAGTGATCTTTTTTCAAATTGTGCATGAGTAATTTATGTTCACAGCCGGAAACGCACTGGTAAAAGAGGGTTGGTTGAACTTGTCTGAATTGGAAAAAGTAAGAAAAGTTACAAGATACGAGATGATCGCAGCTGGTCTTCCTGTTTCTCATGGTGAATGAATCAATCAATCACAAGTGAACACAGACCAAGGGTCATCGTCATAAAAGACATCTAAGGTCCAAAAATTACCCTTTGTTCCAACTCTTTCTCCTCTTCAATCAGGGTCCTCTGTCCAAGAGTCTCAAATCCCTCTTCAAAAATAAAAAGTTTTTTCCATTGTTAGGAAGCCTTCTCCCTTTATTTTCATGGGCTCAGACATTGAGAAGTCTCTTGAGAAGAACATTCCTCGCGAATCACTCGCCAATTCAAGGCTAAATCCACCCCTAGCTCTTCCAAATATACTAGTTCGGAGACGATAAAGCCCCCGTCAGAAACTAAGCCATCCGAACAGCAGTCCATTATAATGGAAAAGACTATGGAGGACAGCATAAAAAATATTTCTTTTGAAGCGTCCGGACAAATGGAGGACACCACAGCAGATCCGAAGGGAAAAATAAAAATGGGTAATCCACTCCGGATGCGCTTCTGGAGTGTCTCGAAGGAAAGGTGGGGGGAAATTTCCAGAAGGTCAGCGTGAAGTATTTGTTAGCCCTCCAGAATATCGCTTACCTGTACACTCATACTGTTGAGTTGGGTCGTATTCGAATAAAGTGTGGCTTCCCCGAATCGGTTAAGGTTAGAATTTCAGTCACCCCGGAGACTTTAATAGACTGCAAGTCTAATGAATTGGTAGTATATACCGAGGTGCTAACTTGGGGACTCCAGTTTCCTTTGGATCCAGAGATAGTCAGGTACTTTCACCTGATAAAATTATGCCAAAGTCAGTTGAGTTTGAATGCATGGTACACTATGATGGCTGGCATATTGGCTTCAAGACTATCTAAAATCCCACTATTAATGAAGCAATTCGTTGTTGTGGCGAATTTGTGCAAGAACCACCACATTCTATTCTCTCACTATAATATAGAGAATGATTACAATGTAGTGAATGACCTATTGAAGTCCAAAAAATCACGGAGGACTCAATTCTTGTTCATTAGTGGAGCCTGGGAGAATGACAAAAAAGATTAAAACTGACTCTAATCCGAGCCAGCTCACTACTCGCTAGAAGAGTAAAAGTAAGTTTTATGTTTTCCTTGGTGTTTAAAATACCATGTGGTTATTTAGAACTCACTTGTGTCTCTTCTCAGTTTTCCCGAAGAATTTTTCAGAGCATGTAGAGGCAGGTCAAGACACTTGCGCCAAGCTAAACGTCTGGCCTTGAAGAAATGGGATAATGGTTTTCACAACTGCTTCACCTCATGGAACTTTGTGAGGACTCACCTATGGAATACTATTGGGAGAAGAGACCTCACCTGAGAAGAACTGACCACCCATCTTCCTACAGATGTCATCCATAAAGAGAACTAAGGCTAAGGATGCCAAACTTTATTTGCCTTACAGGGTCAAAGACCCTAGCCATTTGGACAAGACGAAGAATAAAAGAAAGAAGAAAAACACAACATACCCACCTTATCCAACTACCCAAGGGGCTGGTTCGGAGAATCAAGAAGGGATCAATGTTGTGCTGCTAAAAGCAGTTGAATTTACTGTCAATGAGGCTGGTGGATCGGAAAACCCACCAAAAATTACAAAGAAGGATAAGAAATAAAAGGCAAGCAGCAACGGAAAAGCTGCAAAGAAGAAAAAAGTTACTATGGGATCAGAGATAATTCTACATCCTTCTGAAATTCCTCCTCCGGCTCCTACTAATCATACTCTACAAGAAGAAATTCTAACCAACCTTTATTCCGAACAAGCCACTGCACATGGAAAGGTAAATCTTAATGCCTTTCAGAACATTAACATATATTTCAATGAACTGGACAAGGATGACTTGGGGGGGGGGGGGGGGGGGCTTATTGTCCTGCTAATTCATTCAATGTTGTGACCCGCAATGGGGAGACTTATGTGATATCAACCGAACAAGACACCTTGAGTCATGACCTTTTAGGTCTTATCTGTCCGGTTGTTGATTTAGAAAGGCAAGTGAAGAGTCAGACTGGTATTATAACTTCTTTGACTACTGAGAACCAAGGTTTGACAAACAGTCTCTTTATTGCTCAGCAAAGCATGAGATCTCTGAAGAAAGGAAAAATAGGATTTGGCTGCCAAACTGCTTAAGTAAAAATAGGCTCAAAAATATCTTTAAACCAAGTATTTCGGACTGGAAACTTCTTCTTCCGGTGAGATTAAAACTAACTAGAGGCTAAAGACAAAACTATCACAACTTTAACTGGATATAAATTCACTCTGGAAGATCTTCTTGCAAAGAAGACAGATGAGAATAAATCTCTAGTAAAAAATCAAGTCAAAGAGATAGTTGATGGGATAAAGAAGTATGCCTCTAGAATAGTGGACTCTTTAAAGAAAAGAGATGATAGGATTAAGTCTGACATGGTTTTGCTATTCCATGAGACTTTTCCTAAGAGGAATCTTGGTCTTTTGTGGAAATTTGTAGAAAACGACGACCTCCCTTTTCATACGATGGCTGACGACGATAAACACAACTACTCAAGTGGGGAAGATTCTGAGGGCAACGAAGGAGTTGGTGAAAGTTCAAGCGCTGAACTTAAAAGTCCAAAAAAATATGTTGATAAGGGGAAGACCGAAGGGAACAAGCCCTAAGGTTGTATTGTTATGTTATGTGTTTTTTTATGAAAAACTAAAGCTCTTTGATGGCTAAGGCATCTTGTTGTATTATCTATTTAATTCCTGTTTTTGAAATTTAAATCCTTGAATGGTCAAGACATTTGTGACTCACGGATCGATTTAATTCCGACTAGGCTTTTAATAATATATTTCTCTTTGTTTTGAATATTGTTTTACTTTTTATGGTCAATATTTAACTAGCCTTTAATATTTTAAAGTAGTTGAGCAGGGGTATTAAATGATTCTAGTCATATGTGTTTAATAAACGTGACCAAGTGTTTAGTATGTTTAATCAACTCAAAGATGTTTGAGAGACGGGGTGTTTAATAAATATTTAATATCCGATCATCTCATACTATGGTTAAGTCAATGAGAATTTTGCACCAGACTTTTAAAGAAGGCATGATATATTATTAAAAAACCCAGACACCTCGTTAAAACCTCCTCGCGTACCAAGGTAGGAAAGAGTATGCCCCATAATATTTACATGGACATTAAAAAAAGTAAATATTTACAAAAGAATTGTACTCTAAGTATAACCTGAGATGTTCAACATTTCATGGGGGCTTTAGTGTTCTCCCTTCCTTGTCTTGAAGTTTGTATGTTCCTGATTTAACTTTCCCACATATCATGTAAGGGCCTTCACAATTCGGGGCCAGCTTACCGAACTGTTTTTCCTTAGTGCGTATAAAGACTTTTCTTAATACTTTCTCCCATAATTGGAAATATCTTCTTTTAACTTTGGAGGCAAATCTGATCCTCATCAAACCCTGATAATAGGTTGTTCTCAAATGTGCTTTAACTCTTCTTCTTTCAATCAGATCCAACTGATTTCTGACTGCCATATCATTTGTCTGTTCGGAATAGTTTTGGACTCTGTGAGATGGTAAAGTAGCTTCTATGGGAGTGATTGCATCCATCTCATACACAAAGGCAATATGAGATTCTTATAGCAGCTCGAGGTGTAGTTCGGTAAGCCCACAATACTTCTTGTAAGTAATTTGGCCACTATACTGCAGCTCTCTTCAGATTCATCTTCAACCCGGACAGTATTTTCCGATTAACAACTTCGACTTGCCAATTTGCTTGAGGGTGGAAATGAGAAGAAAAAAAGTGTTGAATTCCTCTAGAGGTGCATAACATTTCCATGTCTTTATTATCAAATTGTGGCCCATTATCTGTGGTAATCTTTTGGGGAACCCCAAATCTACAACATATGTTAGATAAAATAAATTTAATGATTGCTTTAGAAGTGGTTCCAGCTAAAGGAGCTGCCCATATCCACTTAGAGAAATATTCAATAGCAACTATGATTGTTCTATATCCACTGGATGCCATGGGAAGAGGCCCAACTAGATCTAAACCCCATCCGTCGAAAGGTATCGGTTTGGATATGGATTCCATAGGAACTGCTAGAACATGAATTTTATTTCCATATCTTTGGTAATGATCACCATTCTTTACCATTTCTTTAGCATCTGCCATTATATTTTCCCAGTAGTACTCTTCTAATAAAATTCTCCTCGTTAAAGCTTTATAGCCATAGTATGCAGAACCTTCTCCATCATGTAGTTCAGATAACACGACTTGAGATTCTTCAAATCCTAAGAAACGCAAGATAGCTTTACTGAAACATTTATTGTAAAGAACTTCCCTTAATATCAAAAAACCACGAGCTTTATACTTGATTTTCTTAGCCATGGCCTTATCCGGAGGCAAAATCCCATCGGAAATAAACTGAAGAATATCATATCTCTAGTTGTTGGGTTGAATGGTTCTTATGCTCATACTTTCTTCATCTTCTTTACCTTTTTCTTGGCCTATTTGTATTGATGGGTATTCTTACATCAAAATTCAAGGGTAAGATTCAGATATGCTATGGTTTTCAAAGAGTCTGCCACAGTATTCTCCGATCTAGGGATGTGTTCATAGTAGATACTCTTAAAGCTTGCATCAATTTCTCTCAATATCAGCAAGTATTTAATCAATTGTTGTTTCTTTGCTTCAGATGAGCATGGTATCAGTAATTGGGAATCACTCATTAATCAGACTCTTTTGGCACCGCATATGAGGGCTAGTTTAAGACCAGCTATAATTGCTTCATATTCAGATTCATTATTAGAAGCCCTGAAACCAAAACATATAGCCTGATACATAATATCACCATAGAGAGAAGTTAAACAAATTCTAGCCCCACAACCCATAGTACTTGATCCACCATCAGTTCGGATTACCCATTCTTTCTTAGACTGGTTTTCAGATATCTGTTCGAAAGATCTATCAGTATGAAATTCTACCAAGAAATCAGCCACTGATTCGACTTTAATCGCCGTCCGGAGCGCAAAATCAATATCATAATCACCCAGATCAACTGACCACTTGGTCATTCTGTTTGACACATCAGCTTTTTGAGTGACACTTTTCAAGGGAAAAGATGTTCAAACGACAATAGAATGAGCTTGGAACTATGGTCTCATATTTCTTGCTGCAATTAGCAAGGCTAATGCTAGTTTTCCCAACTTCAAATATCTTCTTCCAGCATCCAACTGACTTTTGCTAAGGTAATACACCGAATGAGGGTAATTGTCCACCTCTTTTACTAGCACGACACTTAGTGCATACTATGATACAGCTAGATATACGTAGAGCTTTTCCCTCTGAACATGTTTAAAGAGAGTCTTGGGTGAATACAAATGCTTCTTGATTTCAATAAATGCCTGATCACATGGGGGAGACCAATTAAAGTCTTTGGCATTCCTTAATACTTGGAAAAATATGACACATTTGTCTGATGATCTTGAAATAAACCTGTTCAAAGCAGTCAATCTTCCGGTTAGCCTTTGAACTTCTTTGGTGATCCGAGGAGATTCCATAGCTAGTAGGGCATTAAGTTTGATGAGTCCGGATCCTGTTACCACTTCGGACAGGGTCAGTTCGGACAATGTCTATCTAACCGGACGATGACAATTCGGACACCATCATCCATTGTGTTATTCGAACAGAACTAAAGTACTTAAAACCTAATCACTTATTGACTAAGATGCTTGCTCTCCTACTAAGAGCTCGTGGGTCCTTGAACTTGACCCGGGTCCATTAAACATGACCCGAAAGCCCATAAAGCCCAAATGTAAGGGTATAAATACCCAACCACCTACATTAAATGGGGGTAATGGAAATTAAATACAACCAGGCTGCTTAATTCTACCTCTACTCTCTACTCAAACATTAAATACTCACAAACTTTCACACAGTTTTAAACAAAAATTACAAACTTACCCTTAGACAAAAATAAACCTCACCAAATTGGCGGCCATAGTGGGAGAACGACGGTGCCTGAATCAAGCATTCGAAACCATCAGAAAAAAATCAGTCCGAATGAATCCGGACGCCCCGGAAGTACCACCAGCTTTGCTTGAAGTGGTGGGTGAGAATGATGAATATACCATCGAGGAGCATGATAGATTAAAGAGCGAGATAGAAGCTCTGAGGGCAGAGAAGGCTAAGATGGGCATGAAAGAGAAGTCAAAAGCGTCAGTTGCTCATCATACCGACAACCCTAGAGAGCATGAGCCTTCGAAGACTCATGTGAGTACCAAGAAGACTCATGCTAGCTCCAAAAAGTCTCACCGGTCTAAGCCAGTGGAGAGTTCTGACTCAGACTCAGAGTCTTCTAGTAGCTCCTCGGACGAGGATGAAGTTAAAGAGTCCTTATCCTCCAGCAGTGATGAGGGCCGATCCAAAAAGAAGCAAAAGTTGATTAAAAGTATTCAAGAAAAAGGGATAGACATGGGAAATTGAAGAGGAATATAGGCAAAGGATCATCTCATAGCCTGAGGCATGTAGACCGGATACTGGTGGATCCTTTTGCCTTCCACGACAAACCAGGTATCTTTGCAACTCCCAATGAGGATACTGTTTTCAGTCTTGGCCGGAATTGGAGACAATCTCCATTGTCTTCTAAGATTCTGTCCGGAAACCTCCCCAAGAGGTTCGATAGCACAAAAATAGAGAAATACGATGGCAGCAAAGATCCGGACAACCACTTGGAACAATTTAAAAACTTTATGATGAATTTTGATGATGACGAAAAGTTACTCTGTAGAGAGTTCTCCCAATCCTTTACGGGGAGTGCTCTGAAGTGGTATAACAGCCTACCACAAGGCTGCATCAGAAATTTCGATACCTTTTGGGTGGCCTTTCGAAGGCAGTTTGTTGAGAGTAAAGAATTGAAGGGCAATGGGGACACAATAATCCATTGTGCCCAAGAACCAAACGAATCACTGAAAGAATACATAATTCGTTTTGTGAACACCAAAAATGGGTTGGCTGACTGCTTTGAGCAAGTAGCCATAGCATCTTTGAGGCAGGGCTTAAACCCTGGAAATTTAGTTAATTCAGTGACCAGAAAAAAAAAGCCATGACTTGGGGGGTGGCTACTGAATCAAATTAGAAAACAAATTAACGTTGATGAAACAAAGAAAACTAGGGTGCACAGGCAGGTGAGGTCTGCCCCGGTTGCACCAAACCCCAACCAAAGTCAGTCCGGGAACAAGGCAAGGGAGACCGGACAGGGACATAACAGGGCTAAAGCTTAATCTCAGCCAGCTGTGCCTGCCCATAGTCAACAACCTAGAAATAAGAGAGGGCCTTGGGTTCAACAGGAGTGGTTTGCAGAGTTAAAGAAAAGTGTGGCCACCATTTATGACAAAACAAAGGAAGAAGTACACTATAGAAGGCCGGTCGCACTGCAATCTCCTAGGGAATATCGTAACAATTCTTTCTGTCAGTACCATAATGATACTGGCCATACCACTGACGGTTGTATAGCCTTGAAACAAGAAGTTCAGAACTTAATTGAAAGAGGAAAGTTGGGGGCATATGTCAAAAGAAGAGGAGGAAATAGGCCTGATAATGATCACTAGGTTGGTCCGAGCAATGCTGCTCCAGAGGGAGCTATGGTTATAATCGAAAGATTTGATGTAGAATCAGAATACTTGGATCCTGATCCAACTCGAAATAGAGTGGGTGCCATTGAAGAACGTTGTAAAACAGTCTCCGGGCTTATTAAGTTTTTTGCGTCACTCACAATTTTCGGAGGGGATACTATGACAGCTCCTACTGCTTCTTCAAGGAAGAGGCACGTTCATACTTTAGCTACCCATCTGGAAGGAGGCATGACCTCCTATCAATCACAAATTCCATTTCCCTTCTTCTTCTTTTTATGAAAATGACTTAAGGGATATAACTGGCCCTCATGAAGAAGATGTTGTCATAGGAGCATCCATTGGGGGCAATGACATAAGACGAATCTTGGTGGATACTGGGAGTTCAGATAATATCCTCTTCTTAACCTCTTACAAAAAGATAAAAAATCCAGCTGTAATTCAGCGTTTGGACAGATCAATTGTGGGCTTCAGTGGGAGCTCAGCAGATGTGATCGGGGAGTTCGAAGAGGAAGTGTTGTTGAGAAAGGGCCCTTTTAAGAAGATGGTGAGGATACTTTTTATTGTGGTGGATTATCTCACTTGTTATAATGCTATTTTAGGGAGGTCTTGGCTCTCTAGGATGCATGCAGTGGCCTCGACAGTCCACCAATATTTGAAATATGTTGTTTAAAGACAAGTGGGAGTTTTCCGGAGCAGTCAAAAGATTGCAAAAGAGTGTTATGCTACAGCACTGGCTCCACGAACATTTGGGGCAGTTCGTATCAACGAAGAATAGCAGTTTGAGGGGCTTTCTGGGGGTGAGGGTGAAATTGATGACCCCGGAGAAACCCCTGGAGTGTTGATACCGGTTGAAGAAATTGAAACACATTCTTTGGAAGAAGGAAAAAGTGTTAAGATAGGGTCCAAAATGCCATCCAAACTGAAGAATAAAATGTTGAAGTTTCTAAAAGATCATCAGCGCCTTTTTGCTTGGTGCAATGCTGATGTTACTGGGGTTCCAGTAGATATTATATCACACCACCTATCCATTCGGAGAGACATAGCACATGTGGTACAAAAGAGAATGGCTTTTTGTAAGGAAAAGGCTGATGTTATTGTTCAAGAAGTTGACAGGCTCACTAAGATGGGGCATATAAAGGAGTCTCAATATCCTTTGTGGACAACCAATCCGGTCTTGGTGAAAAAGAAAAATGGCAAGTGGCGTATGTGCATTGATTTCACAGATCTCAATAGGGCTTGCCCAAAATATTTATACCCGGTCCCCCAAATTGATAAGCTGGTGGATTCCGCTTCTGGAAATAAGCTACTGTCTTTCATGGATGCCTTCTCCGAGTACAACCAGATTCAAGTGGATCCGAAGGATCAGGAGCATACCATATTTGTCATTGATAGGGGTCTTCATTGTTACAAGGTAATGCCATTTGGGTTGAAAAATGATGGGGCTACCTATCAGAGGTTAGTGAACAAAGCCTTTGCTAATCAAATTGGAAGAAATATGGAAGTATACATTGATGACATAATGGTAAAAAGTGTGGATGAACAACTACACTTGGCAGACCTCCAAGAAACTTTTGCTAACTTAGTAAAAGTAAATTTGAAACTAAATCACGAAAAGTGTGCATTTGGAGTACAGTCCGGGAAATTCCTGGGTTATATAATAAGTGAGCAAGGGATACAGCCCGATCCGGACCAGCTTAATGCTTTATTCAAAATGGAGCCTCCTCGAAATGTTAAAGAAGTACAACGGTTGATTGGGAGGTTGGCTGCTTTAAATCGATTCATCTCAAGGTCTTCAGACAGATGTGCCCCATTTTTCAAACTTTAAAGGGTGCAAAGGGATTTGACTGGACTTCACAATGCGATGAGGCCTTCAATGAAATCAAGAAACATCTCTCCTCCCCCAAGACTTTATTTAAACCTGTTGATGAAGAGACACTTTTCGTATATTTGGTAGTTTCTAGTTGTGCCATCAGTGCTGTATTGGTAAGAGAGGTGGATAATTACCCCTATTGGGTGTACTACATCAGCAAGAGCTTGATAGATGCAGAAAAACGCTACTTAAAACTCGAAAAATTAGCATTAGCCTTGGTAATTGCTGCAAGGAAGATGAGGCCTTATTTTCAGGCTCATCCTATTATCGTCCGGACATCTTTTCCCTTGAAGAATGTTCTTCAAAAGGTATACATTTCAAGTAGAATGACTAAGTGGTCAGTGGAGTTGGGGGACTTCGATATTGATTTTGCTCCTCGAACAACAGTCAAAGCCCAAACTGTGGCTGATTTTTTAGTTGAATTCCACCATGATAGGGATACGGAGCAAACTACTGAGATGAAAGACAAAAAGGTCTGGATCGTCCGAACAGATGGTGGATCAAGTACTATGGGATGTGGTGCAGGGGTGTGCTTGACTTCTCCATATGGTGACAAAATGTACCAGGCTATATGTTTTGCTTTTAGGGCTTCCAACGATGAGTCCAAATACGAAGCAGCTATAGCTGGTTTAAAGTTAGCTTATATTTGTGGGGCCAAAAGGGTCAAGCTGATGAGTGATTCCCAGCTTCTTATCCACCATGCGCAAGGTCAATCTGAGGCCAAAAAGGAGCAACTAGTGAAGTACTTACTTCTTCTTAAAACTGAGGCACTTGAGTTCAAAAGCATTGTTTATGAGCATATACCCCGAACAGAGAATGAACTAGCAGATTCCTTGGCAACCATATCATATACTGAGTCATATCCTTGGATCCATGTGTTGGAGTGCCCTTCCATTCAACTCAATGTGGGCAAATAGGAAGAAATTTTCGATGTACAAATGAAACAACCTCAAGATTGGAGATTTCCTCTCCTGTAGTATCTTTCCGATTGCATCTTGCCTCCGGATAAATCACTAGCAAGAAAATGAAGCACAAGGCTCGTGGTTTTATCATACTAAGAGACGTTCTATATAAAAAGTCTTACAGTAAACCTCTTTGCGATGTTTGGGAGGAGATGAGTCTCAAGTAGTCCTCTCTGAATTACATGATGGTGAGGGATCAGCTCATTGTGGATTCAAAGCTCTAACAAGAAGAGTTTTATTAGCTGGCTATTATTGGCCCTCTATAATGCAAGATGCTAAGGAGTTGGTGAGAAGGTGTGACTCATGCCAGAGATATAGCAACGAAATTCATGTCCCAGCCATCCCTTTAGAGTCAATTTTTGAGCCTATACATTTTGCTCGATGGGGGTTGGATTTGGTGGGACCTCTTCCTATGGCATCCGGAGGACGCATGACGATAATTGTTGCTATTGATTATTTTTCGAAGTGGATTGAAGCAGCCCCACTGGCAAGAAAAACATCAAAAGCTGTCATAAAATTCATTTTATCCAATATCTGTTGCAGATTTGGTGTTCCACAGAAGATAACAACAGACAATGGGCCACAGTTCGACAACAAGGAAATGGAGAGTTTCTGTGCCTCTAGGGGTATACAACATTGTTTCTCTTCACCTTTCCATCCACAAGCAAACGGTCAAGTTGAGGTGGCCAACAGAACTATACTGTCCGGTTTGAAGAAAAATTTAGAAGGGCCTGCTGGAAGATGGCCTAGTTATTTACAAGAAGTTTTGTGGGCCTACCGGACTACTCCTGGGACTGCAACACAAGAATCACCTTTTGCCTTGGTCTATGGGATGGATTCCATAACTCCCATAGAGGCAACTCTCCCTTATTTTCGAGTTCACAATTTCTCTGAACATGCTAACGAAGTGGCAGTCAAGGGTCAGCTTGACCTAATAGAGGAAAGACGGGTTAAGGCTCACCTTAGAGCTGCACACTATCAAGGTTTGATGAGAAACAGGTTTGCTTCTAGAGTTAAAAGAAGATATTTTCAACCAGGGGACAAGGTGTTAAGGAAGGTCTTCTTACATACTAAAGAAAAGCTGCTCGGCAAACTAGCCCCAACTTGGGAAGGACCTTATATGGTCATTGAAAGGATCAAACCTGGAACATACTGGCTAGAAGACAAAGATGGAAGGGTTTTGAATCACCCTTGGAATGTTGAAAATCTCTGGATGTACTTAGAGTATGAACAATGTAAATATTTACTTGTTTAAAAATCCATGTAAATATTTGGGGGCATACTCTTTCTTACCCTGGTGGCGCGGGGAGGTTTTAATGAGGTGTTCGGGCTTTTTATAAAACTTGATGCCTTCTTGAAAAAATTCGAAGTGTTCTTACTTTGTTTTTTGTCACATCATCCGGATTGAATTAAAGGAAATATGACTACTTAAACATTTGTCATCGGAGAATTTAAACACTCTCGCTTTAAGACATTTATGAAATAACTAAGGGCTATTTAAACACTAGCCACCAAAATTGAAACAAACTATGAAAGAATGCAAGAGTTGTGAAAAACAAAGATATTCATTGAAATAACCTAAGTGCCTTGGCCTTCCAAGGACTTTTTAATTGTTAGACAAAACAAAAGATCTATCCGGTCAAGTACCGGACACAATTACAAAAATGCCTTGGCCTTCCAAGGACTTTAATTCAAACAAAGTAAAAGGTGAAAAGATAATTCATAATCTAAGACTGAGCCTTTGAAGATGGCTCAGCCTCACTTGTTTTCTTCTTCTTGGGATCGTCTTTCTCTTCGTGTGGGTCCTCCCCAGTGTTTTCTTCTTCGTCAAAGGAGGAAGCACTGGAATAATCATGCAAGTCTCCATCAGCCATGGTGTGGAAGGGAAGGTCTTCGTACTCTACATGAAGCCATAAATCTCCCAGGTTCCTCTTCAGGAACTTCTCATGAAAGAGCAGGACCATGTCCGACCTCACCTTGACATACATTTGATTTTGAGTGTCTATTACATTGTTAGCATAAGCATCGATCTTGGCCTGAATTGTGGCCTCTTGCTCCCTTAGCAGATCTGCTTTCTCCTCTGCAGCCTTGGACACTGTGTTCTTGAGCGCAATCTTGTCATTTGTCAGGTTATGGATGACTTGATCTTTGGTATTTCCCTCCTCTTTTGAAGAGGTGAGATATATCACTAATCCGGACAGCTTTTCCCGGAGGTCTTTGATAGTGTCTTCCAAGGTGGAGACCTTTGTGGTCCACCCCTCTTGGCTCTTCCTTAGCTCCTCGTTTTCTCCCTTCAGAATGTCAGCGTTTTGGGTGGCAGTAAGGAGATCGTCGGACAGTTTCTCCTTGTCAAATTTGAGATCTTTGATAATATCTGCCTGACCTCGAACTTGTTTCTCCATAACAAGCACTGGTTGAACATTACTTAATATGGAGTGAGTTATAATATCCCTTTCACTTGAAACAGTAAAAGTCTTACCATTAAAAGTAACGGTGTTCGAAGTGCTTGGAGGGAGGTAAGGCCCAGCAAAATCGTCTCTAGGAAGGTTTGCAAAGTAGTCACCAAGTCCATCAATCCTTGTGATGTCAAAACCATCAATGCTAAGGTCTCCTCCTCCAACATCGTCAGTTTGAAAGTCACCAGGGATCTCCTCTGCTCTTGTCGGATCGGTAGGGTCTACAGGGGGGAGAGGCTCCGAAGGCCGGAGAGAAAGTTCGTCACCCCTATAGGTCTTTTTCTTTTTGGCCTCCCTCTCCTTATTCTCTGCTCCACATTTTCGGTCTCTCTTGTGAACCCTTGGAGGTTTGGGAGATCCTACCTCTTCCCTAACACGCTCCTGCTCCACCACTTCTAGGAGAGCAGCATTGATTTGGCTTGGAGCTGGCCCCTCTGGGTTTGTTGGAGCAGCCTCCTCCACCTCGGCAGAGTTAGCCTCACCTGCAACCTTCTTGCCCTTCCCCTTCTTGCCTTTCATTTTACTTGGGGCCTTGGCCCGGCCTGGCAAGTATAGTGACCCATCCGGTTCGTGTGTTCTCTTGAGGACTACATATGGAGGGGTGGAGTGGTGAGTTCTTCCCAGGACAAGTCCCTCCAGCCAATAGTGTTCCAGAGGTGAGACCTTGCAAAATTGCCTCCTGTAAAAGCATTGTGAAACCGGTTCCCCCACTTTTCAGCAGCCCAAGTGTTGATCTTGGTACAAGTGGTCTGCCCGGCCTTTATATAGTCATTGAAGTCTTTGGACAGCTCTGTTAAGACAAAAGACAAGACCAGTCAGTTTAGGCAAATTCGATAAAAGTAAAAATAAAAATGTAAGGTAGGATCCTTACGATCACTCCTCCATCTGCTGGTGAGGAGACTCGGATTGACTCCAGCTTTGATTTTCCTCCCATTCTCCCAAACGCCGTTTACGAACAGGAATTGAGTCCTCCAATTTCTCTTCGACTCAAGCAGATCATCCACTGCTTTATAATTATCACCCATGTTGAAGTGATAGAAGGGAATGTGGTGGTTTCTGTAGAGACTGGCCACAGTTGCGAATTCCTCCATTGGTAAAGGAATCCCGGAGAGCCTGGAGGCCATGATGCAGGCCATAAGTGTGTACCAGGCGTTGGGGCTCAGTTGACTAGGGCAGAGCTTGATGCGGTGAAAATACCTAACTATCTTTGGATCTAAGATGAACCTTAAACCCCAGTTAAAAAGTTCAGTGAAGATGACTATTTCACTAAGTTTACAGTCCATTGGGGTTTCGGGGTCTATGGGGATTCTTATCTTTACGTTCTCCGGAATCCTCTACTTCGTGCGCATCCGGCCCAACTCGGCTGTATGGATGAAAGCATAGTTGATTTTTTGTAAAGCAAGAAGATATTTAACGTTTACCTTGTGGAAACAAGGTCCCACTTTTCCTTCGAGGATTACTGGTAATTCTGGATGCCTCAGGCATAGCTTCTCTTTGCCCTTATCCTTCTTGGCAGCAACTGCATCACTAGTCTGTCCGGAGGGTTCGGACTCGAATGGAGCCTCTTCGATAGAGTCCTCCATTATTTCATCCATTATTGAGGAAGGGTTTTCAATTGTCTTGGTGAGGGGGGAGTTTGGAGTTGGTTCAGTCTGACCTCCGGACTGATGAGCTTCAATACTCTCCTGGACTCTGGCCTCCGGCCGGGGCTCTGATGTGATGGTTTCTCTTCGGGGGCTTGAGCCAGTGGCCTCCGGTCCGAACAACATGTCCTTGGGTACTTTTATGGGTGCATCTGACCCTGTACTGCTATCCTTGGCACCTGATTTCGAAGGGGTGCCTTTGGAAGCCTGCCCTTTGATGAGCCGGCCTTTTCTTGAATCGACCAGTTTGTTGGGAGAAGTATCTCCATCTGACCCCATGGCTATGAATGGGGAAGGTTTTTTTAAACTAGTAACTGTTAAACCTGGTTCAACAGTGGGTTCTGACTCTTGAACCGATGAACCTGAGACGATAGAAGAAAGATTGGTTTGAAAAAATCTCCTCGGTTTGACACTTTTTGTAGAGGAGGAACCCTGGTCAGGCTCTGTGGTTGAGGTTACTGGTTTGTCGATGGAGGAAGTAGGTAAGCCTGCTGCGATGCGCCTTTCCCTTTCAACTTTTTTTTCTTTTTCTAGTTCTGATAGATTGAGCCACCCGCCTCTGATAAAAGCGTTCCTAGCCGTGAACATAAACAACCAAAGTGAAGAACTTGTGTTTGAGAGAGAAAGCTCTGAAAATTAGCAAAGTGAAAATGAAGGTGATAGTAAAACAGTGGAAAAGTGTTTTAATTTATAGTAAACCCCAAAAAAGTGTTTTGATTCCTAGGAGAATTCGAAAGGATTTGCAATGATTAAGAAACGACACTGATGTCACCTTCATTTAATGAAGAGGTTGCTTTTCAGAGAATAT
This sequence comes from Limnanthes douglasii subsp. nivea, assembly GCA_036936605.1. Classification (NCBI taxonomy): domain Eukaryota; kingdom Viridiplantae; phylum Streptophyta; class Magnoliopsida; order Brassicales; family Limnanthaceae; genus Limnanthes; species Limnanthes douglasii. Next base: position 84,093,290 of record JAUPFV010000003.1, read on the forward strand.
GAGTGCAAAATTCGAGGTGAGAAAACGACTGAAGTAACAAACCAGAGTGAGACACGTGTCCCATGAACTTTGGCAAGAAACCGTTTAGATTCAAAGAGCTTTTTTCAGTCCGGATAAAGCTATGACACTATTCGGAGGACCTGTCCGGATGTAACTATCACTAGCAACGGACTGTTTTTCAGGTTTTGACAAAGGTTTTTGAACAAACACCTAAAAAGGGGGCTACTGATGAGTCTGGATCCTGTTACCACTTCGGACAGGGTCAGTTCGGACAATGTCTATCTAACCGGACGATGACAATTCGGACACCATCATCCATTGTGCTGTTCGAACAGAACTAAAGTACTTAAACCCTAATCACTTCTTGACTAAGCTGCTTGCTCTCCTACTAAGAGCTCATGGGTGTTTGAACTTGACCCGGGTCCATTAAACATGACCCAAAAGCCCATAAAACCCAAATGTAAGGGTATAAATACCCAACCACCTACATTAAATGGGGGTAATGGAAATTAAATACAACTAGACTGCTTAATTGTCCCTCTACTCTCTACTCAAACATTAAATACTCATAAACTTTCACACAGTTCTAAACAAAAATTACAAACTTACCCTCAGACAAAAATAAACCTCACCAAAGTTGATTCTGGATCAGGTTGAATGCCTTTTTCACTTATTATGCAGCCCAAGAATTTTCCAGATCGGACCCTAAAAACACATTTTTCAAGGTTTAGCTTCAAGTTCAAAGCCTTCAAATTAAAAAATATTTCTCGAAAGTCAGATATATGTGCATCTTCTTCCAAGGTTTTTACCATCATGTCATCTATATAAGTTTCCATATGTATATCAATCTGATTAGCAAAAGCTTTATTTACTAACCTTTGATAGGTGGCCCCAACATTTTTCAATCCGAACGACATCATTTTATAACAATGAAGCCCCCTATCTGTAATGAAAGTGGTATGATCTTGATCCATCAGATCCACCTATAACTGGTTGTACCCCAAAAATGAATCCATAAAAGATAAAAGTTTATTCCTAGAAGTATAATCCACCAATTGATCTATCCGAGGAACATGATAAAGATCCTTGGGGCATGCCCTATTAAGATCAGTAAAGTCAATGCACATGCACCATTTGCCATTCTTTTTCTTGACCAGGACAAGGTTGGTAGTCCACAAAGGGTACTGAGACTCTTTTGTGTGGCCCATCTTGGTCAGATGATCAAATTCTTGAACAATCACATCTACTTTTTCTTTAGAAAAAGATCTTCTTCGTTGTACAACCGGTGTAACATCAGTTCGTACAGATAACTTATGACAAATTATATCAGCTGGAATTCCAATAACATCGACGTTGCACCAAGAATATGCATGTTGATTATCCATTAAAAAGATAACAATATGTGTTTCAAACTTGGCGCCAACTTGGTACCAATTTTAATAATCTTGCCCTCAGCTAGGGAATGGGTTTCAACCTCCTCTACGGGTATCATGACACTGGGAGCCTCCCTCAGATCATCAATTTTATTCTTATCGGTGGAAGGCTCCAGTGGCTGCTAATCTCTGTTAATCTTGACTGCCTCTACAGTTTTTAGAGGCAAGGGTTGTTGCATAACATTCTCTGGCTATCTTCTGGCTGATCCGGACAACACCTACTTGTCCCGTGACAACATATTTCAAACACTGGTGGACCGTAGAGGCCACAACATGCATTCTGGAGAGCTAAAACCTCTTAAATATTGCATTGAAGGATGTTGGGTTATCCACCACAACAAACAGTACTCTTACCATGTTCTTAAAAGGTCATTTGCTCAACAATACTTCTTCTTCGAATTCCCCAATCACATCTGCAAAGCTTCATGTGAAGCCCACGATGGTTCTGTTCGAACACTGTATAACCGAAGGGTTTCTCATCTACTTGTAGAAGCTAAAAAACAGGATGTTTGCTGAACTGCATGTGTTAATCAGAATCTGGTGTATATCATTTCCCCTTATTGATTCCCCTATTACCACAACGTCTTTATGAGGCCCCGCAATGTCTCTTATGTCATCTTCATCGAAAACTATATAAGGAGATGGAGTTTGGTACAGGTGTGTAGACATTTTTCCATCCAACTGGGTGGTCAAATTCTGGACATGTCTCTTCTTTGATGAACTAGAAGGCGCTGTCACAGTATCCCCTCTGAAGATAAATATTCAAAAAAATTAATTAAATCAGAAATAGTTTTAGTCTTGTTTGTTATTACCCCAAACCGATTTCGACTTGGATTTGGATCAAGGTACTCAGAGTCTACATCAAAACTTTCAGTGATCATCATTGCATCTTCTTGCATAAATGTTCCAGGATTGTTTGAAGGATTAGTTCGAGGGTATTGGCATTGGCTTGTGCATTATCCGGTCTGCTTTCCCCTCATTTTTTGATATATGCCCCCAACTTACCCCTTTCAATGAGGTTCTGGACCTCTTGATTCAAGGCTATACAATCATGGGTATCATGGCCTATGTCATTATGGTATTTGCAGAAATGGGCACTCTAGTTTTCTCTGGGGGATCGCAACGATGTTGACTTTCTAAAGTGCACTTAGTTTTTAGTTTTGTCATAGATTGTAGCCACACTTTTCCCCAATTCAGAAAACCACCCAGGCTGAACCTATAGTTCCCTCTTGTAGTTGACCTGTTGGTTCTGAGTTTGGTTAGACTGATTCTGCTTTGATCAGTTAGATCTGTGTCCAGTCTCCTTCGACCTGTAACTAGACTAATTAGTAGCCTGAGGTGTTGATGTTGTAATAGTAGACCTTATATGACGAGCTACCCTGGTCTTTTTAGTTTCCTCTACATTGATTTATTCTCCCACTTGATTCAGTACCCCTCCCCCCACAAAATCATGGCTTTCTTCCAACAAACTGCATCTGAAAGGTAACCCAAAATATATCAAAAAAAATAATAGATCCCTGAGGGAGACTATTATACCATTTTAGGGTACTTCCTGTAAAAGTTTGAGAGAAGGCCCTGCACAGTAGTCTATGATCATCATCGAAGTTCATCATAAAGTTCTTAAACTGCTCTAGATGGTTGTCCGGATCTTTGCTCCCATCATATTTCTCCATCTTAGAGTTTTCAAACCTCTTGGGAAGGTGTATGGAGAATATCTCAGACAAAAGAAATTTCCTTCAGTTCCTCTTGCAGCTAAATACAGTATATTCGTTTGGTGTAATAAAAATACCTGGTTCAGATTGAAAATAAAAGGGTCAATCAACAAATGGTCAATATGTTGATCAGCTGAATTATTTTCCTTTCCATTGTACTTCTTAAGCATGTCATACATATCTCTTTTTCTTGAATGTTTTTTAGTTAATCTTATTTTCGTTTTTGACCATCCTATATCACTGCTTGAGGACACTGATTCTTCAAGTTCTGCCTCATTAGATGAGCTGCTGGAGGACTCCGATATAGAACTCTCACATATTTAGATCGATGTGTTTTCTTGGAGCTGAGATGGGTCTTTAAAGAGTGCTTATTTTCTCTAGGATTGTCAGTATGGTGAAGAATCGACGCACCAGATTTCTCTTTAACCCTATTTTTTGTTTGTTTCACCGCTCTCAACGCCTCTATTTCAGTCTTCAACTAATCGCGTTCCTCGATAGTGTATTCAATTTTTTCCTTTGCAACTTCCACCTCAGGAGGTCGAACATTCTGGGCATTCGGATCCATCCGAACTACTTTATACAGTGGTTTTGAATATGAAATTTAGGCACCGCCATGCACCCATTGTGGTCGCCAATTTGGTGTGGATTATTTCTGGTGGAGGGCAATTTAGTAAAGTGTTTTGGGAATTTAATGTTCAGGGTAGAGTGTAGTGAGATAATTAATGTGTGTGTTTGTATTAAATTCTGATCACCCTCATTAATGAGAGTGGTTGGGGTATTTATACTTAATTAATGACTCATGGGCCCATCAGGTCAGATTATGGAGTCGAGTCAAGTTTAAGAACCCATTAGCACAAGATGTGAAATGACTAATACCCAACTTAGTCACATTCCACTACATATGTCTTATTCAGTTTTTCATGGTAGTGGTGGGGTCCGAACTACCCTTCCGATAAAAAACAAGATATAGTGTCTAAAATATCTGACTATATCAATATATGGGAACCCATGGTGCATGATCCATATATTTTGAAATTGAAATGATGATTTGATTTTTTCCTCCTTCTTTTTATATAATAATACTTAAAGGACTTTGGTATGACCTAGTTATAGAGAGATGTTTCACCTTAGTATTATTAAAAATTCTATCCAACTAGCACTATAAAAACCATATATAAATGCTTCCTCATCCTATTGTTAGTCCATGTGAATTTGGAACCAGCATAGCCCGCAGTCTCACCTACGGTCTTAAAGAGTGTTATTGAAGTCCTCCATAATTTGGATGAGTACCTATAATTCTCTGAGAAGTGGAGTTTATCTCTAATCCTGGAATTTCAGTATCATTATGTTCAGAAAACATTATTCATGTATCAGTTTTATGTAATGCTTTAATGATGTTGGTATTTTTAATATTCACTATTTTTCTATCATTTCCTTTGTTGGAATTAGTTTTCTTTGACTTTTTGTTCCTTTAGTATGTCATGGTATGCCAGATTGGATCATATGCTTAATATGATTGACATCAATAGACTTTTCTTTTGTTAGTGAATACCGAAATTTCTTGTATCATACTCATTTTGATGAGTTGTTGACATTATATTACATAATAATTTTTATTGATGTCATTCATTGATGATTATAGATTTTACTTTTGAAATCCAGATTTTTTTTTATGATTTACTATGATGGTTTTTTTATGATGTAATGTTCTTCTTAATTTGGGGTAATCTTCTTACAGATTGATTTTCGGTGTCCAAGGTGGAAACACTTAGTACACTAGGATGGAAAGTCTCAATATATAATGTATTGATCTCTGAATCCAACCCAACCCTTTTTTATAAGCACTTTGGATACATCAAGTTCCAACCATAATTTTCTACAAGTGAATTTTGCCTGATTATTTGTAGGAGCCCATATTGTAAGAGAGCTACCGATAAACCTAGCTATTATTCTAATGGTGTCCTCATTAAACATAAAATCGGGAGTGTTTGGTAAAGTGATCAATCTGGAGTTATAGATTATTCTCTGTTGGGATAAAAAAAAGTTTCACATTTAAGTAATCTCATAAATTTAGGTCCAATAGACCAAACGTTTCTGAGCCAGAGATTATTAAAGTCTTCTAGTAAATTGAATTCAATTAAAATGTGTATTATATCCCAGTGTGTACTGATACTTATCCTTTAAATCTAAAAGTTCCCAAGAATTTGTTAATGATATCCATTTGGGGTCTGTCTGATGAAAATTTCCTCATCAAAGTGTGTTTTCAATTTGGTAGGAGTTTCTCTTTATCAATAACAGATAATTATATGTTCGCACGGTCCCCCTTGTGAGTGATCTTAACATTTTCATGTTTGATCTCTCTTAATTTCATCCTTGTAATATTAGAAAATTATATTGTTTGTGTTCTTGTATTTTGATTTGGTAGGTTTTCCATGTTTCCTACAGATTTTGGATAATTTTGATCATATGTTGAAATTGTCCTCACATTGGTAATTTTAGTTAGATTATAATATTAGAAAATTATATTTTTTGTGTTCTTGTATTTTGATTTTGTAGGTTTTCCATGTTTCCTACAGATTTTGGAGAATTTTGATCATATGTTGAAATTGTCCTCACATTGGTAATTTTAGTTAGATTATGAATTTGGTTTTCTCTTCCAATCTGAGTTGTGATTTGTTTTCCAGTTATAGCAGGAAACTCTAATTCCCGGTCATAGTGTGCTGTTTTTTACCCTTGTTTAGATTGTAACGATGCTCTATTTTTTTATTTCATACTCATCATTCTTAATAAAATTATTGTGGATAGGAATCGACTTGGAGATGAAGACTTTGATGATGGATTAGTCGATGAAGAGTCACATTCCTCTATGTCTTTTTCAGGCGAAGACCGAAAAACAACCATGCACAATGGAGAAACCATATCAGAGCCTGAAAATTGAAACAATAAAATAAATCTTGAAGAATTTTTTCTAATAATAAATTCTAAGTTTGGATTAAAAAAAAGGAATTCGATCAAGTAAAATTTTTTTTTTTATCATGATTATATAAATAAAATTTTCAAAATCAAGTTATATTTTTTACTTTTTATCGCAACATTGACAAAATAAATGTTAATAGTTTTAGATCATCGAGAGTTAGAAAAGAACCGAAATGTGAACTGGACAAATTTTTACCGGTCTACTTCACATTTTTATTCTGAATACAATGATTTAAAATCACAATGGTAAATCCTGCAGTTTTTTATCGTATAAAATTTTATATTAATATTTTAGTAAAAACAATTGGTTTATAATTTAATTGTAGGTTTAATTAATTCGTTAAAACATATATTTATTTTAATAACATGTAACTATATTTTATTTAACCACTAAAATTATTATTCTATAATAACATAATTTATAATTATATATATATATATATATAGTTATAATTATCTGTTCATAACCGAAGAAATGGAGTCGGATCGAATCGAACCAGATCACACCGTTTACCGATCTACGTGTAATTTCATAACTTGAAATTGAATTTCTTATTGGTTCGTTTTGATTCAAATGCTAATTTTATTTGTTTGGTTTGGTTAAGTCCAAAACCACACCGATAGCAATTCTGCTCTTTTATAGCTCTAAAAAATATCTAAATCATTCAAACCTCTATTATTGTTCGTTTAAAGAATTATAGTTTTTTATAAAGAAAAATACAAACCAATATTATATAACTATTATAATATTGTTCGTTTAAAGAATTATTGTTTTATTTTATAAAGAACAATACAAACCAATATTATATAACTATTATAATATTGTTCATATGATTAAAAAAACTGCAAAGAAAATGAATTTAATCCCACTAATCAAGTAATCAAGTTTTCAGACGAATAAACAAAATATGCTTAAAGATAATTACATGGGATTTTCTAAAATCTTGTGAGCATGCTCAAATTTCCTTTAGAAGAATATTTTTATTTCCATTTTCCCACGACCCACTTATAAAAAGGAACCGAGTTTTTCATATCATGTCTGCTTCCATCAAATTGTTTACTACTTTATAATCGTTCCCCATGTTGAAATATTAGAATGTAATTTTGGAATTACGACATAAACCCAGAAAGGCCGCCATATGTTTCATAAGCATTTGGGTTTTAGAGAGGCGAGATGTTATGATACAAGCAATTAAAGTGAACCAGGCATTCAGGTTGGGTTGGCTCGGGCATAACCAAACTAGATGAAAATACCTAATAGTTTCAGGGTCAATGGGAAATTGAAGTCCTCAGTTTAACACATCTGTGTAAACTACAAGTTCGTTGGAGTGATAAATCATTAAAGTCTCCCCAACCTAGGCAATCTAACTTTTATTGCATTGGGAAATTCTCCTTTAGTTCAAATAGCCTCCATTTTTTTGTCATGAAAGTAAACATAAGATATCTGATTCATCGATAAAATATATTTTACACTTATCTTCTTGAAATTGGGACCGATAGGCCCAACCAATTATATCGGAAGTTCCTCGGATTCTTCATTTACAATTTCACCTTTACCATGAATCCTCCTCCATATCTGAACTTTGTCAATAAAAGGTTCTGAATTTTCCCCTATATGACCGGACGTTTCGAGGGGAGAATCTCTACTAAGACCATCCATGATATCCTCCATTATCTTTAGTTTCGATCCCGATGGACTGATAGGTTGGGTACCATCGTCACCCATTGTGCCAGATTTAGTCTTGATTAGATTCATCTTAGGGGAAGAATCAGTCAAAGCTGGTGGTTCTATAACGACTTTAACTCCGCCCTTTGAATTCCTAGTTACCCTAAGTGGGGTGACTTCTCCGAATCTGACCCCATAACTTTAAATGTCAAAGAAGCCTAGTGGCTAGTATCTTTATGAGTTTGTGATGGTGATGAGAAATGTTTGGGTAAAATAGTTGATTGAGCGACTATTGAAATTTTTGAGGGTATAAAACAATTGTAAGGGTAGAAGCCACCATAGTCGATGACTTGAGTAGTGACACCTGAAGGTGAGGAAATAGGCAGTCTCGAAACTTATATGGTCATTCTTTTATTTTATTCTAGTTTAGATATGTTCAACCAACCGTCTTTTATTAGAGCGATTCCAATAGTAAACATACAAACACATAGGTTTTTGGTTGTGTATTTTTTTATTAGGTTTTTTCTCTATTTCTAAAGATGTACAAAACAGAAAAATAAGGAATTAGTTTGTACATAGGTGGTTATGAGTACTCAAGAGTCCTACTAATAAATTATTAAGAGACCTTTTGAGTACCCTAAAAACTAGGTATAAGCGCAATCATTAATAAGGTTTATAGGGAAGAAGAAACGTCACTAAGGGAAGAGAAACATCAGTCATTAATTGGTTCAATTTACCTAGGGCAGAACGATTCTGAGGTCCAGTGAACAGTTGACACATGTCCAAAAATGCAGGTGGTAAAAATGGTAACTTTTTCAAGTTTGAATTTATTCATTACTTAAGGAAAAATGATGAGCACAAACATGTGAATTATTAAGTTTGATTTAATTCGAAGAGATATTCGTTAGTCCTTCAAAGAACTATTTGAGAGAACTAAAAGGGCTATATGATAGGGTCAAATTTTGTTGATAGTGGGAGAAATTTTTTCCTTAGATGGTATTTTAAACCTAGTAGAAAAACCATGTCAAGTAAGCTGAGTGCTTGTTGACTAAGCAGTATGCTAGCTTCAAATGTTATTGGGCATTGGGGGCTCATAAGGCTTAACCATATTTATGACCTAACCCGATGGGCCCATATATATGAACTTTCCTATAAATTGACCAAAAATAGCATTAAATGGGTTGGAATATTCTCTCGCTACAAAATTAAATACTAACACCTTTATTATGTCTATTCTATTCGCCTAAAATTCATTATTTTGTTTAATCACTTACCAAAAATACCCTCCAGCTATATTTTACCATCACAATAATTGGTTATAACTAGTTTCACATCTATCATATTAATTATACCACCAGGTTTTGCATCTATCATATTAATTATGCGTGGTTTTGCATCTTTCATACTAATTATTTATAGTTGTGCATCTATAAATATACAAGGTTTTGCATCTATCATATTTGGTTCATACCTGGTTTCACAGTTTAAGATCTAACATAAGAAAAATAGCATGTTTTTCAATACAAAACAATACATAAACAAAAAATCACCATTTTTAACATTTTTAGCTATGACAAATAACAATATCCATTTATATTTCGCAATTAAATAAGCTTCATCAATAAATAAAACTGGAGGACAAGAATCGAAAATATTAAGACAAGAACCAAATGCTACGAAACAACACTTGAAGATATTGGTTTCCAAATTATACTATAGTATGTAATCACTACTGCTATCAAGAATCTTCAATGTTTTGAAATAATTCTTAAATAGTTTGTAAAAAGTAGAACTATCTCCATATACAATTATATTAGCTTTCTTTTAAGCAAGCTCATGAAACACAGGAAGATATGTTTAAACCATAGTCATTTAAATAAATCACACTTGTAGTTGTAACATCGATATTTCTCAACAATCACATATCTCACTCACAATAAAATCCAATGACAAATGCTTTATACTTTCTTTGCGAAAACGAGTCCCACACGTATGAGGTTGAACATACTTCTTAATAATAATAATAATAATAATAAAACTAGTAGCCTTATCTTTTTTAGCCTAAAGCCTCCAAATATAGCTCTTTGAATATTTTTCCGTGCAATAAACAATTACTCTTTTATTATTATTATTATGCAGATATTTGAAAGTAAAACCTTATTGTAAATCCAACTTACTAATAGATAATCTTAAATCGACTGCACCATCTTTAAAAACCTGCTCAGCTCACTAATTTCATTAGCCCAACCAACAGTAGCAAGTTGTTTGTTCTTGTGGCAAATAAAATTGATACCATAACTTTAATTAGTTTCTCAACAAATAAAATCTTCATTTGAAGCTTCAAATAAACTTTGAGAAATTTCTCTAACATTATCACCCACAACAACATCACATTTAACATTAATACTAACATTAAAAACATCAACAATGGATAAAAAAAGCATATTGACAACCTAAAATAACATTTTATAGGCCACCGCGATAGTATCTTAATCTGAAGTTACCCCGAACCAACGCATCATATCTACATATTGCAAGTTTTCCACTGAGTTTAAAAATACATAGTCGACTTTTGGACATCGTGTATCTGTATTTGACAATTTAAAAAACTAATAATAGTAAACGACTCGCAACTATCATTACATAACATAACACGTTTTGCATCTACCATTAAATAAATAATAGGTTTCACATTTATTATTATAGAAAATAACACATTTCGTAATTATCATTGCAAAATAATAGGTTTCGTAACTATGATTATAGAAAATAACAGGTGTTGCAACTATCATTACGAAAATTAAACAAATTTCAAAACTATCATTACAAATGTTTTAAACTTCATATTCTTAACTTACCCAAAACCTTCTCAATGACATTTTACAGAAAACCGAGAAAAAACTAAAAACGAGTAAAACCTAAATCGGCTAAAAATCACTTTTAGTCCCTCATGTTTACCCCTTGTATCAAACTAGTCCCTCACATTCACTTTTTTCTCACACCCATCCCTTCGTTTGAGAAATTTGCACGATTAGTCCCCCGCGCATGTAAACCTTTTAAAAGCTAACATGTGGCACCAAATCCCAAGTTTTGTATCACTTTTGGTCCGCAAATCCCAAGTTTTGCGTCACTTTTGGTCCCTTAGAATTTGCGGGAGGACTGATTGTGCAAATCTCTCAAACGAAGGGGATGGGTGGGAGACAAAAGTGATGGTGATGAACTAGTTTGATAAAGGGGTAAACATGAGGGACTAATAGTGACTTTTAGCCACCTAAATCAATACAACATTTCGACTATAAATTAAAGTTAAAAACATATAAAATACCAAAATCACGAATACAAACAAAATTATAAACTCAAAACCATAAAATCTGCAGAAAATCGACTTATATGAAAACAATTCAAAATTAAACGTCGAAATCAAAGAAAACAACAATCAAATAGATAAAATACGAAAAAAAATCATACGAAAACAATAAAAACAGCATAAATTGAAAGAGGAGTTGTAAAGTCACTTGCAACTACTATAGATCGGTTTTATACAGAGATAAAAAAACATGACCACAGTATCATTATGGTAAAAAAAGTCAGTAAAAAATTAACTTTATATAATAAATTAAACGTACTTCATATATTATAAATATAGTTAGTTTTCAAGTAGTAAATAAAAAATTAAAAATATATATAAAAAAAATTCTAATTGATAATAATTTAATTGTTTTAAGTACTGAGCCTTCTTCTAATATATTAGTTAAAAAGTATATGAAAACAAAGATTTCTAATTGATAATAATTTATTTATTTTAAGAACTAAGCCTTCTTCTAATATATTAGTTAAAAAGTAAATTAACAAATTACTTACCACGTTTAACTATATACGCTCTAACCCTTCTTCAAATTTATGATTAATTTGGGGTGATGGACTTCTTCTTCTTCTCCAAGATTTGCTCTGTTTTAAGATCTCTAGCATGAAGCTTCATCTTTTCAAATCTGCTGCTAACAACAATTGTCTTCTCTGATTTAATATCTGAATTCTCTTCTGTATTGATGGAAATACATGATAACGTTCTTTTTGAGGAAAGTGATTTTCCTATTCTTCATTCGAAGAACAAGATCCAGGGAAACGATTTTACTAGAATCCCCAAATCCTACAGTGATGTTGTAAAACCAAAAGAAGTTAGAAACGATAATCTCAACCCTGTTAGTTGTCTTGTAAAAAAAAGATCATATATCATTTTAGTACGATAAATCTGTTAAAGATGCTCTGCTTTGTGATACAAAAGTCACGTTGGTTGGAAAGTTCTCTTCAGGAATCCGAAAGAAATCAGTGTTGAACAATTTCATATTCTCGTTAAAATTCTAAGGAAACTGCAACGTTATAGTATGAGATTCGAGACACATCTTATTCGAGTTCGACTTAAAGAATGATATGAGTAGATTATGTTCAAGAAAAGTTTGGAGTTTTGATAATGTGGTAATGAGGCTACTGCGTTGGACTCCAACTTTCAGTACAAAATCAGAGTGTCCTATCACGCTAACCTGGGTATCTATAAAGAATTTGCCTGATTATCTTTATAATGAAAAAGTCATCGGAGATATAGTTAAATCGCTGGAAATTATCTACAAAATAAAGATACCGGATAGAAACAGGGTGTATTATGGATTGCAGGCTCATATTGAATTAGATGTTACAAAGAAACTCCATGATAGACTGTGAATAGGTTTTGGGGTCAATGACGGACGCTGGTTGAATGTGCAGTATAATAATCTTCTTTATTATTGTGAAATTTGTTCTCACTTGGGACATAACAGTAGGAATTGTAAAAAGACTCAACATCAGGTGGAGAAAGGGATTGAGAAAAAAGTTGTCGACAAAGATAATGACAATAACAATGAAAGAAAGACTAGGAATATCAAGGTTTATAGACCAAAATTACAATCCATTGTGGTTAATCGGATTAATGAAATAAACTCAAATGACAACAAAGTTGACTTTAATTCTCATATTATACAAATAAAATTAAAATATGTGCCTATGCATGTTGACTCTGATGTCATAGGGGATCTTCAAATGCTTGAGCAAGGATACTTCTTAGAAGAACATGGAAAAACCAGTACTGCCAACTCGCCTCAGCCAAAAAACATTGGTAGCATCCCAGAAACTCTTGTTGCCAACAATGCTGACTCTATTGATCCTAGTTTTAGTGTGATCCTGAAAAGAAAACTTAAGATTGTGAAAAAGAAAAAACTAAGCAAAGTTATAATAAAATCTTTGAAATTTTTAGAGATCAACAATAACCACAAGTATTTCTCAAATGAAGATAAAGATTCTTAGCTGGAATTTGAGAGGCATTCACAACAAATCTACGGTTAATAGGCTGCTATCAATTAACAAGAAGGAAAAGATTAAGTGTTGGCTATTCAGGAACTAATGGTGAAGGAGGAAAGCAGAGATGATATTGTTTATCATCTGGGTTTTAATAATTCTGTCTCTAACTGTTCTAACAAGATTTGGGTAGATTGGATGGATGCCATTAATCTTTAGATTCTAAAGAATCATGAGCAATGTATCCATTATGATATTACTTATACTTGCTCTAATAAACAATTTTTATTCACTGCTGTATATGTTAAGTGTAACAGGGCCAACAGAAGATACCTTTGGGATAAGATGAGGTATATATCCTCTGTTGATAGAGCATGAATAACAATTGGGGACATCAATGTTATTGCTTCCTCTGATGAACAAATGGGATGCTCCACTCTATGTCAGAACAGCATGGAGGAATTCAATGATATGATGATTAGTTGCAGCTTGGAAGATGCAGGCTTTGTTGGATCCAAATTCACCTGGAACAAAACAAACAAGTGGAAATGATTAGACCGTGTTATGATTAACCAGAAGTGGTTTGACATCTTTAATGATACTCAAGTCACTCACATGGTCAGAACTTGTTCTGACCATGCTCTTTTACTTATATCTGTCAATTCACTAACAAACAATTTTATTAACAACAAAAAACACTTTAAGTTTATGAATATGTGGATTATTAATGCTAACTTTTTAAATGTTATAAACAAGAAATAGAACCTCAGGATTGAAGGGCATCCTAACCAGGTATTCTGGTACAAGTTGAAAAGACTTAAAGCTTGTCTTAAAGAGTGGAATGCTTCTCACTTTGGTAATATCTTCAACAAAGTGAAAGAAACTGATAATAATGTCAGGAAAATAGAAGAAATACGGGTTGATGTAAATGATGATAACTCGAAGGTTGATCTTGCTAAAGCAAATAGCCTATATATTCAGGCTCTGAGAAATGAAGAGATATTCTGGAGACAGAAATGCTATAATAAATGGCTTAGTGAATGGGATATGAACACCAAAGCTTTTCATGCTTATGTTGCTAAGAAAATATGGAAGAATAGGCTTCATGGTATTAAAGTGAATAATGTCTGGCTCCAGGATCAGAAAGATATTGTGAATTCTGCCATCAAGTTCTTCAAAGACAACTTAACTAAAAAGCCTTATGGTTGTAAAAAAGAAGAGAATATCCTGATGAATGATACCATTTTTAGAACATTCCTTGTTGTTTAAACAATAATGATAATGGCATGCTTCTTTAGGCCATTGATGAGAATGAAATATGGCTTACCATCAATAACATGAGTGTGGGAAGTTCTCCTGAGATTGATGGTTACAATCTTCAATTCTTCAAAGTGTGCTGGGATATCATTAAAGGTGATCTTTGTATCGCTCTTAATTCTTATCTAAATGGTTGTAGTATCCCTCAGGGCATTTTTGCCACTAGGATTTGTCTTATTCCTAAAGGCCTTAATACTATGAACTGGAGCAACTACAAGGCTATTAGTTTATTCTCAATGCTTAACAGAATCTTTTCTAAACTCATTAACAATCGTTTAGTTGTGATTATGCCTAAGATTATCTCTGATTACCAAACTGCATTTGTTAGAGGTAGATATATTCACAATAATATTCTTATTACTAGAGAGATACTTCATGAAATTAATAAAATACCTAAGAGTGGTAATGTTGTTATCCAATTAGATATGTCAAAAGCTTTCGATAATATGGCTCATTAATTCATCCTCAAAGTTCTTTCTCTTTTTGGCTTTTCTATCAGGTTCACTAAGCTTATTAAAGATCTAATATCTAATATCAGTACCTCTATCTTGATTAATGGTGAGGTTTTGGGTTACTTCAAGCCCAAGAAAGGTTTGAGACAGAGGGACCCTTTGTCATATAGTCTCTTTATCTTAGGTGAAGAAGTTTTAACTAGAGGTCTCTTAAATCTGTTTAAAAGTAATAATAGCATGAAATACTACTCTAGAATAGACATCATCATCCTTTGTCTAATATTTGCAGACGATGTTTTAATCTTTACTAACTGTAAGTCTGACTCTATTAACAAGTTATGTCAGTTCTTTGAATAAGTATCAAGTTGTATCTGGTCAAGCTATTAATAAGCTTAAAACTAAGCTGATTACTTCTAGCAAGCTGTAGCTCAACAAAATTTACAGCTTGGAGAGTCAAACTGGGCTCTCTGTTAATAATTTGCCTACTAATAATCTTGGTATCATGATTAACAACAACAACAACTATACCAATAACTACTACAACATTATAGACAAAGTCATCTCTAAAATTAAAGACTAGAATGGTAAGAACCTCACCTTTGGTGGCAGGCTCACATTGATTGCCTCTGTGCTAATGTCCATTCCTGTCTATTGTCTCCAAAACTCCTCTATTTCCAACTGCATTATCAAGAGATTGGAGCTCATATTCAACAAGTTTTTATGGGGAGCCAATTTCAATGATAGAAGTGTTCACTGGTGTACCTGGTTGAAGATTTGTAGGCCTTTTAATGAGGGGGGTGGGGGTCTCAATATCAGATCCCTGTCTGACTTGCAGCTTACGTTTTCCCATAAACTATGGTTCAACTACAGGAAAAAAGAAAGCTTATGGTCAAGAGTTATGCACAATATTTACAGCAATAGTAAGCATCCTTAATCTCATTGTACTTATAATTATTCATCTATTACATGGAAAATGATGAATACTATCAAGGATATTGCTAAGAAGAATATTAAGTGGTCTTTGGGGAAAGGTGAGGTGGACTTCTGGAAAGAAAATTGGCATAACCAGCCTCCTATCCTGGATACTTTCAAGGGCAACTGCTGGTTTTTGGAAGCCAAAGTTAAATCGTTTTGGAGGAGTGATGGTTGGAATATTGATCAGATGATTAACTTCTTGCCTGCTGATAGAATTAATCAAATTCAAAAGGTTATGATTGACAGTTCTAAGGATGACAAGATCATTTGGGCTTTATCTACTGATAATGACTTCAACACTAAGATGACTTGGGACAATTACAGAAAGCATCATCCTAAGTCTGGTCTTTACAACAAGATGTGGAATTCTCTCACCCCAAGGAAGTATTCTTTTCACCTTTGGAAGATTTTAAAAAACTTTATTTCTAATGACTATAACTTACAGAGAATACATCTGAGTTTGGCTTCAAAATGTCAGTTTTGCTCAAACTCAGAGGACACCAATCATCTGTTCGTTAATTGTCAGTTTTCTTGGAGCATTTGGATGCATTACAAAAACCTTTTTAATGTTCAAATTGAGAGATATATGGTTCTTTATCACATTATTAGAACCTGGTTTTGGTTCTCTAGTTCGAAAGTTCACATAACTCATACTCTTCCTGCTATAATATGTTATATGATCTGGAAAAACAAGAATAATTTGAAGCATAAAGGTCACTACGATTCTATTTCTAAGACTATTAACAAGATTGATGCAGTGATAACTGGTCTTGATATCTCTAACAAATTAAAATACAAGCATTGGTTACATGTAACTAAGGCTAGTGTTAGTATAGGTTGTACCTGTGCTGTTAGAAAAACCTCCAAGATTGAATACATCAAATGGCTTGCTCCTGAGGATAGAAGACTGAAATTAAACATAGACGTTGCTTGTCTCAGTAATGGCGAATCAAACGGTGGAATCGTTATTCGTAACAGTAAGGGCGAAATCATTCACTGCTCAGGAAATATGTATGGCAAGCTCTCTCCGATGTTAGCAGAAGCCAGAGCCTTGCTTGGCGGATTATTGATGTGTGCTAAGAACAAATGGAGCAGGGTCGATGTCGAATATGACTGTTTGCTGCTAATCAAGCTTCTTGCAGATGGTAATTCATCCTGGTATCTCACCCCTCTTATCAAAATCTGCAGAAGCTTGATTTCTTCAACCATGAACATCAAATTTATCGCGAGAATTCAGAATCAGGCGGCTGATTTCATGGCTAAATGGACGCTTAATCCTTCAAGCAAGACAAGTTCTTCAATCCACAACATTCCTGATCAACTTTTAGCCATTACATTTCTTGAAAGTTTAAGGATTGGATACCTAAATCTAAACTCAAACTAAATTTTGCTATAATTTTGGCAGAAGAAGATTTTAAATTTTGTGAAGAGATGGAGGAGAAGAGAATTTGAAGCTGGATTGAAGGAAGAAGACATGGATTTTTCTTTTTGCGAGAAATTTCTCCTTTGGTTATATCAATTGTTTTTCATTAAATATAAAGACTAGTGGGTTCCACATCCTTGTTGCCTAAAAAAAACTATATACGCTCTAAAAATAATTTTATAAATATTAAAAGGAAAAAGAAAAAACAAAACTACGACCGAGTTACTTTTATTTTATTTATACTTTTTTAGCAATTCCAAAACAATTTTTCTGAACGAACATGAGTCGGTTGACATGATCAAGTAGCGGAAGACTCCCAAACTCTTCTTTCTACGCAATTCTCAACCCTAGTTCTATATACCCGTAGGCCCTAACCCGATAACAAAAATTCCAAAAGAGATTGCTCTGTAGGAAAAATGGGGAGGTCATCGTCCGACACGAGCCAGACAAAGATCCTGCAAGAGTTGATACTCTACGCAGCGAGCGCTGCGTTCAGTTGCTTGGTACTATTTGTGGGGCTCCGACACCTTGACCCCAACCGAGAGGCCTCAAAGAAAGCCCTCGAGCACAAGAAAGAAATCGCCAAGCGATTGGGTCGTCCTCTTATCCAGACAACTCCGTATGAGGTACCGCCTCGGTCTTCGTTTACTTTTTAATCCATTCTATTGCTTCTCACTGTAATATGAATTCGATGGTTCCTTGCTATAATTTGAATTGTAATATTGGTTTTTTCCATGGCTTATATGTAATTTTTATAAACTTAAGCGTTAATCAAACTCAAGTTTTTCTTCGTGATTTCTATTGGTAGTGAATTGCTGGAGTGTGTATATAAATGTCACTTGCTATATTATTAATTGCATACAAAAAATGGTTTTTCCAGTTCCAAGTAGTAACTTCTGTGAGGTGCTTGTTTTGCATCTGGGTTGGGTTATATTGGTGGCTCACCAATAAGATTGAAAAAGCTAGTTCTTTATTAGGCACTACGGAATGATTTTGCAATGTTGATGGTACTGTACATGTAGGAGTTGCTCTAGCATGAACATGATTCGATGGAGCTAGTTGATGTTGAAGTTATTTGGTGTCTAGAAGAATATGTTGTTGCTATTGTCAGACTGGATTTGATAGTTTAGTCTGTGTTACTCAAGGAACTCAAGGAAATGCGTAGCTGATCCTAATTAATACTTTACGAATGTAAAAAAAAGAACCATATCTTCTTTGTATGTGTTACTTTTCTGCAAGGAAATTCGAATTGCTAGAATGTATAGTTAACTGTGTCTATTATTCTTATTTTGTTCCCATTGGAACAGGATGTCATAGCATGTGATGTCATAAATCCTGATCACATCGATGTAGAGTTTAACTCCATTGGAGGATTGGAAACTATCAAAGAAGCTTTGTACGAGCTAGTGATTCTTCCGCTAAAGAGGCCTGAGCTATTTTCTCATGGGAAGCTTCTTGGTCCTCAGAAGGGGGTTCTGTTATATGGACCTCCCGGAACTGGAAAAACCATGCTTGCCAAAGCAATCGCAAAAGAATCTGGAGCGGTGTTCATCAATCTCAGGATCTCGAATCTAATGAGCAAGTGGTTTGGTGATGCCCAGAAACTTGGTGAGTGTAGATATGTTGTCCAATCTCTGTCTTGGATTTCTGAGTTTAATTCATTAAAATTTCGCATCAAGGAATGGCCTTGTGAGAATAATCATGCATATCTTCCTCATGTTGTCGAGTAAAAGTTTACTCATATCACTTCTAATAGTATCAGTAATGAAAAAGACAATAATTTGCATTACATGTCTCCCTGGCTGATTTGTTGATGTTTAATGCGCATTTATTTCTTCTTCAGTGTCTGCTGTATTTAGCTTGGCTTACAAGCTTCAGCCTGCTATTATATTCATTGACGAAGTCGATAGTTTTTTGGGTCAGCGTCGATCTTCAGATCATGAAGCATTAACAAATATGAAGACTGAGTTCATGGCTTTATGGGATGGATTTACAACAGATCGTGAGTTTTTCTGTCATATTTGATGGTTTGGTGCAATAAAAACAGCACTGATCTTGCAAGTATAGTTAGATCAATGTATTTAATTTCATATAATTTATTTTTTTGTATAGAGAATGCGAGAGTTATGGTTCTTGCTGCAACTAACCGGCCATCAGAACTGGATGAAGCAATACTTCGACGTCTCCCTCAGGCCTTTGAGATTGGGATGCCAGACCGCAAGGAAAGGGCGGAAATATTGAAAGTGGTTCTCAAGGATGAGAAGGTTGGAGAAACTATTGACTATGACTTCATAGCCGGGTTATGTGAAGGATATAGTGGATCAGATCTTCTTGAGTTATGCAAGAAGGCTGCATATTTTCCTATCAAGGACCTCTTAAATGACGAGAAACGGGGGAAGCCTTCTTCGGTAAGTCCTAGTTCTATCCTTATTTTCAACTGCATTTATTATAGTCACTTGGAACTTCTGAGACTTTATCAGAGGTTGAGGAAATATATCTCAAATGTGAACGTAAAATATTAAAATAAGAATAACCGGAAGGTCAACTTTAACAAATTGTTTCTATATGACTTTGCTCACAGACTTGGTTTACAAGTTTTTTAATTAAGATAGCGAGAAGTTATCATTTAATATGATAAACTGCTATCTAGCAACTGTCCGAGGCTTCAAGCTAGCTGTTGTCTATTAACCTTAACCATCTGAAGAACCGAACAGCTCATGTTTTGCTTCACGCCTGTGTTTTTAATCATGAATTCTCAGATGATTAATTGAATTTAGGAGTTGTTTGGTGCCCAGCTGATAGGCTAAAAGAGCTAGCGTAATAAGCAAACAAAGGAAGTTAGTTTTTATTTATCAAAAGGTATTATAAGGCATTTGGTGCATAATAAGAAAAGCCAACTTAGTTAAAAATGACAGTATAGAGTAGAAATAGCTATTGATCAAGATAAAAATGTATAAAAAAGAAGCCCGGGTACAAAATATCGAGAAAACAAAAAGTCACAATGGCAAAAGCCAAAACATCTCTAATCTTTTCAGCTTTTTACGCTTATTAAACTAGATTTTAACCAACCCGAGAGAGTTTCTCCTTATAAGCCTAAAAGCCAACGAAAAATCCTAATGATGAAAACGACCCCTTAGCTTTGGAATATATGAAAGCTTTTTGCTGATAACACTATGGGTTTTGCAAATACATATATGGATATCTGTGTTACTTTGATGAGATAAGCTGAGTTTCTTCCCCTTTCCAAGGCTCCGAGGCCATTATCACAGTCTGATTTGGAGGAAGTTCTTGCAACATCCAAAAAGACGAAAGTTGCTGCTAATGAATACACCGGATTAAGCTCATCTTCAACCGCGTGGCAGAGGCAGAGGGAGACAGATGAACTTCCTGTCCAAGTTGCTATAAATGAGTTGTCAAAGCTTGTAATGTCCCAAATCATTAATCTTCAGTCAGATTCTCAGGGTAGCTGAAGCTCTTACTTTGTTTTGCATCATACTACAACTTACACAGTTAATCATCTTGCCTATTGTTTACTGGGAGCTGAATGCTTCTATTTTGTTATGCCCATGTCCAACTTTGCAAAGTTAAATGGGATAGACATTTATTGATTTGAGATGTGTCATAATTAACATTTACATCTGTTTAGATTTTATAGTAATTTTGGCTCTTGATTTACGCAGATGAATTTTTTGTAATATTTCTCTTTTTACTTTTTTTTGTTCAGTCGTGTATTACATGAAAATATTGTTGTTAGTTATGAGTAATAGTATTTATTACAATAACTTACTTTGTACACAAAGTTTGCTTAGTACCTAAGCTTGCTGAATTTCAACTTCATATACTTTGCACAATTCAGTTTTTTTTTTTTTAATTTCTTGGTTTGTTGTAATCATAGTTATTAATAGCCCCAATAGCGCGCGCATAGCGATGCGAGGCGCACCCTTTGCGCTTCGCAGCGCAATGAAGCGCTGACTTCAAATAGCCCACGCTAAGTGGGCTATTTGGGCTATAGCGCAGCGCAAAAGCAGTGCGCTATAGTCGGTCCAATTGAAATATTTGGGCCTGGCCCATAATTACACTAAAATACAGAATAGTCGTGAAACCCTAATCGAGAATCCTTACCCTTACCACCAGATTAGACATCGAGAAAGGAAAATAAAATCGTTGAAGGTGAAAAGAGAGCATTTTTTCCTTTCTTCTTCGATGAAATCTACGAAGATATGTGGCATCATGAAATTTAAAATTGGTTAATTGTTTGATATTATGGATCGAAGAATTCTTAGACTTGTTTGATTTAAAAATGATTTGAGTTATCTTTTTAAGACATGTTTATTTTGAATGTTTTCTTTGAATATTTTATGTTTTAATATTAACATATTATTTATATTTATATTATTATATGTGCGCGCTATATTTACGAATAGCGCGCGCTAATCGCGTCGCTATGCGCTATTGCTCCGGAGACCCTTTGCGCTACGCTGCGCAAAACGCTATTAATAACTATGGTTGTAATTATACAAGCATATATTTTTACAAATGTTTGATTTTCTTCCTGTTTGTCAATTTTTAAAAAACGCATAATTCAATTTGTCCATTTTTTTTTCTAATATCCACCATTTTTCTAATCTCTTGTATTCTTTTCGTCCTTCTATCCGTTAAACCAAACCATATATGATGTCTACTTCGCTAATAATGATGAAATGCAAAAAATGCACTCCACTAATAGTGATGTCCATGGTCTTCCTAAATTTGCAGTACAGTAAAAAAACTAAAAAAACTAATAAAAAAATAGTGATCAAAGTCTTGGTTATCAGATAAAGTTAGTTAAAATTTGTTTCCGTTAAGTGATATTTACTTGAAAAATTTTCGCTCGAGTAGTTTAGCTTCGAAATCCAATTTTGGAAAAGGATATGAAGTTTAACAAAATGAGAAAGAATGTGCTTCAAGAACAGAGAAAGTAGGAAACAAGGGATTTCAACCTGAATGATCAACTCGATCATGGATTTCCGTTCAACAGAGGAATTCCCCGTTCTTCATCCTGGTATAAACCATACTCAACAACCAAGTAAGAGATTTGTCGATTTATTTTCTCCGGTCGAAGAATTTGATACGTTGAATCCTGAATACGTTAAGAAAACCGAGAATCATCTTTCGATTCAATACAGTGATCAAGTGAAACAATCGCTCATCAAGAAATCAAGAACTACATTAATTGGCAAGTTCAGCAATGGAGTTCCAAAAAAACAGAAATTTGAAAGTTTTTTTAACAACGTTGAAATTCAGGGGATCGTACAGTTTCGAGGTTTAGGATTCACATCACATATTCTTCGAGTTTGATCTGAAGGAGGATGTATCAAGATTATGGGCTCGAAATGTTTGGAGGTCCAATGATATAGTCATGCGAATCTTGAAGTGGAATCAGAATTTCAACAAAAAGATTGAAGACCCTACTGCCTTAACATG
Organism: Limnanthes douglasii subsp. nivea; assembly: GCA_036936605.1. Lineage (NCBI taxonomy): Eukaryota > Viridiplantae > Streptophyta > Magnoliopsida > Brassicales > Limnanthaceae > Limnanthes > Limnanthes douglasii. The sequence goes on from JAUPFV010000003.1 coordinate 84,116,032, forward strand.
GGTTCGTTTCGAAAACTTGCCAGAATTCTTGTATGATTCTGGTTTGATTCGTGATATTGCTACTGCAATCGGTCCAACATACAAAGTTGTTGTTCCTCACAAGAATCGAGCATGCTCTAATGCCTGTTATGCTCAAGTTGAGGTGGATATTTCTAAAACGCTGCAAAGGAGACTGTGGATTGGTTTTGGATGTAATGATGGCTATTGGGTTACCATTAGTTATAAAAATGTGCCTTCGTATTGTCATGGTTGTTTTCATATAGGGCATGATCAATCTGAGTGCAAGAAATCTTTAAAGAAAGTTGAAGGCACTTATTCGGTTCAAGAAAATAGCAAGAAAGAGGTCACTAAGGAGAAGCTGGAGAAGCATGAGATTAGCAATGGTCCTTCTGTTGACTCCACTATATCAAGGAACATTATCCAGGTTTACAGAAGAAAACTTAAGTCAATAGTTACCCAAAAGGATCCAGAAGTGGGAAAGATTGATAACAAAAAGGTTAATCAGGAATACTCTACAGAAGTTCAAGTGGACAAAAATAAGCAACAAAATCTTGAAACTACTCAGGTTGTTTCACAAGACAAAAGTAAAGAAGTTATTGATGCTATAAATATGATTGATGATGATCAGTATAGTTCTCCTGATCCCAATATTGGAAGTTGTTCTCCTACTCCAAGGCTGTCTCCACAGCAAAGTTTTAATGAAATCATATCTTCCAAATTGAATGTTGCAAAAAGAAAAAGATCCAAGGATAAGTTAATGATCAAGTCTCTTAGTTCTAGAGGCAAAGGTCATAAATCTTACTCTGAAAATGATCAGAGTGATTAGCTGGAATGCAAGAGGTGTGAATAACAAGCACACCTTGAGAAGACTTAAGTCTATGATTAATTCAGAATATATCAAAGTGCTTATTATCCAGGAGCCTATGTCAAAGGGTGATAAGATTAAATCTGTTGCTGAGGTGCTTGGTTTTGGCAATTATGCTACTAATGTGTCTGATAAGTTGTGGGTTTTCTGGATGAACTGTATTAATATCAGCATTGTTCTTAATGTAGACCAATGTTTTCACATGGAAATAGAGTGCCCTGGCATTATTGATAAGATCTTTATAACGGCTGTCTACACTAAGTGTAATCAAATTCTTAGGTTGGATCTTTGGCAATGTCTTGAGTCTATTTGTGACAATGATAAGCCCTGGATGCGTGTGGGGGACTTTAATATCATTTCTGCTCATGATGAGCAATTGGGCTGTACTTCCTTTTGTCAAGCCAGTATGGACAACTTTAATGATGTTATAAGAAGATGCTACTTGAATGATGCGGGTTATTATGGGTCAAAGTTTACTTGGACTAGAAGTAACAAGTGGAGACGACTTGATCGTGCCTTAATAAATGATAAATGGATGTCTACCTTTGCTGATACTCAGGTTTTTCACATGGTCAGAACTTGTTCTGACCATGCCCCCTTGCTTATTAATGCTAATGTTCTTAATTCTAATGATGCTATTCACAGGAAAAAAAATTTTAGATTTCTAAATTTTTGGTGTAATGATGATTCCTTTTTAAGTATTGTGGAGCAGGATTGGAATCAGCCTCTTGATAGTCATCCTAGTAACACTTTCTGGTATAAGCTTAGAAGGCTCAAAGGCTGCCTTAAGCTTTGGAGCAAGGATAAGTTTGGTAATGTTTTCGACAGTGTCAAAGAGGCTGAGTGTAAGGTTAAAGCTTTGGAGGTTCTCCATTATACTAAAAATAACAATCAGACTGCTGCTGACTTAGCTATGGCTAATGGTATGTATCTTAAAGCCCTCAGAAATGAAGAGTCTTTCCTTAGACAGAAATGTTTCAACAGTTGGCTTCAAGATGGTGTTGGTAATTCTAAGTTGTTTTATAATTATATTGCTAAGAAAAAAAGGAAAAATGAGATTAAGAGTATTAGAAATGGGGATACCTGGATTACTGATAAGAAGGAGATTGGTATTTCTGCTGCTACTTTCTTCAAAAACATTCTAACATCTAATCCTTACAAAAGCATTGAAGAGGAGAACAGGTTACTTGATAGTAAGAGCATTGAGTGCATCCCTTCCATTGTATCTGTTGAGGACAACAATATGCTTCTCAAAAATGTCACTGAAGATGAAATCTGGTTCATCATAGGCAATATGAAGAAGGACAGCTCTCCGGGTATTGATGGTTTCAATCTTTTTTCTTTAAGCATTGTTGGCATATTATTAGAAGGGATTTGTGTAATGCTTTTAATTCTTATATTCATGGTAATACTATCCATACTGGCCTCTTTGCTATGGCCATATGCCTTATTCCCAAGGTTTCTAATCCTGTTTGGTGGACTAGCTACAGGCCTATTGGTCTATGTACTTTCATCAACAGGATCTTCTTTGCCCTCATTAACCATAGACTTTCTAGGGTCCTTCCTAAGATTGTCTCCAATTATCAATCTGCCTTTATTAAGAATAGACTTATCCAGGAAAATATTTTATTAGCTAAAGAGTTACTTTTTGATATTAACAAGAAGCCTAAAAATGGAAATATTGTTGTTCAGTTGGATATGTCGAAAGCCTTTGACAGAATTTCTCATTCATTTATCCTTAAAGTGCTGTGTTCATTTGGTTTTAGTGTTAAGATGGTTGAGCTTATTAAGAAGTTGATATCTGATGTGCATGTTTCCATGCTTATTAATGGTGAAACTGTGGATTACTTTAAAATGAAAAGGGGTTTAAGGCAAGGAGATCCACTCTCTCCTTGCCTGTTTATTCTTGGTGAAGAGTTCCTTAGTAGGGGTTTAAGTAACTTGCTTAATTCAAACCCTTCCATGTGTTATGCTTCTAGATGTTCTTTTACCATTCCCTGCATTATGTTTGCAGATGACATATTGATTTTTACTAATAATGCTTCTAGTTCTATTGACAATCTTAGTGGCTTTCTTGATCTCTATCAGCTTACTTCTGGTCAAGCAATTAATAAAACCAAAACTAAGCTTATTGTTTCTGTTAAGTCTAATTCTGCAAAGGTTCACAATCTCAAGCTGCAAGCTGGTTTTGAGGTGGATTTTCTTCCTCTTTACCAACTGGGTGTCACTATCTCTAACAACAACAAGGCTCACATCTACAAGCATATTTTGAACAAAATCAATGATCGTATCACTGAATGGGACAACAAGATTCTTTCCTACGGGGCCAGGTTATCTTTAATTACAAATGTTCTTTTGCCTATTGTAAATTATTGGTTTCAAAGCTGTGAGTTGCCTAGAAATATTATTAGTAAGATAGAGCAGATTTTAAACAGATTTTTATGGAGAACTAAGCAGGATCAGAAAACAATTCACTGGTCTTCTTGGCATTTCATTTGTAATCCTTTTGGGGAAGGAGGTTTAAATGTCAGAAAACTGCTTGACATTCAAAACTATTTCTCCCAAAAGCTTTGGTACATGTTTAGAATGAATAACAGTCTATGGTCTAATGTTATGAATGACATTTATTGCAAAAATACTCATCCTCTTTACACTAACATTAAGGGTTCCTTAGTCTGGAAAAGACTTTGTAGCATTAGACAGCAAGCGGATTTGAACATTACCTGGATTCTTAGTAGATGCAATGTGGACTTTTGGAAGGATTCTTGGCACAACTTGCCTGCTATTGCTACTGAGCATAATATAAATTGGTACATTGATGTTAAAGTTAACAGTTTTTGGCACATCAACTCTTGGTGTTTAAATAAAGTGCAGGAAAGCATTGACTCTGATAGATTACTAATGATCAATACAACTCAAATAACTGATAAGGATGATGTTATCTACTGGAGGCTTTTTGCTAATGGGGAATTCAACTTTAAGCGAACTTGGGAGAGCATAAGAACTAAGCATAACTATTCTACCATCTACAAGAAGATCTGGAACACAAAAATTCCAAGGAAGTTCTCTTTCATGACATGGAAGTTATTGCATAACTTTATTTCTATTGATAGTGTTATGATGAGAAAGCATATGAATCTGGCTTCTAAGTGTGTGTTTTGTGACAACTGTGAGGATAAGAACCATTTATTTGTTAATTGTTCTTTTGCTTGGCAGCTTTGGAACTGGTTTTCTTGCATTTTAAAATCAAAATCAAAAGATCTATGGTCCTCTCTCATCTTTTAAGAAGCCGGTTTTGGTTTTCAAAAACTAAGTTTCATGTTTCTCATCTAGTGCCTCAAGTTATTTGCTGGATGATTTGGAAGGCTAGAAATTCCTTTAAACATAAAGGGGTTCTCATAAGTGTTAACTTGGCTATCGATAATATTATCAATATTGTTAAAGGTGTGGAGGTCAATGGCAGTCTAAGTTACAAGCACTGGTCGAATGCACGTGATGCTAGTGTAATCTTGGGGTGTCGATCTAGTGAAAAGAAAAGCATACCTCAGTACCTCAGATGGATGCCTCCTGATCATCCTCGTATTAAGATGAATGTTGACGCCTCATGTGCTTTCAATGGTGAAGCAGCGTCTGGTGTTCTTTTCAGAAACAGTGAGGGAGACATATTGGAAGCTCATGGTAATCAAGTAGGTAAAGTATCTCCTCTTCAAGCTGAAACTTTAACCTTGTTGCAAGGCTTATCTCTTTGCTTCAAGAACAATTGGCAGTTTGTGGACATTGAATCTGATTCTCTTCTTCTTGTTAAGCAATTAACCATTGATGTCAAATCTGATTTTGAGGATCATAACCTAAGCTTTTGTCGTAACCTTCTTGTTAAAAACATGAGTATTAGGCACATTTCAAGAGTCCAGAATCAGGCAGCTGATTGGCTGGCCAAATGGACCCTTAAGTGCAAGCAAAAATTGCATTTTCATCAGCACAATGCACCATCTGATTTACTAGCTATCACTTTTCTTGAGATTTTAAATTTGGGTTATATTGTTTAGTGAGCATTGGTACTGCTGGAGTTTGGTTTTGTTTGGCAGATTGGTTGGTGTTGCTATTCTGAGGCGATGGAGACAAAGGCATGCTGTTGTCGATGGAGGTTTAAGGGGATTGATGTTGAGGTTTCATTGATTTGGATTGGAAGTTGGGGACTTTGTTGTTTTGAAGATGAGAAGTCTAAGAAGTTATGGTGCTTGGATTTGAGGAGTCATTTTGTGCATTGATGAGAAGTTTGAGCTGTCCTTGGAGTTCTCCTGTTCAAATTTCATTTTTGGTTCCATTTTCCTAGGCGGGAATTTTTCAGCGCCTTTTTTTTCAGTTTGTAATTTTGGGGCTTATTTCATTCGGCCCCTTTGCTTGTAAAACATTCAATTTTTAATATAATGGTTCTTTTGATTAAAAAAAAGTCTTGGTTATCAATTCACGGTTTAAATCTACACTAAATTCATCAATAATATCATTTGTCTACAAAATTTGGTGATATTTTTTATATAATGTTTGGATATCTGATCTGGAGATTCTAATAAGTCTATTTCTAGAGGGGAAAATAAGATAAGATTAAATGATTTTTTTAAAATATTAAACCGGTTGTTGATCAAAATAAAAAGAAATATTTACTTGTTGTACTGTGATTTTGGAAAATAAAATCTAGTTGTTATCCAACAAGTTATTAATATATATGATATTAAACCTAGATTTGATGTGGAATGGAGTATGTTCAAATTCATTAAAACTTAAATTAAATCACTTGTAGATATCTTTATGTATAACATGATAGTTACAAATGAATACACAATATCACAAAATAAATTATATTTAATTAACATTCATTTTTTAAACTCTGGATATTATAGTTAAATCTACACGGTTGATGCAGTGGTATTGTCTAAATCTCATAGTTCCCTTATACTGAGCTTAAGAGATGAAGTGCTGAGAGAGGTATATAAAGAGCTACTATATTGGGGATATAGAATCGGTTAGAGGTGATATACACGAATAATTCCTTGGCAAACAAATGGTATATGGAGAAACAAATTTATAAGCAATTTATGGATAGTGGCACAGAGACTCGAATGCACCTAGATGTTTACAACTGAATAATACTAGACTTAAATTCAATGGGTGTGAAGGTGGTGGAGGAGGACCAAATAATCATCACTTTAAGTTCTTTGTTCAAGGGGTATAAACACTTCATGGACACCATAATCTATGGGAAAGAATCCCATATGATGGCTGAAGTCAAGAGTTAATTGAACTCCAAAGATATCTGAAAGAATAGTGTTCTAAATTTTGATTCTGAAGGGCACACACTAAATGCGAGAGATCGATCAGGAAAGAGAGGTTCAAGCGAAAGGGAGATTATTCCTAGTTGAAGTCCAAAAGGGTTGGACGGGTTCAAAAATAATATATTGGACATGTACGAATAAAATATTTATTAGACGGAACTTCCCTGAGAAAGGAAAGTGCAACCACTATCATAAGACCAAAGCTGGAGATTATGCAATGGTATATGATGATTGTGAGTATGTTGATGGGTTAATGACTTCTTATTATTGCAATTATAATGATAAACTGGTGTTGGATTCGGGTGCGTTATTCCACATGACCTCTAATAAGAATTGGTTTTAATACTTGCGAAGACTTAATGGAGGAATGGTCATCATCGGGAATGGTGATTCATGTGATATCAACAGGATTGGAACTGTTCGGCTCAAGTTATCTATAAAATGTGAGGGAGTGATTAACAATGGAAGGTATGTATCCAAAGTTAAACATAACTTTTTTTATTCAGATGTTAGATTAGGAAGAATTTACATATATGTGTGGATGTGGAAGACTTAAGGTCTTTCAAGGCTCCCCTGTTGTTATGAAAGCCAATATGACTATTTGTGTGTTAGTTCTAGAGAGCTCCATAGTGGTAAGGGGTGCGTCTAGTATGATGAAGAATTCTACCATGTTGTAGCATCATCGAATGAGGAATTTAAGTAAAAAATGACTTAGTAAAGTAAATAAATATGAGTTGTTAGGTGATACCGTAGTTCGGAAGGTGAGCTTTTGTTAAAACTGTTTTTTGGGTAAGAGAAAAATGATGAAGTTTCTGCCTAGCAACCAGACATCCAATAGAGTATTTGATTATGTTCATTCAGTATTTTAGGGTCCATCATGAGAATTTATCATGCGTGGTATAAGGTGCTTTATGTTGATAATTGATGAATATTCAAAAAAAGTACGAGTTCCATTTTTTAATACCAAAATAAAGTGTTGTTACCTTTGTAAACTAGAAGACCTTGGTAAATAATCAAACTAGGAAAATATTAAAAAAAACTCTAGACTAATAATGGCTTGAAATATATGAACAATGAGTTTACTAGTTAGTATGAAACGTTTGGCATTACTAGACACCGAACTGTAAGTGAGACTCTCCAACATAGAAAGATTTATAAGATATTGAATCAAACACTGTTGAAACGGGCTAAATGTATACTTCATACAACTAAAATGGGTTGAAGGTTCTGAAGAGAAGTCATGACAACAACTGCTTTTATCATCAACAAGAGTCCATATACATTGCTTAAGTTTTTTTATCCTTAAAAGACATGGACTAAATAAAAACTTAAGTTGTAACATATGAGAGTGCTCTGATGTATTACCTAAGCACATTTGAAACAAGATAAGCTTAGGCTAACAACACTAAAATATATGTTTCTTGAGTCTCCGAAAGGATTTAAAAAGTATAAGTTGCGGTGTCTTGAACCTTAATTTCAAAATATTTTCATAAGAAAGAACGTGGTATTCAATGAAGATTACATGTCATTAAAGAATACAATATAGAATCAAACTAGTACTACCAGGAAGAGATGTGAAGTTGATGATAGATCTAATCTACAAAGTAAAGTTGTGGACGTTTCTAGTGAAGAAGATTTTGGACCTAGTTTCGCTTCAGATTGTACATAGAAAGTTTAACTAATGCATGAGTCTAGAGTAGGCTGATAATCTAATGTTCTAAGGCCTTCAAATAATCAGATGGAAGAGTAACATAAACTTGACAATTATCAACTAACAAAGTATAGAGCATGAAGATCAAACAAACAGTTGTAGAAGTATGGTTTGCCGATGTAAATGGTCATAATTTATCTATTAATATACAAGGAGATGTTCTTAAAAACGAGATCTATCATGATGTTATAAAAATTATTCACGATCATGAAAGAATAACTAAAACCTCTCAAGAATATTATCACCTGATTTTCTATAAAGCATCTGAAATATCAGAAGTTGGTTGGAAATAAATAGATATTCCAGAGGAAACCAAGTATTCCTATTTTTGAGTTACCCATATACAAGTATAGCCTTGTGGTTAAGGGCTTTACACAGAAATAAAGTGTCGATTTTCATGAGATATTCCCACAAATTATGAAACAAACCTCTATTAAGGTCCTGCTATCAATTGTTGCTAGATTGTATCTTAATTTAGATAAAAAGGATGTTACCATTGACTTCATGCATGGTTAATTGAAATAGACAATATATATGTATCAATGGAAGGGGGTTGAAGAATAAAAGGAGGGTTATGTGTGTTTATTGAAAATACATCTGTATAGGATTAAACAATTGTCGAGGTAGTGGAATAAAATATTCAAATATGTTATGAGATCCATTAAATATGTACGTAACTACTATGATAACTATGTTTATTAGAATAAGAAAACACACATGAAGATATAAGTCTTATAGATATCTAATGCGGAAGACATACTAATATTTGGAAAAGATAAAAGGAAGATTAAAGCGGTAAGAATCAGTTGGAATGAGAGTTTACGATGAAGGATATGAAAGTCTAAGAATATACTTGGTGTTAATATCAGGTGAAATATACCAAAAAAATATCTATATTTATCTTGATAAAAATATATACATAATTCCTTAAAAAAATTTCTATATATCTAAAGCAAAAACTGTTGAAACCTTCATTGGTTCCCTATTCAAACTCAATACCACTCAAACACCATTCAAAACAACGTATGAGTAGTATAACATATAAGTAAATTCATGTTAAATATAGAAAAACCACACTGACATTCACTCAAGTGGCTCATAAAATACTTGAAGGGCTCGTTTGCTGTAAGGTTGTGTTAAAACTAGAAGGATATATATATATATGATATAGTGTTGAGAGGGTATGCAAAGTCTACTTTGGGTTATATGTTTACTGTGCTCAGTGGCGGAACCATAAATGAAAATAAGAGGGGGCTGAACATATTACAAATATACATTGGCGAGGTTGCAGCGTAGGTTGTGATGAAGCATTTCAGCGACGTCTCATGCATCTCATGAGACACCTTACAAAGCGTTTAAAGCCTAATTTTTCTTATGTAATCTCATTGTCTTATACTTTTAAATTCAAACTTAAAAAACTATAAAAAAAATTATTATTATTTAGATAAATATATGACACGAAAACTTATTCCTGTTTTATTTAATTTTATACTAGTTATTTTTATCAATCTTTTTTATGCTTTATAATATTTTATTTGTTATTATTATTATTTTAAATTATCCAAAATTACTTATCTAATAATTATAAAGTAGATAATTAAAATAAATTTATTTGTGAGTAAAAAAATATGAAACACCTAGCACCAACACCCACTTAGCCCCATCATTAAAACACCTAATAATTTAGTTTTATTAGAAAACACCTCCCCTCAATAAGGATCCACCTTGGGGAAAGGAGGGGTTACGCCTTCCCTAGCTCCATGGTAGATCTGCCATTGATTGTGCTTGAATGAGTGGTTAGCTGGAAGTCTTGTATGTAAAAGTTCGTTGTATTGTCATCTACGAAAAAACGAGTATAAATTTGCTACGAAAGCCACGAAGGAAGATATTTAGCTGAATAAATTGTTGATGAACTCATTGGTGTGGAGTAAGATGTTTCTTTATTCCGTGATAACACTAGTACTATTCATTTAATTAAGAATATGAAGTTTCATGAGCGAACTAAACATGTAGACATCATGTTGTATTTCATCTGAGATATGGTGAAGAATGAGCAAGTAAAATTGGTTAATATTACTAGCAAAATAAACCATTCAAATGGTCTGACCAAGGTATTTTCGATTTCAAAGCTCACAAACTGCATGAGACTACTGCAAGTCTGGAATGCATGTGAGCTAGTCTCTAAAGTGTTGAACATTGGATGCAACTGATACTTAAGTTATTATAAGCCTGAGTGGAGAACTATATGGTGTCGGTTATAAGTAACCCGTCAACATAGGTAATATCATAGGACTACATTATCATAGTTGGATCTACCGAAGAAATGTATAGACAAAAATTATTGACACCCTCTGTCTGAAGCTTAATTCCTGAATTAGTGGCAGAGATGCCTACTGGATCATAAAAGCTAGGACAAAATGACAAGACTAGTAACTATTATGTCAAAAAAAGTATGCGTTGAGCCAAAATATACTGGTCCAAAGCAAGTTAATCCGAAGTAGTATGATCAAAAGTGAGCTATTGTAGCACCACAATTATACCGAAACAGATTCTTCTACTTGTTAGGTCTCGTATATTAATTGGGTATCTTATTTTAGTACACCTATATTAATTAGGTATTCTATATTAATTATGTTTTTATGAGGTTTCCTATATTAATGTATTATGAGTTATTTCCATCGTTGATTAATGGGCTTTAATCTGGAGCGTTTGATGAAGAGTTGGGATTTCTTTAAACCTATAAATATAATAATATAATGATATGTTATGTGTGATGTAGTGTGTCGTGATAGTTTTGCGAGCGACATATTTCATGACTGAGAGAGATAACTTTATGTCTTTTGAGAGATAAGTGGGTTGATAAATAAATATTGAAAATATGGTTTCGTGAATCACGTCATCTACAAAGAATGATTGAGTCATTTGTGTTTGTGAGTCAATTCGCAACCTACTTGTTTACAAAAAAATGTTCATTTCCATTGGATGTATGATTTTTTTATAATCAGAACCACGTTAAATATGTCTTGTATGCTTGGTTTTTTCTTCCAAAGGTTCATTAATCGATAAATCTGGGTTGGTTTGTTTTGGGCTAGGGGTAATTTTGTAAAGTGTTTTGTGAAGTTTTTTGAGTATTAAGTGTTTGGTGTATAAAGTCGTGAGAGAATTGAGTAGGCTGGTTGTATTAAATGTTCATTACCCTTATTAATGAGAGTGGTTGGGGTATTTATACTCTTAATTAAGGACTCATGGGCTTACGGGTCAAGTTATGAAACCGGGTCAAGTTTAAGGACCCGTTAGTCTTTTAAGTTGATTAGCAAATAGCTTAGTCAAAAGGTGTTTTTACTTTTGTCCTGTTCGGATAATTTAGTGGCATGTTATTGTCCGAATTACCACTGTCCGGATTATGCAATGGGTTGTGTCTGAATATTCCAAACTCACCAGTAGCCACTTTTTTAGGCCTTGCCAACTATCTTTGGTAAGACTAAAAAATCCACCAAGCCAGTAATGACTTTGTCCGATTTGCCTGTGCGGTCCGTACTAGGAAGTTTATTTTCATCATTAACTCAGTTCAAATTCTGTCCGAACTGATTTCTCTTTCCAGAATTTTAAGAGTTTTCTTCTTGGATTGTGGGACACGTGTTGATATCTTGTTTGGCCTACCAGCCGTTATTATTCCTAGATCGGCACACCCAATAAGTTTAGAAATTTACTTAGGCATTCAATCCTTCAACCGTTTGTGCAGCCTTTAATCATTACAAAACCCTCTTCAACTTATCCTAGGTAACTGTCACTTTTTTTACTATTTTATTTTCTTCATCACTCAAAGCTTTTCTAGAGAGATTTTCACTCCAACCTTTAACTTGTTCTTGAGAGGTTTTATGTTCACAGACAAAACCCACTTGTTAGAGGTGGCTGTTAAACTTATCAGAGTTAGAAAGGGCGAAAAAAGTAGAAAGAGAGAATTGCATTGATGTCGGCCTCTCAGTTTCTCCTAGTGAAAAATCTAGTGAACCGACTCAAGAAGCTGATCAAGGATCATCTTCTTCCAAAAGACCCAAGCTCAGAAAATTATTCAAACCCAACATTTCTCCTCTTCCCTCGGTCTCTTCTGTTCAAGAGTGTCAACCCTCTATTGTGAAAGAAAAAACTGTTTTGAGTATCAAAAAACCTCCCGTCTTTATATCCATGGGTTCTGACGCTGAGAAGTCTTCGGAGAAGTCAACCCCTCGTCGAACGACCCGTCTAACTAAAGCTCAATCTACTGCTTCACTGCCAAAGCCCTCCGGATTGGAGGCAATCTAAAGCAACCTAAAGAGACAAGCCCTCCGGATCGGAGGCATCTAAAGTTGTCCCAAGGGCCAAGCCCTCAGGATCCCAGCCTCAACCGGACACCAGGCCTTTAGAGACAACAGGTGCTAAACCATCTGAACAACCTTCGGTACCAGAAACTGACCACCATCCATCCAAGGCAACTGATAAACCTTCCACAGTGATGAAAGAAGTAATGGAAGATAGTATTGAGGAGGCTCCCTTTGAAACTGAGGCATCAGGTCAAACGGGGGATACTGCTTCTAACAAGAAGGGTAAAAGAAAAGTCAAGGTCTGTTTGACGCATCCAGAGCTTCCGGGGTGACTAAAGGTAGGGTAGGCCCTTGCTTCAAAAATGTTAGTATCAAATACTTGTTGGCTCTACAAAATATAAACTACATCTAAACCCACACTACTGAGTTGGGCCGGATCCGGACAAAATGGGGGATTCCGGAGTCAGTGAAGGTAAGGATACCTATCACTCCGGAGACTCTTATGGACTGCAAGCTCAACGATGTGGTGATTTTCATCGAAGTGCTAAACTGGGGACTTCGGTTTCCATTGGACCTAGAAATCACCAGGTACTTCCACCTAGTTAAATTTTGCCCAATCCAGCTAAGCCCAAATGCTTGGTATTCTCTCCTTGCTTGCATAATGACATCAAGGTTGTCAAAAATCCCACTCCCAGTGGAGAAGTTTGCTTATGTGGCAAGCTTATGCAAGAATCATCAGATTCCATTCTACCATCACAATATGGGGAACAACTTCAAAGTGGTAGATGACTTGTTGGAGTCCGAAAAGAGCTAGAGGACACAATTTCTGTTTGTCAGTGGGACATGGGAGAACGATAGAAAGATCAAGGCCAACACTAACCCTAGCATGCTGACTAGCAGGTGGAAACGTACTGGTGGGTTTCTATTCTATCTTTGTTTCTCATACTTTTTCTCCTTCTTGAATTACAAGTGCTCTCATTCTAATTAATTTATTATTCTTTTTTCAGTGCTGCCGAAGGAGTTCACCGGACACCTAGAGGAGGGGCAAAAAACCCGTGCAAAGCTTAATGCATGAACTGCAGAGCATTGGGAGAATACCTTCCACAACTGCTTCACCTCGGGAAAATTTGTGAGGTTCCACATGTGGAACACCATAGATCGGAGGAACCTCTCATGGGAAGAGCTAACTACACCGCCTCCTCCTGGTGTAATTCTTAAACGAACAGAGGCCAAGGATGGTAAATTGGTCTGGCCTTCCAGAGTAAAAGCTCCCAGCAAGATGAAGAACAAGAAGAAGAAAGCTACAACAGAGCTGGTTCAAGCAGTCACAGAAGGGACTGGTTCGGGGAACCAAAGAAGAATCGATGCTGCTCTGCTTAAAGTGGTAGAGGCCAAAACAGTAAGGGGGGCTGGAGAGTCGCAGAACCCATCAAAGCCTCCCAAGAAGGATCAGAAAAGAAGAGCCAACAGTGATGAGAAAGCTGCTAAAAAGAATAAAGTCACCTTAGGAGAAGAAATAATTCATCGCCCTTAGAAGACTCTAACTCCACCAGCCCCTGTTGATCCCACTTTACAAGAGAAGATCCCAACAGGTCTACGGTCTGGAGATGTTGTTGGGGGAAGGACTAAAGAAGTGAACATTAGTGCCCTTCAAGATATTGATTTATACTTCAATGATTCTGAGAAGGATGATTTCGCAGGTCCTGAAGAGTTGAAAGATAGTCCGAGGGGGATTTTGTGATAGAGAAATACTTTAGAGTCAAACTTAGAGAGAGAAAGTGTTAAGGTAGTAGAGAGAGAAAGTCGTACTATTCATCCCGAAATTTGTGAAGCGTGTGTGGTCCTTTTATAGTACAATTGCGGACCCCACACGCTTTAATTTGGACTAATTATATATTTCGGTCCTTGCTCTAAAGTTTCTTCCTATTTTGACCATATCTTTACAATTAACGCATTTTAGCCCTTATACATTTATTTCTATGCATTTTGGCCCTTATACATTTATTTTTATGCATTTTGGGCCTTATACATTTATTTCTATGCATTTTGGCCCTTGTCTTTTATTCTTCCTCATCAGTAGCCCCCTAGTCTTAGTAAAAAATCGTTTTGCTAAGACTGAAAAATTCTTCTCAGGCCAAAATCATTACTCCTTCGAACTGCAGGAGTCCTTCGAACTACAGGAGTCCTTCGAACATGAGCTTTACCGAACCCCTTCGACAATCCATCTCTTCGACCTGCGAACAATAATTTCTCGAAAATCCAAAAAAGGCCTCTTCGAACTTCTTCTGTACTGAGTAGCCCCCTCAATCCTTGCAATATTTTGAGCGAAATGGTCGTCGGGAAATTATTTACTTAGGCGAAAAATGATGCTAGGATTGATGATGTCACTGCACAAATACCATCGTCAGCATTCTTTTGGAGAAACGGTACGCATTCTTTTGTCAGAAAACTCTTCCGCTTCCCATGACAATTTCTGACACCAGGCTCTTCATCTTCTGTCATAGCTAGGTTATCATACATTGTTCACCTATAAGGACCATCATGCCCCTACGCAAACAAAAGAAAATTGTCCCCGGGCTCTCTTTACCACAGAAGCCCATTAAACCTCTATAAATACCAACCTCTGCCTTCATTAATGCAACTTCTTGTTCAGTTATTTCTAGAGAGATAAAGCTGGCTCATAAACCTCGTCGAATTCCTGATTGGCTGTTGATTAGTAAACGGTTCGAAGAGAGGGTTGCCGCCGGTGAAGACTTAAGGCCTCAACCCCCACCGTTAACCACAACCTTCTTCGGTGCTTGGCCTCCTTCGAACGATTCTAACGCTATTATACCTCGTGAAGTAGCTCGTCAAAGCTTGCTCAACGAAACTAACCCTCCCAAAGAAATGGGCAAAGAGAGGCCACACAAACACTCATCAGGTTCGAAGAGGAAGAAATCCCATAGAGACCGAAAAGGCTCGCACGATCGAAAGCGAGCCAAGGAATCTCCCCTGACCATTCGAGAACCAGTTGCCCCAATCAATATTGAACATCCGCCCCAAAGATCGTCAAGTCCTCAACGGATGTCGAGGAGTCCTCCTCGAAGAACAGCTAGTCCTCGACGGACATCGAGGAGTCCTCCTCGAAAAATAGCTAGCCCTCAACGAAACCCGAACCAAAGTGACCCTGCTAGCCCTCCTCGAGGACAAAATCAGCACCAGACTTCAAGAAATTCTCAAAATCAAAATCAACAACAAATCTCTGGAAGTCCTCCTCGACATCCAGACCGTCAGCATGATGCTGGCAGCCCTCTTCAAAGACATGGAACAGATGTTTCTAGTCTGCCCTCCACACCATCCATGACCATTCATGGTACTCAGTTCTCTCCTTCAAGGACCCTTATTACCGACGAAGACATGCGTGTTTTGCATGAGCAAACTCTAGACCCCCAAATTACAAGGCCTGTCAATAAGTCCATCAAACAGAAAGTGTCCAATGTTCTTCCCTCAGTCCCTTCGAACGGTGCAACATCCTCTTCGACAATGTCCGAGGAGCAAGCTCGCCGGACTGCTCCCAAATTAAAAGGAGATATAGTACTTCCCTTGGAGTTAGACAATATCACCGGCAATAATATTAGAGGCATTGAGAACAAGCACCTGGTGGCCCTTGCCAACATCAAGTATAAGTACTTTTCGGAGACTGAAGAGACAATGCTTAGGGCTCGATGGGGCATTCCTACTTACATCAATATCAGATTTCCTTCCGAAGGAGAGACGCCCTTATCTGTGAAGGATCATGAGGTGGTGGTCTACACAGAAATCATGAACTGGGGGCTAAGGTATAACTTAGACCCCTTCTTCATTGAATACCTCTCAAAAATAGATCTCTGTCCCTCACAAGTTGGGCCCAACATGTGGTTCACATTAATGGATTGCATAATGGCCTCAAGACTTTCAGGCCAAGAATTTTTGCTAGAACAAATCATCGGTCTGGCTGGTCTTGCTCGAAACCCTTACTTCCCCTTCTACTCAATGACATTCAACCGGGGGCAAAAGGTGTTAAAAGATCTCTTGGAGGCAGACAAAAAATGGAGGCAACAGTTCCTCTTTTTCTCTGGATGCTGGGAGACCGGCTCCCCGGCCACTCCTTCGAATCCACATAAGCTCTCCTTAAAGTGGACCATGAAATGTAAGTACTCCTTGAACCATTATATGCCTTCGAATGTAAAATTTTTCAGTATATTTCTCTAAGTTTAGTATTCCTTCGAATCTCATAGTCACCATGTCTTCGAACAGCATATTCTGTGTAATCAGTCTTCTCCTTTGTTATTTGTTGCAGCTATGACCGGAGTATCCAAACCCTACACCGACTATGTCGAAGGAGCTACCACTGTTTTCACTAACCTTCGCTTGTGGGCAAAAGAACAGTGGGACAACCGTTTTCGCCGTTGCTTTGTCGATGAGAACTTGGCCAGAAGTCGACTCTGGAGGCTCGATCCTCTGGATCGTATAAGTATGAGGGCCCTAATGACTCCACCTTCTGAACGAGAAGTGCTAGAGCGATGCAGCATGCAGGATGTGACAATCTATCTACCCAAACGCTCTCGCTCGCAAAGTCACCTGGATGAATCTCCAGAAGATGAGGCCATACCATCTCAACCAACAAATCCCAAACCAATCGTGATGACTCAAAAATCCAGCTCTTCGAAGAATATGAGGGCCTCGAACTCCAGTAACCCTCGAACAACTGAAGTCCGTCGAACAGATGAAACCCCTCGATCAAATGCTTCAACAATATCTACTCCTTCACCTGCTGCTACTATCCTTCCACCAAAGAAGGACGACAAGAGAAAGGATTTGAAAGGAAAGGGCATTCTGCTTGAGCCCATCGAAGAGCAATCCGAGGGAGGAGAAACCCCTGATAACAATGAAGGTACTAACTTCGAGAGAGAAGTTCAAGATGGTGCAGTTGATGCTGAAAACAGGGGTGGCCTATCACCCAAGGAAACCTCCTACCCATCTTTGCACTCTCCCCTGACCGAGGCATCTCAACCAGCCTCCTTCGAAGGCAGTCCAAGGGTGGCTCCTATTCCTGCCCCTCGAACAACCCCCCCATTATTCGTTCATCCTGATGTGGCCTGTGGTGATTTTTCTGAGTTCGATTCTGCAGATCTAGGATCTCCGTCGAGCTCCTTCGAAGTCCCCTTAGACGATGAGTTTTCAATGAGTCTGCGAAGGCTGCTGCACACGTCAGTTAATCGAGGAAAGAAGATGCGCCATCTCGGGAAGCGCAAGAATCACTATAAATTTAAAGCATCAGTTGCTGCCGCTAAGCTCGAAGAAGCCAAGAAGGAGCATGCAGTTGTCGAAGGCCAAGCGGATGCCTTGTATGAGCGTCTTTCTGCTGCTGAGCATTATATAACAGTGATAGAACATTGCTGCCAGGAAGAGAGGGACTTATACAAGAAAAAGACTGACACCCAAGAGCTGTTGATCTCTGAGTACAAGGCAGGGCATCGCAAGGCATGCGATGCCTTCGAGCAATGCAGTGAGGGTTTTAAAAAGGTAGTTGAAGAGCGCGACGATCTAAAGAGAAAGATCAGAAGTTTCCCAGCAGAGATCAAAGAGGCAAAGGAACAAGGTGCAGATGCCTATGCTGCCAAATGTTTGAAGACTTTACAAGCTCGAGATGCTGCCACTCGAGCTGGCTTATTGACCCAAAGGCTTTGAACAGTAACTCGTCCCTGGACTATCGCACTTGGTGACAGATAGTCCCTGGACTTTCAAAAGTCCGTTCGTAGTCCCTCGACTATCCAGTTTAGATAAAGTTAATCCCCTT
Organism: Limnanthes douglasii subsp. nivea; assembly: GCA_036936605.1. Classification (NCBI taxonomy): domain Eukaryota; kingdom Viridiplantae; phylum Streptophyta; class Magnoliopsida; order Brassicales; family Limnanthaceae; genus Limnanthes; species Limnanthes douglasii. The sequence continues at coordinate 84,134,057 of JAUPFV010000003.1, forward strand.
GCATGTGTTGACTATCAATTTTTGTGACAGATAGTCCTTCAACTATTCATTTTCAATAAATTTAGTCCTTTGACTTTCTATTTTTGATAAAGTTAGTCCCCTTAATAAACATGCGCATGAGACTAACTTTATCCAAACTGGATAGTCCAGGGACTACCAACGGACTTTTGAAAGTCCAGGGACTATATGTCACCAAACTGGATAGTCCAGGGACTACGAACGTACTTTTGAAAGTCCAGGGACTATCTGTCACCAAAGTCGATAGTCCAGGGACGAGTTACTGTTCAAAGCCTTGACCCAAATATACACCGACCACCCTGAATATGAACTGGGTCCCTTCTGGAAGCTTGTCCCCCCAGAACTTCGTCCACCCCAAATAGTTCTCAGTGAGAGCGACGACTCAGAAAATGAAGGGAGTGATAATTCGAAGAACGCCGACTAAGGGAAAGGGTCGTAGGTAGTTTTTTGTATGGCCTAAAAGGCCTCTGTTTTTTTTGTAATGGTTGGAAGCTGTTTGTGCTGTTTCAACAAGTACTTGAAGTTTTAATTCATCAATGTATTGTTCTTCGAACTTATTATTGCACTAACCCTTCGAACAATGAACACTTGGGTAAATTCACAAATTCGTACGGCCTTTCACAGAATTTAACTTAGATAGATTTAGTAGGTGTCATATTTATCCTTCGACAAATTTACACTTAGAAAGATTCAACAGGTTTTATACTTGCACTAAGGCCGTCGAACAATTATAACGCAGACATTTTTAGTAAGTGTTCTATATACAAGAAGGCCGTCGAATTTCTACCCACTTGGTTCCTCGAAAAATTATTACTTGGGCATATTTGAATCAACTAGGCCTTCGAATTCCAACTTATGTGGCCTTCGAATATATGAGTCAGGCCTTCGAATTGGGCCTTCGAATTTCAACCCACTTGGGCTTCGAAAAATTATTACTTTGGTAAATTCACCAAGTTTTATATTTGCAACTATGCCTTCGAACTCCAACTTATGTGGCCTTCGAACTCCAACTTATGTGGCCTTCGAATATATGAATCAGGCCTTCGACTTTCTACCCACTTGGTTCCTCGAAAAAAAATTATTACTTGGGTATATTCACCAAGTTTAGTTGTGGGTTCTTTTGTCCTAACATTGGACTTAAGTTTTCTCGATGCATTACTGGGGGTGGCTTCGAGGCACACCTCATAGTGATCTAAATTTTTTTCGAAAGTCCCAAATCATCATGGCTCAACTTATTGTGACCCTTAAAAATAGTTTGACAGTCCCAAATCGTCGAGGCACATCGTCATGTGACCCGAAGAATAGTTTGAAAATCCCAAATCATCGTGGCATATCTGAATGTGAATGTAGTTCAGAAAATAGGTCGAAGGATAACAATTCGAGGCACGTGTTAATGTGACCCAAAAAATAGTGTGAGGGACAACATTTCGAGGCACATGTTAATGTGACCCAAAAAATAGTGTGAGGGACAACACTCTGAGGCACATGTTAATGTGACCCAAGAAATAGTTAAAGGCAAAGAAACGTTGTATTAATGGGATCACTGAAACACCTCATTAAAACCTTCCTGTGCCTAGCAGGGTAGGAAAGAGTGTGTCCTCACCAAAAGTTTTCTCGAAGTGTACAAAGAAAATAAAAAGAAATACAATATTCTATCTGAGCTCTGCTAATCGAGGTACAATTTTAAATGCTCAATATTCCAAGGTAAACGGAGATATCGTCCATCTTTATCTTTTAGCCTATATGTGCCTGGTTTAATCTTGTCGATGATCTCATAGGGGCCTTCCCAATTAGGGCCTAGCTTCCCCAGACTCTTGTCCTTAGTGTGTAAGAAAATTTTCCGTAGGACCTTGTCTCCCACCTGAAAGTCCCTATGGTTGACTTTGGATGCGTATCGACTCCTCATAAGAGTTTGATAATGAAGGGAAGTCAGTTGCGCCCGCTGTCTCTTTTCCTCGACCAAGTCCAAAGCCAATGTTTTGTGCGCGTCATTCGTGTCTGCATCATAAGCTGCTATTCGATGTGAAGGGAAAAGGATCTCTGAAGGAACCACGGCATCCATTCCATAAACTAAGGCAAAAGGAGACACAGCGGTGGCTGTTCGTGGGGTCGTTCGATATGCCCATAGCACTTCCTGTAAATAGTCGGGCCATTTCCCCGCCTTTCCTTCTAAGTTCTTCCTCAGCCCGTCGAGGATGGTGCGATTGGTTACTTCCACCTGGCCATTTGCCTGAGGATGAAATGGCGCCGAGAAACATTGTCGTATTCCCCTTGACACACAAAAATTGTGAAATTCTTTGTTATCAAATTGTGGACCATTGTCCGTCGTAATCTGCAATGGCATACCAAAACGACAACAGATATTAGACAAAACAAATTTGATCACATCCTTGGCTTTCGTGCCCGCAAGTGGCTCAGCCTCTACCCACTTAGAAAAGTAGTCAACGGCTACAACTATCGTCTGTCTGCCACCTGAAACCATAGGTAGAGGTCCAACCAAGTCAATACCCCATCTGTCAAAAGGAACCGCCTCTGGGATGCTTTCCATCAGTGCTCCTGGCTTGTGGATTATATTAGCGTACCGCTGGCACGTGTCACAACGCTTGACCAAATCTTTTGCATCGGCTGAAATAGTTGGCCAGTAATAACCTGCCAAGAATACTCGGCGAATCAGAGCTTTATATCCACAATGAGCGGATCCTTCGCCATCGTGTAACTCGGAGAGGATAATTTGTGAGTCGGGTCCATTCAAGAACCTCAGCAATGGCCGACTCAGAGACTTCTTATACAACGACCCGTCCAACAAAATGTAACCGTGAGACTTGAATCTTACTTTTCTGGCTTCATATTTGTCGGCGGGCAAGATGTCATGAGCCAAAAAATCAATGATGACTGTTCTCCAATCAGGGGTAATCGCATGATTTTCCTCTGAGACATTCATCACATGGTCCTTAGAGATAGAGATCGACGGGCATGTCTGGGTCAAAACCCAAGGATAACCTTCGGTCCGAGAAGCAGAAGCAAGAGAATCCGGGATGGCGTTCATTTCCCGTCGGACATGCTCGAACTTGACGCCTTCGAACCCCGACGCCAAATCTTTTATCAGTTTCAAGTACTGTACCAATGTTTCCTTCCTTGCCTCGGACTCTCCTAAAACCTGATTTATTACCAACTGAGAATCACTGACCAATTTTATCCGTCGAGCTCCGCATATCTGAGCTAATCGCAGGCCGGCTAAAGCTGCTTCGTACTCAGCCTCATTATTGGTGGCTTTGAAACCGAAACGGATGGCTTGGAACATGGCGACTCCTTGCGGGGATATTAACTGAACACCTGCCCCGCAGCCTGAGATGTTTGACCCCCCATCCGTTCGTACTACCCATTCTTCCTCAGCAACTATATCAGATACCTCCTGGTCATCCCTGTCAGAGTGAAATTCAACCAAAAAATCCGCTAAAACCTGTGCTTTTATTGCTGTGCGAGGCTCAAACGTTATGTCAAAGTCTCCCAACTCAACAGACCATTTAGTCATTCTGCCAGAGACGTCTGGCCGCTGTAACAGACTTTTCAGGGGAAACGTCGTTCGTACCACAATTGGATGCGCTTGAAAATAAGGTCTCATCTTTCGCGCTGCTGTCACCAACGCCAAAGCCACCTTTTCCAAAGTAAGATACCGCTTTTCGGCATCCAGCAAACTTTTGCTGACATAATATATTGGCCTTAGGAGAGCGTCAGCTTCTCGGAGGAGCACGGAACTGACCGCACACGCGGATACCGCTATATAAACAATCAATGTCTCCCCCACCAATGGTTTAGATAAAACCTCCGGAGAGGTTAGATACTCCTGAATTTGACGAAACGCCGTCGAGCATTCTTCGGTCCAACAAAACTGTTTCGCATTCCGCAAAACTTTAAAGAATGGGGCGCATTTGTCCGACGAGCGGGAAATGAATCGATTGAGGGCAGCCAATCGCCCTGTCAGGATTTGTACCTCTTTAATGTTTCGAGGAGGGCTCATAGTGATCAATGCTCTTAATTGCTCCGGGTCCGCTTCAATACCTTTCTCACTGATCATGTAGCCAAGAAATTTACCCGACCGTACTCCAAAAATGCACTTTTTTGGATTGAGTTTTAGGTTAACCCTACGCAAGTTGTGGAATGTCTCTGTGAGGTCGGCAAAATGGTCGTCGTCTTTCTCACTTTTTACCAACATGTCGTCGATATAGGCTTCCATATTCCTCCCAATCTGCTCCTCGAAGGTCTTATTGACCAGTCGCTGATAAGTTGCCCCTGCGTTTTTTAACCCAAACGGCATGACCTTGTAGCAGTATAAACCTCGCCCGGTAATAAAAGAAGTACTCTCCTCATCGTTAGCAGCCAGTCGGATTTGATTGTATCCTGAGTAAGCATCCATGAAAGATAGCAACCGATTTCCGGAAGTCGAGTCTACTAACTGATCGATGCGCGGGACAGGAAAAGGATCCTTAGGACAAGCACGGTTTAAATCTGTGAAGTCGATACACATTCTCCACTTGCCATTCTTCTTCCTTACCAACACCGGATTCGATGCCCATAGGGGATAATGCGACTCGCGAATATGACCAATACTTAAAAGCCGTTCGACTTCCAACAAGATTGCTGAGGCCTTTTCCGGGGAGACATGCCTCCTTTTCTGAACTATTGGTCGGACATCCGATCGTAAGGCGAGCTTGTGACATATAATCTCCGTCGGCACCCCCGTGACATCCTGTGCACACCAAGCAAACATATCGAGCCTGTCAGATAAAAAATTAATTAACTTTCTTCTAAATTCGGGGGAGAGATGAACCCCTATTTTCAGAACTTTCCCAGCCATGAACTCGTGTGTCGAAGAGTCCTCCTCCGGGACCTGAAATCCGGGGGCCTCCCTCGGATCATCACAAGGAATGACCTCGGAGGGTGGCCCCTTTAATTGTTATGCTGAGTCAGAGGGTCCCCCTCGAACTCCCTTAGACGACAAAGTGATTTGGTAGCATTCTCGTGCCATCTTCTGGCTACTTCTGACCGTGCCAATGTTGTTCCCGATTACATATTTTAGGAATTGATGCACCGTGGAGATGACGCCGTGCATCCGTGACAACCAAGAGCGACCTAGGATAGCATTATATGAGGTGGGCGCGTCGACCACAATAAAAAGTACCTCTACCTCTTTTTTGAACGGTCCACGACCCAACTCCACCATACATTGAAATTCTCCCACGACAACCGCCGTAGCACCAGTGAAACCTACTATCGTTCTGTCAGATCTTCGGATGACCGGTGGGTCAGAAATGCGGCGATAGGTACTCATAAACAAAATGTTCGCAGAGCTTCCTGTGTCGATAAGTATTTTCTGAACCTGATCCCCGGCGATGCCCGCCGCGATCACTACGGCGTCCTCATGAGGGCCTGCTACATTACGCATATCATCATCATCAAAACAAATAATAGGGGAAGGCGATCGGTGCATTTGTGCGGAGACTCCAGCTTCGATCTGGGTGGTCAAATTCACCATGTGCCTCTTGCGCGAGCTGTTCGAATTCCCTGCGATGGTGTCTCCACCAAAGATTGCTAAAGACTCAAAAAATGCACACAGACTATCCACTTTCCCCCTTGGGATTTCTTCTTCGACCAAGTTCACATTGTTCCTCCCAGCTTTCGGGTCCAAATATTCCTGCTCGATGTCAAAATCGTCAATCCCTTCGGAAATTACCATTGTTGTGTCAGTATTCTTTGAGACAGCTTTTACCACGGCATTCTTCTGGGAGTGCTTTTTGACATATTCCAACAGCATTCCATTTTCGATGAGAGCCTGCACCTCCTTTTTCAGGGCTATACAATCTTTGGTGTCGTGGCCCACATCCTCGTGATACTTGCAATATTTGTTAACGCTTCTGTTCTCCCTCGGTGTTTGTATAGGAAAGGGTTTCCTAAACGTGACCGAATTTTTGGCTTTATCAAATATTGCAGCGACATTTTCCGTCAACTCCGCATAGTAGTCGGGCCGAATCCATTTGTTTGACATGTATCTTCCCCCTTGATTGTGGTTCGATTGATTGCCATAATACTGCTGATTTGATTTTTGTCTTGGAGGATACTGACCCGTGCTTTTAGCCTGAACGGTCAATCGAGGGCCCTGAGTGCTTGGTTCAACCCGTTGAAGCTGATTATGGTCCAATTGCTCTCCGGACCCTTTCTCTGAGGCTTGGGTTTCTTCCACCAAGATTCTCTTTTCAACTTGATCCACCAATGCTCCAAAAGTCATCGCTTGGCTTTCTGCCACTGTGTCTTTCAACAACCCGGGGAGCAATCCCATTCTGAACGCTGCAAGCGCCACCGAGTCCTTACAGTATTCCATATCTGTCTTGGTTTTGACAAAACGATTGGTGTAATTTTTGAGGCTCTCCCCCACTTTTTGTCGACAGTATATTATGGTGTCCCCGTTGGCCCGAAACTTCTTGCTTCCCACGAAGTGCTGTCTAAAAATGTTCCAGAACATGTCAAAGTTCTTAATGGACCCCTGAGGTAACCTGTTGTACCATTTGGACGCCACTCCCTTAAAAGTTTGAGAGAATGCTCTGCACAGGAGTTTATCATCGTCGTCAAAGTTTATCATGAAATTCTTAAATTGCTCGATATGATTATCCGGATCTTGAGTCCCGTCGAATTTTTCAAGCTTCGAAATGTCAAAATGCTTTGGGAGATTCCCTACTAAGATCTCCGAAGATAGAGGAGAGGCTCTCCAATTGTGCCCTGTTCGATAAACATTGGACCTCAGATTATCATTGTTTGAGAAGTACAAGCCCTCCTCGGAGGGCAAGGTGTATTGTTGCTGCCATTCCGAATTCCGAGGACCTACATTATCCTTCCCTGGGCACTTCACCTGTTCATGAGAGCGATCATCTACTCGGTCGTGGCGACTCCTCTCCCGCGAGGATTTCCTCTCCGAACTCCTTCCCCTCCGAGCTCCATTTTGCCTTCGACCACGCTTTTTCTTCCTGTGGCATCTTCGAGGAGAAGATTCAGAAGTGCTATACCGCGAATAGCCGCTCGAAGAAGCTGAGTCCGAACGGTACTTGTCTTTCCTTCTTGGAGATCGTCGCTCACGCCTATAAGACCTATCATCCCTTTTCTTGGGACGAGTTTCAACGTCCCGTTCCTCTCTTTGCTCGACGGGCTCTCTCCTTATCTCAGATCGAATGTTTCTTCCTATTTTGACCATATCTTTACAATTAACGCATTTTAGCCCTTATACATTTATTTCTATGCATTTTGGCCCTTATACATTTATTTTTATGCATTTTGGGCCTTATACATTTATTTCTATGCATTTTGGCCCTTGTCTTTTATTCTTCCTCATCATCTACCGCTCATCCAACTCTGCTAATATGGTGACCTTCAACGGTAAGTCTTTCTCCGTCATCGGAGAGCAAGATGTTCTGAGCCATTCCCTCCTTGGCCACATTCAACCAGTGATTGAGTTGGAAAGATAGGTGAAAAGTCAGGCCACCCTCATCAATTCCCTCACTACTAACGAGGATTCTCTATCAACTAGCCTCCTCAATGCCAATCAGAGTATAGAAGAACTAAAAAAGAAGATATAGGCATTGAAGAAGGACAAGGAAGATTCATCAACCAAGTTGGACTCTTTAGAGACTGCCAGAACTGAGCTCCATGCTAAGTACTTTGGCTTTAAAAAGGACCTCACAACATTAAAGAAGAACCTCAAAACCAAAGATGGTGTCATCCAAACCATATCCGATGAGAAGACTTCATTAGAAGGTACTGTATCGAAGATGGCCAAGGAGAAATAGAATTTGGTGAAGCAACATAAGCAAGCTATTCAGGCAGGTATTGATAAATATACCAACGAAGTGATAGATTCCTTAGAGAAAAGATATGATGAAGTCAGGTCTGACAAGGTGCTGCTCTTCCATGAGACTTTTCCGAAGAGGACCCTTGGTCCCTTACGGAAATATGTGTAATATGAAGACCTTCCAGTTCACATCATGGCAGACGACGATAAGCACAACTACTCCAGTGGAATCGATTCCACTACTGATGATGAAGAGGGAGCTGGTGAGAGTTCGAGTGCTGAACTTAAAAGTCCCAAGAAAGGTGGTAGTGGTGAAGGAACATCCGAAGGGAAGAAACCCTAAGGTTTAATATTTTATGAATATTTAAAGTCCTTGGATGACCAAGGCATATTTTGTAATGTTATCCGGTCTTAGTCCGGATAAGTTTTTCAAACATCTAAAGTCCTTGGATGGCCAATGCATATTTTGTTTTTCCTGTTTGGTTAAAGTCTGAATAAGTTTACTTATCAGATCTTCCTTTATTTAATACTTTCTTCTCTTTAACTTTTAATGGATAATGTTTAAATAGCCCCTAGTCTTTCCGAAGTATTATAGTGACAATATTTAATATCTCCGATGATATGTATTTAATGGTCATCATTTAACTAAGTTTATCTGATCTGCTAAAGATCCAAAGTGTCGAACCAGTGATTTGCACTTGAATTGAATTGTAGTAAAAACACATCGGATGTTTTAAGAAGGCATCACATTTTATTGAATGAAAAACCAGACACCTCATTAAAACCTCACTGCGTCACTAGGGTAGGAAAGAGTATGCCCCTTAATATTTACACACAACTTTTATTCTAAATATAACCTGAGATGTTCAATATTCCATGGGTGCTTCAAAACTCTTCATTCTTTATCCTGAAGCCTATATGTCTCAGGCTTAAGTTTTTCGGAGACCTCATAGGGGCCTTCCCAGTTTGGAGCCAGCTTGCCGAAATGCTTCTCCTTTGTGTATAAGAAAAATTTTCTTAACACTTTATCTCCCGGTTGAAAATCTCTTCTCTTGACCTTGGAAGTAAACCTGCTCCTCATCAAGCCTTGGTATTGGGTTGTTCTTAAGTGAGCTTTAACCCTTCTTTCTTCTTTAAAGTCTAACTGATTCCTAATTGCCATCTCATTAGCTTGTTCGGAATAGTTATGGACCCTGTATGATGGTACGGTAGCTTCTATGAGGGTAATGACATCCATCCCATACACCAAAGCAAAAGGAGATTCTTGTGTAGCAGCCCGAGGAGTAGTTTGGTATGCCCACAACACTTCTTGCATATAGTTTGGCCTCTTCCATACAGCTCCTATTAGATTCTTTTTTAATCCGGACAAAATGGTCTTGTTGGCAACTTCAACCTGGCCGTTTGCTTGTGGATGGAAAGGAGAAGAAAAACAATGTTGAATGCCTCTGGAAGCACAAAAATTATCCATATCCTTGTTATCAAACTATGCCCCATTATTTGTGGTATTCTTTTGAGGAATCCCAAATCTGCAACATATATTGGATAAGATAAATTTAATGAAAGCCTTCGAAGTGGTTCCTTTCAAAGGATTTGCCTCTATCCATTTTGAGAAGTAATCAATAACAACTATACTAGTTTTGCACCCTCAGAATCAACATCAAATCTTTCAAGGATCACCATTGCCCCTTCTTGGGCAGATGTTCCCACATTGTTTGTAGAACCTGTCCGAGGAGCATTGTCAGACCTATTTCCACTTCTTCTTTTGACATAAGCTCCCAATTTGCCTCTTTCAATAAGATTCTGCACTTCTTGTTTTAAGACCATGCAGTCTTGAGTATTATGGAATATATCATTATGATATTGGCAAAATCAAGTATTTCGACTCTCTCTAAGGGATTGCAGTGGTGTCGGTTTCCGGAAATGAACTTCCTTTTAGTCTTGTCATATATTATGGCTACATTCTCTTTCAATTCTGAAAACCACTCCGATTGAACCCAAGGACCTCTTTTACTCCTTTATTGTTGGCTCTAAGATTGATTCTGGTTGGACTGAGTCTGTTTAGCCCTGTTGGCCCCTTGTCCGATCTTCTTAGCCTTATATCCAGACTGGTTTTGAGCTGTTGTGGTGGACCTCACCTGACGGTGCACCCTGGTTTTCTTGGTTTCATCTACATTAATCTGATTTCCCATGATTTAATAAGCCACCCCAAATCATGCCTTTCTTCATGGTCACCCAATCGGCCAGATTCACACGGTTCAACCCTTGTCTCAAGGAAGCAATTGCCACCTGTTCGAAGCAATCTGCTAACTCGTTCTTGGTATTCACGAACCGAATTATGTATTTCTATAAGGAATCATTTGGCTCTTGGGCACAATGGATAATAGTATCTTCATTTCCCTTCACCTCCTTACTTCCCACAAATTGCCTTCGGAAGGCAACCCAGAATGTATCAAAGTTTCTGATACACCGCTGGGGTAAACTGTTGTACCACTTAAGAGAACTTCCCGTAAAAGATTGAGAGAAGGCTCTACACAGAAGTTTGTCATCATCATCGAAATTCATTATGAAGTTCTTGAACTGCTCCAGATAGTTGTCTGAATCCTTACTTCCATCATACTTCTCCATTTGGAGCTGTCAAACCTTTTGGGTAGGTTTCCGGACAATATTTTGGCAGACAAAGGTAATTGCCTCCAATTCCTATTACGACTGAAGATTGTGTCTTTATTAGGCATTGTGAAAATACCCGGTTCGGTCTGAAAAGCAAATGGATCGATCAACAACTGATCAACATGCATATGGTTGTGACTGTGAGATGACCATTTGCCTAGATGCCTTTTAAGCCTCTCATACCTATCTCTCTTTCTTGAATATTTTTTAACTAGTTTATGTTTCTTTCTGGACCTCTCCTTTGTCACTGCTTGATGATAAAGACTCCTCAAGCTCAGCCTCATTCGAAGAGTTGCTGGAGGACTCAGAATCTAAACTTTCAACCGGATTAGACCGGTGAGTCTTCTTAAAACTAACATGGGTATTTTTTGAACTCAAATTATTTTTTGCTGATAGATCATTCTACCTAGGTTGTCAGTATGATGAATAGCTGACGCCCCTAACTTTTCCCTTATACCATTTTTTGTTTGTTTTATGGCCCTTAACGCCTCTATTTCTGCTCTCAACTTGTCTCGCTCTTCGATGGTGTATTCCTTGTTTTCCCCAACAATTTCACCAGAGGTGGTGGAGTTCCCTACTCGTTCAGATCCATCCGAAGTGACCCTTTCTACTGGTTTTGAATGCAAGATTCAGGCACCCTCATTCTCTCACTGTGGTCGCCAATGTGGTTTGGTTTATTTTGGGTTGGGGGTAATTTTGTAAAGTGTTTTGTGAAGTATTTTGAGTATTAAGTGTTTAGTGTGGTGAGATAATTGAGCAGCCTAGTTGTATTAAATGTTCATTACCCTTATTAATGAGAGTGTTTTGGGTATTTATACTCTTAATTAAGGACCCATGGGCTTACGGGTCAAGTTATGAAACCGGGTCAAGTTCAAGGACCCATTAGTCTTTTAAGTTGATTAGCAAATAGCTTAGTCAAAAGGTTTTTTTTACTTTTGTCCTCTTCGGATAATTTAGTGGCATGTTATTGTCCGAATTACCATTGTCCGGATTATGTAGTGGGTTGTGTCTGAATATTCCGAACTCATCAAAATCAATTCTTACTTCGATCAGACGATGGTTTCCTTAACAAGTATAAGTTGAAATTTTATAATAGTTTTGCAAGATTAACTTTGGTTGCTACATGTAACCAATAATATGTTTCCATCAGTGGTCTAACTAAGGCAATTATATGTTTGTTTTTTTGGTGAATTAAGGTTCAAGACTGCTACTATATATATATATATATATATATGAAAAGTTATAAAAATTATTAGTCAAAGTAATTGTAGCGAAATAATATGTGTCCATATTTGTGTTGTGCTGTTAATTGAAAATTCCCAAATGATCCTTTATTTGGCCCATATAATATTTTGACCAAACAATGGACATTGTTCTAAAGCAACTCAAAATTAAACTTACTCGTAATAATAAAACGTTTAAGCATATAATAGGAATTCTTCACGCATAAAGTATATATATTAATGCGAATGAATATAACTAAAAGCATGGACGCATTGAGACTATTGTTGAAAATATACATAAAGGTACCAACTAGTGGTCGTGTTTGTGATATACATGATTTTTTTTCCATGTGTGAACTTATCACATGAAATGATTATAAGTTTTTTTTATATTCTATTTCTTGGGATCATATATTAACTTTAGCTTCGTTTACATACGACTATTTTTTAATTCATGTTTTGTTTTCGAATACGTTAAATCACTCCAAAATACCATAAAGTGATAAAATACTTTTTGTCCTCCACTTATGTATTCATATTTACAACAACGTTATTGACATATCATTGACATAAGATATATTATTGTTTAAACACTAGATGATGAGAATTGATCAACACTAAGTACGTGTATGTCGGAACCATCCGGTTGTTTAATTAATTTATCTTTCATCAATGAGTGTAAAAATCTAATACCCATTTAAAAGAATGAACCTTCTCATTAGATAGAATTACAAATCCGACATAAAAATTCACGTGAGTTGAGGTTACCCCAATAATTTTTAAATAAAAACATAATATAACTTATTATCTTATTGTTTTTATTCATGATTATCACTTTCGAAAATGTCGATAACATATCTATTCTAATCGGGTGTGCAAATAAAATATTTGAAACAACGACACGTTTATCTTTGAAAATTGATGTCATTTTGAAATAATTTAACAATTTCAATTCAGCTAATACAACTGCAACTTTGATCGATCGAATTTATTAACAAACCAATGTTTATGTCAGTGGTTGTATAATGTGCGTATGTACGACACATTTTAATGGTTAAAATATTTTAACTCGTTTAGAATATATGTAGGTCAAGCTCTATCATCGTATATAGAGGTACAAATTCAAACTCTACTTCTGAAAATTTACTTGGGTTACAATGACTTTTGAAGTGTTTTGACATTGGATAATAGTGCATCTCGCATATAACATTTAATGAACATAAATAAGGTTGACCAGATTTGCATATAACTTTAAATATCCAAAACCCACATCTTATAAACTTGAGATCCCTCGAACTTGTTCTGGTCAATTTTCTCTTAAAAATATTATCCGCAATCAAATTTTGATGAATTATGGACTTCTCTACATATTCACTTACCATACACAAATAATATGTCTTTTTTATAATAATAAGATGTTTAAAAAATCATATAACTAAAATCATGGATATTTTCAAGTTAAACTTGTCCATATAATGTTTTTTTTATATTACATAAGTTAAAATAAAAAATAACTAAATTGAAACAAAATTTTAGAAAACTTCGTAATATAATATTTATTTATGTATATGGCGTGAAAATACTTTTTTTTATAAAAATAAGCTAAATATAAAAAATACGAACACCAAAATGTTCTGTATCATTTAGATAAACAATAATTGGGTTCGTGCAAATTGTTTTTTCTATAAAAACCAATAATAATCGTAATTTTTAGTGATTTTTCAGCGGTGTGATTTTTTTTTTGAATTATTATGTTTTAAAACAAAATGCAGCCGGTTTGATAATGTCACCTATTTGGTTTTCAAATATTTTATTGATATTGAGGAAAATGCGTGTTTCTTATTAATTTTTAATTATATATTATTTGTAAATAATTTTTTTTGATCCATTTAATTTAAAATTTTGTAAATTAAATAAATGATAAAGATTTTAGGTATCATAGTTGAAAGATTAATACTTTTATGTAGAAATTAATAAAAATATTAACATACATATGTTGCCTTCCGTTTCCACGCCAAAACCCTATTCTCGCTCTCTACTTGAAACCAACTGCTCTTGCTTTCAACCTCTAAATCTGAAATCTCGATTCTTGCCCTCACCTACAATTTTGGAATAAATTTATGTTTTATTGTTTTATTTATGACGGAGAATTTGAGCAATGTCTCTGCTAGGGGTTTTTAGGTTTTTATTAATATTTCCTGTTCAAATTAGTGATATATCACGTATGGTGATTCGAGAACTAGTTAGATTATCGTATGATGAACAATTAAGCAGCATATATAACTTCAAAGTCAGGAAAAGATTCTTTCAAAAATATTGGTATATCCAAACTTAAAAGATATACATAATTTCTTTCTATAGAAAAGAAACTATGAAAGCTATTGTCATTAAGCTTTCTCGCCTTATCCCTTCCCTTACTGCCCTTAACAGACGAGCGTTTAGAAACATCAGTCATAGGGTTGATGAAGTTCAAACTGCCCTTACTAATGCTCTGCAAAACCTGGCTTCCAACGCGATCGAGAGACCCCTTATTTATATTGAGAGTGAGGTTGCTAAAGACTATATTTTCTATAGCTGAGCAGAAATTTAGGAGGACGTGGCTCAAGCTCGGAACTCCAAATATTTTCACAATAGTGTGAGGCCCCGCAGAGCCCGTAACAAAATTCTCTCAATTTCCACACGGGATGGTTCTTCAAGCTCCAACCCTCGGGTTATCTCGAAAACCTTCCACTTCAAATTCTGTAACCTTCTTGGTTCCCCAATCCCAGCAAACTACCCGACCTCGATATAATTAGATTTCTGATTAAATCCTCGGTCTCCCCCGCCAACAAGACCAATATGATTAAGCCCATCATTGATGATGAAATAAAAGCCGCCTTATTTGATATCGACAATCACAAAACCCCTGGACCTAACGGTTTCAGTGTTGGCTTTATAAAAACTTGTTGGCCTATAGTAGGGCCAGATATCTGTATTGAGGTTAAGCGTTTTTTCCATCACGGAAAGATGAACCCTGCCTGGAATAAAACCCTTGTCGCTTTAATCTCTAAATTGGAGTTCTCATCCTATTCTTCAGACTCTAGACCCATATCCTAATGCAATGTTATCTACAAGAGTATCTCAAAATTCCTAGCCAACAAAATTAAACCTACTCTGTCCAACCTAATTGACCCCTCTCAATCTATTTTTGTCCCGATGCGCTCTATTGTTGATAACATCCTTCTCACCCAAGACCTCGTGCACGACTACCAAACCAATCGCAAGGGCCCAATATGTGCTCTTAAAATTGATCTGATGAAAGCCTTTGACAACATCCGATGAGAGATTCTTCTTGATATTCTCTTCGTCATGGACTTTCCAATCGAAATGATAAATTGGATCATCCATTGCATTACCACTCCCTCATTTACAGACTGCATTAATGTCTCCCCCACAATATATTTTTATGAGTAAAGGGGTCTCCTACAAAGGGACCCCCTTTTCCCTTATATTTTTGTCATTGTAATGCAGGTCCTCTCTAGTATCCTCCAAGAGAAGAGCCAAAATCCGTCATTTAGGTTTCACTGGAAGTGCCACTCTCTTAAGATCATCAACCTTTGCTTCGCGAACGACCTTATGATCTTTAAAATAGCCAATACCCAATCCATTAATCTTATTCATGAGGATTTAATGGACTTTGCTGCTCTCATAGGTCTCCAGATCAATCTGAACAAAAGTCAAATCTATTTATCTGGAACTTCCACCAATACAAAGAATGCTATTACGAACCTACTAGGCTTCAACGAGGGTAACCTTCCTGTCAAATACTTGGGTGTCCATCTAATCACCTCAAGGTTAACTTACAATGGTTGTAGGCCCCCTTTCACAAAAATCTCTGATCGCATAAACTCTTGGACTACAAAGCATATTTCGTACGCTAGGCGACTCTAACTTATCAAATCCGTCCTCTTCATTAGCCAAGTATATTGGTCATCCATATTCATCCTCCTTGTCAGAGTTTTAAATTAGCTGTCACAACTGCTCATAAGATTCCTCTGGTATGGATCTGAAATGATTATTTCGGAGGCTAAAGTTGTTTGGGATAAACTTACCTTCCCCATAGATGAGGGCGGCATTGGGATCCCAAATATTAAAATTTGGAATCAGGCGGCTGCCCTCAAGCTTATATGGTTCATATTAACAAAAAATAAAAGTTCTATATGGACCCAATGGACGCTTGCTGAAAAAATAAAAGACAAAAGCTTTTGGAGTCTCCCCCTTCCAACAAATCCATTTGGGGTTGGCGTAAAGTCCTAAAGATTCGAAACCAGGCTTCCGGCTTGTATGAGGTTATTGTTGGAAATGGAAACAACACATCCATTTGGTACGATCCATGGATCTTTCCATCATTTGTCATTAACCATTTTGGCCACAACATCATAAATTTGGCCCGCCTGCGTAATATCTCCCGCGTCTCGGATCTCATTTGAAATGGAAATTGGACTTGGCCCTCCAACGTTAGGACCCCAAGCAGACACATGCGCACTCATCTTACTGATATCTGAAATGCCCTCTGTACCCTGCCTCCCGCCATCGATGCAGATGGCGTCTTTCTTTGAATCTCTAACAAGTCTAAATCACACTTCACCATGAGTAGTACTAACTCCGCTCTTCGCCCCACGAGAGAAAACGTTGCTTGCGCCCCTCTAGTGTGGAACAAATACTCAATCCCCAAGCATTCTTTTATCTCATGGATGGTCATCCTTAAGAAACTCACCATGCGAGACAAACTCATTAGCTCAGGTCTTGACTCCCCCCTGACTGCGGTCTCTGCTCTAACAACCCAGAGACACTGGAACGCCTACTTATTCTATGTCCATATTCCTCCTCCATTTGGGATAACATCTCTCATAAGCTCCTAATTCCCCCAAGGACCTCTTCGTGGGCCGCCTGGCTTGAGGTCACTTACAGTTGGTCTCATTCCATCAATAACTCTAGCTTCCTCCGGCGGGCTGTTTTATGCTCGACTATTTACCACATCTGGAGAGAAAGAGTTGCTCGTATCTTCAACAACAAACATGCCCTAAATTTCAGTATTGCTCACCATATACTCTCTGATCTTCATTTCTGCTTCCACCGAACGAAGATCTCTTTTCCCTTGTAAGAGGCTTCATTTATTTTTACCGCCATTTTTCTTTAAGTTACCTTTATAAGTTTTGATCCCTTTGTAACTGACCGAAAGCCACCTGAACCTCTTGTAAACATCTTTTATATATAAATTTACAGTTTTTTATAAAAAAAAAACAATGACAATCAAGAATTTTTTTAAGGTATATGAAAAAAAGTTGACAACACTTAACATAATGGTCCAACCCTTAGAGGAAGGATGAAGAAGTCCCAAAAGAAGAAGGCTTTGGGATTATTACAAGCTGTATACATTTAGAAACCTTTTTTCATCTACATCTCCACGTAAACTTCATGTTCTTGTACCGATATAAGATGGCTTTAACGGATTTTGAAATTTTTTACTCCCTCTTTAACATTGTAGTAAAGTTTATCGATGACAAAAAAACTGAAAATTTTGTTTAATTTTTAAAATTGTTATATGCATTATTTATTCATGTTATTATAAAAAAAATAGTTTCAAGTGTGGGAGATAATTTGGGTTTCCACAAAGTCATGAGATAAATTTAACCGGGCCTAATTTGTGGACTAGGCCAGGCCTTTCACACAGACAAAGGAATATGTTTGGAAACACGAATACTAATGATACGACTAAAAAGAAAAATGGAAAATTCGGCGATGTCGTTTAGGGAACTACTGCGTTGTTAATTTCCCAACTGTCAAACCTTCATCGACACTTCTCTCTCTACTTTACAGATTCAATCAAATCGTCAACGAGCTCAGGTTCTGATTTCACCTAATTCTTCGTGTATTTTGATTCCATCTACTTCTTTGATCGATTCATGCATCAATTTTAAATGTGAAACTGGTTTTTTTTTTTCTTCAACTGTGATGAATCAATTTGATCTCGATTAGCCACCCTCTCATTTCTCATGATCTTCTTCGGTGTTTGGTTTCTAGCTCTTGAATTTTAGTTTATGTACGTAATTAAGATTTCTGATGCCAATGTTTATTTTACTTTCTTATTTTTGTTGTTCCTCTTTCGCTTACGCTATTAGGGTAATAATTTGATTTTGGGATACTAATAACTATTTACTATTCTGTTGATTGTTTTTGTATATGTAGTTTGAAATTGAGATTGAGATTGACATTGAAAGGTTTAAGCAGGTGGCTGTGATTGGAAGTGAAGTGTGGGCAGCATGGTAAGGTCTCATGATCTTGTTGGTATTTAATTGAAATGGATTTTTAAACTCTGTACTTTTGATTCACATCAGTTAGAATTCACTGCGACTTCAATTTTGTATGTTGTTTTTGCAGAATTACCTTCTTGGAGCTTTCAAGCCGGCATGCAATATTTCCATCACCTTCACTGATGGAAAAACGCGGAAGCAGGTGGCTTTGTTATATCTTGATGGCTTTTATTTTACTTTTTCTAAGTCAGGTTTCAAAATTTATGTCATTTGAAGTCGTACCAGTGACAGTCTGATAAGGCTTTATGCTTCAAAAATGTATTTAACGCTGTTAGTATCTTTGCTATTGCTGTAACTTAGATGGAATTGCTTAGGTGGTATCGTTTATTTAGTTGTTATCTTCCATTTTCTTTTAGGTTCCTTTGAAGAAGGAAAATGGTCAGACAGTTATGGTACCACTTTTCCAAAGTCAAGAAAATATTTCTGGAAAGGTACGCCGTCTGTTTGCCTATTCGTGAATCTTAAATATAGTCTTGTATAATTGTATGTTATGGTTGTTTGGTGTTTTGTGTATTCTATTTCTCAAAACTCTGAATACTTTATAATGTCGTGTTTGCATCAGGTGTTAATAGATCCAGTTCCGGGAAAGAAGGTAGAACACAATGGTGTAAAAGTTGAGCTTCTTGGTCAGATAGGTGTGTTCTAGCTTGTACGACTTGCGTTCTCTTAAGGAGAAAGAATCAGAAATCAAGGCCTTTTAAATCCTTACTACGTGATTGTTAGATGCTTCTAAAATCTATTTTAATTTTACAGAGATTTATTTCGACAGAGGGAACTTTTATGACTTTACGTCTCTGGGTGAGTTTACTTTGTCTTCATTTCATTTGCTGTAAAAGAAGTGGGTTTTGATAATCTCCTGAGATATGACTCCATTGAGTATTCTGAACAATCTTATGAACTTTATATAACTGTTGAGTTAACATTGTAAGCTGGGCAGTTTTAATGAAGTTCCCATTTGCAGTTCAGATGGTGCTTAGTGCAATTGGGTCTAATTCTTATTCCACTTTGTTCTCGTGTTTCTCTAAATATGTCCTCTATAAAATCTTTACAGAGATTCAGGGAATGGGGGGACTGTGCTTTGCCATTTAAAAACCAACTCATCCCAAATCTTGTTGCTGATATATATTTTTTTTGGTCACAGTACGCGAACTTGATGTGCCTGGAGAGATATATGAAAGGAAAACATATCCTTTTGAATTTTCTACAGTTGAAATGCCATATGAGACATACAATGGGGTGAATGTACGGCTCAGGTATGCCAATTCTGTTCTCTTTGATTTTTGCAATGGCTTTTTGGACTTACTTCCTGTATGTATGCTAATAACTTGATGCAATCTCTTATGCCGTCCACACACAAAGCTTTTTTCATTGCTTATTAGTTGTATGCTCTCTAGAAGGATTAGTTCATAGTCATCCAAAGAAAAGATTCAGAGCTAGTTTGTATTCATGTTAAGTGCACCACTGAACATAGAACTATAGAAGTAGAAGTACAAGTGTTGTTACACGGCACCCAGGCGAGTTAAACAAGGATTTAGCTACTTGGTTATCTTGTAATACCTCAGGCACACGTATTTACAGATTTGCTGGGAAGCACCTTAGCAGAGGATCCTGCCTCGGTTAAAAAATAGTTTTATTTTGTTAGGTTACAATTAAACAAAGAGGAGCATGAGAGGAAATTGCTATAAAAGCTATAAGTCAACTAAGTTTGACTTTTCATTAACCATTTAAATATTACACCGTGAAGCTAAAATTAGGATTTTTTGTTTTTACAGATCATACATTTAGGGCTTTTAGTTTTTACATAAACAATTTAGCTGGATGGAGAATCCAATTCTAGAGTTCGAGCATCAAATTCTAGGGCTCTATATGTTGTAGATAAGATGATTTCTTCATAGTGAAAATACAACCATATGAGATTTTAAGGATACCATTGTAGGTTATCAAAAATTACTGAGGTCTCCTCTGCTATTCCAGTTTTTTCTGTTAGAAGTTCGGAATAGGATCTGATGCAGCATAATAAAAATAGATAAATCTGGAATAATACCTTAGAGCTTCGGTCAAGGCTACATGCCAATTTTTCCTTTCACATGAAGATTTTAAACTGGTCCTTACACTGATGTTCCACCTATTTATAGGTGATAAACATGCTTTAGGCTCTTACATTAAGTGCAAAAAGACTTAGATTTTCCTGTTTATTAACTCTAAATGCATAGTAATTAAAGAACACCGCATTGAAATGTTGTGACCCAGTTGTTTCTCTGAATCTGGTATGTTCTTCCATTTGATAAAAAACTTTTGGTATCGGCTTCGTCCCGCTGGAACTACATGCTCATCAGAAGAATCACTGAGGGCTGCATACCCCAACCCCGGTTTACCACATACGTTTGCCTATCTGTTTCAAGATGGTAGATAATATAAAGTTTCAGCTTAGTAGCCATCACGCGCCGAAGAGTCTTCCAAAAGTAATTCACGAATAACCCATCTCCATCAGACACTACTTTCCTGGGCAACCCCCGTGCAATCTAACAATCTTCTCCATGTGAACCTTTGTCATTTTAGATGCATCGAGTGCCTTGGAACATGGAGTCATTTTAGGCAAATGATCCACAACCCCGAAAGTAGAGTAATGCTACCCTAAAGTTTTAGGTAATGCTTTTGCAATAGAGTTAAATTTAGTGAACTGAAGTGATTCTCTCGCACAGCCTATATGTAAAGCCTTCTTTTAGGGATTTCACGTTCCCTTTGGCATTTGTCGTCGATTTTTTGTTAATCTTAGGTGTTGTTAGGATGAAACAGTGTGCATCTTCCCAATCTAAAGTATGATAGACATCTCCTCTATCCATTTCCTTATCGATCTTGTCTAGATCTGGTTCATAAACCTCCTCTTCAAATGTCTTTTACTTCGTTAATAGTAGTTGTGAACACTTCTTGCAAAATCTATTTTGTGGGACATTGGACAGCAAAATGGTAACATCCTTGGCGCTTATCCCGTTGTGTTACTTTTGCATTAATATCTCCAGGTCCCAGTTTTCCTTTGTTCTTAGAAGCGTAGGCAGCATCGAGACCTTTTTAACTGACCTTCACCTCAAATGATGAGGATTGGGATGCCATGACATGTGAAATTTTTTCCCGTGATAATACTCGTTGCCTTTAAATTTGGTAGCGTTCCTATTCTTGTACCACTTGGTAGGCTCGCTCCAATGTATCAGTGTCATGAGCTATTAATTCTTTTTTAATTTTCGGATGAAGACCTGTTCTGAAACGAGAGAGTCACTGCATTTACGGATACATCACACCTCAACATTAGTTCCTCAAACTTGGACATATATTCCATAACAGTCATGCTGCTGTGGAAAAGCATTTGCTACTGATCAACCAACTATTGTCGATAAGACAGTGGAGCATATTTTCCCAAAGTTTTGCTTTTGTTTTGGCCCATAAAATGATTGGCGCTTCTCCTGTTCTCTCTGTCTGTATTTCAACGCTAGTCCAAAACAATTTTGCATTGGAATTATCATACCAATCAAAAAAGGATCAATGTCGGCTAACCAATCAAGAAAAACCTTCAGGTTTAGCTGTCCGTCCAAATTGGGTGGCTCAACCTTAACCGATCTTAAAACCTTTTCCTCCATATCTGCAAAATTGTTTCTTGGATTGTCCCTTTAGATACCTTTTTCGGCTTGCATCCTTGTAACCCCATCGATACTTTCATTATCTCCATTTTGAACTACTGCTTTCAGCATTGCAAAGCGTTGGTTCTAACTGACTGGCTGTTTTTGTATTCTGTTACCGAGTGGTGTGAGCTAATTGCTTAGCCGTTTTGGAGATTTAGTTAACTGTGTCGGTTCCATCTGCGACAGCTAGATGTAGGGCTTTTTTTCTTTTTGCTTTTTGTAACGTTTTTGAAAGAACCAGATGCAGGACTCACGTATAAAGACACACTAGACCTATCATCTCGAATGACACACAAGGCTTCACTGCCAAATTTTACCTTTCACACAGGAAGATCTTAAACTGTTTTCTTAATTCTCCAAAAGACTGTACTTACAAATTGATATTCCACCAAGATAGATGATTTTAGGTTTTTACATCGTTTGATTCTGATTTTCAGTACGAATACGAACTGTGAAAGCGTGGCCCATCGATGCTTTAGAGGCTTTAGATTTTCCAAATTATTAAACTCTAAATGTATTGTAATATAAGAACTCCAAAATAATTTTTTGGAACCCTTAAGTTTCTTTCTAAATATTCCTTAGATGGGTTGTCTGTCCAGTCCACCATCAAGATCTCTATGTTTTATTATTATCTGTTATATATGGCCTCATTCTACTCGGGCGCCCGCCTAGACTAGTGCCTTTTGCCCGCCTAGACTAGTGTCATTTGCCTTGGGAATTATAGAGATCCATCGCCATTTTGCGCCTTTTGTTTTTAGCAATTACGATAATTGTAAAATAAAACCAGCTGCTTTCGTCAGTGACTGTGAGCAACTGATCAGAAATAAAACATTTAATCAAACAATTGTCAACTAAGAAAATAGATTCCGAGCTGGCATTGTTTGGTTGATTGCTGAAGAATTGGTCAGTGATCAGAATGTGATGGTAGCTTAAATGGAAACTAGGGTCTCTCTCCTATAACTTGTAATAGTGTCAAAGATTAGAACTGCCGACCCCTCTCCTATAACTTGGAATAGGCAGGGATCAAGACTTGCCGATCCAACAAATTTGAGATGCATCTACATAATTTTCCAAGTGTTTAGGTTCCTGTAGTATGAAAATGTTGGACTTATTTTAGGCTGCACATTCTTTTCCTGCTTCTGTTATTCAGCTGGTTGCTTATTTGAATTTTTCAGATATGTCCTGAAAGTCACAATCACTCGTGGTTATGCTGGAAGCATTGTGGAATACCATGACTTTATGGTAGGTGGCTAAATTCTCTTTCCCTTTCTCAGTCTTGGTCACACCTATGCAAGTGATGAATTTAATTGTTATTGATGAGATTTATTGAAGAGCATGAAGTTGCCTTTGTGGTATGTGCAATCTGCACAACTGAGTAGTTTAATAAATGTGCTTTATTAGCTAGGGTAGGATAACAGTATTGATATGGTCATACTTTAGAAAATATAATGTCATAGTGGTCAGATTTGCCTCGTTTGGACTTTGGCAGCCTTGTATTATTGCTAACAACCTGTGAAGTGAATCAATGTTTATAGCTGACTAGTCATTAATGTGTGGCCATCTTGTTTTCTGATTGTCTTCCTTCCTATATTGGCATTGCTTTAGGTTCGCAACTATTCTCCAGCTCCTCCAATCAACAACAGCATCAAGGTGAACAAAACTTTTTTATCATGCAAGATTCGTGTGTTGCTTGCTGCTGTCTTATCCCTTTTAACCCTGGGGTCAGACAATGGTTTTTAATTTATATTGGTTCCAATTGCACTTTAAGTTTGATGACTGAACTATAATCAATGATCTTCTATTTCTTCATATCTTGATACATTTTTCAGATGGAAGTTGGTATTGAAGATTGCCTACACATTGAATTTGAGTATAATAAAAGCAAGTAAGTTTTTTCTTAAGGCTGAAACTAGTCCAGCCTGATTAACTCTACTTTTCAGTACTTCTGTTTGGTTGTGATTCTCAGAATGAGATGTCAAGCCACTGCTTACTAGACTTCAAATCTATTCAGGTACCATTTGAAAGATGTTATCGTTGGGAAGATATATTTTCTTCTTGTAAGAATCAAGATAAAAAACATGGATCTTGAGATTAGACGCCGAGAATCAACAGGAGCAGGGGCCAATACTCAAGTTGAGACTGAGACTCTAGCCAAATTCGAGTTGATGGATGGAGCTCCAGTTAGAGGTTAGTGCGTGGTTTTTGCTAAGCTTTCTTAATTTCAAACGATTACCATTAGCAAGAGGTAAATTGGCTCTAACCTTAAGTATAGATGGCAAGCAAATAGAGTTTCAATATATTAGCGCCGCAGCAGGAACAACTCATTTGATGCATGCCATATTAATCATGTTTGAAATAGGTTGCTCTCTTCACCAGCTTGACTAATATCCTGAATTTCTTTTGCAGGTGAATCTATACCAATCAGACTGTTTCTCAGTCCGTATGATCTGACCCCAACACATCGCAATATCAACAACAAATTCAGTGTTAAGTATTATTTGAATCTTGTTCTGGTGGATGAGGAGGATCGTCGGTATTTTAAGCAGCAAGAAATCACTTTATACAGGCTGCAGGAAACTTCCTGATGGAAACTGGTTAGGATACCGAATGGACGAGTAACTGTTTTATTACACATTGTAAAGCTCTAAGATTAAGACATATTGGGATGGAAAACAATATGGGGTCTTATAAGATACTTGCTATTTTGCAGCATTCGCTGATAATGATTGCTAGTCATTGTTACAGTAGCAGTAGCAGTCGTGGGCAAGTATGTCTTCTGGGTGTGTGATGTAGTTCTTCCCAAAAAGGCAGAGTTTAGTCGTTTTTCTGTTGATTGTATTTTAATCTCTCGACGTGGTTGTTTTATGTGCTTTTTGTTGTTTTGCATTGCCTATTTAGGTTTTAGTGTTTATATTCGAAGCCTTTGAATTCTATGCTCTTCTTTTCCTAATTTTATTACTTGTTCACTGTCGCCTTTCTATCTAGTTCAGAATTTTTGGTACACTCTATCCCGGGTCATTTAAGCCCGCTTGGGCTGGCTTTCATACATATGACCCGGATCTTAAACTAATTCTTGAGATATAATATTCTGGGAACAGTAGATTCAATAACTCATATTACTAAGGCAATTGAATTGCCCTGGGTCTCTAAAAACAACATTGCGAGTTACAAGAAGTGTAAGGCATGGATTTTAGCTGATAACTTTAACCCTCTTCTCCAAAGGATTTGGATATGCTTTACTGGCAAGATATTTCATACATAAACAAATCTTTTTACTGTAAAAATTGTAAACACATAGGACACCAGGAAAAACAATATAAAAGGAAAGAATTGGACCAAACAATGAATAAAAACGGAAACAACAAAGATAATACTAACACCCAATCCAAACAAACCCTGAAATTAACAAGGAATTGCAAACAAAAAAATCACCTGCATTGGTAATTGAAAATAAAAAGAATAAATATTTTAAAAAAATAACAAATGAAAACATTATAGTCTTTAATCAATTGAATGAACCACCTGAAGTTACTGAACAAGACATAACTGATGACATAGAAATGATTAACTTAAGTAACTCATTTCTGCATACAGAAAAATCACATGCACTGGTAATTGAAAATGAAAAGAATCTTTAATACTGAAGAACAAATGGAAAACATTCTAGTCTTTACTCAATCTAATGAACCACCTGAAGTTACTGAAAAGTACATACTGATGCCATACAAACTATTAACTTAAACAACTCATTTAATATACTTAATGAAGGAGAATTAGAAGAATTATCTAAATCAGAACATGACTTTCTACTGACTAGAACAAATCTTAGTCTCCCTCAATCACATGAACATAAACAACCTAAAAAGACTCAATCAAGACTCCTATAAGAAGATCTTCAAGAGGCAAAATATTAATAAAAACAATAAACTCTAAAGGATCATTAAGATCCTCAAAACAATCTTTAAAATGACCACAACTATACTAAACTGGAATGCTAGAGGAATAGGGAATCAAGGAACATTAAGAAGAATAAAAAACATTGTCAGGAAATTCTCAATTGATATCATAGCTCTACAGGAACCTATGATATCAGCTGATAACTTACATTCAACATGTGAAAAACTTGGTTTTGAATCACATTTTGCAAACATTAATAATAAAATTTAGATTTTCTGGAAAAATGGTTTTAATATCAATATACTAGATAACTCTGAACAACTTATTAACATTATGGTAAGTCATAATTCTACTAACAAAGTAGTTATGCTTACCGTAGTTTACGCAAATTGTACCAGATCCCATAGGGCCTTTATGGGATCAATTAAGAGCCATTTCTGACACAAACCTACCTTGGCTTGTTGTTGGAGATTTTAATACAATTTCCAACACAAGTGAACAGCTATTTTGTTCCATACTTTGCACTAATAGTGTGGATGACTTTAATAACACGATTTTAGACTGTAAACTAGAAGACCCAAGCTACACACGCTCACACTTTACCTGGACAAACAAACATAAATGGAAACGATTAGATAGGACCTTACACAATGATAAATGAAGAGAAACCTTTCATATTACAAGGGTGAAGCATTTAGCCAGAACTCTTTCTGACCATTCAACCTTGATAATATGAGTTACATTAAATTCAACACATAAAAAACCATCATTTAGATTCCAAAACATGTGGCTGAAACATGAAGATTTCTTTAAAATTGTAGAAAACAACTGGTCTAAACATCTTACTGATTCCTCTCACATTTACACATTCTGGTCCAAACTCAAAAGACTAAAAAAAATATCTAAAAAGTTGGAATAAATATTTCTATAGTAATATTTTTTATCGTCTAAGTAAATTGAAAAAGAGATTAAAATAGCTAAAACAAAGTTAGAAGAAACTAACAGCCTATAGAATCAAACTAATCCGTCTAACCTTAATGCTACACATACAACATTACTTGAAAAAGAAGAAATATATTGCCAACAAAAGAGCTATGTAAAGTGGTTAAAAGATGGTGATAACAACTCTGCAACCTTCCACAATTATGTTAAAAAAAGAACATCTAGAAACAAAATTAATGTTATATAAACTAATGATAAATGGATTGAAGAGAATGATATAATTGGCTTATCTGTTGTAGAATACTTCTCTACTCTATTAAACAAACCTACTACACTAAAAAGTCTATCAATAGTAAATGATATCATTCGCAAAATTATATCTGATCAAAACAATGAAAACATCTTGAAAATACCATCAGTGGAAGAGTTACATAATGTTATAAAAAGCCTAAATTTTAACAGTGCTTCTCGAGTTGATGGATTCAACTCCACATCCTACTTATCATGTTGGTTTATAATAAAAGATGATCTACTTAAAGCCATCAAAGACTACTTTACAATCTTAGATATCCCTAAATGCCTTTTTGCAACCCTTATATGTTTAATACCTAAGGTTAAATCACCTAAAACTTGGGTGCAATTTAGACCTATAAGTTTATGCTCAGTTATCAATATAATCATTTCTAAAATACTGAATAAAAAATTAACTAAATTACTTTCTTTAATCATTTCAAAAGAACAAGGTGCTTATATTGAAAAAAGAACCATACAAAAATACATCTTAATAACTCAAGAAATGGTTACAGATCTTAATAGGAAAACTAGAGGTGACAACTTAATAATCTGCTTAGATATGTCAAAAGCATTTGACAAGTTAGAATTCAGATTCATATATGAAGTAATGTCATCATCTGGTTTTAATCACCAAGTAATTAAGATAATTAAGAAAAGTATTGAAAACATCTCATATTCAGTAATAATTAATGGAAAAACTAATGGTTTCTTTAACTATAGTAATGGATTCAGGCAGGGGGACCCTTTGTCCCCAAGCCTTTTTATTATAGCTGAAGAATTTTTAATAAGAGGCATAAATAATTTAATTGGCCAACACAAATCAATGTCCTATAACATGA
This sequence comes from Limnanthes douglasii subsp. nivea, assembly GCA_036936605.1. Classification (NCBI taxonomy): domain Eukaryota; kingdom Viridiplantae; phylum Streptophyta; class Magnoliopsida; order Brassicales; family Limnanthaceae; genus Limnanthes; species Limnanthes douglasii. Next base: position 84,161,798 of record JAUPFV010000003.1, read on the forward strand.
AAATTTCTTTAAATATTAACTGTTTAGCATATGCAGATGATATCATCATATTCCTAAATGGTTCACTGATAAACATTAAGAAACTTTCAAAACATTTAGATATATATAGCAATTGCCCTCTAGCCAACAAATAAATGAATAAAAAACAATATTTATAACTTCTTCAAACATGAACATAACCAGGATTAATTCTCTGGAAAAACACTTAGGCTTCAAACAAGCTAGTTTACCTTTCAAATATTTAGGTATCCCAATACACTTAATAGAAAAAATAAGAAACAAAATTAATGAATGAAAGTAAAAAAAAATTATTTGGGGGAAGAATAACATTAATCAAATCCGTTCTCTTATCTTCTTACTACTTACAATCTATTAAACTACCTTTATAAATAAAATCATGAATTAGAAAACTTTTAAAAAAATTCCTATGGGGTTACAATGAAAATAGCAAATCAATATTATAGTGTAACTGGAATAATAAATGTAAACCACATAATGAAAATGGTCTTAATATTAGGAGTTTAAAAGATATTCAGAAAGCTTATTCATTTAAATTATGGTTTACCTTTAAAGACAATAAAATCATGTGGTCCAAATTGATGCACTCTAAATATTGCCAAAACATTAATCCATTACAGTATTCTTTAAGAACCACAGACTCTAAAACTTGGATAAGAATGTTTGAGATTAAAGAAGAAGCTGGAAAACATATAATTTGGAAACTGGGCAAGGGAAACTTGGACTTTTGTTTAGATAAATGGCACCATTCTGAACCACTAATCACTTTAACAGTAGCTAATTCACCCCACTATACTCTAACAAAGGTAATTGAATACTTGATAATAATAATTGGGATTTACCTAAACTACATTCTTATTTACCACCTGCAAACATAAATAGAATCATCAAAACCATATCAACTTAAGTGTTGAGGACTCCATCATCTGGAAGCTTTCCATTGATGGAGCCTTTAATTTAAATGATAAAGTTAATGCACTAAGACAAAAAGACACAGTCTCACTAATTAGAGGAAAAAATTGGAACAGTATCTCTCCAAAGAAGTGTTCTTCTCCCTTCAGAGAGTATTAAATAACTTAATAAGTGTAGATACAGTACTACAAAGAAAAATATTTCAACTTTCTTCCAAATGACTCAGATGTCAGAACATAGAATCTATAAATCACGTCTTCATTTCTTGAGAATCTTCCTGGTATGTTTGGTCTTTCTTTTCTGAAAAATTTAGCGTTAGAATAGGCATGCACATGACAATTAACCACATTGTTAACTTATGGTTACTATCAACACCTAAAACAATCCACATACGTCCCATTTTACCTTCACTTATAATCTGGTCTATATGGAATGCCAGAAACAACTGTAAACATAAAGATATAGCTATCTCACATACAAAGATAATCAATCATACATCTTTCATGCTTATTTATTTAGATTCTTCATCATTACTTACCCGAAAACATTGGATAGGTGACTCTCAGTTAGCTAAAGACTTAAAGCTGTTTTAATTATATTAAGCACTCTTTACCTTTACATAATCTTATTAAGCTGAATTATGATGTTTCAACTTTATTCAACGATGAATCAAGTTATGGATTTATTCTAAGGGATGAACTAGGAAACTTAATTCTAGTTAAAAGAAGTGTAATAGGCAAATGTTCACCACTTACTGCTGAAATTTATGCATTATTAAATGATTTGCTATGTTGTAAAGATAAAAACCTTGAAATGATTGATATTGAGATAAATTCTTTAGGATTGTTTAACATGTTAGCTTTAGGAAAATACCCATAGCATTTAGAACAAATTATTCTATGCTGTGAAAACCTGATTAAGCCTCAAATGACTCAAACATATTTATAGAGAGCAGAATACTGATGCAGAGTGATAGCTAGGCATGCGCTAAAAGAACATTCAGATTTTAAAATTAATTCTAACCATTCGTTTAATGCTCTATCTGCTATTATATTGCTAGACTCATTGAACTTAAGTTACCTTAGGTTCTTTTGAGTTACACTAACAACTTGGCAGGTTGAAAAACCTGACCACCAGCATCTCCACTTCTCTACTTTTTCAGGATACAGGTACTTAAAGAGACAGGAGGGAAACTGAAAAAAACGAAAGAAGACTTCAAGAACGATGCTGAAGATGTTGTTGCAAGATGGATTCAAGCTGTCGCAAACAAAAACATAAATATAATAGTCTAAGGCAACTAGAACTACTAAGTTAAACAAATTGTAATAAGTTGAACAAATTGTAAATTTTCCTTTCAACATCAATAAAACAAGATTTTTTTTATAAATATTTTTTAATCAATATCTGTGTTTGAGATTTTATATCCGATTTATCCTTTTATTTATAAATTATAGAGGATAAATAATAACTGGATAAGTGCTTAATAGCACTCTTGTGAACTCTAATATAACCATATTTTTAAGTCCATTTCGTCCAAATCATGTTTGAAAAGTAAAAAAAAACCTAAATATAAATCTAAGAACAACTTATAAGGTACGATCTCTTACCCGCGCTTACATTCATAATTCATGTTTATAACTTCAAAAAAATAAATTGATTTATGTTTGGATTATAAAGTTTTTTTTCTCTTTCAAACACCGATTAATTTATTATTGATCTTGATTTGTTGTTTTTCTTATGTAATGTTTTGTTATTTTAATAGAATTATTGTTTATAATTAGTTAGAAGTAAAGTTTGAAAATTATCTTATTTTAATGATCTTCATCGATCAATATGTGTGTGTTGCCAACTCATTTTTATAAATGATATTACATACAAATATATAAACGAAAAGATATTTATTTATTTGGATTTTTATAATTTAATTATTTATGGATTATTATATATATAAAAAATCTTTTTTGTATAATTTTTTTGTTTTGTAATTTTTTTATTTTGTGTCGCGTGTAGTTCGTATCTTTTCTTAGCTTGTCATATTTTTTTCCCACGTGTCAAATTTATCCCATTTTGTCAGAAAAATTTAATATATTCATTGTCTCAAACCAAATATATTATCTTTGGTTTCTTTTTGTCTTTCATCCTCTTTCATATTCTTTTGTGTTTGTGGATATATAGAAAACAAAAAAGCATACAAATTTTTGTTTGAACAGAGTATCGCATGAGAAAAACAAAATAGAAAATACAAAGAAACATTTCTATTCGTTCTTTCATCAATAATTGTAACGAGATAAAATATTTTCACTAAAAAATTTGTGAGCTTATTAAAAGAAAAATGAAATTAACTATTATTTATTGGAGACCTGAAATAAATTTTACCTTGTTATGTGTAATAAGCTTTGTTTATTGAGGAGAATATGCTGCTTATTAGAGATAGAAAATGGAAAGAGAACAAACAAATTTCTCTTAGATCTTATGTTTATAAATTTTTGGGTTTTGTTTTTTTTAGCAAGATAAGGAATTTCGCTTCCCGATGTTAGTCTCTTATTTATATAGAATAGAGAACAGGTTAGTGGAAAAATACATATTTTTATGTGTTTATATTAGTTTAAGTTTTGGCTACTTATAAAATGATTTGGTAATTTACGGAGTAGTTATATTTTAATTTTTAATTGATATATTTTTAATTATATTATTAATTTTAGTTTATTTAATTATGAACTATAATAATTAGGAAATTGTAAGATATGGATGGAAAATAATAACATGATTTTATGAGATTTAAACCACTTAAAAATATATATGAAACTATTTATATTTTTATTGAGTTAAAAATAAAACAACCTCATGTCTAACGTTTTTACCATATTTTTTTAAAAATATTTTTTTTATTGTTTATACTGTTTTAAGAATAAACATGTTTTGATCCGATTTTAAAAAATCATATGAGGTCAGTGTAGTAGAAACAACACATACAACCTCAATTACAATAGTGTATAAAAAATTATTACAATTATATTAATGGAAATAATAACTTATGATTTTCTATTTTATTTTAATGGTTGGATTTTTTATACTAGGTTATCATCTTTATTATATTGAACCATAATATTTTGTAAAATTACTTTATTTGCTTTTGTCCCGTTATTAATTACACATTGCTTTTAAAATGTTAGCAATACGTGTATTTAAAAACAAATGTAGCATTTTTTTCTATATTTCTCCTCTCAAATTTAAAGAAACCAAAGATTATCATTCACATTTTTTTGTTACTAAATAATATAAGATATATTCTCTCTTTTCTTTTTAGATTTGTGTTTATTAGATTCGACCTAGGTTGAGTTTTTTTTCCATTGATATTGTTGTTGTTGGTATGCAATTTAGGATTTATTCAATCTTTTGATTGAATAATCAAGATTAGAGGAATGATCGAATAAGGTTAGAGAGTATCACAAAGAATTATGTATTATTCTATATATTATCTCGCATGCATATACTTCACTTTAAATATGGATTTCAATTTACTCCCAATATTAGCTTTTATTTTTATTTTTTCTTGTAGTATAGACAACACCCGATAATAGTTTATAGAGAATACAAATCATCAAAATTTGAAAGATCAATTTAAACACTGCATATAACAGATATAACAATTGATAAAAAATATATGAAGTACTCAATACATGTACTCAGTCAAACAATGAAAAGAAAGCATACAACTTCAAAAATGGTCATGGCAAAAATAGAGATGATACTGAGTTAAGAGAGATATATATACTTTAAGAAATGTTAGATTCATATTTGTGGCTTAACATGTGCTTGAGTATCCAAATTGTTATGCACTTTTTTAATTTTTGTTATTCAAATTTGGTATATATAAATTTCATATAATAATGTTGTGATAGTTTAAACTGATTGGATGCTTATTATTTAATTATGTTTAATACATAATTATTATTTTTACATCTATATAAATTTTATAGATTTTTATTTGAATATAACAGGTTTTAAATCTACTTAAAAAGTGTGTAAGTTTTCATTTGATGTCCATAAAAGGAAATTCTGAGTAGGGATGACAATGTGCCGAGATGGGTGCTGATATTGCTAAATTCATAACCCATCCCACTTTTATTTTTTTAAATCCCCCGGGTTCGAGTAGCCAACCTACCAACTAAAACTCATAACCAAAGCCCATTAAATTTTTTAAAATCCATAACCCATCTCATTGGGTCGGCTCGGATCGGGTACCCACGAATTCATAAAAAATTGTCATCCCTAATTTAGAGTAATCCAAAGAGTAAAATAGTAAAATATTATAATTAGAGTAAAACAATATTAAGGTAATATCTATTCTTATACAATAAGATATAATTTTTTATATAATTTTGTATAAATCAATTCTTGCTCTTTTCTTTTTTGTGAAGAGTAAATTCTATGAGTAACTAAATTTTCTCCATCTGGAGTGTCTACTAAAGTAAAACATGCATCAAAGATGGTTGGAACTATCAGCGTTTCTTTATTTGTTTGCCCATTTTACTTCCACGCAAGACGAAGTTGAGTTTGGAATTTCAAGTTATTTATATTAGACCGGAGGTCGCTTTGTCATTTAGTGTAGCTTCACAATTTTTTTGAAACCCGTATCCACGTATTTTTTCATGTTATTTGTATTTTTTACATAATAATGTCAATTGGTATGAAGGTTAATGAGCAAGTAAATAGAAAGACGTTGTTGTATGTTGTCTTTATCGACTCAAAAATGCTTTTTAGTCATTATCAATCCATTCAACACCGTATCTGGTAATGATTCTCAGTTAACTTTTATTGTTTGGATTTGGTTTTTTATTCTCCATTTTTTGTTTAGTTGATTAATATACACAATTGGGCTGAAAATGAATCTAATATATTCTTATATACACGTTAATTGGGTTGCATAGATGTTGATTTGTTTGAAAATAGATCCAATATATTCTCAAATATAAGTTAATAGGGTTGCATAAATATTGATTTATATAATTGAGATAGTTTTATTAAGATTATTGCAAGCTTTTACATGTTACGTAAGATATAGTCTAGCCAATTAGTAGTTTATACTTGGTTTTTCTTATACTAGAATAAGACTTTGTGATGTTTATGTAGCTTTATTTATCTTAAGTTTAGTTTAATCCATAAATACTAACGCTTCTTCGTTGTTTTGTGTTCTAATTTCATCATTTACTTTCTCACAAATAGTTTTAGTGTTGATGAGTCCGAATTGTGCCTGCTTCCCGGACAGGGACAGATCGGTCCAAGGCCTCCGGACCGGATAGATCCCTTCGAACACTTAGCCCATAGGACTGTTCGAACTATGACAAAAGTACTAAAAAACCTAAACACTTCTTGACTAAGCTACTTTCTCTCCTACTTAGAGCGCATGGGTCTTTGAACATGACCCGGATCCATTAAACATGACCCGAAAGCCCATAAGGGCCCAAACATAAGGGTATAAATACCCAACCACCTGCATTAAGTGTGGGTAATGAGAATTAACTGCAACCAGCCAGCTTAATTATCTCTCTACTCTCTACTCTAGATATTAAATACCCCCATACTTCTATTAAATACCAAACAAATTACAAGCCTACCCTCAGGCGATAATTATCCTCACCAAATTGGCGACCACAGTGGGAGAAGAGGGTGCCTGAATCAAGCATTCAAAACCAGCAAAGAAAGTCTGTCCGAATGAATCCGGACGACCCAGAAGTACCACCAGCTCTGCTCGAAGTGGTGGGTGAGAACGATGAGTACACTATCAAAGAGCGTGATAGGCTAAAGGGTGAAATATAAGCTCTAAGGGTAGAAAAGGCTAAGATGGGCTTGAAAGAAAAATCCAAAGCATCAGTTGCTCATCACACCGATAACCCCATGGAGCATGAGCCTTCAAAGACTCATGTGAGTACCAAAAAGACTCATGCCAGCTCCAAGAAGTCTCACCGGTCTAAGCCAGTGGAGAGTTCTGACTCAAGCTCAGAATCTTCTGATAGCTCTTCGGACGATGAGGGGGTTGAAGAATCCTTATCCTCTAGCAGTGATGAGGGTCGAACTAAAAAGAAGCAAAAACAGACCAAGAAATATTCAAGAAAATGGGATAGACATGGAAAGATGAAGAGGAATATTGGTAAAGGGTCGTCTCATAGCCGGAGGCATGTGGACCGGATGTTGTTGGATCCTTTCGCTTTTCACGATGAACCATGTATCTTTGCAACTCCCAATGAGGATACTGTATTCAGTCGTGGTAGAAATTGGAGGCAATCTCCATTATCTTCTAAAATTCTGTCCGGAAACCTCCCTAAGAGGTTTGACAGCACTAAAATGGAAAAGTACGATGGCAGTACTGATCCGGACAACCATTTGGAACAATTTAAAAACTTCATGTTGAACTTTGACGACGATGATAAACTACTTTGTAGGGCATTCTCCCAATCATTTACGGGGAGTGCTCTAAAATGGTACAACAGCCTGCCTCAGGGTTGTATTAAGAATTTCGATACTTTTTGGGTGGCTTTTCGAAGGCAGTTCGTAGGGAGTAAAGAGCTAAAGGGAAATGGATACACAATAATCCATTGTGCCCATGAACCAAATGAGTCCTTAAAGGAATACATAAGTCGTTTTGTGAATACCAAGAACGGGCTGGCTGATTGCTTCGATTTGGCTGATTCAGTGACCAGAAAGAAGGCCATGATATGGGGAGGGTTGCTGAATCAGGTTGGAAAACAGATCAATGTCGATGAAACGAAGAAAACCAGGGTGCACCGGCAGGTGAGGTCTGCCCCGGTGACACCGAATCCCAATCAGAATCAGTCCGGAAACAAGGCAAAGGAGACCGGACAGGGGCATGGTAGGGCCAAAACTCAGTCTCAGCCAGCTGCTCCTGCTCAGAGTCAGCAATCCAGAAACAAGAGAGGGCCATGGGTCCAACCGGAGTGGTTCGCAGAATTAAAAGAAAGTGTGGCCACCATTTATGATAAAACAAAGGAAGAGGTGCACTATAGAAGGCCAGCCACACTGCAGTCTCCTAGGGAGCATCGCAATAACTCTTTTTGCAAGTATCATAATGATACTGGCCATACCACTGATGATTGTATAGCCTTGAAGCAAGAGGTTCAGAACTTGATTGAGAGGGGAAAGCTGGGGGCTTATGTCAAAAGAAGAGGAGGTAACAGGCCTGACAATACTCACCGAGTTGGCCCAAGTAATGCTGCTCCGGAGGGAGCCATGGTTGTAATTGAAAGGTTTGATGTGGAATCTGAGTACTTGGATCCTGATCCAACTCGAAACAGAGTGGGTGTCATTGGGGAATGTGCTAGAAAGGTCTTCGGACTCATTAAGTTTTTTGAGTCACTTACAATTTTCGGAGGGGATACTATGACAGCTCCTACTGCTTCTTCGAGGAAGAGGCACGTTCATACTTTAGCCACCCAGCTAGAAGGAGGCATGACTTCCTATCAGTCACCAAATCCATTCCCCTTTATTGTTTTTGATGAAGATGATTTAAGAGATATAGCTGGCCCTCATGAGGATGCTGTTGTCATAGGAGCATCTATTGGGGGCAATGACATAAGACGAATTCTGGTGGATACTGGGAGCTCAACCAATATCCTTTTCTTAACTACATACAAGAGAATGAAAAATCCAGTTGTAATTCAGACTTCGGACATATCAATTGTGGGCTTTACTGGCAGCTCAGCAGATGTGATCGGAGAGTTCGAAGAGGAAGTTCTATTGGGCAAGGGCCCTTTCAAGAAAATGGTCAAAATACTCTTTATCATGGTGGATTGTCCCATTTGCTATAATGCTACTCTAGGGAGGTCTTGGATCTCTAGGATGCATGCAGTGGCTTTAACGGTCCATCAGTGCTTGAAATATGCTGTTCAGGGACATGTGGGAGTCGTCCAGAGCAGTCAAAAGATTGCAAGAGAATGTTATGCTACAGCTCTGGCACCCCGGACACTGGGGGCAGTTCGCATCAACGAACAATAGCAGTTTGAGGGGATTTCTAGGGGTGAGGGTGAAATTGATGACCCCAGAGAGACCCCTGGAGTGTTAATACCGGTCGAAGAGGTAGAGACACATTGTTTAGAAGAAGGAAAAAGTGTCAAGATAGGCTCCAAAATGCCACCTGATCTGAAAGGCGAAATGTTAAAGTTTTTGAAGAACCATCAGCACGTTTTTGCTTGGTGCAATGCTGATGTTACTGGGGTACCAGCAGATGTGATATCACATCACTTGTCTGTCCGGAAAGATGTAGCACTAGTGGTTCAAAAGAGAAGGGCTTTTTCCAAAGAAAAGGCTGATGTCATAGTGCAAGAGGTTGACAGGCTCACAAAGATGGGGCATATCAAGGAGTCTCAATATCCTTTATGGACTGCCAATCCGGTCTTGGTAAAAAAGAAGAATGACAAGTGGCGCATGTGCATTGACTTCACAGATCTCAATAGAGCCTGCCCAAAAGATTTGTATCCGGTCCCCCGGATTGATCAGTTAGTAGACTCCACCTCTGGGAACAAGCTGCTTTCCTTTATGGATGCTTTCTCCGGATACAATCAAATTCAAGTAGATCCAAAGGATCAAGAGCATACCACATTTGTCACTGACAGAGGTCTCCATTGCTATAGGGTAATGCCGTTTGGGTTGAAAAATGTTGGGGCTACTTATAAGAGGTTAGTAAACAAAGCTTTTGCTGATCAGATTGGAAGAAATATGGAAGTATACATTGATGACATGATGGTGAATAGTGTGGATGAGCAATTGCATTTGTCTGATCTCCAAGAAACTTTTGCCAACTTGGTAAAAGTAAATTTGAAATTAAACCCAGAAAAGTGTGTGTTCGGAGTGCAGTCCGGGAAGTTTATGGGCTATATTATAAGTGAGCATGGAATACAACCCGATCCGGACCAGCTTAATGCTCTATTTCAAATGGAGCCTCCTCAAAATATTAAAGAAGTACAGCGACTGACGGGGAGGTTAGATGCCTTAAACAGATTTATCTCAAGGTCTTCGGACAGGTGCGCCCCGTTCTTTCAATCCTTGAAGGGTGCAAAGGGATTCGATTGGACCCCACAGTGTGATGAGGCTTTCAATAAGATCAAGAAGCACTTGTCCTCCCCCAAAACTTTGTTTAAACCAATTGAAGGGGAGACACTCTTCGTGTATTTGGCAGTTTCAAGTTGTGCCATCAGTGCTGTGTTGGTAAGAGAAGTGGATAGTCTTCCCCATCAAGTGTACTACATCAGCAAAAGTTTGATAGATGCAGAAAGACGTTACTTGAAACTCGAAAAATTAGCATTAGACCTGGTGATATCGGCCAGGAAGATGAGGCCTTATATCCAGGCTCATCCCATCATCGTCCAGACTTCTTTTCCTCTGAAGAATGTCCTCCAAAAGGCAGACATTTCAAGCAGGATGACCAAGTGGTCAGTAGAGTTGGGAGACTTCGACATAGACTTTGCTCCTCGAACAGCAGTCAAGGCCCAAGCTGTGGCTGACTTTTTGGTTGAATTTCACTCCGACAGGGATTCAGAGCAGACTACTGACATGAAAGATAAAAAGGTATGGGTCGTCCGAACAGATGGTGGATCTAGCACTATGGGATGTGGTGCAGGGGTATGTTTGACTTCTCCATATGGTGACAAAATGTACCAAGCTATTTGTTTTGCTTTCAGGGCATCCAATAATGAGTTCGAATACGAAGCAGCTACAGCTGGTTTAAAGTTGGCCTACATCTGTGGGGCTAAGAGGGTCAGACTACTAAGTGACTCCCAGCTTCTTATCCACCATGCCCAAGGTCAGTCTGAGGCTAAAAAGGAGCAGCTTGTGAAATATTTACTCCTCCTTAAAAATGAAGAACTTAGGTTTAAAAGTATTTCTTATGAACATATACCCCGGACAGAAAATGAGCTAGCAGACTCATTGGCAACCATAGCATACACGGAGTCCTATCCGTGGATCCATGTTCTGGAAAGCCTCTCCATTCAACTAAATATGGGTAAAGAAGAGGAAAGTTTTGAAGTACAGGTGAAACAACCTCAGGACTGGAGGTTTCCTCTCCTGCAATACCTCTCCGATGGTATCGTGCCTCAGGATAAATCATTAGCCAGAACATTGAAACACAAGGCTCGTGGTTTCATAATATTGAGAGACGTTTTGTACAAAAAGTCTTATAGTAAACCTCTCCTGCGCTGTCTAGGGGATGAAGAGTCTCAAGTAGTCCTCTCCGAATTACATGATGGTGAGGGATCAACCCATTGTGGGTTCAGGGCTTTAACAAGAAGAGTTCTTCTGGCCGGTTACTATTGGCCATCTATCATGAAGGATGCCAAGGAGTTGGTAAGAAGGTGTGACCCATGCCAGAGGTACAACAATGAAATTCATGTCCCAGCCATTCCTTTAAACTCAATTTCTGAACCTATTCCTTTTGCTCGATGGGGGTTGGATTTAGTAGGGCCTCTCCCTGTGGCATCCAGAGGACGCAAAACTATAATTGTTTCAATATACTACTTTTCGAAGTGGATTGAAGCAGCCCTTCTAGCAGGGACAACATCAAAAGCTGTTATAAAATTCATTCTATCCAACATCTGTTGTAGATTTGGTGTCCCCCAAAAGATAACAACAGACAATGGGCCACAGTTCGACAATAGGAAAATGGAGAGCTTCTATACCTCAAGAGGTATACAACATTGTTTCTCTTCACATTTCCACCCACAAGCAAATGGGAAAGTTGAAGTGGCTAATAGAACTATACTGTCCGGATTAAAGAAGAATTTGGAAGGGGCTGCTGGGAAGTGGCCTAGTTATTTACAAGAGGTCTTGTGGGCCTACCGGACAACACCTGGGGCTGCAACACAAGAGTCACCCTTTGCTTTGATCTATGGGATGGATGCAGTAGCTCCCATAGAGGCAACTCTCCCATCACTTCGTGTTCACAACTTCTCCGAACACGCTAACGAGGTGGCAATCAGAGGTCAACTTGATTTGGTAGAAGAAAGACGAGTTAAAGCTCACCTTAGAGTTGCACACTATCAGGGTTTGATGAGAAGCAGGTTTGCTTCCAAAGTTAAAAGAAGAGATTTCCAACCAGGGGACAAGGTATTGAGAAAAGTCTTTTTACACACTAAAGAAAAGCTATTCGGAAAGCTGGCCCCAACTTGGGAAGGTCCATATGTGGTTGTTGAAAGAATTAAACATGGAACATATTGGTTGGAAGACAAGGATGGAAGAGTTCTGACCCACCCTTGGAACATCGAACATCTCCGGATGTACTTGGAGTAGCATTTGTGTAAATATTTGCTTGTTTAAACATCCATGTAAATATTTGGGGGCATACTCTTTCCTCCCTTGTGGCACGGGAAGCTTTTAATGAGGTGTCCGGGCTTTTGAATAAAATTTGATGCCTTCTTGAAAATTTTCCCAAGTGTTTTAAGTTTTGTCCTTTGTCACACTATTCGGATTGAAATAACTAAGGGCTATTTAAACTCTAGCCGGAGAAATTAAACACTCTCACTATGAAATAACTAAGGGCTGTTTAAACTATAGCCGGAGAACTTAAACACTCTCACTATGAAATAACTAAAGACTGTTTAAACTCTAGTCATCAAAGTTGGAACGAGCAATGAAAGAAGATGAGAATTGCGCATAACAAAAATATTCATTAAAATAACTTAAAGTGCCTTGGCCTTCCAAGGACTTTTGAATTGTCAAAACAGAACAAAAAACCTGTCCGGTCAAATGCCGGACACAATTACAAAAAAATAATGCCTTGGCCTTCCAAGGACTTTAGTTTGGGTAAACAAGTAAAAACTGAATCATGATTTAAGGCTGAGCCTTTGAAGATGGGTCACCTTCATCTGTCTTTTCCTTCCCTTTGAGATCACTTTTCTCTTCGCCATGTTTCTCCCGGGTGTGTTCTTCGTCATCTGAGGAAGCATTGGAGTAGCCATACCTGTCGCCTTCAGCCATTGTATGATACGGGAGGTCTTCAGGCTCAACAAAAAGCCATAAATCCCCTAGGTTCCTCTTCGGAAACTTCTCATGGAAGAGTAGAACCATGTCAGACTTCACCTTGGCATACATTTCCTCCTGAGTATCGATCACATTGTTGGCATAGGCGTCGATCTTGGCTTGGATCTTGGCCTCCTGCTCCCTTAGAAAAGTAGCTTTCTCCTCGGCAGCCTTAGAGACTGTATTCTCAAGAGCAATTTTGTCATTGGTCAGGTTGGTGATGATTTGGTCTTTGGCCTTAGATTCCCCCTTTGAGGTGGCAAGATTTTTCTCCAGTTCGGAAAACTTCCCCCGGAGCTCTGCAACGGTGTCCTCTAATGAGGTGACTTTTGTGGTACTTGCCTCTTGGTTTCTCTTCAACTCCCCGTTTTCTTCCTTTAGAATGGCAGCATTTGAAGTGGCAATACGAAGGTCGTCGGATAGCCTCTCTTTGTCAGACTTAAGTTCCTTGATAATATCTGCCTAACTCCGAACTTGTTTCTCCAACACAAGTATAGGCTGAACATTGCTCAATAAAGAGTGGGCTATGACGTCCCTTTCACTTGAAACGATAAAGGTCATTGAAAGTGACTGTGTTCGAGGTGCTCGGAGGGAGATAAGGCCCAGCGAAGTCGTCTCTGGGGAGATTGATGAAGTACTCACCAAGCCCACCAAGACCAGAGATGTCTACCCCATCAATGTTAAGATCTCCCCCTTCGACCTCATCGGTATGGAAATCACCTGGTATTTCCTCCGCTAGTGTTGGGTCAGTAGGATCAGCTTGAGCAGGAGGCTCTGGGGCCCGGAGAGAGAGCTCGTCACCCTTAGAGGTCTTTTTCTTCTTGGCCTCTCTGTCCTTGCTTTCTCCACCCCGTTTACGATCTCTTTTGGAAGCTCTTGGAGGATTCGAGGAAGGCACTTTTTGCCTTTCAGTCTCCTGCTCCACCACTTCCAGGAGAGCAGCATCAATTTGGCTGTGGACTGGCCCCTCCGGGTTTATTGGAGCATCCTCCTTTGCATCAGCAGGGTTAACACCACCTGCCACTTTCTTGCCCTTCTTCTTTCCTTTCATCTTGCTTGGGTCTTTGGCCCGGCCTGGTAAGTAGAGTGTCCCATCTGGTTCATGGGTTCTTTTAAGCACAACATCTGGAGGGGGCTGAGTGGTAAGCTCCTCCCAAGTCAAGTCTCTCCGGCCTGTGGTGTTCCACAAGTGAGACTTTGTCAAGTTGCCTCCGGTAAAAGCAGTATGGAACCGGTTCCCCCACCTCTCAGCAGCCCAAGCATTGATCTTGGTGTAAGTAGCCTGCCCGGTTTTCTGGTAGTCATTGAATTCCTTGGGCAGTACTGCTAAGGAAAAAGTGAGACCCATTAGTTCGAACTACCTCTAAAAGAAAAAAAAAAGGGAGAGAGACAAAAGTATAAAGCGGGAGACTTACGATCACTCCTTCACCTGCTTCTGAGAAGACTTGGGTTCTCTCCGGACCTGATTTTCCTCCCATTTTCCCAAGCTCCACTTACGAACAGGAACTGAGTCCTCCAATTCCTCTCCGCCTCTAACAAATCATCCACAGCCTTGAAATCATCCCCCATATTGAAATGGTAAAAGGGGATGTGGTGGTTTCTACAAAGACTGGCCACAGCAGCGAACTCCTCCATTGGCAGAGGAATCCCGGAGAGCCTTGAAGCCATGATACTAGCCATGAGGGTGTACCAGGCATTAGGGCTCAGTTGGCTCGGGCAAAGCTTTATCAGATGGAAGTATCTGACAATTTCAGGGTCCAGGGGGAGTCTAAGTCCCCAATGGAACAGCTCAGTGAAGATGACAACTTCATTCAGTTTTCAGTCCATAGGAGTCTCCGGGTGTATGGGGATCCTGATCTTCACGTTCTCCGGTATTCCCCACTTCGTACGCATCCGGCCCAGCTCAACTGTGTGGATGAATTCGTAGTTAATTTTCTGCAGGGCAAGAAGGTACTTGACATTGACCTTGTGAAAACAAGGCCCTACCTTTCCTTCAAGACTCTCCGGCAGATCCGGATGCTTCAAACACAGCTTCTCCTTGCTTTTGTCTTTTTTTGGCAACTGCAGCACTACTGGTCTGACCGGAGGGCTCAGACTCAAATGGGGCCTCTTCGATAGAGTCCTCCATTACATCCTCCATAATCGTTGAAGGGTTTTCGGTAGCAGTAGTTGAGAGGGGGGGGGGGGGGGGGGGTTCAGCTCCGGCTCAGCCTGAACTCCGGACTGATGGGCTTCAGTGTCCCCTTGATTTCTGGCCTCCGATTGAGGCTCTGATTCGGATGCTTCTCTCCGAAGACTTGGACTAGTGCCCTCCGGACCGGGCAGCCTTTCCCTGGGAGCTCTAATAGGCACCTCTGACCCAGTGCTGCTGTCTTTTGCCCCCAACTTTGAGGGATTGTTCTTAGAGGCTTGCCCTTTGACCAACCGGCCCTTTCTCCGGTCAACTAGTTTTAAAGGGGAATGCTCCGTATCTGACCCCATAGCTATGAAGGGGGAGGGTTTTTTGAGACTAGTAACCGTTACTCCTGGCTCGACAACGGGTTCCGATTCCTGAACCGAGGAACCAGAGATAATGGGGGAGAGGTTAGTTTGGAATAACTTTTTCGGTTTGGTACCTTTTGAGGAAGAAGAACCTTGATCAGATTCTGTGGCTGAAGCTAATGGTTTGTCAATGGGCGAGACGGGTAGTCCTGCAGCAATACGTCTTTCTCTTTCGACCTTTTGTGCCTTCTCTAATTCAGAAAGGTTGAGCCACCCACCTTTGATCAGTGCGTTCCTCGCTGTAAACATAAACTAACTGGGTAAGTTTTTTGCTTTAGAGAGAGAAAGCTTTGAGAGATTTTGCAGAGTAAATGTGAAAGAGATGGTAAAACAGTAGAAAGTGTGTTTGAATTTATAGTAAATCTGAAAAAAGAAGTTGATTCCTAGGAGAATTCGAAAAGATTGGTAATGATTAAAGACGGCGCTGATGTCACCAGCTTTAATTAAGAGGTTGCTTTTCGAAGAAGGTGGGTTCGAAATTCAAGGTGAAAAAACGGCTGAAGCAACCAATCAAAGAGTCACACGTGTCCCACGAACTCTGGCAAAAAACCGTTTGGATTCATGAAGCTTTATCAGTCCGGATGAAACCATAAGGCAAACAGACCTGTCCAGATTAAAACTACCCCTGATGTCGGACTGTTTTTCAGGTTTTTGACAAGAGGACTTGAACAAACACCTAAAAAAGGAGCTCCTGATGAGTCCGAATTCTGCCTGCTCCCCGGACAGGGACAGATCGGTCCAAGGCCTCCGGACCGGACAGATCCCTTCGAACACTTAGCCCATAGGACTGTTCGAACTATGACAAAAGTACTAAAAACCTAAACACTTCTTGACTAAGCTACTTGCTCTCCTACTTAGAGCGCATGGGTCTTTGAACATGACCCGGGTCCATTAAACATGACCCGAAAGCCCATAAGGGCCCAAACATAAGGGTATAAATACCCAATCCCCTGCATTAAGTGTGGGTAATGAGAATTAACTACAACCAGCCAGCTTAATTATCTCTCTACTCTCTACTCTAGATATTAAATACCTCCATACTTCTATTAAATACCAAACAAATTACAAGTCTACCCTCAGGCGATAATTATCCTCACCAAGTGTCATGATAAGCTTGCCCCTATAATGATATTTCTTAAAGGTTATTTGGTTTGCTAAAAAGATATAGTTATGAGCTTCACATGATTTAGTAAATTTTATTTTTATCTCAACTCATTAGTAATCTCGAACCCTAAAATTTCATATATATTTTTCCTATTACAACATATATAAATAAACTTTGGTTTATTATGAATGGTTGGTTGCATTATATGAATTGTAGTTTGTAGCTATAGACTAAAACATGTTTTTAATAGTTGTTCTTTAATAGTTGAATTTACACTGCCTAATGGTATATCCAAAGATCAGAAACATCACAAAATGTTTGATTGGCTCTTGCGCATCTGGATACAGACCAGATCCCTCAACAAAGTGGCATGTTGTTGTGTCCAAGTCAGTCCATTGGTCTTTATCATGTAAATTGAAGCATATTTTAAAAACTGTAACCTTGTTTTTCGTTTGTGAAGTTGTACAATTGTTTTTAATAGTTACATGACTAACAATTTATGTTTTACCAAATTTAAATTTTGTTACAATATTTTGTATGTAACCCGAGGCAACACGTGATATTGTTTTTCTAGTTTATTCAATAATATTTATGGGATATTTTCCACCAAATTCGAACTATCCAGTGGCACAAAAACGTATACTAACTACCATGTAATATAGATTTTGGTATATTGAACTCATTTTTTATATATTTATATTTGACCATTTTTTCCATAAAAAACCTAAATCATAATATAAAGCACCACATACAGATCCCTAAATCAAAATATAAAGCATCATATAAGGTCTCATATTCCAAATATTATTTTAGAAAAAAACTTTCTATTTATTTTCACTATCGATTTTTTTCTATTTCGTTGTTTTTCAGCTCATTTCAATTTAATTTCAAAATTATCCGTTCCAAAAATATCAAATAGAGAGTGTAAGGTGTGGGTCTTCGAGAAGAGAAACTATTCTCTTTTGATTTAGGAGGAGTTACTAATAACCACTCAGTTAAAATTAGAAGTACAAAAACTATTCGGATTTTTAAGTTTACAAAAACTATATGGAACATATAATCTTTTTAACAATACCCCTAAGGTATAAAAAAACATGAGTTTTCACTTTTTATTGTACGCTTACGAACCCTCTATCTTAAATTGAAACTCTAAAATCTCTCAAACTATAGATTTTTACAACAAATTTTAGTGAATTCTCAAGCATTTTAACATAAAGTAACTACTAAATTAGGTTTTCACGAAGAAATTATTATATTTTATCTTCAATATTTTCAATTGTTGTGTTTATAAATAACACATATCACCTAAGAATTGTTCGTTTTTGGTTTTGATGATTTGTATGTCTTTTTACGCAACAAAAAATACAAGTAGAAACTTAAAAACTACTTGTGTACTTGTTTAAATTTTTTGAATGATTCATTTTCTTCTTTCGCAACCGAATTGAACATATTTACGTACCAACCTAACAATCAGTTTTTAGACTCACTTTCTTCTTTGGTTTTTAAACCTAAAAAATATTTTATGCAACATATTTTAACGTATTTACGAACCTAACAAACAGTTGGTTTCCAAACCTAAAAATACTTTTACGTAACCAACTTTAACATAGTTACACAATTAATTGTGCAAAGCCCACAACTGTCGAAATCCGATAACAAGTTTTGATTTCTCAACAAACAAAGTAGATGGGAAAATAATTTTAAGTACTCACAGTTTTGATCAAGACTTATTGAGAAATCAGCTTGCAAAGATGATTGTAATGCACGAGTGTCATATTTGATATGGTGGATCATTTGAGATTTCGAATATTTGTCTCACATGCCCAACCATGTTTAAAATGGTATCAAAGAACACGATAAATATGTACGTTTTTAGAAGAAAAAACTAAAAAGAATGATAGAAACAAATCATGGTAGAATCGCTCTAAGAACGGATATATGGTCTTCACCAAACAAACGGAGAGGCTTTATGGTAATAACTGCATATTAAGTCGATGATTCTTGTAATTTACATAGCCACATTATCAAGTACTACCATTAAATCTAAGTTACATTCTTATAGTTTAAATATCATTGTTTTTACACATTCTTATAGTTTAAATATCATTGTATTTACACATTATTTCTTACATGCTATTGTTTTCACAGCTTAAATGCTATTAAATTTATAGATTAAATGGTATCGTTTAAATGCTATTATTTTTAGAGTTCAAATGCTAGTTTTTTATCATAATTTTTTTTAATGCAGTTTAAATTTCATTGTTTTTACTCATTAAATGCTATTGTTTTTAGTGATTAAATGCTACTGTTTATATTAATTTTTTAAGAATACTTTAAATGCTATTATTTTTAATGATTAAATGGTATTGTTTTAACATAAGTTTTTTTTAATATAGTTTATATGCTACTCTCTAACATGATATTGTTTAAATGTTATTGGTTTTACCGATTACATGTTATTGTTTTTAGAGATTAACTACTACTGTTTTAACATAAGTGTTTTTTTGGGTAAATGTGGGTGTATATATATATGTACAAGGTTACAATCGTCTAGAGAGGCATATGATCTCTCAAGTGAGTACAATTCAGGGTAGCAATGTACCTTAAAGAAAAAGACATGTCCAAGAGTGCCTTGATAAAGGTCTAGAGCACTTGCCTCTTTAAAAAACCTTAACCACCCGTTGGGTAAAAACCTGGTCTAAGGAAAAAGAGTACAAGTCTCCAGGCTGGCACTAATGGACTATTACATAGAAAATCCGAAAAACTGAGTGTATCAATGAAAAAGGACTCTAACATGTGAGTCGATAATGCGGATATAATCTAAATAAAATCTTCAAGGTCATGAGAGTGATTCGGATAACGATGGTGTCTTGAGTCACGGTCTCTTCATCAAACACAAGGCGGTTGCAGGCGCGCCAAATCTCGAAAACAGTGGCTTGGAAGGCAAGATTGATGGCGCGGGATCGGTAGGATATTCCTCGATGCTCCTTCCTAATCTATTTGTATCCACTATCAAGCGTTGTCATTTCTCGAGTAATCCCCAGCCATGATCGGATACGACTCCAGATTTCCTTAGTGAACCTGCAAGCAAAGAAAAGATGGGCACCAGACTCATCGGAGTGCCTACAAAATGGGCAGCTGATGTTAGGTAAGTCCATGTAGTGGAGAGTGTCTTTCGTGGCAAGGCGACGATTGAAGGCTAGCCAGACGGTGAAATAAAATTTAGGTGGGATGAATCTCTTCCATAACTTTGATAGATTTGGGCATGCCTCACCTTTTGTTCTCATGGCTTCGTAGACACGTCTAGTAATTAGCTTTCCACCTAAAGTACAGCTTTCAAGACCCAGAATGGCACTGTCTTGACCCCCAAATATCTGTATCCAAGAGTTTCTAATATCAAGAAGCTTCCGAACAAGATGATTGTCTGTATCTCGTCTTTGGTAGTCCCATATATTTTGTCCTCGAAGATAATACTCATGCACCTATTTTATCCATAACGACTCAGAGTCAGAATGTAATAACCAAATCGAACGGGTAACAAGGGCACGATTCCAAACTCTGATATCCATAAGGCCAAGTCCACCTTCATCTTTGGGTTTACAGATTTTGTCCCAAGCAATCCGAGCAGGTCTACCCCCCCCCCCCAGAAGAACTTGAGGCAGAGCGAGCGGATCGTGTTAAGCATCGCCGAGTGCAAAGGAAAAGTGCAGAATCCAAAGGATACGACCCCTTGAAGCACGGAGGTGATCAATTGAAGTTTTCCCGCGTAGGAAAGTTTCATATGTTCCCATTTTTTAATGTAACTCGAGATAGCCTCTGTCAAAGGGGAAAATGAGTAACTGAGACGTTCATAGGAGCGAGAGGTATCCCCAAGTAACGTACATGGTAAGTGCCAACTTCAAATCCGACTCTTTCCATGATCCGATCATAAACAATCCCTTTAACCCCGGCTAGGTATATTTTGGATTTAGAAGGATTCAATGATAGTCCCGAAACATATTCCAAATAACTCAAGCATTCCATAAGGATGTTAACCGATGTCTCATCTCCTTTTGAAAGTAGCATCAGATCATCAGCAAAAATGAGGTGGGTAGTGTGAGTGCTGGCGCATTTCCGATAGAATTTAAAACTCGGTTCGCTCGATTTCTTCTTTAACAAACGAGACAGATATTCGAGGCAAATGATGAATAAAGTAGGGGACATGGGATCACCTTGCCTTAAGCCCCGCTGACCACAGAAGAAGCCATGAAGCTCGCCGTTGATAGAAACCGAGAAGGACGCTGTAGTGACACAAGCAAGAATCCATCCCACAAACTTCGGAGGAAACCTGATACCATGGAGAATATCCGATAGGAATTCCCATGAGACTGTGCCAAATGCTTTGCGAAGATCCACCATGAGCATACATCGCGGAGAAACTCTTGCACTGTTCGAACCTCTAACCAACTCTTGGGCAAGGAAAACATTATCAACAAGATTTCGGCCACTCACGAAAGCACCTTGTCCTTTATCAATGAGATTCAGAAGTAAAGGGGCCATTCAGTTAGCCAAAATTTTGGTAATCACTTTGTAAGTAACCTTTGTGAGCCCAATTGGCCTAAAGTCACCCACCTTAGGATCGTTGTCTTTCTTCGGAATAAGGGCAAGGATGGTGTGATTTGTTGCACGGAGGAGTCTACCGGTATCAAAGAACTCACGAACACAATCAACCAAATCTGTTCCCACAAGTTCCCAATTCTTTTTGAAGAAAGCCGAGATGTAGCCGTCTGGGCCCGAAGCCTTGTCATTCTCGATATCAAAGAGGGCATTACGGATTTCATCAACTTCAACAGGTTTGAGAAGCTGCTCATAATGTTGATCCCCGATGAGGGATCCGTGACTCATAACCGTCGGATCAATGGGGGAGCTTGGCCGAGATGAGCCAAAGAGGTGCGTGTAGAAATCTACAAGGAGGGAGGCAACTTCTGTAGGGGATGTGGTGCGGGTGCCATCATCTCGGACGATGTAGGAAATGTTCTTTCTTGTATTATCTCGTTTGATTAAGCTGTGAAAGTATTTCGTACCTCTGTCGCCGTCAACTAAGTGGGTGGTCCTCATACACTGTTGAAGACAGCTCTTTTCTACATTAAGAAGGAAATTCGCACGATCCCGTAATATGTATACCTTTTCTTTCAAAGCAACGTTATCAGGATTAGCCATGAGTGAGGAGATAACCTCTTTAAAGGCCGAATTTGCAGTAGTTGTACGCTCTAGAATGCCACCATACTCAGCTTTATTCAAATCTCTTAACGAACGCTTTAAGGATTTCAACTTCTGCGCAAGTATATACTGCTCCGTACCATCAATAGACTGACCCCATAAACTTTCTACAATGCTAGCAAATCTGGGATGATCAAGCCACATGTTGAAGAATTTGAAGGGTCGACAACCATGCTGAAAATCTCGAATAATCGAGGCAATAACTGGACAGTGATCGGAAACGGGTTCCATCGGAAGGAGCGTGGCTTTGCATAAGAGATCTTTATCACTCCACCCATGGTTTATAAGGACTCCATCAAGCTTGGCCCAAACAGTACCATTTTTCCAAGTAAAGAAAGGACCTGTGGAAGGAGCATCGACAAGACCGTGAGATATCCAAAAATTATTTAAATCAATTAACTCACCATTTCGAAGTGGGGCAGCCCCAATTCGGTCTCCTGGAGCATAGTAGGTGTTATAGTCTCCCGTAATCATCCAAGGTAAACGAATTTTGGCCCCTATAGTGGTTAGGTGCTCCCAAAGAACTCTCTTTTGTGGTACAGTATACAAAGGGTAAACAAACGTAACATAAAAATTTTCTTGAGTGACGTTGCAATGGAATTGAAAGTGGATGTGTTGTATTACAATTTCAATCACCGTACATGCCACCATGCTAGCATCCCAAACAACAACGATGCGTCCTCTACTTATAACATTAAGATTGGAAACATGATTCCAGCTTATGAAACGAGAAGACATAAAATTATCTAAACGTTCTTGCGAGAATTTAGTTTCTAAGAGGCAAAACATGGGCAAATAATTTTGTTTGACGAGCTTACAAAACGTGGAGAGAGAAGCGCCTCGATCTGCACTCCCACATAGGCCCCTGATGTTCCAAATAAGTATCTTCATTTATCAACCGGGGAGTTTGTGGGCACTCCGTGCCTTGCATTTTTCTTTGATCGTTTGCTTTGTACTTTTTGCCATGGAACGGTTGATGGATAATCTGCGTTGCTGGTGAAAGTTATGGTTTCATCTTTGTCTTGCGGATGGTCAGATATGGGTTCCTGGTAATTAAGATAAGTCATCGGTGTGTCAACTAGGGGGCTGATTCGGCTAGGCAAGTAGTCGGTATTATTTGAACGGACGTGTTCTTTATTGGTGTTGTTCATCTCTTCTCCAATAAAAGGGGTGAGAATTTCAGATGATCTGGGCCGTGCGATGGGTTTAATGGTGACTTTCTGATATGGTGTAGAAGTGATAGGATTACCTCTAGGGCCGCTTGTTATGTCACTTGCGTTCTTGCGTAGGTTTTGAGCTGCTCGGGGTGGTCGTGTCGAGGTTTCTTTCCGCTTCTCGCTGATTTTAGTTTTACCCTGATCTGTAGATGGACAAGTAGAGTGATTGTGTCCAAATTTCTGACACACATAGCAAAACAGTGGGTAATTTTCGTATATAACAGATTGAGTATATCGCCTACCGCATGGAAGCCTCACACCAAAACTCGTAATTGGTTTTTTACTAACATCAATTTCTACTAGAATTCTAGCATACTTCATCTGAGTCTTTTCGCATGTAAATTGATCAGTAAAGAGATGCGTACCAATCTTTGAAGAAATCTTACTTAAACATGTTTCACTCCAAATACTGAGAGGGACATCATTTAGCACTATCCATGTTGGAATTAGTGTGAACAGATCATCTGTCAGCATGACATCTTTATCAATTCTTTTAAGCATGAGAGTTTTACCGTAAGTAATGCAGGGTCCGTTAGTTAGTATATGGAGCAGATCTGATTCGGTGAGGAATTTAAAAACCGTCCATTCTTTTCCATACGGCTGAGTTTTGCAATTAACACCCCATCTTTTGGCAATAGTATCAAGAGCAATTTTTCCCGGGAACTTACCGGTGAAGCATCCGATAAGACAATGGCCCCAACTTTCGATGAACGGAACTTCATCTGCTGGATCAAGGATGATACCGCCATCATCTGAAGGTGGAGGGATAAATTGGAGCTTGAGGCCTTTTGAAACTAAACGAGAACCTTGGAATAAGCTTGAGAATGATTTAGTAGGAATGGCGGAAGAAGGAGTTTGTGTTGTAGGAATGACAGAAGGATTGTAAGCATTCTTATATAATGGATCCCTCTGCTCTACATTACTAGCATTATATGCTGCTGGTTCATTATTTCCATTTTCGTTACTGCTTTGAAATGGATTAAATGTTGCTTCTCCAGACAAATTACCTTCTTTACTGATATTATTAGCTCTCATGTTACTTGTTTGAAAAGAATAAAATCGGTCTTCTCCTTTGCGTTGCGCATTTAATGGGTCTGATTCTTTACTACCATTACATGAGTTACTTACCTTTCCCACGTTCTTTTGAAGAGAACCGTTTCTTTCTTCATGCGCTTTATAAGAATTAAAGTAATTTCCATTTGAATTCAAATTCAAACTTCCTTTATTTGAATTCAAATTTATTGAACTTTTATCTTTTCCTCCATGCCGATCGTCAAAGGTTATATTAGCTTTAAATTGAGTTGTTCCCTTTCCATAAATATTCTCGTTCATATTTTTAAAAGCATTAAGTGAACCATTACCTTCCAATGCAGTTTCCTTTTCTACCATAATTGAACTGTTACCTTCACCAGAACCGTTTCTTTTCTGATTCAAATTTTCTTTATTTACATTAATTCCTTTTTCTCGTCCATTTAAACTGCTATCATTAAGAGAAGAGAATTTGAATTTGAATTTTTCACCAGAGGTCAGCCGTGTTTATTAGGAGTAATGGCAGATTCTCCAAAGTTGAATGCAACTGATTCTTCCACTGATTTATCTCGTCCGTTACAGAACCCACTTAAATGCGCCGGCGAATTTTCGTGAACGTCGGTAGCAACATTCCGGTCACTGGAAAAGGTTCCGTTTACAGATTTTGTTACCTCTTTCGATGGAGAGTTCGTCACAATACTTTGATTTGCCAAGAACGGTTCCGAAGACAGATCTGCAGGCTTCAGAGCTAGTTGTTTATTCTTTTGTTTCTTTCTTTTCCCCAATTTTCCATGAACTGATTTCGCACCTTGCCTTAACAATGGAACACCAATAGCAAAAGTCGCCGGAGAAAAAAAATCGAAACCAGTAGAAACAGCAATTTGTTCGTCGGAGGCAGTTAAAAGTAGTTTTCCCGTTTCACGAACGGAAATGATGTTTCGATCTTAATTCGTATCCTCTTGTTCATCGCTTAGTTCTCGTTCATCATCATAAGTATCAGCATTGAACAACATTTCTCTAGTCACTGATGGATCGAACGGAACTAAAGCGTTAGGAGAAGCAATGACACAATCTACACTCATACCGGAAATTTTAGAAGCACTCTGTCTTCTCTTGAGTACAGTTTTCTTATCGCCGGCCGGAACTTCCTGAACATTAACTTTTGCTAGATCCTCCAATGAAGAAATTAGAGATCGAACAACATTCTTACCGGAAAATTTTGAATCACTTCGTCTTTGAACATTTTTTGTCTTCTTACGAACCAGAACTCTCTCAATATTATTTTGTGGTGAATCTTCCATTTAAATAGAAAAATTGATAATAATCATTCTAGCTTATAATATGAACGGAATCTGGATTAATCTACCGTAAGGTCGTCTGATTCACCAAAAACATAAATCGTCCAGAAAAGCTTTATTTATTCTTGGAGAAGATGTATGATTCGGAAGAAACAGTAGTGATTAGTGTAAAATCAAGAAGAAAATTAGGTTGAGAAAGGAGGAAGAGAGAGACTAGTGAAAAAGCGTCTAGAAAGAAGACAAAGTGTTTTCTTTCTAGAGAGAGAAACTTCCCTCTAACTTTTTCAAAAAAATCAATTATTAAGACGTCCTTATCCTGAAAAAAAAATATAAGTCTATGTGTTAGTTCCATAAGTGTTTTTTATATAGTTTAAATATTGTTATTTTTACAGATTAAATGCTACCGTTTTATCATAAGTTTTTTTGGATATTGTTTAAATGCTACTGTTTAAATGTTATTGTTTTTATATATTTGCATACGTTCGTTCTCCGCATACAAAATAAGTACTTGCGGATGTACTTTTGGAGTGTTAGTGAAATATTTTATGAAGATAACTACGTTGACGGTTGATAATGTAAATGATGCCATGATTAGACTTGTTTTGACAAAAATTCAACCTAATAAACTTATGTTATGTGGAAATCTATTTAATACGCGTTGTACCACCCATATATTAAATTTTATTATACATGAGGGTCTATTTGTCATCATAGAACGCATTAAACATATTCGGGATAATGTACTATTTTGGACAACATCAACCAAAATGACACAAAAATTTGAAAAAATGGCACACCAATATGAGATTAAGTGTACAAAAGAGTTGACTCTTGAATGTAAAACATGTTGGAATTCTAAAGTTTATATGCTAGCAACAACTTTGAATAAAAGGATGTTTTTAAGACTAAAACAATGATATTCTACATATGATTGTAATATGAGTGATAAAGAATGAGAAGAAGCTGAAGCTATATGTGAAAAGTTGGATTTGTTTCACAATGTTATTGAGCCGTTTTCAGGTCCTCTATATCCAACTGCTAATATTTATTTTAATAAAGTATGTGAGATTCGAATAACATTAAGAGAATGATACATAACTACAAGTTCTTAATGATTGAAACTTTGGCGTATCGTATGTTTGAAATATTAAGCAATTATTAGAAAATAATTGATGGAATAATAAGTGGTGTTGCTTTTTTAGATCCTACATATAAGATAATTGTTGTGTTGTTTTGTTTTAGTTAGATTTATCATTCCGAGGCAGATCAAGAGATGAAAAGAGATGATTTTGATGATTTATATTGGTGGAAAGTAATGATGCGAAATATCATACTTTATAAAAAAAACAAGTGATGTTCTAGCAATTTCGGTGTCAACTGTTGCTTTGGAATCTGGTTTTACAACTACATGTCAGTTACCAAGTCCACATCGCAACAAACTTGCTTATAAATTCTTGGAAGAATTAATGTGCATCCAAAATTAGATTTGGAATAAAATAAAAAGTATTTATATATTTACTTGTTTCTAGTTGTTGTTAATTTTTTTTGTAAGTTTACCAATAAATATCCTATTATTATCATCTTTGTTAGTTTCGTCGTAAAAAACTATGGCACATTTGGAAGCCATATTTCAAAGGTTTCTTGAAGATAAAAATGAAAGCATTTTCATAAGTGGTGAAGATGATGATACCATTGGAAACTAAAGAAGATTTCAAGAATGTTTCGTTTTAATGTTTCATTTCACTAAATGTAAGATATATCACTAATTCCACAACGATTCTACTCATAATTACGCAACAAGTTTACACGTAACTGTGCAACCATGCTTTAACAAATCTAAAAATGTATCTTTTTCAACACAATTGCACATAATTACGCAAACACAGTTTGACAAAGCTTTACTTTATTTATTTTATTTTCAGTTAGAAAATACAGATAAAGACAAAGACATAATTAAATAAATTGAAGAACTAGAAATAAAAAACAATAAAAAATATCATTGCTCGTATTGGTTGTTACACCTCTAAAGATATCTTTTATGTGGGTAGACTCCAGCTCATAAAGTCAATATTTTTTACAAACCATGTATACTGGTCTTCAGCTTTCATCCTCCGGTCTAAGATTCTCAAAGAGCTATCCCAATCTTTTGATGTTTCCTCTTTTCAGGCCATAAGATTAAGGCTCCATAGGCTGAGGTGGCTTGGTCCAATGTAACATTTCCCACGATAGGAGGTAATCTTTTAGGATTCTGGATCTAAAAACTTAGAATAATGAGGTTGTCCTTAAATATATGTGGTATTTAGTTTGTAAAACTAACAACTCAATATGGCGTAACTCGATTAATACTGAAAAATTAAAAATTAAAACCTTTGGTCTTTAAATCTTGCTTCCCTCTTTCTTGGATTTGGAGGAAAATTTTAAGTTTTTGGCATTTATCTAGCAAACTGTACAATATAGCGATCGGTAATGGGCATAATACCTCATTCTCGTACGACTCATTGCTACTTCTTACCTCTCTGATAACCTATTATGGGAAAAGTATTATTCGCAATTCAAGGTTTGACAACAATCTCAAGGTATCATACATCATTCTGGATGGACTTTGAAATTGGCCGACCCAAATAAGATATGCAAGTGCTAGAAATCATCACAACCTTCATGATATTAATAATCTCATTCTTTATCTCCCTTCTCCTAGCGTTAACTTATAATGATTCCCACTGTTGGAACGTCAAGACGGGAAACGCAAACTTCACGTTCCAAGACACTTAAAACGTCATTCGTACGTCCACTTAGTGTGTCAAGTGGGTTGAGTTAGTATGAGATAAATACGATATACCCCGTCATTCTTTTTATTCTTTGGCTTGCTATCCAGGAGTAATTGTCAAGTCGAGACAAATTTATAAGTTGGGTACTAAAATCTCTTCTTGGATGTATGATATGCGATTTATGTGTTGAATCCATCAATCATATCCTCTTTGATTGTTGCTTCACTCAAAATATCTGGATCACAACCAGTTCAAAATTGAAATGCACAGTAATCGACACTGATTTATTTTTCTAGAATAAAGAGACGTTGCCCCTCTCATTTTTTGTGTTCATGTTTTGACGTGGTACTATACCACATGTGACGATAGAAATACGTAAGAACTTTTTGACCCCTGCACATCTATATTTTTGTGATTTCACACCTTATGTTTTAGGACTTTACGTCATACTCTTTAAAACCAAAACTGATATTGCACGGTGAAACCAAAAACTCTTTACGTCATACTTTTTCACCGGACTTTACCGCCGTTCTTGTTATGTTTGTCGCAGTGAACCGTTGGAAATGCTAAACTTATTTATTTATTGATTTTGAGAAGTTCTCCGTTACTACGATTACATAAAATTTTCAAACGACTACCGAAATTTTGCAAACCACTTCATCAGCGTCCTGACATCTCCTTTTATACCATTTATATCTTGTCTTGTTTTATCCTTAACTAATCTTCCAAGCTATTTATTTAGGGAATTGCTAAAAAAACTGCCAAAATTACTCCGTAAAGTTGCATAAAAAATAAATGGTTAAAATTTTAAGGTTTTTAAGTATTTTTTAATTAATAAAATTTTTGTATAAAATGTAAATAATTGAAATAAATTGAATTAGAGATTTTAAGATTTTTTTTGATTGAGTAACAATTTTAAAAATATAAAAAAAATTGAAAATACAACTTCATGGAGTAGTTTTGTCTGTTTTCTTAACAACTTCCATTTATTTATGTAGTGTTTTCTTTCGAAGCTTCCTACTTATTCAGGATATGCTCTATATTTGTAAGAACAATTTTAATTTTATTTTTGTTTTAATTAATTTTCAAAGCAGCCTAGTCTACTAATTTAATCAATCAATTTTCTGTTCAATCAATTAAAAAAGTTGTTAAATTGAAAAAAAAAAAATCTCCATGAATATTTATTTGTCCGTTTCGAAACCGAATTTTAGATACTCTAACTAAAAGCCTAAAACCCCTTTAAAACCCTTGTAGAGTGAAAGGAACGATTTTGACGAATAATGTTTGCATCTAGAAATTTGCTAAATCTTGTATCTGTATTCAACAAGAACCATAGATTTATCACCAGAATCGAAGCTGTGTCTCCATCAAATCGGACTCAGATTTCTGGGTTTTGTACAAGGCGAATCGGCACCCACGATGGCAGTTTCCACTGCGACGAAGCTCTAGCTTGCTTCATGATACGTCTCACTCACAAGTTCTTCAATGCTGAAATCCTTCGTACTAGAGACCCCAAGGTCTTGCTCTATTCCCGATTTCTGCAATTATATTAAGAAATGATATCTGTTTAATTTTTGCTAGCGATACAATTAAAACACTAAACAAAGATGATTGCCTTAATATTTGTAAAGCCATTTCCAATAATCTATTCAATAGCAATGCATGATGATAATTGGTGAAGAATGGTGGTTCTGTTGGAAAGGTATTGGACACTCTTGATGCAGTTCTTGACGTTGGAGGTGTTTACGATCCAAGCCTTGATCGTTACGATCATCACCAAAAAGGGTTTCTGGAAGTGTTTGGTCATGGTTTTCATACTAAACTCAGCACCGCTGGCCTTGTTTATAAGGTTAACTAACCCTTTTGGTCTTATAACATTTTGGTTTCGTGACTTTGATGCTAATTGGATGATGACAATATATTATTCATTTTCCAGCATTATGGCACTGAAATTATTGCAAAGGTGCTTCAATATGATCAAGGTCACCCTCATTTGCATAGACTGTTTCTTGCCATTTATAAAAACTTTGTTGAGGTACTTCCTTTCTCGCCGTATCAGTAAGCTCTATCTGTATCTGGGACAAGACAACTTGTTTTCCTGTTTTGGCTGTAGTTATAACTCACTGTGGGTTTGTTAGATGTGTATAGTTATTACTCACTGTGTGACACTGACAGGCCATTGATGCTATTGACAACGGAATCAATCAATACGACACCGACCAACGGCCAAGATATGCAAATAATACAAGCTTATCGTCCAGAGTCGGGAGGTTAAATTTGGAATGGGTGGACAGTGATCAGTCAAGTACGAAAGAGAACCAAGCTTTTCACCGTGCAATGGAACTTGCTGGCACTGAATTTTTGGAGGTGTGTGTGCTATTCTTAACACTTTATCGACTTAAAAGGAACTCATTCCTGATTTAAAGTGAAGACTTGTCTTAGAGCATGGTATTATATTAACAAGCAAAGAAAAAAAAAAGAATGTGGTTGTATGTTCTTATTTAATGGTGTCTATGCTACAGAGTATTTATTTTCATGCAAAATCTTGGTTACCTGCTCGATCGATTGTAATGGAGTGTATTGCAGCAAGAATGGATATTGACCCCAGCGGAGAAATCATGGTGCTGACAAAATCTTGTCCTGTAAGTTATATGATAATTCGTTTATGAGCTTTTCATCTAGTGGTTGATATATTAACCCGATGTATTTCATCACACTTTATGAAGCATTAAGTTAATCCTGAGAGTCATAACTGTTTTGATATTACTTTTATTAGTTTTTTCAATTTGCAGTGGAAACTTCACATCTTTGAGCTTGAGGATGAAATGAAGATTCATCCTTCCATCAAATATGTTCTTTACCAGGTACCAATAGCATATAAACTTACTTGGGATAGGCATATCTAGGGTTAGATTCGAGCTCAGCTTGCGAGTAAAATCGAGTTTTATTAGTTAGGTTTGGCTAGAGCTGGCATTTGCAATTTAGAAGTACTCAAGCATGACTCAAGTTCGGCTCGGATGCCAGCCCGAATTGGCCGCAAGCTGGCATATTAAAAAAGTTATTATGATTTTTGTCTCTAAATTATTTTTTTAACGTTGACATTCTTTTAATATTACTCGAGCTGCCTGAACACGAAGATAGTCTACACGACATCGTAAATTACATACATATTCAAGCTCGGCTTGAATTTCTTTTGAAGCTTATATAAAGTTCGAGCTCGAGCTCGTATAAAACGAACTGTTTGTTTGTTAGCGACTCCTAGGCATATCAATCATCTTTATTGGAAACAGAGGGTCACACAAAACTCACCTAACTACCATTAAGAATCACGTGTGTGATGTTGGTGAATGATATGCAGGATGACCGAAGCGAGAACTGGAGAATCCAGGCAGTGGCAGTTTCAGCTGGTCAGTTCGAGAGCAGGAAACCTCTACCACTTTCCTGGAGGGGCTTAGAGAAAGACACTCTATCCGATGTCACAGGAATTCCAGGTTGCATATTTGTTCATATCAGCGGATTCATCGGTGGTAACCGAAGTTATGAGGGCGCTTTATCTATGGCAAGGTCTTCTTTAAAGCTCTAAACAAAAGTAGACCCATGTGCTAGTGTTTGCTTAGATTTCACATATAATCTATAGATCGCCGGTGTATCCAAATTATGGTTGTATCCAAAAGAATCTGTAAAATAAAGTTCTATTGGAAATATATGAAGTTTTGACACCGAAAATTATGGTTGATTTTTACCAACCAAGACACCGAAAATTCCTAGGAGCCTCATTATGATTTTTAATATGGGCCTTCAATTATTGTTTTGGTATAATGATTTTAATCTAGTTGTAGATCAGATATTAAGAAAAAGGTGATAATTTATTAATCGCAATCAAACCGCATAAGTGGTTAAGTATGAATTTAGTGACAAAATACACTCAAGTTCAAGAAATTGACGAAAATAAATTACATATTGCAAATACTTCTATTTTTGGTATTCGACATAAAAACGCTGAATTTAGGGGCAGTTATAGAACTTACTGTTTTCACAATCTCTGGTATTACAAAATCTCTATAGTTAATATTTTTTCTTCTTTTTTTTTATAAAAACAAAACCCATATTAATAACTAGATTTACATTTGAATTCATACATAGAGTAAAAAGCGTATACTTAGTTCATTATTCTTTGATTTAGAAGTGTCTCCTTATTTAATTTTGGCGACATGCAAAATTTTAAAACTAAAATTAAATTCAAGCTTAGTTTATTTGAATTTTCTCTTTATGGTATAATTGTAGGTTTTATCGAGTTTATAATCTTTGTTATGAAGTTGCTTTGGATTTGATTCTAGTTTGAATTTTGTTTTCAAATTCTATCATCCTTCTGATGCCGTAAGAATATTCACTTTTTGGGCTTAATATGTAAGTGCGGCTAGCAACCTTATGTATACTAATCCTGTTTAAACCTGCGAAACTAAACAGGAAGCAATAAGGGTAGTGCAGGCAACAAATTTTTTTGGTATAATATTCCTTTTTAAACCTACAAAGTAAATGATAAGCAATAAGGGTATTACCTTGCTTCATATCTAAGTTAGTGACAGAATCATATTAGAAGAATTAAATCTTTTGAAGCTTATTAATTTAGACATATCAATCTATACATAGTTAATTGTATCTTAGTTGTCTATTCTTAGATATCCAACATCTAAGTTTTCAAGTAATAAAATAGCTCTTAATGGATCTAGGGATTGATTAGTAGAGAATTCACAATTGTTTTACAATTTAAGACACATTTTGCAACCCAATAAGCTACATAACTATTACATTACCTATGTTTTCACAACCAGAATTGAAGTCTAGTGATTTTGTGACATAATCAAGTTTATCCACATATATCATTGGATTTTGGAGAGCAATGAAATCTATTTTTCCCGCTTTAATTATAGATTCGAGTTTACGAATCGTTCATTTTTTGCCTATTCCATGAGCATTAATTTCATTTGAAAATTGAGTTATATGATCTGGAAGATCCTTACAAGTTGACAAACTTTGAATTAAGAGGACCTTTGTACGTTTTGGTTTTTTTCTTTAAATTTTTTAGTAATGGTATTTTTATGTCTTTTCTTTCCGCAATCTTTTCAAGTATTGGAGAAAGAGGTAAGCTGCCCGTTAGTGGATTTTTAGGAGATTTTTGACAGTTTTCAAGATTTTCTGATTCATTTTAGAAGGTGAACATGTTTTCTAATTTAAGTGTGAGCAAAACCTATATTATCTCATTATTTGAGACTTTTATAGAATCAAGTTATGATTTTTTAATTAATATTATCTTTGTCTTGGGAATGTTCATTTTAAGGATCTTTATTTTTGGTTTTTTCAATGTTGGATGACTTGTGGGTGTGGTTAAAATCTGGGGATGTTTGGTTTTGTGTTTTATTTCATTTTCAACGGTCTTTTGAGTTCAATTACAGTCTATATTCATATGGACTGTAGAAGAATGATTGTTGTCATTATTATGGTTTTGATTGTTTTTTAAAATACCAATTTTGACTTTTTAAACCCATATTTCCTTATGGAATTTGGGTTCATATTGTACCTTTTAGTTTACTCACTTGTTTGTTGTTTATCTTTTGAGGTTGACCTATCTTTATTTATAAATACTTATTATATTTTGAGGATTTATGTCATATATGCTTGCAAGATATGCAATAAGCTACCATATCACCATAGGTGATTGTTAAATAAAGAATAAAAGAGAGAAAAGAGAATGACTAAGGTTTTTATATTATTTAAAAAGTGTGTCTATTACATAACGTAGATGATCTTATTTATAGATATAATAAATGGCTAACGGGTTTGGGTCTTATATTTATAACACTCTCCTTCAAACTTATAATGCAACACTAATAAACACTGAGAGTTTGTCACAAAAAAATGAAACCGCACTGTTGACTGAGCCTTCGTGAATATATCAGCAACCTGTAAAGTTGATGGAACATATGGAAGCGAGATGTTGTCGATCTGAAGATGATGCTGAGTGAAATGGCAATCTATTTCAATGTGTTTCGTCTCCTCATGAAAAACAGAATTATTTGCTATCTGTATGACGCTTTTATTATCACAATGTAGGGAAGTGAGTTTAGTAACATTAACCCTCATATATGCAAGAAGCCATTGTAACCAAACAATCTCACATGTGGTAACGACCATAGCACGATACTCAACTTCAGTAGACGATCTAGAAGAAAATATATTGTTTCTTGCTTTTCTATGATATTAATGAATCTCCAAGGAAAATACAGAAACCAGTAGTAGATTTTCGGTCATGAGGATCACTATCCCCAATCAGCATCGTTATAAGCACGAAAATCAAGGGAAGAGGCCAAGAGAAATAAAATACTCTGGAACTGAGTGTCGCGAAGATATCTTAATATTCGAAGAACAGCTCCCCAGTTGACGGATATATGAGCACTAACAAACTGACTAAGCACATGAACAACATAAGCCATATCTGGATGAGTAACTGTAAGATAGACCAAACTTCCTACAAGAGTTCGATATAGTGTTGGGTCTGACAAAGGAACACCATCAGTCAGAGAATACTGAGCATTGGTTTTAAGAGGGGTATATACCGTCATGTTATTAGAAAGTCGCGCTCGCTCGAATAAATCAAATATATATTTTGTTTGAGAGAGAGTATAACCTTTTGGAGAGTGAGCCACTTAAATACCTAAAAAGTAACATAATGGTCCGAAGTATTTCATCGTAAAATGCTGAGCCAAATCACATTTTAGTGCCTCAATGCCATCGATATCATCACCTGTAATGATCATATCATCTAAATATAGGGATAAAGTAATTCATCCTGCACTCGTACATCTGCGGAAGCTGCGGGTTCGAGCCCCGTCAGTCCCGACCTAGGATCCAAAGGACAAACGCTTCTTTAATATTGTCTAGATTTTATTTTTAAGTCATTAATCTATAGAATACTTATGTAAATAATTACAAAAAAATTATTTCATCAAAGGTATGATCGACGAACAAACATGGAAGAATCCGCACGGCTACAGTGGAACCCTTTCTCGTTGATGAGCACATTGAACTATCCATGTGGCTGAGAGCCGTTACAGCCCAGGCACAACGACGCAATTATCATAAACAAGGCCAAATCATAATTACTAACAAATAAACCAAGTGAAGTAATAAGTGTAGAGAGTTTTTTCAAACCCAGGAACGATGAGCTTGTTTGAGACCATATAAAGCTTTTCTAAGTCGACAAATTTCACCTAGTTGGTGAACAGCACCTGGAGGAGGAGTCATGTAAACATCCTTATGAAGATCACCATTTAAAAATATATTTTCGACATCTAGTTGGAAGATCTTCCACTGGTGAACGGATGCAACTGCAATAAGAGTATGAATTTTCGTAATTTTTTCCACTAGGGCAAATGTCTCATCATAATCCATACCATACTTTGTGAATACTCTTTTGAGGCAAAATTATCTGAGTAAGAAGAATACATAAAATCTGTTAGTTTGGTAGACTTACTTGTACGAGTAGATCTTCTCAGGGGTGAAGCTGGTGGTTCACTAAAAGCATAAGCTAACTCAGGCCTTGATAGAGCATAAGTAATATCAACTGTAGTCGATGTCTCATGAGCTGGCACATCAATAATAATGGGTATGTCTGAAGTTTGGTTCTTGTTATATTATGTGATTTTCGCTGGAAACGAATAAAACAGGATATGCTCAAGAAATGTAACATGTCGAAAGAACATAAATTTTCCGACAAGTAGGATCAAAACAACGATAACCTTTTTGTCTAACATCATAACCCAAGAAAACACATATTGCGGATTCAGGCCCCAATTTGTTGCCTTCTACATGAGGGCGAAGGATAAAACATGTACATCCAAAACTTCTGAAAGGGAGACATCACTGCATTATGAGCCACTGGGAATTCGATTAATCACATATACAACAGTATGAATTGCTTCTCCCCAAAATATAGTAGGAACCTCAGCAGATAAAAGCAAAGATTGAGCAGTCTCAATAAGGTGACAATGTTTTCTTTATGCAACACCATTCTGTTGAGGGGTGTCAGTGCAAGAAAACTGATGTATGGTACCATCAGATGTAAGTAACTGAGTAAAATCATTTGATGTATATTCACCCCCTAAGTCACACCCGAAGTA
This sequence comes from Limnanthes douglasii subsp. nivea, assembly GCA_036936605.1. NCBI lineage: Eukaryota > Viridiplantae > Streptophyta > Magnoliopsida > Brassicales > Limnanthaceae > Limnanthes > Limnanthes douglasii. Next base: position 84,198,152 of record JAUPFV010000003.1, read on the forward strand.
TTTTATTACAGCAGAATGTTGATTCTTAACAAGTGCCCAAAATTCTCTATAAATTCCAAGGAAATATGATATTCGTTTCATAAAGTAAACCCAAGTATATCGAGTATAATATTGATGAAAAAAACATAGTCGAATGAACCACCTTTTGTGGAGACAGGAGATGAACCCTAGACATCAGAAAGAATAATATCAAATGGAGCAATAGAAGAAGTGACACTTTCATTAAACGGTAACGCCAAAAAATTTGCAAGTTTATAACAACTACAATCCGAGATATTACAAGTGTTTAACTGACCTAAAGCACATGTAGAGACTAATTTTTTAAACACGATGCAAATATATCTCTCGTACGAGAATGACAGAGATAAAACTCCAACGATGAAAGATTTAAACGAAACAAAGATAAATCAACATTAGAGGCAGCGATATCAGTCAAGTATGTTTTTCCACTATCAACACCATATACGTCCACGTATGTTACTTTGAGTTTCTCTAAAACATAGATGTTCCCTATTTTTACGACATATCCCAATTGCTCGATGAGTCTGTTGATTTTGTATAGCACAAACATAATAAAAAAACAAGATACAATAACCAGATTTACACAATTGGCTAACCAAAACCAGATTCACAACAAGGGTGATAACATGGTAAACATCGGATAACGATATATAAGGGGTACAAATAGAGCCAATATTGGTGTAGCACTAGCGAACAAAACAAATATGGGTGAAACATGAGACAACGAAATAAAGTTCGACATGTGAGGTGACATATGATGAGACGGACCCGAATCCAAAATCCACAATGATGAATTAATACCTAAAGTTAGGGTTGTCAACGATTCTGAAAAACCAAGAATCGGACCGGAACCGAACCGATAAGAACCAGATCAAGAAGCGGACCGAACCTTAACGGTTTGATTTTCAGTTCCATTTTAAAAACCGAAACTGATAAAGAACCGAAACAATAAAACTGGTTCGGAACCGAACCGATAAAACTGATAAACCGGTAGAATCGATCAGGAACCGAACCAATAAACCCGGTAAATCACTGTAATATTTCAACGCTAATTGCAATTAATTCTCTGCAATTAATTCTCACAATTTCAACAATTAATTATCTGCAATTAATTCACTGATGCAATTTCACCATTTAGTTTCTTGCAAATTCACCAATTAAATTTCTGTAATTTTTCCAATTAATTCTCGTATGTAATTTCACTGATTGATTCTTTGTCGTTTCACCAATTAATTATATTGCAAAATACGTTGGGCGTTTACCAATTAATTCACTTACAATTTTAACAATTAATTCAATTGTAAAATCTCAAATAACTTAATATTTTAGCATGCTATGTTAAGATCAATACCAATATACAATCCAAAATTGTCGAACATATCCAAAATATATGAATAAATCCAATTTCAAACCAAAATCCAATACTAATACGAAATCGAATACCTAGTAGATCCACGAAACAGGAGGATCATTAAGTTTTCTCGATAAGATGACTCCAGACGCTAATATCATGCTTAATAAAGAACAAAAGAGATAAAAGAGAACGACTAGGGTTTTTGTATTATTTAAAAAGTGTATATATTACATAGTGTAGATGATCTTATTTATAGATATAATAAATGACTAGCGGACATGGGCCTTATATCTTTAATATTGATTTTCTTGCCAATTGTCATCTCTTTCTTTAAATCCTATTGAGATCTTTTGAGGCAGAGATTTGGAGATACCCATTTCCAGCTAAGCTTTACAGTAATTAAAACTTGCTCTATTTTTGAAAGTACCCAAGTTAAAAAAGAAATACCTAATATATTTGCAATATTGGCTATAGTATCCTTATTATATACATATATTCAGGAATGTTTAGGAAGGAAACCCAGACTAGAGTTAGTGGACACTATTGTGGTATTAAATCTTGGATACCATCTAAGTAATCTAAGAGAAAATTGTCTTGTAGTCCATACGTTAAGTTTTCATAAATTTTTTGACATCTTCTTTATGATTTAGTTCAATTAATATGTGTTTATAATCCCAAATTAAAAAACTTAATAATCCTATTAATTTAAATGTTTGCAATAAACTTTTAATTTTTTCTAATTTGGGTATCATATGAAAACTTAACTACTAATATTGATGAGTCCGAATTCTGACTACTCACTAGACAGGGACAGATCGGACCTAGCCCTCCGGACCGGACAGACCACTTCGAACACTTAGCTAATAGGACTATTCGAACTATGATAAAAGTACTAGAAAACCTAAACCCTTCTTGACAAAGCTACTTGCTCTCCTACTTAGAGCTCATGGGTCTTTAAACATGACCTGGGTCCATTAAACATGACCCATAAAGCCCAAATGTAAGGGTATAAATACCCAACCACCTGCATTAACTATGGGTAATAAAAATTAACTGCAACTAGGCAGCTTAATTCTCCCTCTACTCTCTACTCAAAACACTAAATACCCATAAACTTCCACAAAACTCTGAACAAATTACTCAATTACCCTCAAACGTAAATTAAACTCACCAAATTGGCGACCACAGTGGGAGAAGAAGGTGCCTGAATCAAGCATTCGAAACCAGCAAGAAAAGTCACTCCGAATGAATCCGGACGTCCCAGAAGTACCACCAGCTTTGCTCGAAGTGGTGGGTGAAAACGATGAGTACACTATCGAAGAGCGCGATAGGTTAAAGGGTGAAATAGAAGCTCTGAGGGCAGAAAAGGATAAGATGGGCATGAAAGAAAAGTCAAATGCATCAGTTGCTCATCACACCGATAACCCCAGAGAGAGCCTTCAAAGACTCATGTGAGTACCAAAAAGACTAATGCCAGCTCTAAAAAGTCTCACCGGTCTAAGCCAGTGGAGAGTTCTGACTCAGGCTCAGAATCTTCTGACAGCTCTTCGGATGATGAGGGAGTTGAAGAATCCTTGTCCTCTAGCAGTGATGAGGGTCGAACTAAAAATAAGCAAAAACAGACCAAAAAATATTCAAGAAAAAGGGATAGACATGGAAGGATGAAGAGGAATATTGGCAAAGGGACATCACACAGTCGGAGGCATATAGACCGGATGCTGATGGATCCTTTTGCCTTCCACAATGAACCAGGTATCTTTGCAACTCCCAATGAGGATACTGTGTTCAGTCGTGGTCGGAATTGGAGGCAATCTCCATTGTCTTCTAAAATTCTGTCCGGAAACCTCCCTAAGAGGTTTGATAGCACCAAAATGGAAAAGTACGATGGTAGTACTGATCCGGACAACCATTTGGAACAATTTAAAAACTTCATGATGAACTTTGATGACGATGATAAACTACTTTGTAGAGCATTCTCCCAATCGTTTACGGGGAGTGCTCTAAAATGGTATAATAGCCTACCACAGGGTTGTATCAAGAACTTCGATACTTTTTGGGTGGCCTTTCGAAGACAGTTCATAGGGAGTAAAGAGCTAAAGGGCAATGGAGACACAATAATCCATTGTGCCCAGGAACCTAATGAATCCTTAAAAGAATATATAAGTCGTTTTGTGAACACTAAGAATGGGTTAGCTGATTGCTTCGAGCAAGTGGCAATAGCATCCTTAAGGCAGGGCTTGAACCCTGGCAATTTAGCTGATTCAGTAACCAGAAAGAAGGCCATGACCTGGGGAGGGTTGCTGAATCAGGTTGGAAAACAGATTAACGTTGATGAAACAAAGAAAACAAGGGTGCACAGGCAGGTGAGGTCTACCCCGGTGGCACCAAACCCCAATCAGAATCAGTCCGGAAACAAGGCAAAGGAGACCGGGCAGGGGCATGGTAGGGCTAAAGCTCAGTCTCAGCCAGCTTCTCCTGCTCAGAGTCAGAAATCTAGAAACAAGAGAGGGCCTTGGGTTCAACCGGAGTGGTTCGCAGAATTGAAAGAAAGTGTGGCCACCATATATGATAAAACAAAGGAATAGGTACACTATAGAAGACCAGCCACACTGCAATCTTCTAGAGAGCAACGCAATAACTCTTTTTGCCAATATCACAATGATATTGGCCATACCACCGATGACTGTATAGCTTTGAAACAAGAGGTTCAGAACTTGATCGAAAGGGGAAAGCTAGGGGCTTATATCAAAAGAAGAGGAGGTAACATGCCTGAAAATACTCACCGGGTTGGTCCAAGTAATGCTGCTCCGGAGGGAGCAATGGTTATAACCGAGAGGTTTGATGTGGAATCTGAATACTTGGATCCTGATCCAACTCGAAATAGGGTGGGTGCAATTGAGGAGTGTTCTAGGACAGTCTCCGGCCTCATTAAGTTTTTTGAGTCTCTTACAATTTTCGGAGGGGATACTATGACAGCTTCTACTGCTTCTTCGAGGAAGAGGCACGTTCATACTTTGGCCACCCAGCTAGAAGGAGGCATGACTTCATATCAATCGTAAATTCATTTCCCCTTCATTGTTTTTGATGAAGATGATTTAAGAGATATAGTCGGCCCTCATGAAGATGCTGTTGTCATAGGGGCATCTATTGGGGGCAACGACATAAGACGAATTTTGGTGGATACTGGTAGCTCAGCCAATATCCCATTCTTAACTACTTACAAGAGAATGAAAATTCCAGCCATAATTCAGAGTTCGGACAGATCAATTGTGGGCTTTACTGGCAACTCAGCAGATGTGATCGGGGAGTTCGAAGAAGAGGTTTTGTTGGGCAAGGGCCATTTCAAGAAGATGGTCAGTATACTTTTTATTGTGGTGGATTGTCCCACTTGCTATAATGCTATTTTAAGGAGGTCTTGGTTCTCTAGGATGCATGCAGTGGCTTCAACAGTCCACCAATGTTTGAAATATGCTGTTCAGGGATAGGTGGGAGTAATCCGGAGCAGTCAAAAGTTTGCAAGGGAATGTTATGCTACAACTATGGCTCCCCGGACGCTGGGGGCAGTTCGTATCAACGAACAATAGCAATTTGAGGGTCTTTCTGGGGGTGAGGGTGAAATTGATGACCCCGGAGAGACCCCTGGAGTGTTAATACCAGTCGAATAGGTAGAGACACATTGTCTAAAAGAAGGGAAAATAGTCAAGATAAGGTCTAAGATGCCACCCGGTTTGAAAAATGAGATGCTAAAGTTTTTGAAGAGTCATCAGCACGTTTTTTCTTGGTGCAATGCCGATGTTACTGGGGTTCCACCAGGTGTAATATCACATCACCTATCCGTCCAAAAAGACATTGCACCATTAGTTCAAAAGAGAAAGGCTTTTTCCAAGGAAAAGACTGATGTCATTGTACAAGAGGTGGACAGGCTCACAAAGATGGGGCATATCAAGGAGTCTCAATATCCTTTGTGGACGGCCAATCCGGTTCTGGTGAAAAAGAAAAATGGCAAGTGGCGCATGTGCATTGACTTCACAGATCTCAATAGAGCTTGCCCAAAAGATTTGTATCCACTTCCCCGGATTGACCAACTAGTAGACTCCACCTCTAGGAACAAGCTACTATCCTTTATGGATGCTTTCTCCGGATACAATCAAATCCAAGTAGATCTGAAGGATCAAGAGCATACCACATTTGTCACTGACAGAGGTCCTCATTAATACAAGGTAATGCCATTTGGATTGAAAAATGTTGGGGCTACTTATCAGAGATTGGTGAACAAAGCTTTTGCTGATCAGATTGGAAGGAATATGGAAGTATACATCGATGATATGAAGGTAAAGAGTGTGGATGAGCAATTGCACTTGGCTGATCTCCAAGAAACTTTTACCAACTTAGTGAAAGTGAATTTAAAGTTAAATCCAGAAAAATGTGTGTTCGGAGTTCAATCCAGGAAGTTTCTAGGCTATATTATAAGTGAGCATGGGATACAGCCCGATCCGGACCAGCTTAATGCTCTATTTCACATGGAGCCTCCTCGAAATATTAAAGAAGTACAACAACTAACGGGGAGGTTAGCTATTCTAAACAGATTCATCTCAAGGTCTTCGGACAGGTGCGCCCCATTTTTTCAAACCTTGAAGGGTGCAAAAGGATTTAATTGGACCTCGCAGTGTGATGAGGCCTTCGATGAGATCAAGAAACATCTGTCCTTCCCTAAAACCTTGTTTAAACCAATTGATGGGGAGACACTCTTCGTATATCTGGCAGTTTCAAGCTGTGCCATCAGTGCTGTGTTGGTGAGAGAAGTGGGTAATTACCCCCATCCAGTATACTACATCAGCAAGAGTTTGATAGATGCAGAAAGGCGTTATCTGAAACTTGAGAAGTTAGCATTAGCCCTGGTAAAAGCTGCAAGAAAAATGAGGCCTTATTTCCAGGCTCATCCTATCATCGTCCGGACATCTTTTCCCATGAAGAATGTCCTCCAAAAGGCATACATTTCAAGTAGGATGACAAAGTGGTCAGTAGAATTGGGGGATTTCGACATAGACTTTGCTCCTCGAACAGCAGTTAAAGCCCAAGCTGTGGCTGATTTCTTGGTCAAATTTCACTCCGACAGAGATTCAGAGCAGGCTACTGACATGAAAGATAAAAAAGTCTGGATCATCCGGACGGATGGTGGATCCAGCACTATGGGTTGTGGTGCAGGGGTGTGTTTGACTTCTACGTATGGTGACAAAATATACCAAGCTATATGTTTCGCTTTCAGGGCTTCCAATAATGAGTCTGAGTACGAAGCAGCTATAGCTGGATTAAAGTTAGCCTATATTTGTGGGGCTAAAAGGTTCAAGCTACTAAGTGACTCCCAGCTTCTTATTCACCATGCCCAAGGTCAATCTGAAGCTAAAAAGGAGCAGCTAGTGAAATATTTACTTCTTCTTAAAAATGAAGCACTCAAGTTTAAAAGCGTTGTTTATGAACATATACCCCAGACAGAAAATGAGTTAGCAGATTCATTGGCAACCATAGCATATACAGAGTCGTATCCATGGATCCATGTGCTGGAGAGCCCCTCCATTCAACTTGGTATGGGTAAAGAAGAAGAAATTTTCGAAGTACAAATGAAACAACCTCAGGATTGGAGATTTCCTCTCCTGCAATACCTCTCCGACGGCGTCGTGCCTCCGGATAATTCACTAGCAAGAAAATTGAAACACAAGGCTCGTGGTTTTATCATACTGAGAGACATTCTATATAAAAAGTCTTATAGTAAACCTCTTCTGCGCTGTTTGGGGGGTGATGAGTCTTAGGTAGTCCTCTCCGAACTGCATGATGGTGAGGGATCAGCTCATTGTGGATTCAGGGCATTAACGAGGAGAGTTTTACTGGCCGGCTACTATTGGCCGTCTATCATGAAAGATGCTAAGGAGCTGGTAAGGAGATGTGACCTATGCCAAAGGTACAACAATGAAATTCATGTCCCAGCTATTCCTTTAGAGTCAATTTCTGAGCCTATACCTTTTGCTCGATGGGGATTGGATTTAGTGGGACCTCTCCTTATGGCATCCGGAGGGCGCAAAACTATAATTGTTGCTATAGACTACTTTTCGAAGTGGATTGAAGCAGCCCCTCTAGCAGGAACAACATCAAAAGATGTCATAAAATTCATTATATCCAACATCTGTTGCAGATTTGGTGTCCCGCGAAAGATAACAACAGACAATGGGCCACAGTTCGACAATAGGGAAATGGAGAGTTTCTGTGCCTCAATGGGTATACATCATTGTTTCTCTTCACCTTTCCACCCACAAGCAAAGGGCCAAGTTGAAGTGGCTAACAGAACTATTTTGTCCGGTTTAAAGAAAAATTTGGAAGGGGCTGCTGGAAAGTGGCCTAGTTATTTACAAGAGGTCTTGTGGGCCTACCGGACAACACCTGGGGCTGCAACTCAGGAGTCACCCTTTGCTTTGGTCTATGGGATGGATGCAGTAGCTCCCATATAAGCAACTCTTCCATCATTTCTTGTTCACCACTTCTCAGAATGTGCTAACGAAGTGGCAATCAGAGGTCAGCTCGATCTAGTGGAAGAAAGACGAGTTAAAGCCCACCTTAGAGCTGCACACTATCAAGGTTTGATGAGGAGAAGATTTGCTTCTAAAGTTAAAAGAAGAGATTTTCAGCCGGGGGACAAAGTATTGAGGAAAGTCTTCTTGCACACCAAAGAAAAGTTGCTTGGAAAATTGGCCCCAACTTGGGAAGGACCTTATGTGGTTGTTGAAAGGCTCAAACCTGGAACATATTGGCTGGAAGACAAAGATGGAAGAATCCTGACCCACCCTTGGAATATCGAACATCTTTGGATGTACTTGGAGTAGCATTTGTGTAAATATTTACTTGTTTAAACATCCATGTAAATATTTGGGGGCATACTCTTTCCTCCCTGGTGGCACGGGGAGGTTTTGATGAGGTGTCCGGCTTTTTAAATAAAATTTGATGCCTTCTTAAAAAAAATTCTAAAGTGTTTTAGTTTTGTCTTTTGTCACACCATCCGGATTGAAATAAAAGAAAGATGACCACTTAAACATTCGTCATCGGAGAATTTAAACACTCTCACTATGAAATAACCAAGGGCTATTTAAACTCTAGCCATCAAAATTGGAACAGACTATGAAAAAATGTGGAAACTGAGCAAAATAAGGATATTCATTAAAACAAATTAAGTGCCTTGGCCTTCCAAGGACTTTCAAATCAGAGTGAAGGACCTATCCGGTCAAATACTGGACACATTAACAAAAAAGAGTGCCTTGGCCTTCCAAGTACTTTAGTTTAGATAACATGACAAGAAAAAAGTAATTCATAAATTAAGGCTGAGCCTTTGAAGATGGATCAACTTCATCTGTCTTCTTCTTCCCCTTGGGATCATCTTTCTCTTCGTCTGGGCTCTCCCCGGTGTTTTCTTCAGCATCGGATGAAGATGCAATAGAGAAGCCAATCCGGCCGCCTTCGGCCATCGTGTGATATGTGAGGTCTTCAACCTCTACATGAAGCCATAAATCCCTTAGGTTCCTCTTCAGAAATTTCTTATGGAAGAGCAAGACCATGTCTGATCTTACCTTGGCATACATTTGCTCTTGAGTATCGATCACGTTGTTGGCATAGGCATCGATCTTGGCTTGGATTTTGGCCTCCTGCTCCCTTAGCAAACTAGCTTTCTCCTCGGCAGCTTTGGACACTGTATTCTCAGGAGCAATTTTGTCATTAGTTAAGTTGGTGATGATTTGGTTTTTGGCCTTGGATTCCCCCTTTGAGGTGGCAAGATCTTTCTCCAGTCCGGACAGCTTCTCCCAGAGCTCTGTGATAGTGTTCTCTAATGTGGTGACTTTTGTGGTGCTCGCCTCTTGGTTTCTCTTCAACTCCTCATTTTCTTCCTTTAGAATGACAGCATTTGAAGTGGCAGTGCGAAGGTCATCGGACAGCCTCTCTTTGTCAGACTTAAGATCTTTGATAATGTCTGCCTGATTTCGAACTTGTTTCTCCAACGCAAGTACAGGCTGAACATTGCTTAATAAAGAGTGGGCTATGACATCCCTTTCACTTGAAATAATAAAGGTCTTACCATTGAAAGTGACTGTGTTTGAGGTGCTCGGAGGGAGGTAAGGCCCAGCAAAATTGTCTCTGGGAAGATTGATGAAGTACTCACCAAGCCCACCAAGACCGGTGATGTCTACCCTATCAATGTTGAGATCTCCCCCTTCGACCTCATCGGTATGGAAGTCACCAGGTATCTCTTCCGCTTGTGTTGGGTCAGTAGGATCAGCTGGGGAGGGAGGCTCCGGAGCCCGGAGAGAAAGCTCGTCACTTTTAGAGGTCTTCTTCTTCTTGGCCTCCCTGTCTTTGATTTCACCTCCCTGTTTACGATTTCTTTTGGAAGCCCTTGGAGGTTTTGGGGAGTGCACTTCTTGCCTTTCAGTCTCCCGCTCCACCACTTCCAAGAGAGCAGCATCAATTTGGCTGTGGACTGGCCCCTCCAGATTTATTGGAGCATCATCCTCCGCCTCAGCAGGGTTAGCTCCACCCACCACCTTCTTGCCTTTCTTTTTACATTTCATCTTGCTTGGGGCCTTGGCCCGGCCTGGCAAGTAGAGTGTCCCGTCTGGGTCATGCGTTCTTTTGAGCACTACGTCCGGAGGAGGCTGGGTGGTGAGCTCTTCCCAGGTTAGGTCTCTCCGACATGTGGTGTTCCAAAGGTGAGACCTTGCTAAGTTACCCCCTGTGAAGGCAGCATGGAACCGATTCCCCCACTTCTCAGCGGCCCAAGCATTGATCTTGGTGCAAGTGGTCTGCCCGGTTTTCAAATAATCACTGAATTCCTTAGGCAGTTCTGTTAAGGCAAAAGTAAGACCAATTAGTTTAAACTAACTCTAAAAAAAAGGGAGAGAGACAAAAATATAAAGCATGAGACTTACGGTCACTCCTCCACCTGCTTCTGAGAAGACTTGGGTTCACTCCGGACTTGATCTTCTTTCCATTCTCCCAAGCACCACTAACAAACAGAAACTGGGTCCTCCCATTCCTCTCCGCCTCTAACAAATCATCTACAACTTTGAAATTATCCCCCATGTTGAAATGGTAAAAGGGGATGTGGTGGTTTTTGTAAAGACTGGCCACAACAGCAAACTCCTCCATTGGCAAAGGAATCCCGGAGAACCTCGAAGCCATGATGCAGGACATGAGGGTGTACCAAGCGTTGGGGCTCAACTGGCTCGGACAGAGCTTTATCAGATGAAAGTATCTGACAATTTCTGGGTCCAATGGGAGTCTGAGCCCCCAATTGAACAGCTCCGTGAAGATGACAATTGCGCTCAATTTGCAGTCCATAGGAGTCTCTGGGTGTATAGGGATCCTGATCTTCACATTCTCCGGTATTCCCCACTTCGTACGCATCCGACCCAGTTCAGCTGCGTGGATGAATGCGTAGTTGATCTTTTGCAAGACGAGGAGGTACTTGACATTGACCTTGTGGAAACAAGGCCCCACCCTTCCTTCAAGACTCTCCGGCAGATCCGGATGCCTCAAGCACAACTTCTCTTTGCCTTTGTCTTTTTTGGCAACAACAGCACTACTGGTCTGACCGGAGGGCTCAGAATCAAATGGAGCCTCTTCGACAGAGTCCTCCATTACTTCCTCCATAATTGATGAAGGATTTTCAGTAGCAGTGGCAAGGGGGGGATTCAGATCTGGCTCAGCTTGGTCTCCGGACTGCTGGGCTTCAGTGTTCCCTTGGCTTCTGGCCTCCGACTGGGGCTCTGAGGCAGAGGTTTCTCTTCGAAGACCTGGGCTGCTACCCTTCGGACCAGACAGTCTTTCCTTGGGAGCTCTGATGGGCACTTCTGACCCAGTGTTGTTGTCTTTGGCACCCGACTTTGAAGGAGTGCTCTTAGAGGCATGGCCCTTGACCAGCCGGCCTTTTCTTCGGTCGACTAACTTTTTGAGGGGAGTTTTCAGTGTCTGACCCCATAGCTAAGAAGGGGGAGGGCTTTTTGAAACTAGTAACTGTTACCCCTGGCTCAACAACAGGTTCCGATTCTTGAACTGAGGAACCAGAGATAATGGGGGAGAGATTAGTTTGAAATACCTTTTTCGACTTGATGCCTTTCGAGGAAGAAGAACCTTGATCTGATTCTGTGGCTGAAGTCACTGGCTTGTCGATGGGCGAAACAGGTAATCCTGCTGCAATACGTCTTTCCCTTTCAACCTTTTGCGCCTTTTCAAGTTCAGAGAGGTTGAGCCACCCACCTTTGATCAGAGCGTTCCTCGCTGTAAACATAAACTATCTGGGTAAATTTTTTCTTTGGACAGAAAAAGCTTTAAGAAGTTGCAGAGTAAATATGAGAGTGATGGTGAAACAATAGAAAATGTTTTAATTTATAGTAAAATCTGAAAAAGGAGTTTGATTCCTAGGAGAATTCGAAAAGATTGGTAATGATTAAAAACGGCGCTGCTGTCACCACCTTTAATTAAGAGGTTGCTTTTCGAAGAAGGTGGGTTCGAAATTCAAGGTGAAAAAACGGCTGAGGCAACCAACCAGAAAGCGACACGGGTCCCATGAACTCTGGCACAAAACCGTTTGGATTCATGAAGCTTTATCAGTCCGGATAAAACCATAAGACAAACAGACCTGTCCGGATTAAAACTACCCCTGACATCGGACTGTTTTTCAAGTTTTTGATAAAGGTATTTGAACAAACACCTAAAAAAGGGGCTCCTGATGAGTCAGAATTCTGACTACTCACCGGACAGGGACAGATCAGACCTAGCCCTCCGGACCGGACAGACCACTTCGAACACTTAGCTAATGGGACTGTTCGAACTATGACAAAAGTACTAGAAAACCTAAACACTTCTTGAGTAAGCTACTTGCTCTCCTACTTAGAGCTCATGGGTCTTTAAACATGACCCGAGTCCATTAAACATGACCCATAAACCCAAATGTAAGGATATAAATACCCAACCACATGCATTAACTATGGGTAATAAAAATTAACTGCAACTAGGCAGCTTAATTCTCCCTCTACTCTCTACTCAAAACACTAAATACCCATAAACTTCCACAAAACTCTGAACAAATTACTCAATTACCCTCAAACGTAAATTAACCTCACCAAATATAAATTTGGAAACAAATAGAAGAAAGTTATTATCTTGCTCTAGAAAAATGATAGCTTTGAAGTCTTATTTTTCATAGACTAAGACCTTGCCGTGGGTGAAGAAGTTCCTTTTAATTTTGAGGGCCTCCGTATATGATCTTATGTTGTAACCATTAATCAAGTGTTGTTATTGATATTATTCTCTTAACGAATTTTAAAGGATCAGGTTGGTCATGATCTCGTGTGGATGAAGAACAACGTTGAGGTTCTTCTGATTGTGACGAAAGAGGTGGGCTATGTAAGACTCATCAGGTTGGTTTCTCAATTTCTATTTTTCCCCAATTGGACGTACTTTAGATTTCAATCAACCATACTGAATTTAGTGCTCTCTCTGAACATATTCATCATTGAAAACAATTATTTTTTCTAACAATTGATTCATTCGATTTTCAATATCAGATTGATCATGTTGCTCGGGAACCTGACTATTACCTCAATTTTCTTCCCTACAGAAATCTGATTTAATTGCCTCAATTACCTCACAAACTGCAGGAGAACTTCATGCCTTCTCTGTTTCAATTATAATCAACGCTAATAGTTGTAAATGTTCTATTTTATATTTTTAAATTTGCAATCTAAGTACCTTGCTATCTCCAATTGTGGCCGCCAATGTTAAGTAGAATGAATTTATGATATAAGAGTTTGGATTGTAATTGTAATGCTAAAGAGAGAACACAAATGATAAGATGGTAGTGATATAAAAAAATAATTTATTGATTGTCTTCTGCCCTATTTATAGGAAAACTGAATTAGTTAACTCTGAGCAAATAATTTTTTTTCTATGAACACCGATGATGAAAGTCACTACCACCGCCAGTGTATTATCCATGTCACCGGTGTAAAAACTTCACACCGGAAAAATAATATCCTACCAACAGTGTAAAATTTTTGCACGAGTGGTAGTATGCCTTATCGTTGATACCCTATCTTATAATGATTTAATAAGAGTTGCTCTTTGAATTGAGTTGAAAATATAATAATGAGAGGTACAAATTTTGAAGTTATACGGGTTTCAAAATTCATTAAGTTTTGTTTAAGTAATCATAATTAATGATTAATGATATTTAGTTAAATAACTTTTAAAAATATTTTTAATTTAATATTAGTTTTGTATAAAAGAGGTTGTTGTAATTACGTTTAATGAATTTTTTACCTCCCTATTTATTTATTTTTGTAGATACCATATCCTTTTCATTCGAGAGCTTTTTATTCTGCCTATAAAAATTGATGTTATAGCCTCTTACTTAAAATTCAGTAATTATACGATAATTCTTATAACAAGTTATGGATTTTTTGGCAGGATGATATTCAGGTAAACATTAAGATTGATTAAATGCATTTTGTGCATACTGAAGTCCTTATCACTAATTACAACAAGCAAATTTACATTACCTCTGTTTACGCAAAGTGTCAGAGGATTAGTAGACTCGATCTTTGGGAGAGCTTGAAGAATATATCTTCTACCGTGAAGGACTAGATGGTCCTTGGCGACTTTAACACTTCAAGATCCATCAATGATCAGGTTAATTGCAATAGCTATTGTCAGCAAAGCACTGAGGATTTTAATGTTATGATAAATTATTGTAAGCTAGAAGACACTAAGTTTATGGGTACCAAATTTACCTGGATGAGAAGCTTCAAGGGTAAAAGGTTAGACTGGGTCCTTATCAACCAGGATTGGATGAATAGTTTTAGCTCCACTGAGGTTAGCCATTTGGCTCGTACTTTCTCCGATCACTGTCCTCTTAAGGTTTGCATTAACAACAAGAATAAAAGGATTAACAATAGTTTCAAGTTCCTTAATATGTGGACTAAAGACCCCACCTTCACCAAAGATGTTGAAGATAGTTGGCAAAGAAGTATGCATGGAAGCCCTCTTAATGTCTTGTGGAATAAATTAAAAAGACTAAAGAAAGATTTGAAGATTTGGAATAGGGACACCTTTGGTAATATCTTTGATAAATTCAAATATACTGAAACCAAAGTCACCCTTTGTGAGGAGAAGTTTCTTACCAGTAATTTATTGGAGGAAAAGATTGCTCTTTCCAAGGCCATTACTGAAAACCTCCTTGTTTTGTCCATGGAGGAAAGTTTCTGGCAGCAGAAGACCTATTCTGAGTGGATCAGAGATGATGACAGAAACACAAGCACTTATCATAATTTTGTCAAAAAGAGAAGAAGACGTAACATAATTGCTAATATCAAAATCAATGACTTGTGGACTAGTGATGAGGAATTGATGAATGCATCAGTGGAAAGTTATTTCAAAGATATGTTCACTTCTACAATCCCTAATAATACTACTGATAATCCTTGCTATGATATCCTTAAGAATATTCTTAAATTGGTTTCTAATTCTGATAATGATCTTTTGGTGGCTGATCCTACCGAGGACGAGATTCTCAATGCTATTAAGTGTTTGAAGCCATCTAGTGCAGCTGGAATCGATGGCTTCAACACTTGTTTTTAAAAACTTGCTGGTTAACTATTAAGTATGATATATGTAATTTTATGAAAGACTTTGTTAAAGGCAAAGATATTCCTAAGGGAATCAAAGTTACATGCATCTGCCTTATCCTGAAAACTGACAATCCTAGCTTTTGGAACCAATTTAGACCTATATCTCGATGTACCATCTTTATAGACTAATGTCTAAATTAATGAATAACAGAATTGCAAAGCTTTTACTTGATCTTATTTCTGATGTCCAGGGAGCCTACGTAAAGGGAAGATCCATCCACGAGAACATTCTGATCGCCAAATAGCTCCTTCATGATCTGAAAAGGAAGACTAAAAGCAGTAATGTCATTATCAAAGTTGATATGTTAAAAGATTTCGATAATATCTCTCATGAATTCTTATTTAAAATCCTTGTTGGCTTTGGTTTTAGTCAATAATTCATTAAAATTATTAGTAATATTATTACTTCTGTCTTTGCAACTATCCTACTTAATGGTAGGTCTGTGAGTTTCTTTAAAACCAGCAAGGGAATCAGACAAGGAGATCCTTTATCTCCAAGTCTGTTTATCCTTGCTGAGGAGGCTTTAATAAGAGGGTTGGATATTCTTTATAAAACTGATAAAACTATCAAATATAAGGGTAGAAGCAAAATTGACATCTCTTGTCTGGCCTTCGCAGACGATTTGTTGATTTTTACTAACGGTCTTACCAGTTCTATGAATACTATATGTGCTTTATTACAGGTTTATCAAAATTCTTCTGGGCAGGTTATTAACAGAGATAAAACTCAGTTAATAACTGCCAGCAACATTAACCATAACAAGCTCAACAACCTTCAAATTATTACTAATTTTAGTATTGGAAAGCTTCCAACTACTTACTTGGGGGTCACCTTGAGCTCTAACAACAGGGTCAGCAACTACTTTCCTCTAATTGATAAGGTTAACAACAAAATCTTATCTTGGAAGGGCAAGTGTCTTTCTTATGCAGAAAGGCTCACAATCATCAAAAGTGTTCTTTTGCCTATTCCCATCTACTGGAGCCAAACCTGCAAGTTGCCTCCATCTGTTACCTGCAAAATAGAGAAAATATTTAATAATTTTTGTGGGGTTCCAATACAGATAAGCTTAGCATCCATTGGTGTCTGTGGAGCTCCATTTGTAAAAGTTATAAAGAGGGAGGTCTAAATGTTCATAGTCTATCTGATTATTAGAAGGTTTATTCTATGAAATTATGGTTTGATTTTAGAAGTAAAAGATCTTTTTTGTCTAACATGATTCATAGTATTTATTGTAAGGATTATTATCCTTCTCAAATTGGTTTAAAAAAGGCTCTCACTGTTGAAATAGAATGTCGGAGAACATAATTGAAGCTGAAGGTTTCATTACCTGGGATCTTGGCAAAAGAGACGTGGATATATGGATGTACAGCTGGTTTGACGCTCCTCCTATCATCAAGTTTGATCCTGAAAATGACAACAAATGGTTTAAAGGAAATTCTGTTAGTTCTCTGTGGAGAGATATCAATTGGGATCTAAATACGATAAGTTCTCTTCTCCCTAACTCTAGTGTTAATCTAATTAAAAATCTGAAAATTGATTTTAACAAAGAGGACAAGATTTATTGGAATATTTCTAATTCTGGATCTTTTAATATTAAAGAGACATCACACAAATTTTCTCCAAGCTATCCTAAATCTTTCTATTTTGAAAGGATTTGGAATCAAGTCACTCCAGCAGAATGCTCTGTCTTGCATTGGAGACTTCTAAAAAAATTTGTTCCGACTGAGGGCACAATGCAAAAAAGGCATTCAGTCATTGCTTCTAAATGTGTGTTTTATGATAATACTGAGAGTTCTAAACATGTCTTTATTGAATATGAGCATGCTTGGCAGGTCTGATCACACTATGCTAATCTTTTTAATGTTAAGATCTATAGGTTCATGACTATTGTCCACATGGCTATAAACTGGTCATGGTCTCCCCCCCTCTAAAGTTCATATGAATACTATTTTTCCGCCTATCATAAACTGGGTCATTTGGCAAGCGAGAAACAATGTTAAATTTAAAGACTCACCCATCACAGCTAAGTCTTCAATCCAGCACATTAAGCATATAATTTTATCTCTTGAGTAATCTAACCTAATTAAACTTAAATATTAGAATAAATGTGAGAATGCTGCTCACGAGTTGGGTTTCTATTTGCATAGACTTATAAAAAAAGAGTATCAAGTACCTTTGCTGGGTTCCTCCTCCTAGTGGTAGGCTGAAGTTGAACTCAGATGCTTGCTGTGCTTAGTCTGGTGAAACCAGTGGAACAATCATCATCGGAGACCACCTGGGTAACTTCATTTTGGGCTATGGCAACTGCTATGGCAAGAAATCGCCTATCCAAGCTGAAGCCAGAGCCCTGATGGATGGCATGATAATGTGTAAAATCAAAGGTTTTTCAAATATCGAAATCGAAAGTGATTCAAAGAAATCAATCTCATTGCTCACTTATGGTAAATCAATTGTCTAGATTGAGTAATTTCTTTCTCGCATCAGATGACTTCTTTCCCCCTTCATGACTCTCAATCATGCTTTTCGAGAGCAAAATCTTGCGGCCGACTGGCTTGCAAGGTGGACTCTCAAATGCAAGATGAAGAGTCATTATGAGAGATTTGCTCCCCCAATCCCTTGCTATCAATTCTTGTTTATTGAAATTTTAAATGCTTACCTTGAATTTACTGATTGTAGAGATAGTCTTATGAAGCTTGAAGTCTTGAAGCTTGCAATTGGCTAGTTGTTGCTTAGTTTGTTTCGAATCTGATCGTTTGCATGCATCTGTTGTCCTGCGAATCGTAGCTGGTTCTTTTGCTGAGCCCTAATGGATTAGTTTGTGGTTTGGTCTATCTAGCTAGTAGCTTTTAAATGAAGTCCCTGGTGTTTGAAGATGAGTTTTGAAGCTTTCGCTTAAGTTGGTTGGTTTTGGCTGTAAAGCTTTGCAGCGAAGAGATCTTGCTGGTGTTTCGTTGCTTGTGATTTGGGTGCGTTTTGAGCTTGAAAAGGGTTTTGAATTTGGGCATAGAGTTTCTAGGGTTTTGCATTCTTGATTTTGGGCCCTAGTGATTGCTGGTGTTCTAATTCGTAAGAGTCGGGTTAGAGTTTGGGTTTGAATCGAAGGGTTGGTCTCTCTAGCACTCTTTCTTTGGAGCTCAATTGAATGTCTATGGAGTAAATCTGGATCATACAGGTCTTTAGTCAGAATAGCTTTTACTCCTTTTACTTTTAGCCTTTCTATTTGTAGTTTCTTGCAATTTTCCTTGATTCAGCTATTTTGCTCAAACGATTTAAAAAGAAGAAGATGATTTATATTCGGTTAAGGCTTATACAATATTATTTATATCGCGGCTTACATTTTGTTAATAAAAAAATCCTCTGCTCGTAGTATCTGATAACTATAAATCACACCTTTTGATTTTAATTTTTATGGTTGGTATGATAATTTAAAGTTACTCCATAAAATCATAACTTTTGATTTTTCTATGGTTGTTATGATAATTTAAATCGTGCTGAACTAATTATGCACCCATAAAATTTAGATAAATTAATTTTACATACACCCATAGTATTTGTAGTTCGGTGTCCCCCTTTCGTGTATACATTACTCCTACTTCTTTTTTCGTTGCCTTGCGACTTTAAGCTTAGTGGCACCCAATCTTCTACGCTTTTCATCTTTGTTCTAACCACCGACATCGAAGTCGCCATGATTCAATATTATTGGACATACCAGATCTAGCCACGTGTCTGATTTGCGATCCAAAGTTGCAGGTACAACTTGATGCCAATTTATAAAAGTTGCACGGAAACTCAACAGACAGGCAGCAATTCCCAATTAAAATTCCTGTTTAATCCTTCCATTATTTACCCATTTTTGTTTGGCTACTTTAGTTAGAGACATATCATTTTCATCATTTAATATATATTTAAAAAAATTGTGTTTTTGATTTTATGAAAAGTAATTATATATTTATTTTATATACCTTAACTTTATAATTAACAATAATCACAAATTTTATTAGTACTACAATTTTTTTTATAGTATCAGTCATTTAAACAAATTTTTAAATTTATTTTTGAAAAACTAAATCCGTAAATTTATAAATGTAGATTCCTGATATATAAGTTTGCCCGTGTTTTAATATTGTTTTTTAATTTGTCGGAGGACAAGTAAGAATAATATCGATAGGGGTTATTATTATACAAATTTGTTAAGTGTTAGTTCTTTTTTTTTTTTTTTTGTATTTTTAGTATTAAATTAACCATCTAATGAATCCAACGATGGAACAATAAATGATGTATGTTTTGTGGAGCATGTGTTAAATATAGTATCAATTGTAAATATAAGTATTAATTGAAAACTGAATAAAAATTACTACCATTAAAAAATTTAATGTATGTGTAGAGGTAAATCTTTGATCTTCGGTCTGATCCAATAGTCTACTAACCAAGGTAAATTTTATGAGTCCCAAAGGGTAGCCGAGTTGGTTGAGTATGACATTCTTATGACCAAAAGATCATGAGTTCGAGTCCTTCTACATATGCTTTCTCGGCTGAGCCTGTCACCTCCTTCTGGCGTTGGTTTGCAGGCTATCGCGTCAGACTGAGGGTTTACCCTGTGCGCACTCATTGCACTCTGAGTAGCGGCTGCGGATTCCCTCCAAAAAAAAGAAAAGTAAATCTTATGGATTAGAATTTATGAGTTTTATCATGGATATGTCTTACTCCACCACATCGTTTATCGTTTTCAAAACTTATCTTGAGACCAAATTTGTTTTTTATTTATTATTTAGGTTTAACCATGTTTACACTTATAATTGTCAAGTGCTTTACTGTATTCATATATTTAATTTTTCAAATATTTTTATAATACATTTTTAACTCAGAGATCAAATGGGCATTATTAGTAAAGGATGAGAGATTAAAGTAAGATAAAAATCTATTTTTTGAACTCCTATATAACTATAAGATCTTAAACGGTAAAAACTAAATAATAAAAAAGAAAATTGATTTATAACAAACATCAAAAATAAAAATTAGATGGTTTCTAGTCGCTAATTATTAGTATTTAGAATTGTCTTAAACTTTTTAATGGAGATTACGGATGATATTTAGTCGGTGATTACTAGTATTTAAAACTGTTTTAAACATTTTAATATAAATTATAACTTTCTTTTTTAAAATTTGAATAATCAATATATAAAGAGGACTAAAACAGAAAATGAAGCATAGTTAGAGGACCAAAATTAAGATTTACGCCATAAATTTCCACATCTCCATCTCCATTCCCATACCGGACTTTATATATCTGACACTCACTACGCGTTCATCACCAATCCACCTCTAGAATACGACCATGAAATAAAGGCATAATAACAGTCTCTCCCTTCTTTCTCTCTCTACATTCTCTTTCTCGTTGAGGCTGCTGGTGTTAGCTCCGTATAGGTACACAGATCAACAACAATGGAGGTTTTTTACTACATGGTTTTCGGTGTCTTGGCTGCAGTCGTAGCTGCACTGGAGCTGAGCAAGAGCAACAAGGACCGAATCAACACTTCCACTGCTTTCAATTCCTTCAAGAACAATTATCTATTCGTTTACTCTCTCATGATGGGTAAGCAATTCCGATTGCAATTTATATCCCCAAATCTCTTCCCGATCTGATCGAATTTAGATGTTATCTCGTATTCAATCATCAAATGTATGTTGTCTTTGCATTTGCTGTGCTGGATCTGATCTGATTTAGTATGAATTTTCGATCCGGATCATAATGAGCATGTGTATGTATCGTTCTTGGAAGTAATTATATTGTTTAAAGCTAGTGGAGATGCTTTCATTGGTTTGTATCTTAAGATGGACTCATGTGTCGAGCTTGTATGTATGGATCGAGCTTGTATTTGACTGGAAAAGTATGAAATTTGTTTAAGCAATTCGAATCTAGTTTTACTGCTAACAAGTTCTTAGTGGAAAGATAAATGTTCAAAATTTGGATCAATTCGAGCTTGAGGAGATGATAAGTGTATAGTTTTGACATAGCTGGTTCGATGGTGGATCTACAAACATATTTTCATAACTTTTTGTTTCTTGGGGTGGAAATTTTAGTTGGTTCCAGTGAATATTTGTAGGTACTGTCTTGCCTACAAATCAACCTTCACTTGAGTCTAGTTCAGTACTTTTCCTGATATTGTGTATAATTTGTAACTCACTGTTACATTTTGAGAATATAATGAATTCTAGGGAAGAATGTTTGATGCTACTGTAATTAAATTGATATGAGTAGGCCACCTCCATGGAGTCGTAGAATTGTCAGAAAATATTTAGCTGAAATGCTATACTGTACTAACAGTCTTTCTACTGACTTTCTCTTCTCGTGGCAACAGCTGGGGACTGGCTGCAGGGTCCTTATGTGTACTACCTTTACAGTACATATGGCTACGGCAAGAAGGAGATAGGACAGCTATTTATTGCTGGTTTTGGGTCCTCCATGCTCTTCGGGACAATTGTTGGATCTCTAGCTGATAAACAGTGAGAGTTTATCTGGTTCCTTACACTTATAATGAATTTCTCTCTTTTATGCATGCAATTTTGACATTTTGATGTATCTGGTTTCAGGGGTCGGAAAAGGGCATGTGTGACTTATTGCATAACTTACATATTGAGTTGTGCCACAAAGCATTCGCCGCAGTACAGAGTTTTAATGGTTGGCCGTGTTCTGGGTGGTATTGCAACTTCTCTCCTATTTTCATCCTTCGAATCGTGGCTTGTTGCTGAGCACAACAAGGTAAGACTTTACTTATTTTTGCCATCATTTAACATTACAGAAGTATACAAGATATGATGGTCTAAACACAGGTACGTACTCAGCTGAATGATGTTGCATTGATTCATGCTTAAAGCAATCATCTGTCTGCCGGGTAGATGACGTATCCTAGCTTGTAACGATATCATATTGATTTTAATTTCACTTGTGCAGAGGGGCTTTGAGCAACAATGGCTGTCATTAACATTCTCAAAGGCAGTATTTCTTGGCAACGGTCTAGTTGCTATTGTTGCTGGACTGTTCGGAAATTTACTTGTTGATACATTTAATTTTGGTCCTGTATCCCCATTTGATGCTGCTGCATGCTTTCTTTCAATTGGGATGGTTGTCATTTTATCATCATGGACTGAGAACTTTGGGGACCATTCAGAGAGCAAGGATTTGCTTACCCAGTTCAGGGGTGCTGCAATTGCTATTGCTTCTGGTAAGGTTTAGAACTTCCTGAAAAAATGGAAGGCTTTATCTTATTGATAGTATTGTTTTATTTTATTGTAATAAAATATATGCCTCTTTAAGAGCCCTGCTTCTTTTTCTGCTATGCTAATGGTTTGTATTTTCTTTATACCATCCAGATGAAAAAATAGCCTTATTGGGAGCCATACAATCCTTGTTTGAAGGTTCAATGTACACATTTGTGTTTCTTTGGACACCTGCTTTAAGCCCGAACGATGAGGATATACCTCATGGATTTATTTTTGCGACGTTTATGCTGGCTTCTATGCTAGGGAGTTCCTTTGCATCTCGATTGATGGGTCGCTCGTCAATGAGAGTAGAGAGCTACATGCAAGTAGTTTTTCTTGTGTCAGCCGCCTCTCTTTTGCTTCCTATCATAACCAGTGTATGTTGGTCGCTCCAGTCTACTTCCTTCGTTGCAGCCCCTTATCTTATGTTTTATAAGGAGATCACTAACTTCACTGATTTGTTTCCAGGTTTTGGTAGCAGCACCATCTGATGTGAAAGGTGGAAGCATCTCCTTTGGAGGTACGATCCAGCTGCTAGGCTTTTGCACCTTTGAGGCCTGTGTAGGAATATTCTGGCCATCCATCATGAAGATGAGGTCTCAGTACATTCCTGAAGAAGCCAGAAGCACCATAATGAACTTCTTCCGCATTCCACTTAATATTTTTGTGTGTGTCGTTCTGTACAATGTAAGTTTTCGTATCACTTCATTCTGTTAAAACTCTATCAGCTCAGTTAGATAGTAATGTCAAGACAAACTCAAATCTTCAAGCCTTCAGACAACATGCCCATTCAACTAACCACAGTATTCAAAGAAAAGATCAAAACGGTTTAGAATTTCTTGTCTCTGTCCTTGCCCACCCGGTTTTATAAGGATAATAAATGCCTCCTGTTTTAACAGTCTTCAATTAAATTTGGTCAGCGGTTTATTAGACTTATTTCAGACAAGTCTCTTTAAATATACAAGTTTTGTAGGCTCTTTAGATGTGTTTAAAGCCCAACTTCTTTTATGAACATGGAAGTCTAGCAAAAACAGTATCTGCTGATCTTTTGCGTACTTGTTACTAATATATTATGGTTATCTTTGAAGGTTGATGCATTCCCCATCACTGTTATGTTTGGTATGTGCTCAATATTCCTCTTCGTTGCATCTATCTTGCAAAGGCGGCTCATGGTGATATCAGAGAAGCCAAGTATGTATAATAATGTTGACAAATATACTTTATAAGATTTGTTTTCGATTATTTTCTCATGGATGACAGAACAAAAATGTATGAATATCTACTCTTTAGGGATTGTTTGGTTGGTCTGACTTTTTAGGCTTTAGAAATATCTGCTTTATTAAGCTTATAAAATCTTGAAGCCTAAGAAGATATAACTTTTTCTTTATATTTCTGGTCTTGTTTATTTAGTTTGTTTTATTTACAATACATGTTTTCCTTAGATACAGTCCCTTATAAATTGTGATTTTGTGTTTCAGAATCTCAAGATTGGTCACTGAAGGACAGAGACGCCGAAGCCTTGCCACTCAATGATTGATGTGGAAGTGACATGCAAACTGGAAATCGGTCGCACTTGACAGAAAACTACCTGATTCCGTCAAGACAAAGTTACTTCTTTTTTTATGTGTTCTGTTGAGCTAGTATTTGGTTTACTGTAGAGATACAAATGTGAAAGAAGAGTGCGAAGAAGGGATAAAGGTCCTAGGGCTCTACCATTCTTTTCTGGTAATTTATTAGATCGACAAAGTAGTAAATCAAAATCCTTTGATCTTTTTGGCTACTATTTCTGTATTAAATGCCTGGTCCGTATTCAGGTTAAATCCTTGCATAAATATGGTCTATAGTTTTGTACGCACGAAAATTCAATCGTGAACTTATATAAGTCTAATTACTAAAATGGATGTTTTTTTCCTCATACTTTCTAAGTTGATTTCTTTCATTATCGTGTACGATCATTAGAATTTTTTAAGGTACCATATACAACGGCCTTAATTTTATTAAACAGACTAAAAATGACAATTAGTCCACATGTATGTTCATTTTATTTAGTTCTTAATGTTCATTTTTATCTATTACTAGTCACTCGAAACATCAATATTTTATTTCACAATGATCTAATTCTGGAATTAAAATTTTATAATAAGACTGTATATTTCTCGGTCTTTTAGACCAATGTTGATGTTTTTCGGTATTCACGCTAGTTTAATTTCATACAAACGCGAGTCTATTTGCGACTTAATGTCGCAAAGTTTTGTAATTTTATTTAGTAAAAAACTGGTCACAGACTCGTGTCCATCGGAGAAACAACTAACGACATGCGAGTGTAGACCTCCGGACAGTAAAATCTAAAATCAAAGGCTCATTTATAGCAATTACCATTTCTATAACACAAGAAAGTTGTGGAAGTTTGAATCTTTGCAGAAACAATAACTAGTTTCGTCATTACATACACAAACTATTTAAAAAACAAACTTATTACAATAAATTCGGATCATAAGTCTTCATACGAGTCTACCTCGTTTAGCATTGGAAGAAGCAACTTCGAGGTCTCCAATGAAAAACAAGATTTTGTCAAGTATTCCATGCTGCTGCGATTCTTCTTGTCCATCGTTGCTGCTGCGACTAGAATCAGAATCATCAATCCTGGCTCTCTTTGAACCTAAATGCTTTTGAATTTCTCCTTTGTGGACAAGGTAGTAATAATCTCCTTCCCTTATAATCTTCGGCCCTCTAAAACCACAATTTAATCAAACACGACGCAAGTTAGCTTAAGAAACAAGTAACAGCCTAACGAAGTACGAATGATGAATCTCCGTAACTTACAATCCAACTCGGTCACATCGGTCTTGCACTTCGTAAACCTGTTTCCACGACTTCGTCGATCCTTCCGGTTCGTAAAACTCTGCACTATCTTCTCCCCATCTATCCTTGAATAGTTTTAACCAAACCGTGTTTTCTGAGGCCAAGGCCTTCCAGTTCCTGCAAACTTTACCCGAACAAAAAAATAAAAAACAGATTCATACCAATTCACCAAATCTAATAAACTGTAAATAAAGTTAAGCAATCTAATCAAATCCAATCAGTTTATGTTTTCAATTTCCATTTCCAACCATGAGTATGATTATGATCATGAACAAAATGAGTATCAGAAAAAGCATCTCCTGATCTAAGTGAGTAAAATAATCAAACACCGCGCAGTTCTTTGCACTAATTTAGGATCTGATCTTAAGATGATGATCGTTGTTCTTATTAGTAGTAATGAATTAGAATTCTAAGATTTTGTTATGAACTAGTAAACGAGAGAAGGAGAAGAAGAAGAAGAATTTGATGAGAGAGAAGAAAGAAACCTTGGTTAGCAGTTGCGAGATTGACATAATCCAAGAAACAGAAGATTTTGAGGCACAAATCTGTAGTTAGCCTATCCATTTCTATACGAAACTGAAAAGTCAACAAGAAAGTTATAGATGATGATGCGTTTAATTGTGACCGACCGACCGTCACAATTTTGGGATCTGCCGTTTCTTCAGTTTTCACTCTTCTCGCGCGCGAGTAGAGGAGTATGAGTAGACTCGCTTTTCTAGCCTTATATATATAGATCTACGTTTTTATTATTAATACTATTAAACACATGCAAAGAAATGGATGACAAATAAAAACCATAAACTACGATCTATTTATAAAGTTTATGCTCAGATTGAAACACTAAGAAAACTAATAAAAGGAGGGGTTAGTAAATTGGAGTTAGCACAATTTTTTTTTTTTACTTTTTTTTAGAAAACTAATAAACTGAGGGGTTATTAAATTTGAGTGGTTACAATTTTTTTTTAGGGAATCCGTAATTGAGATCGCATAAGGTAAACCTTCTGTTATGTAGAGCTGTTAATTTCAGACACAACATGTAAACCCAACACGAACGAACTCGATCCAAAAATTTAGAGTTAGAGACCTGATATTTGAGACCCAATAAAATTAAGACACGATACGAATCCGACTCGAAAAAAATAGACCGAATTCGGGTTGGATTCGTGTCATCCGAAACTGACTTGTAAACCCGAAAAAACATGTAAATCCGAAAAAACCTGTAAGACCCAAAAAGACAGGTAAAACTCAAAAACTTGTAAAAAACATAATGAAAACACTTAATAAAATTTTATTAATAAAATAATATTATTTTAAAATTTTGACCTATAAATTAAAACACCAAAAATACTTATAAAACTTTATTAATATAAATTTTTATTAATAAAATAATATTATTTAAAAATTTGACCTATAAACTAAAACATCAAAAGTACTTATAAAATTTTATTAATAAAATAATTTTATTTTCAATTTAACAAATATAAAATAAATAATATAGTTAAATAACTAAATCTACTAATGAGTCTAATCCTAAACGTAAGGTAAATCCTTTGTCCGATGTAATAATCTACAAATTAACACCAAAAGTTGAACCACACACAATTACACACACAATTACAGATTCAATAAAAAAAATGTTTATAAAAGAACTCGAACTCATAACTTTTATTTGTGTGATTTAACTGGATTAGATTATTAATTTCTTTTCACCTGTTAGCATAGGAATAACCGAGTGTTTATTTTTTCTATCCTTTTCTTTTATATATATTTTGATTGTTGTATAATGAATTTTTTTTATTTTTTCGTGAAAAATCTAAACTGAAAATGATAATGGGTTTTTGAAGTACGAAATGATTATATTTTCATTTTTTTCTTTTATATTTATTTCGTTAATATTTCATTTATGTATAATGATGGATTGTTATTAATGTTATCTTCATCCACTGCGAACACTTTTTTTTTATTGTTATTCTTCATCGATTTAATTATTCTTTTCAAACTATTCCTTATTGATTACGTTTGCCAGTTAAGTTTATTTATTTTATAATTTTTTCATTAACGTTTCTTAAAATTTTCTTTTCAAAATAGAGAAAGTCAATATTCTAACCCATGTATTAATATGAATAGGTGGTTTCACTAATTATTTATTGATATCTTTTACAAACTACTCATATTAATAATTTTAAATAAAAAATCAATATTTTTCATATATATATATATATATATATTAATTAATGATTATCCATATTTAATTATTATTATTATTATTATTATTATTGTTGTTGTTTCTTTCTAAATAATTTCTTTTTGGAATTTCTTTTGTTTTGTTAACTTTGATGGCCTAAAATCCTCGTCACCAACATTCTATCGATGTTGTCTCAATCAAGTAATCAATTCATTTATGGCGGCTCGCCATAAGCTATCTTCTAACTTTCTACTTGGCAAATATTAAATTCAAGATATTGATCAAGACTTTCCCATGTTCAACAACTCTAACCCCTCAACCAAATTAGTCAACATCCCTACTTCCCGACCATTTGTAATCGGAACCAACCTTGCATTCAAGTAACAATCAACCCATCAGACGAGCCTTCCTTCACAACCTCACATGAAAAGATTTTCTGAAATAGTCAGAAACTCGACAAAGACTTTGGTTCACGAACAAGCCACCATTCAGAACAACGATGATTGTCTATCTATTGATTTTCAACAACTAGACAAACAAACTCTGGAATTAGTGGCCAAACATAACTTGATTGGAAAATTTTCGAATGACAGACCTCATATGAATGAGATTCAAAAGTTTTCGACTCTTTCAAGCTCAAATGTAAAGTATCCTTGGCTCTTTCGGATCCTCATCATCTCATGATAGAGCTTGACCTTCATGAAGACATCCAAAGCATTTGGAAAAAATCAGTATGGACAGTAGGCAATCACATCATGCGAAATTGTGAATTTTAAAGTGGATTCCAAATTTCCATCCCATAAGAGAATCTTCAATCTCTCATGTTTGGATAAATTTAAAAAACATACCTAACTATCTTTATAATCAAGACACTATCAGAAATATTGCCAAGGCTATTTAAACATAAATATTGAAAGCTATTTAAACATTGGTTATGAAGATATAAATGAGATTCATACAAAGAAAGGTACGATATTAAAACTTGATCAGAATAGACCTGATCCAGAGTTCACAAAATGCCTTGACCATTCAAGGACTTTGGTTCATAAGACATAAATTTTAAAAAATGCAACAAATTCTTTGCCGTCCAAGCACTTTAGTTTTAAACACAAAATAACAACAAAACCTGATGGTTTTTTCCCTTTGGCTTCTTCATCAGTTTTACCCTTCTTAGGATTTTGAGTTCGGCGCTCGAACTCTCACTAGTTCCTTCATTATCTTCAGAGTATTCTCCGCTTGCGTAGTTGTGCTTGTCACCATCTGCTAGGGTATGGAAAGCGATATCCTCGTACTCTACATATTTCCATAAATGACCAAGGGTCCTCTTCGGAAAAGTCTAGTGGAATAGCAAAACCATGTCGGACTTAATCTCATCGTATTTTTTCTCCAAAGAGTCCATCACTCCACAAGAATACTTCTCTATTCCTACAGCTATCGCTTGGGTTTGCTTTCTTACTAAAGAAGCATTCTCATTGGTTTTCTCCTTAAGAAGATTCTCAAAATTGAATTTTTATTTGGATAAAGTTTTGACAGTATTAGCGCTAGCATTTAGTTGCTCGTTCAAATTTTTGATCTCATTAGAAGAAGAAGTTTCCAGTCTGGAATACTTAGTCTGGAGATCTTTTTTAGCATCTTGTGACTTGCGCAGTTCGGCAGCTAGGTCCTCTTTTTCCTTCTTTAAGGATTCTATGCTTTGTTGAGCGATAGAGAGGCTATTCGTCAAGCACTGGTTTTCTGTTGTCAGGGAAGTTATGGTAGTTGTTTGTTCCCTCACTTACCTTTCCAGGTCAACTACCGGACGGATATAACCTAAGAGGGCATGAATCAGAGTGTCTTGTTCGTTGGATATCACGTATGTTTCACCGTTATTGGTTACAGCATTGGCCGTATTGGGATGAGGATAAGGCTCCGCGGAGTCGTCCTTGTCCAGATCACTAAAATACATATTCTGAAACGCATCCAGGTTGACATCTCCTTCAACAGTTTCCTGTTCGACATGAAGGAGCGTTTGAGAAGGAAGGTTAGGTGGGATTTCTTCTTACAGAGTAGGATCAGTAGGAATAGGAGGAGGGAGTTTAGAAGGACGCATGATTATCTCTGCCCCCAAGATAACTTTCTTTTTCTTTGCAGCTTTTTCATCACTGCTCTCCTTGCGTCTCTTGTGATCCTTCCCTATGATCTGAGGCGGATCATCCGATCCGCCGACTTCTTTGACTG
Source organism: Limnanthes douglasii subsp. nivea (assembly GCA_036936605.1). Lineage (NCBI taxonomy): Eukaryota > Viridiplantae > Streptophyta > Magnoliopsida > Brassicales > Limnanthaceae > Limnanthes > Limnanthes douglasii. The sequence continues at coordinate 84,227,776 of JAUPFV010000003.1, forward strand.
TAAACTCAATTGTCTCCAGCAAAGCAGCATTGATTCCCCTTGGTTTTCCGAAATGACCCCTTCGGTGACTTGCTGAGATGGGTCCGCTTTGGTTTTTTTTTTGTTCTTAATCTTATCTAGGTGGCTAGGGGCTTTGACTCAGGAAGGCAAACAAAGTTAGCCATCCTTAGCCTCAGTTCTCTTTAAGATGAAATCTGTAGGGGGAGGAATGGTCAGCTGTTCCCAAGTAAGGTCTCTATTCCCTGTAGTGTTCTATAAGTGAGACCTTACGAATTTTCCAAAAGTAAAGCAATTGTGGAAACCGTTCCCCCACTTCTCCGATGCCCATTCATTTAGCTTAGCATATGTGTCTTGGCCTACCTCTAAATGCTCTGGAAACTTCTTCAAAAAAACTACAAGGAAACACAACCGTCAGTTCAGAATAACAATACAGTATTTCGAAACTAAGGAAAACATAAATAAAGATTACTTGTACTCTTCCAGCGACTGGTAATTTGACTTAGATTAGTGGCAGTTCTTATTTTCTTCCCGTTCTCCCATGCTCCACTGATAAACAAAAATTTGTTCCTCCGTGGCTTTTGACTCCAACAAGTGTTTTACCACCTTATAATAAGTACCCAAATATTAGACCATCTCCACTACTATTAAGAAGCCAATTGTTTTTACCAAATTAGTCCTAATACTAGAAGAAAGAGAAAGTAGGTTATTATTAATTTAATTTTTACTTTTTCCTCCAAATCCCAATAACTTTTAGAAACCGAAAAGACCATAGAAGAAATTCAGAGAAGAAGTTTAAGCCTAAAAGAACTATGTCGACTGTTTCGTTTTCACCGAACAAACTCCGGCGAGTCTAGAAGAACTGTGGTACGAAGCAATCGCCCAACTCCATCTTCATTTCGTCATGTGAAGCAAGAACCACCGGGGCCGGCGAAGTTCGTTACTCGACACTACAGTTAAGGTACGAGACAGTTATTTCTTACTTTTTTTATTAATCGAGTTTAGTCGAGTGCTTGTTGGATGATATCGCTATGAACCGTTTTTGTTTGATAACTGCGTTATCGGGAAACTACTGGGTTTACATTCTCCGACCGGTGATTGTATGCTGTCTTGTTTTGTAAGGTCGAATGTATGTTTTTTGAGAGGGAGAAACAAATTTCTTCTTTAATTGCACCTACGGCCGGTTTTAGTTGTAGGTAGGCGTAACATGTCGATTCAGGCGTGCTGTCGGGCTCGCTTTGGTTTTTTGATGTCCTGTACGTGTATTCTTGTCTGGAAATTGAAACCTGGGCAGTTTTTAGGTGCTTTACAGTAGTTTTAGCATGTGTCTCGCGTCTGCTTCGGTGTTTTAATGCATTATGTTTACAGTAGTGTTAGCATGTGTCTCGCGTATCATGGGTGCTAGATTGGAAGATAAGTTTGCTGTTTAATTACCGTATCTCGCGTATGGGGTAATCACATCTCGCTATCTGTGTCTTGGAGTCTGAATGGTAGTCGAGGTTGCGTTTGTTATGTGTATCTCGCTGATGGGAAGCGAGCCATGTCGCGTAGTGTTTCGTTGGGTTATGTAATTGATAGCTCGTTTGGCGTTTGATGGTCGTGTGTCGCACATGGAATGGTTGGCATCTCGTATTATATATCGTGGGGTCTGTAGTGCCTGATGAGTTTTGTGTTTCGTAGACGTGTCTCGCCCATGGAACGGTCACATCTCGCGTATTTCATTGGATTTGTAATACCTATCTCGCATATTTAATTGGATTTTTAATACCTATCTCGCATATGCAAATGTTTTTGTAATTCGTATCTCGCGTATATCGTTGTCATATTTCGCGTGGTAAGTAATGGGAGTTGTCTGGGGTAATTAGTAAAGGGTAACACGCGCGACATGTAGTGAGCATGTCGCATCGTAAGGTTGGTCGATGTGGCTACAACATGGGTCATTGGTGTGTATCTCACGCAACATGTTTGGTCTATCACGCGTTGTATATGTTGACTCGTTTATGATGGGTTTATAATAAGTTCTAGAAGGAGATATGTATTACTAAAATCTAACATGAATGTTCTTTTGCTGCAGAAAGACATAGTGGCTGAGGAGCATATAGAGGCTACGAAGAACACGTCATTCTATACGTTGCTGAAAACTTTCTTCATGCTAAGGAACGAAGATCTGCCAAAGAATAAGTTTAACAAAGTTATAAAGGAGATTATAAAGAGATATTCTGTAAAGAATGAGTGTTTTAGAATAGGTTCGAAGAGGGTTAAACTGACCACAAACGATGTTAAAGCCATCTTTGGTCTTAAACACGAAACGAAGGAAATGCCGATGAACATAACAGGGGCTTTCACTGGAAAATTTGCCGATGGTGCGGAGAACCAGTCTCCACTGATGCAGAAATATTTCTTGTGTCCAAGGGCGAGGAAAAGTGGACCGTCAAACCAAAAGGCTGTTTCAAATGCGATGATAAAGGTAGAAATAACAGATTATGAAAGCTAGCCATGTTTTAGCATATACAATTAAATAACTATTGCCTGTTTTAAAACATGAAGCAATAGAAATAGCAGCAAATGATGGGAGTGAGGAATCAGTAACCGACGTTGGGAAGCTTTTGATACTCTTCATTTGTTCTACCCTTTTCTACTCTGTATCTGGAGATATCATGGGCTGGACAATGGTTTTCTACGTAGAAGACATGCTCAAAATTAATAACTATGATTGGTCGGGATCAATTGTTGAGAAGCTGACAAAGTCTATGGTTAATTGTTTGGAGAAAGGGACCCCAGATTACGTCATCGGCTGCGTAGCAGTGTTATTGGTGAGTATTGAACTGTTTGTATTATTTTGTTTTTTATAAAAGTGATACTAGTGTGACCTGTTTTTTCCCAGCCCTTCATAATGGAGCACACCACGCTAGGGGAAGGTTTGGTAAGGCCAAACATGATTCATAGGTGCTACAAATGGTGGGGGCTCGAGTGCAAGGAGTCCACTATTGCGCTTGTTAAAAGGCTGAGGAAGCTCCCCGATGATTAGGTAATATATGGTCGTCGCATGTTATTTATGTAGTGACTCGCGTGAGAAAATACTAACGTAGCGCGATTTATATTAATTGGTAATTGCTCTATCGCGATATGAATATGTCTGCCTTCTAGAGTTTAGTGAGAGGTCTTTGAATCCGTTCGCGTAGTTGGTATGCGATTCTCATTAGAGAATCGCATCGTATGTTGCATGAAAAAAACATGACATATAATGCATCGCGTCGTATGTTCTTGATGGGAGATCGCATTGCATCGAAGGATACGAAAGTGACTCGCGCATGAGGTCTCGCATCGCAATATATGTTCTTAATCATTACATGATTCACATCTTAGTGTCACTTCATTCGAATGATACGCGTATTATACGTGCGGGTCCGCTGTTTATTTGAACATACATGTTGCGTGTTGCAGATGTTGGAAGGAGAGGTAAAATTAACAGAAGCTGAAGAAATGGCCTTCGGGTCGGGGGAGACTGGTGCAGGGTCTGGTAGGAAGTTGACAAGCAAAAGGAAAAAGACGATGATCAGTAGAAGAGGGAAGCGGGCGAAGTATTGTAGTGTAGGGGAAACAAATGAGATGGAAATTGGGCAGACATCTGGAACAGTTTATTACGGGGGAGTGGATGAGGATTACAGTCAACATCCGCGGGGGTGGTTGGATCAGAATAAAAATACACCCGAGAAAGGGGGCAGCTCAAGTACTCGGACGAAGAGGATGAAAGTTTACAAGGCAAGCGCTTGTAGTATTTTATTTAAGAGGATGAAATATGTCAAGAGGAGAACCAGCAGAAAATACAGATACTCGGTTGAAAACAAAAGGCTTAAGATTTCTCTTGCACGAAAGAATCGACAAGTAAGTCGTTTAAGAGGTTGTCAATTTTAATGATGTATTTTCATTACTTTGGCTAATACTTGTTGAATTTCACCACAGATTGAAGAACTCAAAAGGGAGGTTGCTTTGTTGACTTTGAAGCTTCAAGAACAAGCTGATCAAGGTAACGAAGATGATGAAGATGCTGGGGTTAATGAAGCACTAGAGAAAGTTTGTGTACTCCTTTTCTGTTCGGTAGAAGAGGAGTCACCAGAGAAAAGAGTAGATGTGTCGGTAACAGTGGATGAGGTTCCTAAAACCATAGTTTATGTCTCAAGAAAATATGGGTTCAAAAAGTTAGAAGCAGGACACAAAAAACATGATAAAGAAGAAGAAGTTGTAGAGGGTTCTACACCTGAAGACAATGAAGAAGACACAGACGAGGGGGTAGAAGATGGAGGTGAAACGGATGAGGAGAAGAATGAATCTGGAGCTGCTGAAGGACCAAATGATGTTACTGAGACATCGGGGGAAGGGCAGGCAAATGAAAAAACTTTGTATGTTTTGGGAGTTGACAAATGTAGACTTGTCGCGGCCAATTCTATTAGCGGTGTACCAGGTTATTCTAGAATTGAAAATGTGGAAAAAGATGAGGAAGTAACCACAGATGGGGCAGATATTGGTGGGGGTGCAGTAGGAGCGGATGCTGAGGTGCGGATTGCTATTGTACCCATAGAAGAAGAACCAAATGCTTTCATAGCTGAAACTGCACAAGAATTTGAAGACCAAGCCGAGCAACATGATATTATGGAAGCAGTACTTGAGCCAATATCCATAGAAACAGAAGTAAATGTAGTCGTAGTTGAAAATGCTCAAGAGTTTCAAGACCAAGCTGAGCAACATGATATTATGGCAGCAGGTACTTGAACTAATACCCAGAGAAGCAGAACCAAATGTGGTCGTAGCTGAAACTGCACAAGAGTTACAGCTAGATGTTGTTATAGAAAAAGAGAGTACGGATGAGATTGTGGGAGAAGAAAATCGCGCAGAGGCTGCAGATGATGTACATTGTGGTGTGGGTGCTTCAAAAAACACTGAGGCTGATTTGGCAATTGGAAATGTTGGTGAGCTAACAAGTGGGACGGAAATGAATACAGCTGGGCCACATGAAAGTTGTAGTAGCGTACCCAAGCCCATAGAGCAAGGACATGAAGATGTAAGTGGATCTTAAAATATTAAGATTCAACTTCTTATAACTATCTTATAGTTGCTTTGTTTTTAATTTCGCCGAGCTGTTGTTTTTGAAACTTTGGATTTTAATAAGGGGTTTTAATGGTTGTTTATTACATCAGGGGATGTTTTTAAATCTTTAAGTACTATAAATTTTATGTTATAGCTATTATGTGAGTATTTTTGCAGTTTCAAAACTTGACATTTTCGTAACTCTCATTAAGCATATGGGATATTATACCATCTCTCCTTTTGATATCGCGTCATAGTAAAAGCATTAAAACCCCAGCAAAAACAATAGTTTGTGTTCTATGGAGGCTTGGGTGAATCGCATGTTGTATTTATGTGAAACAAAGTTAAATTAAATTTATGTTTAGGTTTTAGTGAATAACAAAACACCAGTGTTGTCTTAGTCGTGTCAGTGTATTATTTATTTCTTAACTCGCGTTGTTAAGGAAAAATCCGGTGAATTTACTATTTATTACCTACCTCGCGTTGGCTGCATCGCGTAAGACTACTATTACTTGCCTGACTCGCATGGTGTCAAAATTTAGTAAGAGTACAATTCATAGCGTAACTCGCGTGTTATTAAAGTCTATTAAGACTACTGTTTATTGCGTAACGCGCGTGGTAAGCCAGTATAGTAAGACTAATATAAATTGCGTAATTCGCGTGGTAAGCCAAAGTAAACATGTCACGCGTCACTGTATAAGATAACACGTATCATTGGTTACATTTTGACACGTATGTAATGTGAAAAAAAGAATGTTAAAGAAAAAACTACATCAATGCGCACAAGGAACTATTAATAAAAAACCAAAGACTGAAACCGTAGTGGAATTGGAAGCTGCTATGAAATCAACAAACAAGTTACAACTGAAGTTGGAAGTGCAAGGAAAAGCAAAGGTGGAAGTACTAACGCAACCTAAGATAAGAGAACAACTACAACCAGCAGAGGAAGTGGAAGCAGATTGTTTTGATCTTCCAAACCTTGATGATGCATTCCTACTGTGTACACAATCATTTTTTGACGAAGTTGATAAGGCGGCGGCTATACACTCGAGTGGAGGAAAGTCGGGTGGCAATAGTGCGTCGAAAAGTTTGTTACAAGATGCACCTTTAATGGTAAGTTATAAACTATGCTAATAATCATATACTGAGTTGTAACTTGGTGATGGTTATTCAACACAATTTATGTCGTTTTACAGTTAGTAGATAATATAAATCCAAATTGGGATTTACTTACACAGTCGCAACAGGCATGAGCTATTGAACAAACTTGGGAAACAGAAACAGCAACTACAAAGTTAATAGACGTTAGTCAATACCGCAAGGTCCTTCGAATACAAGAAAACGAAGATCAACTAGACTCTGAAGTATGGTATTTTCCAGAACACGAATTTACATACCGGCTAAATGTTAGTATGACAGAGCTAATAGCCGTAGCATACGAAGGGGAGTTAGATTTCAAGGTAAAGTTTAGAAACTTGATATAACACAAATAATTGACAACTATGCTAGATATAACTATGTTTTTATATGTGCTGTAGATCATCGATGCCTGGATATATAAGCTGCTTCAAGAATCAAACTGGACTGTACCTTTCAAAGGGCTCGATGACGAGTACAACTGTAGATATAAAGCTATTCAGATTTCAAGTGTCGCAACGATTAATATCTAATTAATAAATAGCCATTTAAAGTGAACCAGAAGTTTGATATTGTTTTGGTGTACATTGGTTTTATTACAGACAATACTAGCCAAAAAAGGAGATGTTACAAACGTTATTGACGCAGTTTTTGAAAACGCGACAGATGACACATTTATCGCATTCATTCCGGTATGCACCATAAATGAAAAATGTACTAACCACTGGACGTTGTTGGTAATAGACATGTAGAATGGTTTGGCAAAAAACTACAATCCCATGTTCCCTCTTAGCAAATGCACTGCAGACGACACTAGGAAAACGGGTGACGCCTTCGTAAGTAGTATGAAACCTTATTGGATGAAGATGTATGTTCATTGTTTGCAGGCTAATTATTCATTACGTGTGATGGTGAATCGCACCGTAATGGGCATTGCACGTGTCTCGCGTTAGTGTGTGTGCAAATCACGTGTAAAAGGATGGAACTCACGTCATAATGTAAAGTGATTCACAACATTACGTGTTCACATTTATCTAAAAAAAATAAACTAACATTTTTCTTATTTGACAAGCTGAACTATTGTATGAAGAAGAGATACATACCACGTATGAAGAATGGATACAAAGTTAGAACTGTTAGAGATATTCCACAACAATATAAAGATTCGCTTGACTGTGGAGTGTTCGTCTGTCAGTATGTCAACGACATTATCCAGCACGGGTTTGTATAGAAGGAATATAGCAAGTGTATGCCAGCTGAAGCACGCGCAGAAATTTTTAACCACTTCCTGAATGATAAGAATACTAATATCAGGGCGTCGGATGCCTAATTGTTAAGTTCAATTCACCAGATGCAATTCTTCGTATCTAATTTCATTTGGATTGGTTATTGGGTAACACACAAACCATTGTATTGAAAGTTGTAAGTTAACTAGCACGGTATGTTGTAGATGACTTGCGTCACATTTTCATATTTTGTCCCCTATCACGCGTGATACATATGTATGCCTCTCGGTAGATCACGTGTGTTAAGTTTGTAACAAATCACCGTTTAATCTTTTATGACGCGAGCTATAAATATTTACTCATTATCTCGCGTGATACATTATCTCTTCAACTCCCGCCAAAAATTATTTGGTGATTGATATTGTCCCGCCAAAACCTAGACCTACTAAATATTACCCGCCTAGTTACCCACCAACTTTTTCGCCCTTATATAAACCTCCACAAAACAACATATAGTATACACTTAAATAATTAACACACTCCAAATAGGAAATCAGTATGAGTTGGTGCATCGATGAAGACCAACACTTGCTTCAAGTCGTGAAGTACGTGAAGACAACAAATTCGGATGAAACGACCGACGTTTTATTCAATTAAGTGTCATGCATGATGTACTTTGACTATGGGAGGCTTGAATTTTTCGGCCCCCGCGTTCACACCCGAGAAGAAGTCGCTTCGAGGTACAACGAACTAAAATCCGAACCCTTGCTACGTGTTTCTGATCTTTGTCTAGCTTTGCGCTTAGAGGCAACAAGCTTATGGGAGTGGGAACTTAATGATTGGATATCAAGAGATATGATTGTGTATCTAAAGGAAGCAATTGCAGAGAGAGAAAATGCTATTGCCAATTATTCACCGGTTGATGATAACCGTGGTTGTTGAATTAAGCTTTAGTTTTGATGACTTTAAAAATGTAACTTCATTCAAAAAAGAAAGTAGTCTTTAAATTGGATGTAATAGAATAGATTTAGTAATGATAAAAATGTATGACTTTATTTTTAGTGTAATTTTCATGAAATGGTTACCTAATGATTTCCTAGATGTTAATGCGACATTACGAACAATGCCAGTCTCGCGCGTCATAGTACAAGAACATCTCGCGTGATTTAGGCAAGTCCAACTCAATTAGCATCATATTACATGCACATCTCGTGTGATGTTGGCAAGTGCAACTAATCTAGCATCATAGTACACAAATATCTCGCGTGATTTAGGCTAGTGCAACTCATCAACTTTCATGCCAATTACATCTCGCGTTAAGTTGGAAAGTTCAACTGATCTAGCGTCGTAGTACACGTAAATCTAGCGTCCGTTGGACAAGTTCAACTCATCTAGCGTCATATTATAATTACATCTCGCGTGCTGTTGTCAAGCTCAACTCATCTAGCGTCGTAGTAGACGTAAATCTCGCGTGCTTTGGACAAGTTCAACTCATCTAGCGTCATATTACACTTACATCTCGCGTGCTGTTGTCAAGCTGAACTCATCTAACATCATAGTACACGTAAATCTTGCGTGCTTTGGACAAGTTCAACTCATCTAGCCTCATATTACTTACATCTCGCGTGCTGTTGTCAAGTTCAACTCATCTAGCGTCATATTACACGAGCATCTCGCGTGAATTGGGCGAGTTCAACTCATCTAGCGTCATATTACACGAGCATCTCGCGTGAATTGGGCGAGTTCAACTCATCTAGCGTCATATTACACGAACATCTCGCGTGAGTTATGCAAGTTCAACTCATCTAGAGTCATATTACATGAACATCTCGCGTGATAGGGTCCATTTTAACGCAACTAGCGTTAGACATCATCCATACCTCGCGTTATGGGAGCAAACTTAATACATTTAGTGTAACAAGAACTAAACATCACGCGTGTTAGGGTGCAGTTTATATCATGTATCGCTATACTAAATCCACGTCTCCAGTTTAGTTCAACTCGCGTTAGTGTCCAGTTTCATCCATCTAGCGTTATAGGACATGAATCTCTCGCGTGCTATGAACAAGGTTAATAAATCTAGCATCACATGAATTGAACATCTCGCGTGAAATTACTTGGGGGTTACTTGTGGGTTTACAACTTATAGAACGCAACCAACGGGGTAATGGACACATTTATGTATATATAATTTAACTAATAAACTGGACCAAGGTACCCTATTCAGTTAACCAAGGTACATTATTCATTTGTTTATAATGTACTTAACTATATATTATTTAATTAATCATATATTTACTAATAATAAACTATTTTTTAATTATAATTAATAATAAGACGAGAGATGTCAAATAAGATGGTAGTAGTACGCGTTGGTTATCGTGATTCAAAATTAAATCGCGTCATAATTACTGGCTAGTGAAAAGACAATGGGTTGTCTTTTCACTAATTGCATTGGGTTTATTAATGCACGATGTGACATGGGTAGCTAAAGTACTCATTACATGTGCATTAATTGCTCACTAGGGTAGTCATTGTTTTCGTTATTATATAAATAGGCGTCTCGCGTTTGCTTGCATGGTTATCCATCAGACTATTACACTTCTAATTTTTTTAGTATTCTTTAGAAAAGCAAAACACCACCATGAGCGGTTCAGAAGACTCCTACGGAAACAAAGCTTCTGACGGTGCTTTTTCCGACGTGAGTTCGACGTACTCCGACTACAAGTGCGAGACTACCACAGAGTAATCTTCCGACAGAGAGTCAGATGCTTTCTCTCCCTCACTTTCACCGGAGCATGAGTATAAATCTGAATACTCTCTGTCGTGGCCGGACGAGGAGTCTGAATACGATTGGAATCCTAAACGACGAAGGATAATGAAGAAGAAGAAGCCGAAGACGATAAGGAGGAAGATAACTCCTAGAAAGTCTTCCAAGGATTCATCGGACGATTCTTACTGGGGCGGGGAAACCGACGACGAGGAACAGGAGGATGATGAAGAGAAGGAGGAGGAAGAGTCTGAAGAGGAGTTTGAGGATGACGAGGACACTGAAGAGGAGGGTAACTCTTCAGACTATTAAAAACTGTTTGTGGTTGTTTCAAAGTGTAGTAGTTTTTTGAAATTTTAATTGTTAAACCCTATAGCATTTGGTTGTTTTTTTATTAGGGTTTAGTATCTCGGCATGTGTAGGCCCTTTGTTATCGATATGTATTAAGTTGGTCTTCATTCCTTTTGTAATTTTAAAATTATGAATGGATTTGATGGTGATTGTGATAGTTTGATAGTGTATGTGACAACCTCTAATTGAAAGATAGAGTACAGTAGAGATGCATAGTAAATTAACTTGTCATGTGTTGTATATCCTTAATGACTCGCGCGGAGGAATGGTCAAACTAATTTTAATCACACAATGCATGATCTCTGGGATGGCTTGTTAGAATGGTAGCACTATATCGCGCGCTATAGTTATTTAACATCGCGTGTTATGATACACTTCAATTAGACTCCAGTTACGAGAAATGAACGCGAGTCGATGGTCTGGCTGCAATAGTTTTATAGTCTATCTGATAGTAGGTAATTAACAGGCATAATACAGTAGAGATGAATAGGAAGTTTACTTATCACGCGTTATATCTCCTTAATGAATCGCGTGACATTGACACACTAATGTTAATCACACAATCCATGATCAGAGGGTTGCCTAGTTCTATTGCAACGTAGCGCTCGTCATAGTACACGAACATCTCGCGTGATTTAGGCAACTCCAACTCAACTAGCGTCATATTACACGAACATCTCGCGTGATGTTAGCAAGTGCAACGCATCTAGCATCATAGTACACGAACATCTCGCGTGATTTAGGTAAGTGCAACTTTTCTAGCGTCATATTACACTTACATCTCGCGTTATGGTGGCAAGTTCAACACATCTACATCGTAGTACACGTAAATCTAGCGTACTTTGGACAAGTTCAACTCATCTAGCGTCTTATTACACTAACATCTCGCGTAATGTTGGAAAGTTCAACTCATCTAGCTTCATATTACACGAGCATCTCGCGTGAGTTGGGCAAGTTCAACTCATCTAACGTCATATTACGCGAACATCTCGCGTGAGATACGCAAGTTCAACTCATCTAGCGTCATATTACAAGAACATCTAACGTGATTTAGGAAAGTTCAACTAATCTAGCGTATCGGATGAAAACAAATGACGCTTAAAGCATATCAACTCAAACTTTTTGGGACAGTGACCCGAGAAAGATACAGAACACGTGGAATCAAGTTAATACATACTAAATAACACAGATGAAAACAAAATAAGATTAGGACGGGAAGCTCATAGTGTGATATCACATGTCCTTCGGTTGTGTCCAAATTTAAAGCAACGGCCACAACGCAAGTGGGTAGATGATACTTCTCCTCTAGATGTGATCTTCTTCTTCCTTGGCCTTCCAACTCGCCTTTTTACGTTAGGAGGTAGAACAACAGGTACTTCAGATTCGTTAGATGATGAACTTTCACCATAGTCAGTTATTGCAGGTATGCTAAACGAATAGGTGGATCTATAATTACTTACAATGTAGAATGGTTCTACTAACGTCATAAGATCTTCGTTAACAGATGTTATTGCAGCCAATGAGTGAGCACATGGAAAAAACTCTTGCTGCCATGAACCACATGAACACTTAAAATCAAGTATGTTGACAACCATAACTGGTTCAGAATAAACTTCGAATGAACCTGTAGAAGACTTAGATACCACCCAGGTTCGACCGATTAGAACATTCTCCTTAAATTGCTTCTCATATTCGGGGCATAAATAACTGTTCCAGCTTAGCCCTTCTGAATAACGTCTAGAAATCTGAGTCATTAGCATAAATCTAATCTTGTCTATTATTTCAACAATTGGTAGATTGCAAAACTTTTTAATCCGATTGTTATAGGATTCGACAGCAGATGATGTCATTGTCCCGTAACGTTTTCCAATGACGAATGACTGGGCGTACTTTTCGGGAGGTAAATTATCGATGAAAGCCTTAATCTTTTTAAGCGTAAGCATAATTTTTGAATCGCTTCAACATATTCTTCTTAAACTCGCGGTTAGTGCACTCAAGAGCTGTCTTCAAATTATTAAGCAGATGATATATACAGTAAGCATGAAAGCAGTTTGGATAAACAACGGAAACAACATTAATAATACCAGAATGTCTGTCGGAAATAAAAGTGATTTGACGGTTTAACAAATGAGGTTTAAGACATTCCATAAACCATATCCAATTATCGGAATCTTCACCACCGAAAATACCAAAAGCAACTGGAAAAATACCTGCAATATGAAAATAGGTTCAGGGAGTCCATAATATAAGGATATATGAATCCATTAAGGTGCGATTGTTATGATGGCAGCACATATCTCGCGCGGTGGTACATATAATATATAATGTATCGCGCGATGTGTAACTATAAACAAAAGAAGCATCGCGCGGTGGTACATATAATATATTATGCAGCGTACTAGATGTCTAAGCAAAAAGTTTATATTTTCAAATATTTGAAGCAGACCTCAATTGTTAAGCAAAAAGTTTATAGTATCGAACCAATTTTTATAGATGAATTGTTTGATTTATATCGTTATTTGAATTAAAATATTTTTCAAAATCCCGTAGAAGAAACTTTTTTGTTGGTTGTTATATATATTATGTAACATAGTGACATATTTAGGAGAACAATTTTATAATAGTTAGTTATATTTTTTTCTTTTTTGTAATAGGTTATAAACTTATTATATAATTTATTTATTTTAGTTAGCAATTCTGTTTAGGTTGTGAAATATTTGGGGAGTTGATTCTAGAGTTTGTAGGTATTTTATGTTGAAGATGCGACTTGACAGTGAAAGAAGATGTGAGACTTTTGAGTGTATACCATGCGAGATAGTTAGAAAATTATAATATTGTAACATACGATTCGTGTGGGTATATAACATGCGAGACGTTTGGATGTATAACACGTGATATGTTAACGTGTCCTCTATGTGAGATTAGGCATGGAAATTATGCGAGACACATTGAGTGCTGCAAACTGTTTATGAATGGTTCAATACAGGTAAAGAATTTCTAAATCTCGAGTGTACATTTTCAAACATTATGGTCAAACTGTAGTTGTTCTTCCTTGCGAGTTTGAAGATTTTGAAAGTATTCAAAATTATGTCAAAAGTAGATGTGATGTGTTGATTAAAGGTAAGTACAGTGTTACCTATTTTTGATGTGATAATCAGAATTTTTTTATTTACAAAAGAGACGGATTTTTTATGTTTGCTAGTACTATTTGACGTTGAGCATTTATAAAATGCTAGTTTTCTTATATAAGAGTATGAAATTGATAAAGTTGTTGAAAAATAAATACTTACAAAGTCTAGCTTAAGGTTATTTGAAGCCTTAAATAATAAATTGATTAGTAAGGAGAGTAGTACTAGTTTAAGTTTCTATTATCATAAAAACAAAAATTGCTACTACTGGTTGGGTTGATGCAATCACATGTGTTGGTCTGCAGCTCTAAGGTTATTTATGTCATTATACCTTAGAGCATAATCTTTGTTTCAAATACATACATAATCCAAGATATAAGATAACTATTTATTGTGAAAATAAATTCTTAACTAGATGTAAATAGAGACTTTATGAAGCATTTGATTCCACTAATGACTTCATGATCATTAACTGGTTTATTCAACTGCATACTTGCATCTCAGTTTTTCCAAACAACGTATGAAACATTTGACATCCCAATTGATTATTCTAGAAATTCATGATTATATTAGGTCATGTCATTCTGTGACGGTGAAAAGTATAAAATCATTGGTGAAACAAGATTACAGTTTATATATTTTTACCGTCTCTCATAAAATGCTTTAGAGAAATCTAGGAGGGGAGTTTTCAAAGATATTTCTACTTCTTTTAATTTACTTAAAAAAATACTTGAAGAGATTAAAGAGTCGTGATATTACGACCAACTATCATTTGGAATATACTCTAGGAAACAGCTTCAAGCGATATTTCATAGCAATTGGTTATTTTCTTCAAGGTTTTCATTCTTGTCGTCCATTTTTATTTGTTGACAAAACATTTTTTTACAAGAAAGCATAGAGGAGTATTGATACTATAGCAAAACATAGTAACACTGGTAAGTTTCATGCTTCAATGTTTCTTATTATATACATATAACATGCGATAATTTAGTATCTCAATAGTGGTTCATGCGAGACGTGTATGTGATAGTCTTACCTACCAACATGCGAGACATGTTAGATAGATCATGCGCTTCGTGACCATATGGTTATGCGAGACCTGTGAAAATATTATTGTGAGACTTTATATACATATAATATCAGTTTAAATTTTTTATTAGGTGTTTTCCCTGTTTCATTTGGTACTGTTGGTTTGGAAGATGGTGATAGTTAGATAAGGTTTCCAGAGAGAGTTAGAACCTCATTTATTGGAACATCAAATAACATTTATTTCAAACCTTCATTTAGGAATCATTAGTGTTGTTTCTGTCTTGTATGCAAACTGTTATCATGCTACAATATTTTTTTATCTTGTTCATATTTTGAGGTATGCTCTCAATATTTCTGATGCAAAGTTTAAGTCTATGATAATTTATAGGTTTAGACAATATAATTATGCTACAATTGTAGATATTATTAATGAAGGACTTAAGATTAGAGAGTTATTAACTTTATCGATAATTTACCTAAAGACAAATATGCTCACGCATTTGTTCATGGAAAACAAAATGGTGCTATGGCATCTTGTGTGGTCGAATGGTTTAACAATCAGATTAAAATATCTATGTAGTCTACCTATCTTTGAATTAATTGACAAGATTCGGGTCTTACTTATGACTCAAATTTCACAATGTTATTCTAATGGGCTAAGTTGGTGTAGTAAATTATGCATTAAAAATAAAAGAAGTTAAAGTTCAATATGGAAAAAGGTTATCCCTAGTTCGTAAGTATTTAAAATCCATATTTAAAGTTTCCCTAAACATTTTATGGTTTTTAAATTTCCGAATTTCAAATATTCTTAAGGTGCTTGGTAGCAAGATTGTTTTCCATATTTTTTGTTGCAATACATTTGACTCAGCAAGATCCCATGACACTAACATAGCCATTCTTCACTATTAACAATGACATGTTAACTTACTATTTTAGCATACATGCTTTATCCAATTTTAGTGAATGGTCGAGCTCTAATTAATTGCTGGAAAATTCGGCCTCCTAACCTTAAAATACGAGTTGTAAGGCCTAAGAAGAAGCGTATTCCACCTAAAGGAGAAATAACAACCAAGCAGATGAAGTGTGGTCGTTGTTCGAAGTTAGGCCATAATAAAAAGACTTGCGATGAAGTTGTTTAAATATTTTGAGGTTTTACATACTGCAAATTTTCATGTTACAAAGTATCTCTTTGCTTACTTATTAAAACATGCGATTCAAGTTAAACTAAACATGTGATTCCTCTTAAACTTAATACGTGATTGTGGTTAAACTAAAAATATGATTATACTTATTGAGACTAAACATGCGATTCTACTCCATACAATTCTACTTAACCCAAACATGCGTTTTTACTTAAACTAAACATGTGATTCTACGTAAAATAAACATGGATTCTACTTAAACCTAATATGTAATTCTAGTTAAACTAAACATGCGATTCTAATTGTTGAGAACAAACATGTGACGTTACTCCATGCGTTTCTACTTAAACTAAACATGTGATCTTACTTGAACTAAACATGTGACTATACTACAACTCATAAGTAAACATGCGATTCTACAACAAATAAACATGTGATTCTAATGTAACTAAACACGCATTTCTATGGTAATTAAACATGAGATTTTACTTCAATTAAACATGTGTTTTTACTTGAACTACACTATAATAGACATATTGGACATATAAAGAAAATCGAAATGAGATCAAAGACGTTGTTGTATATATGAAATCCAAACTAAAAAACATGAAAAGTTCATAGTTCCAACCCTAACAACAACAAAAAATATTTTAGGGTTGAATAAGTTATAGTGTGAGAAAATAACAAAAACATTAAAAATAGAAACTTTCAAACATCAGAAGAAGAGTATTCTTCATGAGACTTCCCGTCCTCTTCAACTTTCTCCTCATCCTCGTTCTCAACTTCCTTTTTGTCAGACTCTTTGTCGTTTTCTTCTTTCTTCTCATATTCTGAGTTCTTCTTTTTTATTCTCTTCCTCTTTATAGGTGGAAGATCATAATAAGGTAAGTTGTATAGGTCCTCCTCATCTCTAGAATAGAAAACAGATTCCAGAGAATAATATTCAATAGAAAAGGAGAAAATCTCCTCGTTAGATGAACTAAAGAAGTATTCCTCCATGGTCGTCATTTTATATGAGAAGAAGTATCTCCTCGTTAAATCTCTCACTACAAAACACCCAAACATTTAATACATTTGAAACACCACAAAACATCTGACCAAATTACCCTCAGTCAAAAATAATCCACACCAGTATATATACTCTGAAGTCTGTACTTGAACTCTTGAAGTTGATTTAAGGCTGGCAATAAGGCAAAATAAAGAGAAAAATAGGTCTCATGGGGTTTGAACAAATTACCTCAAGCAGAAATATAAGGCTCCTTACCCACTATACTAAATACTTTCTTTAAATTTAGGGTATGTCATGGCATATTTGGCTACCTTCTAAATCCTCCCCTGAGAAAAAGTAAACAAGCTTCAGTCCCAGGCAAAAATAAAGAGCACTTGATACAAATGCTATCATAGTGGCCAAAGTAAGAAATGATATATGGACCTAGATCCAAATAGACAGACAATTGATGTGATTACTGAAGGATATTTATACTTTAAAGTTTCCAAAAATCCAAGAAATAGGTATATATAGGAAATAAAGATGAGGTGTCAATGGTAGATGTCCTCATGTTTGTACCAAAATTCATATTTGATGTTATCATTCTCATTAAGTCGGTCAAAGTAGAGATTAAGAGGGTGATGATCAACACTGGTAGTTCATCAAATATCTTATATATAGGTACTTATGATAGGATGAGAGGATCCTCAATGTGACCCCAATTCAAAGAATCCTTAATGACATCACCGGGGCAAACACGATTGTCTTTGGAGAGCTAACTTTTATGTTACTCTTAGAAAGAATGAGCATATAAAAAACTATAATGCATATTCATGGTGTAAGATGCACTATCCTCTTACACCATTATATTGGAGAGGTCTTGGCTCGATTAGATGCACACTGTAGTATTTGCGGTTCACTAATGATTAATATACCCAATAAATAACAAAGTGGTTGTAATAAAAAGAAAGCAAAAGACTTCCATAAAATGTTATACAAGATATATGACACTTAAAGCATGGAAACCAGAAGAATAAAGTATCATATTAGAAGGAATTGCTGAACTCATAGAAGGACTCCAATTGGTACAACCAAGAGAGGGTGCATAAGATACGGTAATGGAAGTAGGAAAGACCTTGAAGATAAACCAAAATATCCCAACCGATCCCAAGTATAAAATTATTACGTTTTAAAAAATAAACTTGATATGTTTGCATGTAGTACGCATAACGTAACCAAAGTCCCAGCATAAATCATTCGCCACCAGTTGTGTATCAATAATATCTTTTGGTTTATCATACAAGCGATCTTACTATGAACAGAATACATAGGTGATCGTTAAAAAAATATATAGACTGACTGTTGAAGTACACATGTGAGAGTACTATTATCCAATGTGGACATCTAATCATATTTTTGTTATAAAGAAGAACATTGAGCGGATAATGTTTATTGATTTCACGTGCTTAAACAAAACATGTTTAAAAGACCCATTTCCAATACCAAGGATTGACCAACTTGTAGATGCAAAATTCAGAAACAAAATGTTACCATTTATGGATACCTTGGTAAGATACAATCAAATCCATATACAAAAAGAAGACCATGGACATACAACATTCATCGCTGAAAGAGGGTTACATTGCTAGAAATTAATTCCCTTCAGACAAAACACTAAAGCAACATATTAAAGACTAGTGAACAAGATATTTGTAACTCAATCGGGGTATAACATACAATTCTACATGGATGATATGTTGGTGACAAGCCTTCATGAAAAAGATCACATAATACACATTGGTTTGGTATATTTTAGGCTGGGGGTAGTTTGGAAAAGTGTTTTAGGAAGTTTAAAGTATTTAGGGTTTAGTGTGGAGAGTAGTGAGATAATTAAGCAGCCCGCTTGTATTAAATATTGATCACCCTCATTAATGAGAGTGGTTGGGGTATTTATACTCTTAATCAATGACCCATGGGCTTACCAGGTGAAGTTATGAAATCGGGTCAAGTTTAAGGACCCAATAGTCTTTTAAGTTGATTAGTAAGTAGCTTAGTCAAAAGGTGTTTTACATTTGTCCTGTTCGGATTTTTCAGTGGAGTGTTATGGTCCGAATTACCCATGTCCAGATTAAGCAGTGGGTTGTGTCTGAAGTATCCGAAGTCATCAGTAGCCCATTTTTTAGGCCTCACAATATGTTTTTGGTTGGGCTAAAAAATCTATCAATCCAGTGTCAACTTCATCCAATCTGCTCGTGTCGTCCATACTAAGAAGTTCATTTTGAACGTCAACCCAATTCGAAAGTTATCAGGACTGGTTTCTCTTCCTAGAATTCTAAGAGTTTTCTTCTTGGATCGTGGGACACGGGTCAATATTTGGTTCGACTTACCAGCCGTTATTTTTCCTAGACCGGCACACCCACTAAGTCTAGAAAGTTACATATGCATTTGATTCTTCACACGTTTGCGCAACCTTTAATCATTGCAAAATCCTCTTCAACTTCTCCTAGTTACTTTTTTTACTATTATATAAATTCTCTTTCACTATTTCATTGTCTTCCACACTCAAATATTTTTTAGAGAGATTACCATCTTTACCTTCAAATTGTTCTTGAGAGGTTTTATGTTCACGGGCAGATACACACTAGTTAAAGGCGACTGGTTAAATTTATCAGAGTTAGAAAGAGCGAAAAAAGTAGAAAGAGAGAATCGTATCGCTGTTAGTCTCCCAGTTTCTCTAAGTGAGAAATCCAGTCAACCAACCCAAGACGCCGATCAAGGGTCTTCCTCTTCCAAGAACCCTAGGCCTAGACAGCTTTCATTCAAACCAAACCTTTCACCTTTGCCTTATGGTTCTTCTGTTCAAGACTCCCAACCTTCTGTGCCTAAGGAAAAAGCAGTTTCAAGTATCAGAAAACCTTCTCCCTTTATTGCTATGGGTTCTGATGCTGAGAAATCTTCGGAGAAGATAACCCCTCGCCCGACGACCCGACAAACTAAAACCCACTCCACACCTTCACTACCAAAACCCTCCGGATCGGAGGTATCTAAAGTAACTCCAAGGGCCAAGCCCTCCGGATCCCAACCTCAACCGGACACCAGAACTTCAGAGGCAACAAGTTCTCAACCATCCGAACAACCTTCGATTCCAGAAACTAACCTTCCTTATTTTAAGGCAGCTGATAAACCTTCCACAGTGATGGAAGAGATAATGAAAGATAATATTGAGGAGACCCCCTTCGAAACTGAGGCATCAGGTCAAACGGGGGATGCTGCTTCTGATAAGAAGGTCAACATTAAGATGAAAGTCTGCATGAATCAACCAGACTCACTTCCAG
Source organism: Limnanthes douglasii subsp. nivea (assembly GCA_036936605.1). Taxonomy (NCBI): domain Eukaryota; kingdom Viridiplantae; phylum Streptophyta; class Magnoliopsida; order Brassicales; family Limnanthaceae; genus Limnanthes; species Limnanthes douglasii. Next base: position 84,247,964 of record JAUPFV010000003.1, read on the forward strand.
AGTGCTTAGAGGGCAAAGTTGGCCCTTGCTTCAAAAACCTGCTGGCCCTACAAAACATAAATTACATCTACACTAATACTGTTGAGTTGGACCAAATTCGGGATTCCAGAGTCAGTAAAGGTAAGGATACCTATCACTCCGGAGACTCCCATGGACTGCAAGCTTAACGAGGTGGTAATTTTCACCGAAGTGCTGAACTGGGGACTTCGGTTCCCATTGGACCCAGAAATCGTCAGGTACTTTCACTTAGTTAAACTCTGCCCTAGCCAGCTAAGCCTCAATGCCCGGTACTCTCTCCTTGCTTGCATCATGGCATCAAGGTTGTCAAAAATCCCATTTCCGATGGAGCAGTTTGCTGTTGTGGCAAGCTTGTGCAAGAATCATCAGATTCCATTCTACCATCATAATATGGGGAACAACTTTAAAGTTGTAGATGACTTGCTGGAGTCCGAAAAGAACTAGAGGACACAATTTCTGTTTGTCAGTGGGACATGGGAGAACGGCAGGAAGATTAAGGCCAACACCAATCCTAGCATGCTCACTAGCAGATGGAAAAGTACTGGTAAGTTCCTTTCTTCTCTTTGTTTTTCATGTTTTTCCTTTTAAATTATAAGTGTTCCCATTTTGATTGATTTGTTACTCATTTTTAGTGCTACCGAAGGATTTCACCAGACACTTAGAGGAGGGGCAAAAAACATGTGCAAAGCTCAACGCATGGGCTGCGGAGCATTGGGGGAATGCCTTCCATAATTTCTTCACATCGGGAAATATTGTGAGGTCCAATCTGTGGAACACCACATACCGGAGAGACCTCACATGGGAAGAGCTAACTACCCTTCCTCCTCCTGGTGTAATTCTCAAAAGGACAGTGGCCAAGGACCAGAGCAAAGGCTCCCAACAAGATGAAAAAGAAGAAGAAGAAAGCTGTAACAGAGTTGGTTCAAGCAGCCACAGAGGGGACTGGTTCAGGGAACCAAGGGGGAATTGATGTTGCCCTGCTTAAAGTAGTAGAGGCTGAAACATTAAGGGAGGCTGGAGAGTCGCAGACTTCACCAAAGCCTCCTAAGAAGGACAGAAAACGGAGGGCCAACAACGATCAGAAAGCTGTTAAGAAGAAAAAGGTCACCATGGTAGAAGAAATAATTCTTCGCCCTTCATAAATCCAACTTCCACCAGCCCTTGTTGATCCCACCTTTCAAGAGAAAATCCCAACATATTTACAGTCCGGAGAGATTGTCGGGGGAAGGAATGAAGAAGTGGATATTAGTTCCCTTCAATACATTGATTTGCACTTCAATGATTCTGAGAAGGATGACTTCGCAAGTCCCTACCGTCCCTCCAGCTCTGCTAATATGGTGACATTTAATGGTAAATCCTTATCGGTTTCCGGAGATTAAGACGTCCTGAGCCACTTCCTCATTAGTTATATCCGGCCCATACTTGATCTGGAAAGGCAAGTGAAAAGTCAGACCAACCTCATCAACTCTCTCACCTCTGACAAGAAATCTCTATCAACCAGCCTCTTAAACGCTAACAAAATCATAGAGGAACTCAAGAAAGAGATGGAGGCATTGAAAATGGACAACGAGGACTCAGCAACTAAGTTAGCTATATCGGAGGCAGCCAGGACTGAACTCCAGACTAAATAGCTTAGAAAAATACCTCACAATGTTGAAGGAGGAAGTAAAGACCAAAGATGGTGCCATTCAAACCTTAACTGGTGAGAAAACTAAACTAGAGAGCACTGTATCAGAGATGGTCAAGGAGAATGAGGATTTAAAGAGCCAGCACGAGCAATCTATTCAGGCAGGTATTGATAAGTATACCAATGAAGTGATAGACTCCTTAGATAAAAGAGATGATAGATTCAAGCCCGACATGGTGCTGCTCTTCCATGACACTTTTCCGAAGAGGACCCTTGGTCCCTTATGGAAATATATGGAATACGAAAACCTTCCATTTCATATTATGGCAGATGGAGATAAGCACAACTACTCCAGCGGGATTGATTCCACTACTGATGATAAAAAGGGAACCGATGAGAGTTCGAGCGCTCTGTGGGAAACCTTCACGGCCTGAAGCATCTAATAGTCCTTATCGACATTGAACTCCATCTCTAAAAGTATTCATGTTTATTTTAGTAGTAATTGTTTGGTGTATATCTTACAAGACTAGATTTCGTGTCTTTTTTATAGGCGGGAGTTGTTTTAGGTGGGAGATGTTTTATTGGCAGTAGTCGATTATGGCGGGAGATGTTTTTTTGGCAGGAGATATTTTATTGCAACTTCATGGAGTAATGTTTTCCCTTATCCTTATCTTACATGTATCATGTGTTTATTGGTCTAGTTGGATTATGTTATCCAAATCTTACATGTGTCATGTTCATGTATTGATTGCTCTACTTGGATTACGTTATCTAAAGACAAAATAGTCAATGAATAGACGCTCTCTAACCATTAAAAGTTAAATTACAAATAAATTGTACAAATATGTCTTCATGGACTGAGTTGGAAGATGAATATCTGATGAAAGCCTCAATCGAAGTTGGTACAACGTACGAGGAAGAATAGGGAAACAGTACTTGGAGGCAATGTTATGCCAGATGTATTTCCTATAAAGCAGGGATGACGTCTAGTCGTCTAGAATTTCAAGGCGTTTGGATAAGGTGAAAGCTAGGTGGTCCGTGTTAGAGATATAAGGCCTAAGCCCATTAGCCCATATAGTTTATCTATAAATAATAGATTTAGACTCTATGTAATACACACTTCTGAATAATACAAAAACCCTAGCCGTTTTCCTCTTTCTTTATTTTGTTCCTTTGTTAACATGGTATCAGAGCTTTGGCTTAGATCTTAAAAAATTTTGGTGTCTTCCGCTGTGCTGGCGGGCAGTTGTTTTAGCTGTCCGCCGGAATTTTTGTAGATCTACCAGGTATTCAATTTCGTAGTAGTCTTGGATTTCGGTTTGGAATTGAATTTATTTGGAAATCTTGGATCTGTTCGACAATTTTTGGATTATGTATTAATATTAATATCATATGTCCGATTATCTCATATGTCCTTTTTTATCTCCCTATTTATTAGATGCAAAATAGTATGCTCCTTGACTGCATCATCTCTACACTTGAGCTCACTTTCAACAAATTTATTTGGCGTACTAATCAGATATTTCTGATGGTATGAAGCGTTATTGTACAAAAGAGTTTTTTGTGGCTTTGGTCGTCTGAATGATGAGATATTTAGGCAATCTGAAGACTATGTTATTGCTCTCCAGGGTGGGTATGGCGGTGCTCGAGTGGTTTTCGGTTGGGCATCGCTCCCAGAGGTTAGATTTAGTATGAGGTTGTTGAGGACAAAAGGTTTATCGTGCTCAATATATCAAAGCGTCTTTGAAAATAGATGCCCTGGTGTCATCAAGATTTTACCTTTCTCGATGAATTGATGCCTCCTTATCATATGTTGCGTTTCCCCGTCTAGTACTAAGTTTTTTCCTTTATATAGTTTTATGGAGGGTTCCACCGGATCTTCCTATGCTGTCAACAACAGTTGACAACCCTTCAGTACTGGAGTATGTTCCTTTTTTTACTTGGTTTGGACCTGCTAGCACCTATCCACTCATCTTGGTGAGACATGCTCTTCTTGAGGTCCAAAAGACCGCTTTCAGTCTATTTCTCAAGATTGTTTGCGTCATTGATCGTGGCTGATTCATGGTGTCTAGCGCACCAGCTATATTCTGCTGCATGGTGGTCCATGCCATTGATAATACCCAGTCCTCATGGAATCCTTCAATGGCTACCGGTATCGGCATCAAGAAGATCCAAGCAGTAGCTCTGGGGTGGATTCCGATTTTGCTGCATCATGATGTTGTGACCTGTGGTGAACCTTTCACGAACGGAGGTAAATCAGAGGCGAAGAATGTGAACACGGATAGATGTTATCCAAACAAGTACCACACCATTGTCTTGGGCCTTAAGCTTATTAGCTTGAGCTTTATACATATGCAGGTGCACTTAGTATCAAATTACTCTTATTTACATTGGGATTGACATTGTGTTTGGCCCTCTCATACATATTTTACAATATTTATCCAATGATTTATATTATATTATTAATAAATCATTTGATAAAATAATAAATATCTGGTTTATTATGGCCTTTTATTATTATGTTTTATCTTTAAATTTTAAAGAATAGTTATTTGATAATTAATATAATTTTTTGCAATCATTATGTGTATTTCTTGTTGGAATGTAAGGGGTCTAAATGATCTCGTTAGACAAACAGATATCCGTGATTATGTTTCTTCTAATAGTATTACTGTAATTTTCTTGCTGAAAACTAAACTTAACTCTGAAAAATGTTGAGTTAATCATGAGAATGATGCTTTTGTGGTGGGATTTTAGATCCAATCATGCTCACCATCACAGTGATAGAATTTTGATTTCTTGGAACCCTCGCGTCCATAGCATTACCATTGAGCATGCTCCCCCCCAGATTATGGACTATACTTTTAGCCTCATTCCTAAAAATCAAACGTTTAACCTAAGTGTTGTTTATGGATTTAACGAGTCAGTTGACCATCTCCCTCTCTAACATGGCATTGCGCGTATTGTCAGAGTTATATTTAATAGGCCTTGGATTTTCATGAGAGTTTTAATGGCATGCGTAACCCCCTAGAGCGTACTAGCAATAATGACCGTCAGAATAGCTCTATCAACGAGTTCAATGACTGTTGCAATGCTAGTGGACTTTATGACCTAAATGAATTGGTTTCTAATATAATTGGTCTAATAAGGATGTGAAAAACCATATCTCCTCAAAGATTGACAGGGTTCTTTTTAAACCATTTGTGAGATGACGTCTTCCGTTTACTTTTTTTCCCACATTTATCTCCCCCACACGTCAGACAACACCCCCGTAACCATCTATCGTAATACTCCATATCTCCCCAACAAGTAAACGTGTTAGATATTTTAATATGTGGCAATATCACCCTAACTTTTCTACCGTTGAAATATGTCTGTTGTAAAAGGTAGACATCATGTAGATCTTTGATCTCTAACTTTTTAAGGTCCCATTATTTACCTATAACACCAAATAGTAATGGCAATTAAATTTCACCAAAAATAAGAATTGAAGAGTAATGCTTCCCTTTGTTAGTGTTTCCATAAATATTTTTGCTACCATTCAACTGGAGCCAAGATATTTCATCATATTTTAACACTTTAGGTTACGGTATATATGTTTCCTTTGTTTTCTCTATGTTTGTGGGCAAATCAAAAACATTTTCTGAATATATGACTGAATTTGAATAAGCAAGAAATTCATCCGACACTTTTCTTTCATTGTATAATTATTTTGTATCCTCGAGAATACTCTTGCATATATGCTACTTGTATAACAATTGCATAACTTTTAAAATAAATTGTTGAGTACGCCCATCAATGTCAATTTTCTATATGTCACCATAACATTAGGTAATGCACACTTGTTTCTTTCATGACAAAGTGAGTATGATCTATCGCCTAGATGTAAATGTCTAATTTTTTTTGAATCCATATAAATGAATATAGTATAATAATTAATTTTTTTGATGTAACTCTAAATATTATACATAATAGAATTATATATCTTTAATCTTGTAGGTCTATCCATAATCAGAACTTGTAGAAATGCCATTAGAAAGTCTATGTAGTTGTTATCATTCAATTTATCCAACCAAAATTATATGTGTGACTGACTGCATATCTCCAAAGTATGTTGTTTGTGTCCTACATTATAAAAACAATTTATGTTGGATACATTTCTAGGTTTATCATTCCCCAAACTAACTAACATTGCTCGAGAAAGGAGCTGGTCGTAAACAATTTTAACGAATTATTCTTCATATATTTCAACCTTGTTGCTTATGGGAATCATTCTAAATTTTTGAAACTAATGTCGATATTGGTTAATATTTTCTCTCAACATTTTATACACATAATTTTGACTTTAGTTGGCGCAATTGTTAACTAATTTCAATTAAAACATGATGAGTCGACCTTGGTTGATAAACATGTAAACCAAGGTCGATGCGTGAAGTTAAAATTAGCACATAATGTTGACATGATACATCGACATCAATACGAATGACGATGCATCTTGTCGACATTATCAAAAACCAACAACATCTAGCTCATGCAAAAATATTTTTGCTCAATTTTGATTCTCTCATTTAAGACATTACCACATTCTTTGGACTCGATTCTATTTTGGGTCTTCAATTTTCAAGGTTTGATTTTTGTGATGGTGGGGGTTAAGTTTTTTATTTTTTAATTTATAGTTTATAGACAATAGTTTGGATTACGAAATACTACATTAGGTAACTGTTAGATTTAGAACGAGTGACATGTAAATACAAAATGGTTAAAAGAATCAAGGTAAAATGATCATTTTAAATTTCATTAAAAAAATTGACTCTCAAATTTGGACATATTTGATGAATTTGAGGACACACTTAACTATTATCATCTATAATCAATAATAAAATATTTTTAATTTTATCCTTGTTATGTTTTACTAGCCATCACCATCTTCATTTTTAGCTATTCATTATCTATTTCGAGTTTTAAATCTGGAGGTTCTTCTTTGTAAAATATACACAATTTAAATTCAATATGTTTTATAATCTGAACATAGATCATAAAATCTAAAACTTTTTCGTATACAGATGACTCTAATAACACTTGTTAAGAATTAGGCTTGCCTATATAATCAGCACTTCCAGAGTACGAGTCTTCTTAGTGTGCAAATAGTAAAATATGTACATGAGACCATAGATTATGATTATGAAGAATTCCTTATAATGTGTTGACGGATACTCCTTATAATATGTTGAAGGATACGATAATTGGTTGGATTGTATATTTTTTAAGACTTTATAACTTTGTTAATTATTTATGATTTTGTCTTAAATAATTTGACAAATGGATTTTTTAATTGAATTTTTTTAATATAAACTCTCTTAGAGAGAAAACTGTTTTGTTATATGACATGTTAGGTTATTAAGACTTATTTTGTTTTTTTTCTTTATGCATTATGACGAGGATATAAGAATCTAATCAAATACCTAAATCATCTAGAGATAAAAAAAGAGCGAAAAGAAGGAAAAATATGTAATAATAATCTTGTGTATGTTCTTATCCTTTTACATTTCGAGTTCCTCAAATTCGTAGGAGTTATACAAGACCATTCATCTCTCATTTTTTTATTCTTATCAATTACAAAATTTAAATAATAAAATATAATTTCTAATTAAAATACAAATATAATTTATTTTTATTCAAATAGTTTATACATAATATTTACTTTATCAAATTATATATATCGAGACTTAAAAATATAAAAATAAATTCAAGACTAAATAGAAACTTTTTTATGTTAAGTAACTACGCTCATAAATCCATAACATAAAATGTATCATTTTCTTAAGTCATTTATTTACATATTCAATTTTTTTTTATAGTATGAGCAATAAACCTCATATATATATATATATATATATATATATATATATATATATATATATATATATATATATATATATATATATATATGTAACTATTGTCATAATATTATTATTATCTACTAACTTGTTTGTAATTTTTTACTGGTATTAAAATATATAGTTAATCATGTGAAACCAAGCTTACTTAAAATAATTATATATATACATATAATATTAATAAAAATATTGTTATAATAATATAAAATTTTCTCATCTGATTAATAAAAGAATTTATGCAATAATTTTATTATCTTTAAAAAAATAACTATGATTATATTAATGTAGGTAAAAATATTTTATAAATATAATATATAAATAAAAATAATTAAAAATAGAATAATAAAAATGTTGGAATCTACACTTATAAGTTAGAACAAATAGATGGCTTATCAATTTAAGTTAAAATTTTGTATTTCCAATATTGTTTTATAAAATGTCAGAATTTTTTATTTATAATTTTAAATGTTCCATTAATTGAGTACACAAAATGTAATCAAGTACACATAATGTAATCAAGTATTATATCACATATTTGGAAAAAACAATGAATTATTATATGTTTTTGTTACTTTAGTAGCAAGCAACCTGAAAATAAGACAACTTCTACTATATAGACCTTCAAAATAATCATATCCAGCAATCATATATTCTTCATCTTTATTTAAAGTGATCTAGAAGGGTAAATCAGATCATCAATGTATTCAAAAAAATCATCCATAAGCCTCGGTCCATGAATGTGATATTAACATCCATTTGAATTTACAAAAGATGAACTTGCAAGTAAGGTTTAACCTAGTTCAACAACGGGGTCCGACTCTTGAACCGAAGAACCTGAGATGATAGGAGAAAGACTGGTTTGAAACAACCTCTTCGGTTTGACACCCTTGGTGGAGGAAGAACCCTGGTCTGACTCTGTGGCTGAGATTTCTGGTTTGTCGATGGGGGAAGTCGGTAAGCCTGCTGCAATGCGTCTTTCCCTTTCGACTTTTTGCGCTTTTTCTAATTCAGATAGGTTGAGCCACCCGCCTTTGATCAGAGCGTTCCTAGCCGTGAACATAAACAACTTAAGTAAGAATTTGTTTTTGAGAGAGAAAGCTTTGAAGATTTGCAGAGTGAAAATGAAAGTGATAGTAAAACAGTAGAAAAGTATCTCAATTTATAGTAAATCTCAAAATGAAGTCTTGATTCCTAGGAGAATTCGAAAAGATTAGTAATGATTAAAAGACGGCGGTGACGTCACCTTCATTAATGAAGAGGTTGCTTTTCAAAGAAGGTGGGTGCGAGATTCAAGGTGAAAAAACGGCTGAGGCAACCAACCCAAGAGCGACACGTGTCTCATGAACTTTGGCAAAAAACCGTTTAGATTCACAGAGCTTTTTCAGTCCGGATAAAGCCATAACACAATTCGAAAGACTTGTCCGGGTAAAACTACCACTGACATCAGACTGTTTTTCAGGTTTTTGACAAAGGTATTTGAACAAATACCTAAAAAAGGGGCTCTTGATGAGTCCGAATGTTGCTACCTCTCCGGACGGGGGCAGTTCAGACTAAGATCACCAAACCGGACAGGGCAGTTCGAACACCTCATCCATTGGACTGTTCGAACAAGGACTAAAGTACATAAAAACCTAATCACTCCTTGACTAAGCTGCCTGCTCTCCTACTAAGAACTCATGGGTCCTTAAACTTGACCTGGATCCCTTAAACATAACCCGAAAGCCCATAAAGCCCAAATGTAAGGGTATAAATACCCAACCACCAAGATTTAATGAGGGTAATGAAAATTAAATACAACCAGGCTGCTTAATTCTCCCTCTTCTATACTCAAACATTAAATACTTACAAACTTCCACAAAACTCAAAATAAAAGTTACAATCTTACCCTCACACGAAAATTAACCACACCAGTACTGATTGAATCAGATTTAATCTACCCCCAAATGAAAGAGTTTTATTATCCCAATCCTGTATTTTGGTCTTAATCTTATAAAACTTGGTCATCATACAGAGTTGCCTTATTGTTATAATAAACATATAACTTTAAGTATTTCAAAGGTAATGACTTCTTCTTGAAGCCTGTAGCTTCCTCAATAATTTTATTTCTGGTTTTATTTATGTTTTTTGAGCTAATACTTTATTTATCAGCATTTATAGACTACCTTGAAATATCTCGGTACGATTTGAGAAATGTGTTAAGTCTATAGATATTATTTCAGGAACCATGTGCAAAGATGACAAAGTCATTTACGAAGGCCAAACAATTAAAAGATTGTTAAACAATTTATGATATTTCAAAGGTAATGACTTCTTCTTGAAGCCTCTAGCTTCCTCAATAATTTTATTTCTGGTTTTATTTATGTTTTTTGAGCTAATACTTTATTTATCAGCATTTATAGACTGCCTTGAAATATCTCGGTACGATTTGAGAAATGTGTTAAGTCTATAGATATTATTTCAGGAACCATGTGCAAAGATGACCATGTGCAAAGATGACAAAGTCATTTACAAAGGCCAAACAATTAAAAGATTGTTAAACAATTTATGATATTTCAAAGGTAATGACTTCTTCTTGAAGCCTGTAGCTTCCTCAATAATTTTATTTCTGGTTTTATTTATGTTTTTTGAGCTAATAAGACTTTATTTATCAGCATTTATAGACTGTCTTGAAATATCTCAGTACGATTTGAGAAATGTGTTAAGTATGATGAGTCCGAATGTTGCTACATCTCCGGACGGGGACAGTTCGGACTAAGATCACCAAACCGGACAGGGCAGTTCAAACACCTCATCCATTGGACTGTTCGAGCAAGGACTAAAGTACATAAAAACCTAATCACTACTTGACTAAGCTGTCTGCTCTCCTACTAAGAACTCATGGATCCTTAAACTTGACCCGGGTCCCTTAAACATGACCCGAAAGCCCATAAAGCCCAAATGTAAGGGTATAAATACCCAACCACCAACATTTAATGAGGGTAATGAAAATTAAATACAACCAGGCTGCTTAATTCTCCCTCTACTCTCTACTCAAACATTAAATACTTACAAACTTCCACAAAACTCAAAATAAAAGTTACAATCTTACCCTCAGACAAAAATTAACCACACCAAATTGGCGACCACAATGGGAGGACGACGGTGCCTGAATCGAGCATTTGAAACCAACAAGAAAAATCAATCCGAATGAATCCGGACGTCCCGGAAGTACCACCAGCTTTGCTTGAAGTGGTGGGTGAAAACGATGAATACACTATCGAGGAGCGTGATAGATTAAAGGGCGATATAAAAGCTCTGAGGGCAGAAAAGGCTAAGATGGGCATGAAAGAAAAGTCAAAAGCATCAGTTGCTCATTATACCGATAACCCTAGAGAGCATGAGCCTTCGAAGACTCATGTGAGTACCAAAAAGACTCATGCCAGTTCCAAAAAGTCTCACCGGTCTAAGCCAGCGGAGAGTTCTGACTCAGGCTCAGAGTCTTCTGATAGCTCCTCGAATGAAGAAGGAGTTGAAGAGTCCTTGTCCTCTAGCAGCGATGAGGGCCGAACTAAAAAGAAGCAAAAGTTGATCAAAAAGTATTCAAGAAAAAGGGATAGACATGGGAAATTGAAGAAGAATATTGGCAAAGGGTCATCTCACAGCCGGAGGCATGTAGACCGGATGCTGATGGATCCTTTTTCCTTCCACGATGAACCAGGTATCTTTGCAACTCCCAATGAGGATACTGTGTTCAGTCGTGGCCGAAATTGGAGACAATCTCCATTGTCTTCCAAAATTCTGTCCGGAAACCTCCCTAAAAGGTTCGATAGCACTAAAATGGAGAAATATGATGGCAGTACTGATCCGGACAACCACTTGGAGCAATTTAGGAATTTCATGATGAATTTCGATGATGACGATAAGCTACTTTGTAGAGCATTCTCCCAATCCTTTACGGGGAGTGCTCTAAAATGGTATAACAGCCTACCACAAGGTTGCATCAAGAATTTTGATACCTTTTGGGTGGCCTTTCGAAGGCAGTTTGTTGGGAGTAAAGAGTTGAAGGGAAACGGGGACACAATAATCCATTGTGCCCAAGAACCGAACGAATCATTGAAAGAATACATAAGTCGTTTTGTAAACACCAAGAATGGGTTGGCTGATTGCTTCGAGCAAGTAGCAATAGCATCCTTGAGACTGGGCTTAAACCCTCGGAATTTGGCTGATTCGGTGACCAGAAAGAAAGCCATGACTTGGGAAGGTTTGCTGAATCAGGTTGGAAAGCAGATCAACGTTGATGAAACAAATAAAACTAGGGTACACAGGCAGGTGAGGTCTGCCCCGGTTGCACCAAATCCCAATCAGAATTAGTCCGAGAACAAGGCAAAGGAGACCGGACAAGGGCATATCAGGGCTAAAGCTCAATCTCAGCCAGCTGCACCTGCCCAGAGTTAACAATATAGAAATAAGAGAGGGCCTTGGGTTCAACCGGAGTGGTTTGCAGAATTGAAAGAAAGTATGGTCACCATTTATGATAAAACAAAGGAAGAGGTACACTATAGAAGACCGGCCGCACTGCAATCTCCTAGGGAACATCGTAATAACTCTTTCTGCCAGTACCATAATGATACTGGCCATACCACCGATGATTGTATAGCCTTGAAACTAGAAGTTCAGACTTGATTGAAAGAGGAAAGCTGGGGGCATATGTCAAAAGAAGAGGAGGTAATAGGCCTGACAATACTCACCGGGATGGTCCAAGCAATGCTGCTCCGGAGGGAGCTATCGTTATAATCGAAAGGTTTGATGTAGAATCAGAATACTTGGATCCTGATCCAACTCGAAATAGAGTGGGTGCCATTGAGGAATGTTCTAGAACAGTCTCCGGGCTCATTAAGTTTTATGAGTCACTTACAATTTTCGGAGGGGATACTATGACAACTCATACTGCTTCTTCGAGGAAGAGGCACGTTCATACTTTAGCTACCCAGCTAGAAGGAGGCATGACCTCCTATCAATCACAAATTCCATTCCCCTTCATTGTTTTTGATGAAGATGACTTAAGAGATATAGCTGGCCCTCATAAAGATGATGTTGTCATAGGAGCATCCATTGGGGGCAATGACATAAGACGAATCTTAGTGGATACTGGAAGCTCAGCCAATATTCTCTTCTTAACCACTTACAAGAAAATGAAAAATCCAGCCGTAATTCAGTGTTCGGACAGATCAATTGTGGGCTTTACTGGCAGCTCAGCAGATGTGATCGGGGAGTTCGAAGAGGAAGTTTTGTTAGGCAAGGGCCCTTTCAAGAAGATGGTCAGGATACTTTTTATTGTGGTAGATTGTCCCACTTGATATAATGCTATTTTAGGGAGGTCTTGGCTCTCTAGGATGCATGCAGTGGCTTCGACAGTCCACCAATGTTTGAAATATGCTGTTCAAGGACAAGTGGGAGTTGTACGAAGCAGTCAGAAGGTTGCAAGAGAATGTTATGCTACAGCCCTGGCTCCACGGACGTTGGGGGCAGTTCGTCTCAACGAGCAATAGCAGTTTGAGGGGCTTTCTGGGGGTGAGGATGAAATTGATGACCCCATAGAGACCCCTGGAGTATTAATACCAGTTGAAGAAGGGAAAAGTGTTAAGATAGGGTCTAAAATGCCACCCGACCTGAAGAATAAGATGTTAAAGTTTTTGAGAAACCATCAGTATGTTTTTGCTTGGTGCAATGCTGATGTTACTGGGGTTCCAGCAGATGTTATATCACATTGCCTTTATGTCCGGAGAGACATAGCACCAGTGGTACAAAAGCGAAGGGCTTTTTCCAAGGAAAAGGCTGATGTTATTGTGCAAGAAGTTGACAGGCTCACAAAGATGGGGCATATCAAGGAGTCTCAATATCCTTTGTGGACTGCCAATCCGGTCTTGGTGAAAAAGAAAAATGGCAAAAGGCGTATGTGCATTGACTTCACAGATCTCAATAGGGCTTGCCCAAAAGATTTGTATCCAGTTCTCCGGATTGACCAGCTAGTAGACTCCACCTCTGGGAATAAGCTGCTATCCTTTATGGATGCTTTCTCCGGGTACAATCAGATTCAAGTAGTTCCGAAGGATTAGGAGCATACCACGTTTGTCGCTGACAGGGGTCTTCATTACTACAAGTCGATGCCATTTGGGTTGAAAAATGCTGGGGCTACTTATCAGAGATTGGTGAACAAAGCCTTTGCTGATCAAATCGGAAGGAATATGGAAGTATACATCGATGACATGATGGTGAAAAGTGTGGATGAGCAATTGCACTTAGCTGACCTCTAAGAAACTTTTGCCAACTTGGTAAAAGTGAATTTGAAGCTAAATCCAGAAAAATGTGTGTTCGGAGTGCAATCCGGGAAGTTCCTAGGTTATATAATAAGTGAGCAAGGGATACAGGCCGATCCGGACCAGCTGAATTCTCTATTTCACATGGAGCCTCCTCAGAATATCAAAGAAGTACAGCGATTAACGGGGAGGTTAGCTGCTTTAAACCGATTTATCTCAAGGTCTTCGGAAAGATGCGCCCCGTTTTTTCAAACTTTGAAGGGTGCAAAGGATTTGACTGGACCTCACAGTGTGATCGGCCTTCAATGAGATTAAGAAACATCTGTCCTCCCCTAAAACCTTATTTAAACCAGTTGATGGAGAGACACTCTTCGTATATTTGGCAGTTTCAAGTTGTGCCATCAGTGCTGTGTTAGTAAGAGAGGTGGATAACTACCCCCATCCAGTATACTACATCAGCAAGAGCTTGATAGATGCAGAAAAGCATTATTTGAAACTCGAAAAATTAGCGTTAGCCCTGGTAATAGTTGCAAGGAAGATGAGGCCTTATTTCCAGGCTTATCCTATTGTCGTCCGGACATCTTTTCCCTTGAAGAATGTTCTCCAAAAGGCAGACATTTCAAGTAGAATGACTAAATGGTCGGTATAATTGGGGGATTTCGATATAGATTTTGCTCCTCGAACAGCAGTCAAGGCCCAAGCTGTGGCTGATTTTCTAGTTGAATTCCACTCTGACAGAGATTCGGAGCAGACTACTGAGATGAAAGACAAAAAGGTTTGGGTCGTTCGGACGGATGGTGGATCCAGCACTATGGGATGTGGTGCAGGTGTATGCTTGACTTCTCCGTATGGTGACAAAATGTACCAGGCTATATGTTTTGCTTTTAGGGCTTCCAACAATGAGTCCGAATACGAAGCAGCTATAGCTGGCTTAAAGTTAGCTTATATTTGTGGAGCCAAGAGGGTCAAGCTGATGAGTGATTCCCAACTTCTTATTCACCATGCACAAGGTCAATCTGAGGCCAAAAAGGAGCAACTAGTGAAGTACTTGCTTCTTCTTAAAAATGAGGCTCTTAAGTTCAAAAGCGTTGTTTATGAGCATATACCCCGGACAGAGAATGAACTAGCAGATTCACTGGCAACTATAGCCTACACTGAGTCATATCCTTGGATCCTTGTGTTGAAGAGCCCTTCCATTCAACATAACATCAGTAAAGAGGAGGAAATTTTCGAAGTACAGATGAAACAACCACAAGACTGGAGATTTCCTCTCCTGCAGTATCTCTCCGATGACATCTTGCCTCCGGATAAAGCACTAGCAAGAAAAATAAAACACATAGCTCGTGGTTTTATCATACTAAGAGACATTCTGTATAAGAAGTCTTACAGTAAACCTTTTTTGCGATGTTTGAGAGATGATGAGTCTCAAGTAGTCCTCTCCGAATTGCATGATGGTGAGGGATCAACTCACTGTGGATTCAGGGCTCTAACACGGAGAGTTTTACTTGGTAAGAATAAAAGTTGAATGGAGAACTCAAGTATCCAAAGAGAGAATTTTAGGTAGTGAAAGTAATATTTTGCTTCTGATTATTTCCTGAAAATGCATCCATAAATGTCAAGATTTTATTTCCAGAAGTGGAATCCACTAACTGGTCAATTCGAGGCACTGGAAAAGGATCTTTTGGGCAGGCTCTATTTAAGTCTGTGAAATCTACACACATTCTCCATTTTCCATTCTTCTTTTTCACCACCACAGGATTAGCCGTCCACCTCAGATAATTGGACTCCCTGATATGCCCCATCTTATACAATCGATCTACCTCAGCAACTATAGCTTCAGACTTTTCCAACGAAAAAGCTCTTCTTTTTTGAATTATCGGCTTGACCTTCGGATCCACCGCCAAGCTATGACATATGATATTACTTGGGACCCCCACTACGTCCTCGGACCTCCAAGCAAATACATCCAAATTCTCAGACAAAAAATTCAACAACTTTTCTCGCATTGATAAAGACAACAGAGTCCCGATTCGAAGTACTCTGCCATTATTGAAAACATGTTCTTCTATATTTTCATTCACCACCACAGAACTCGGGGTTGACCTCGGATCATCAATTCCCTCATCTGTATCACCAGAAGACAACCCCCCAAACTGCTAATTTTCCATTGGATCATCAATACTTTTGCCACGTAGTCTAAACGCAGCAGCATAACACTCTCTTGCCACCTTTTGATCACTTCGAACTACGCCGACTCGATCCTCGACCACATACTTCAAACATTGATGAACCATAGAGACTATATCATACATTTTAGCCAGCCACGACCTTCCAAAAATAGCGTTGTAGCTCGATGGACAATCCACCACCATAAAAAGCACTTGCACCTTCTTTTTGAAAGGCCCCTTTCCCAAAGAAATCTCACCTTCGAACTCCCCTATCACATTTGCTGTTGCGCCAGTGAACCCAATGATAGTTCTCTCTGACCTTTCTATTCGAGGCGGAGTGGTTAATGTATCATATGTTGACTTGAACAACACATTGGCAGAGCTCCCAGTATCAATTAACACTCGTCGAATCTCCACTCCACAAACTTCTGCTCCTATGACCACTGCATCTTCATGTGGTCCAGTAATTCCTCTCAAGTCATCCCCATCGAAAATTATAAAGGGGACATCCTTCTTGTTACTTAAGTGTGCTGATGCTCCTCCCTCAATTTGACGTGTTAAATTCACTATATGTCTCTTTCTCAAATTATTAGTGTTATTAGTCATTGAATCTCCCCAAAATATTGTCAGTGACTCAAAGAAGGCACACAAATATCGAACACGTCCCTGACGCATCGGCTCATCTACTGACATCAACAATAATCGACTAGGGTCTGGGTCGACATATTCCGAAGCCACATAAAACTCTTCACCTGCAGCGTCTAAAATCATTAGTGCAGTCTCCTGTTTAGAATTAGGATTACCAATTTTCTGAGTTGCAGCTTTAGCATTCTTCTTGACATACTCCAGCAACTTTCCATTTTCTATCAGAATCTGCATCTCTTTCTTCAAAGCAATACAATCATTTGTATCATGCCCAACATCTTCGTGATACCTGCAGAATTTGTTATTGCGCTCCTCTCTTGGCCTATTAATCGCTGGTGGCTTTCTGAAATTTACTGTTCCTCTGGTTTTCTCATATATCGAAGCCACACTTTCAGTCAAATCCGCATAATAGTGTGGTCTTACCCACACATTCGATCTGGACCTGAACTGTTGTTGATTATTAGAGTTGTGCTGATTATAACCCCCTTGGTATGAGCTCGAAGAACCCCCTCGATTAGAAACATTTTGATTAGCCCTCGGGCGCGATGAGTTATTGTTCGAGGTGTACACTTGAGTATTCCCTTTCTGAATAGTACTGCCTCCTCCACGGACCCGCGTCGACTCTTCGACCTTGATCTGATCCTCAACTTGAGCCATGAGAGCTCCAAATGTTAATGCCCTACGCCTTGTAGTCTCATCTGCCAAATCTCCTGGCAACAATCCTTGTCTAAACGCCGCCATAGCTACCGCCTCTTCACAATCATCTAGTCCAGCTTTTGTTGACACAAATCTTTTGGTATAATCTTTTAACTTTTCTCCCACAGCTTGCTTGCATTGTATTATTGTGTCCCCATTAGCCCTCATTTCTTTGCTTCCCACAAACTGTCTTCGAAAAGCTGTGTAGAAGCTTCTAAAATTTGCAATTGACTCCTTAGGAATCTTGTTGTACCATTTTAGCGCAGTTTCCTTAAATGTTTGAGAGAATGCTCTACACACCAATTTGTCATCGTCTTCGAAATTGGTCATATAGTTTTTGAATTGTTCTATATGATCATCGGGATCTTGAGTCCCATCGAACTTGTCAATCTTGGAAATGTCAAACCGCCTCGGAAGCGGAACAGACCTAATCTCCCTGATCAATGGTGAATCCCTCCAGTCGACTCCTTGAACATATTGGTCTTCGTTTCTCATCCCCACAGTAGCATATAAACTTGACTCACCTTCATATTTTCAAGGCGAATATTTCCGAGGCGAGTATTTCCGAGGCGAATATACTCTCCTTTCCTTCCTTTGCCTTCCTTCCTTATACACCTTAGCTGACCGGAGTTCATGTCCTCCTCCTCTTGACTGGCCTCGAGAATGTTCGTACCTCGGTGTTTCATCTGACTCCGAATCTTCGAAATCCTCTTCATCACTAGAGTTCACATACTGTTGCTTCTGTAATTTTCCCTTTCTTTTTATTCCACTATACTCTTTTTTCCGTTCGAAATGTGCTTTACGCTGTTCATACTGATCGTCGCCATCGTCATTCGACGGATCCGACTGATCACCCCTTGCTATCTTAGACCTAAGTCTAGCGCCATCATTATTTTCCTTCTTTTTTACCAATTCATCAAGCTCTGCCACCTTTCTTATCATCTCATTCATTTTACCTTCGAAATCGAATTGGTTTGATTGAGTTGGAATTGACTTACCTGCCTCTTGTAGATCAGATTTCAATGTTTCCATAGCCTTTTGAACAGATGGATTATCACCTCCTTCTGAATTCATCTCCGTTCAGCGAAAAACTAAACAAAATATTCCAGAAAACGAAAAGAAACTCGAACGAAAAGCTTCAGAAAACGAAAAACTCGAGACTCGATTTTTGATCCGTCGATCAAGGTATCTTCTCCCTCTCTTTCTAGCGCCAATTTGGTAAGAATAAAAGTTGAATGGAGAACTCAAGTATCCAAAGAGAGAATTTTAGGTAGTGAAAGTAATATTTTGCTTCTGATTATTTCATAGGTGTCAATAACCTCCTCAGCCTCTTTAAATAGACTGAGTAAGTTAGTTAGAAAAACGGTTACATAGAGGAATATTTACAATTCAGCCCCTATATTTCTTATAAGGCCTAATTTTACCCTACATTAATAGAACTTATCAATCAAGTCCTTATTAATTACATTTAGGTCCTCAAAGGATATATTTCCTTATCATTACTTGCTGGCTATTACTGGCCCTCTATAATGCAGGATGCTAAAGAACTGGTGAGAAGGTGTGATCCATGCCAGAGATATAGCAATGAAATTCATGTCCCAGCCATACCTTTAGAGTCGATTTCTGAGCCTATACCTTTTGCTCGATGAGGGTTGGATTTAGTGGGCCCTCTCCCTATGGCGTCCGGAGGGCGTAAAACTATAATTTTTGCTATAGATTACTTTTCGAAGTGGATTGAAGCAGCCCCCTGGCAGGAACAACATCAAAAGCTGTCATAAAATTCATTTTATCCAACATCTGTTGCAGATTTGGTGTTCCACAAAAGATAACGACAGACAATGGGCCACAGTTCGACAATAGAGAAATGGAGAGTTTCTGTGCCTCAAGGGGTATACAGCATTGTTTCTCTTCACCGTTCCACCCACAAGCAAATGGACAAGTTGAAGTGGCTAACAGAACTATACAGTCCGGTTTAAAGAAGAATTTGGAAGGGGCTGCTGGGAAATGGCCTAGTTATTTACAAGAGGTCTTGTGGGCCTACCAGACTACACCTAGGGCTGCAACACATGAGTCACCCTTTGCCTTGGTCTATGGGATGGATGCAATAGCTCCCATAGAAGCAACTCTCCCATCATTTCGGGTTCACAACTTCTCCGAACACGCTAACGAAGTGGCAATCAGAGGTCAGCTCGACCTAATAGACGAAAGACGAGTTAAGGCTCACCTTAGGGCTGCACACTATCAAGGTTTGATGAGAAGCACATTTGCTTCTAGAATTAAAAGAAGGGATTTTCAGCCGGGGGACAAGGTATTGAGGAAAGTCTTCTTACACACTAAAGAGAAGCTACTAGGCAAACTGGCCCCAACTTGGGAGGACCTTATATGGTCGTTGAAAGACTTAAACCTGGAACATATTGACTAGAAGACAAGGTTGGAAGGGTTTTGACCCACCTTTGGAATATTGAACATCTCCGGATGTACTTGGAGTAGCATCTATGTAAATATTTACTTGTTTAAACATCCATGTAAATATTTGGGGGCATACTCTTTCCTACCCTGGTGGCACGGGGAGGTTTTAATGAGGTGCCCGGGTTTTTTAATAAAATTTGATGCCTTCTTAAAAAATTCAAAGTGTTCTTACTTTGTTTTTTATCACACCGTCCGGGTTGAAGTAAAAGAGTGATGACCACTTAATCATTTGTCATCGGAGAACTTAAACTCTCTCACTTTAGATTGTTCATGAAATAACTAAGGGCTATTTAAACACTAGCCACCAAAAATGAAACAAACTATGAAATGATGCGAGAATTGTGCAAAATAAAAGTATTGATTAAAATAACTTAAGTGCCTTGGCCTTCCAAGGACTTTTAAATTGTCAAACAGAGCAAAAGATCTATCGGGTCAGATACCGGACACAATAACAAGAAGAATGCCTTGGCCTTCCAAGGACTTTAGTTTAGATAACATAAAAGTAAAAAGATAATTCATAATTCAAGACTAAGCCTTTGAATATGGCTCAGCCTCACTTATCTTCTTCTTCCCCTTGGGATCGTCTTTCTCTTCAGGAGGGCCCTCCCCGGCATTTTCTTCTGCCTCGTCAGAAGAGGAAGCACTGGAATAGTCATGCAAGTCTCCGTCAGCCATTGTGTGGAAGGGAAGGTCTTCGTACTCTACGTGAAGCCACAAATCTCCCAAGTTCCTCTTCGGGAACTTCTCATGGAAGAGCTGGACCATGCCTGACTTCACCTTGGCATACATTTGCTCTTGAGTGTCTATTACGTTGTTGGCATAAGCATCGATCTTGGCCTGAATTTTGGCCTCTTGCTCCCTTAGCAGATCAGCTTTCTCCTCTGCAACCTCGGACACTGTGTTCTCAAGTGCAATCTTGTTATTTGTCAAGTTGTGAATGACTTGATCCTTGGCCTTGGCCTCCTCTTTTGAAGAGGTGAGATATTTCTCTACTCCGGACAACTTCTTCCGGAGCTCCTTGATATTATCTTCTAAAGTAGCAACTTTGGTGGTCCACCCCTCTTGGTTCTTTTTCATCTCCTCATTCTCCCCCTTTAGAATGTCAGCATGTTGAGTGGCAGTAAGAAGATCATCAGACAGTCTCTCTTTGTCAGACTTGAGATCTTTGATAGTATCTGCCTGACTTCGAACTTGCTTCTCCAACACAAGCACTGGCTGAACACTACTTAATATAGAGTGAGCTATAATATCCCTTTCACTTGAAACAGTAAAAGTCTTACCATTAAAAGTGACGATGTTCGAGGTACTCGGAGGGAGGTAAGGCCCAACAAAGTCATCTCTGGGGAGGTTGGCAAAGTAATCACCAAGCCCATCGAGACTGGTGCTGTCAACCCCATCAATGCTAAGGTCTCCTCCTCCGACTTCGTCAGTTCGAAAATCACCAGGGATCTCCTCTGCTTGTGTTGGATCAGTAGGATCAACATGGGGGAGAGGCTCCGGAGGCCGGAGAGAAATTTCGTCACCCTTGGAGGTCTTTTTCTTCTTAGCCTACATATCCTTGCTTTCAGCTCCCTGTTTTCGGTCTCTTTTGGGAGACCTTGGGGGTTTTGGGGATTGACCTTCTTACCTAACACTCTCCTGCTCTACCACTTCTAGGAGAGCAGCATCAATCTGGCTTGGGGCTGGCCCCTCGGGATTTGTTGGAACAGTCTCTTCCACCTCGGCAGGGTTAGCTTCACCTACCACCTTCTTGCCCTTCTTCTTCTTGCCTTTCATCTTACTCGGGGCCTTGGCCCGGCCCAGCAAGTAAAGTGACCCATCCGGTTCGTGAGTTCTCTTCAGGATTACATCCGGAGGGGGTGGAGTGGTGAGTTCTTCCCAGGTCAAGTCCCTCCGGCCAATAGTGTTCCAGAGGTGAGACCTTGCCAAGTTGCCTCCTGTGAAAGCATTGTGAAACCGATTTCCCCACTTTTCAGCAGCCCAAGTGTTGATCTTGGTATAAGTGGTCTGCCCAGACTTTAGGTAGTCATTGAAGTCTTTTGGCATTTCTGCTAAGTAAAAAGCAAGACCAGTTAGTTTAAGCAGATTTGATAAAAAAGGAAATAAGGATATAAAGTAGGGGCCTTACGATCACTCCTCCATCTGCTGGTGAGGAGACTTGGATTGACTCTGGATTTGATTTTCCTCCCGTTCTCCCAAGCACCACTTACGAACAAGAATTGAGTCCTCCAGTTTCTCTCCGAATCAAGCAGGTCATCCACTCCTTTTTAGTTATCCCCCATGTTGAAGTGATAAAAAGGGATGTGAGGGTTCCTGTAGAGACTGGCCACAACAGCAAATTCCTCAATTGGTAGAGAAGTGCCGGAGAGCCTGGAGGCCATGATGCAGGCCATAAGTGTGTACCATCCATTGGGGCTCAATTGACTGGGACAGAGTTTGATAAGGTGGAAATACCTAACTATTTCCGGGTCCAAGGGGAACCTTAAACCCCAGTTAAAGAGCTCAGTGAAGATGACTATTTCACTGAGTTTGCAATCCATTGGGGTTTCGGGGTCTATGGGGATTCTAATCTTCACATTCTCCGGAATCCCCCACTTCGTGCGCATCCGGCCCAACTCAGCTGTATGGATAAAAGCGTAATTGATCTTTTGCAGGGAAAGGAGATACTTAACATTGACCTTGTGGAAACAAGGTCCCACCTTTCCTTCAAGACACTCCAGCAGATCCGGATGCTTCAAGCATAAATTTTCCTTGCCTTTATCCTTTTGGGCAGCAACAACACCACTAGTCTGCCCGGAAGGTTCGGACTCAAAGGGAGCCTCTTCAATAGAGTCCTCCATTACTTCCTCCATGATTGAGGAATGGTTTTCAGTTGTTGTGGTGAGAGGGAGGTTTGGGGTTGGCTCAGTCTGACTTTCAGACTGATGAGTTTCAGTATTCTCTTGGTTCCTAGCTTCCGGTTGGGGCTCTAGTGTAGACGTTTCTCTTTGGGGACTTGAGCCAGTACCCTCCGGACCGGACAGCCTGTCCATGGGTGCTCTAATGGGCACTTCTGACCCAGTACTACTGTCCTTGGCACCTGATTTCGAAGGCGTTCCCTTAGAAGCCTGCCCTTTGACCAGCCGACCTTTTCTCCGATCAACTAGCTTGTGAGGAGAGGTTTCAGCATCTGACCCCATGGCTAAGAATGGGGAGGGTTTTTTAAAGCTGGTAACTGTTAAACCTGGTTCAACAACGGGTTCCGACTCTTGAACCGAAGAACCTGAGATGATAGGGGAAAGACTGGTTTGAAATAACCTCTTCGGTTTGACACCCTTGGTGGAGGAAGAACCCTGGTCTAACTCTGTGGCTGAGATTTCTGGTTTGTCGATGGGGGAAGTGGGTAAGCCTGCTGCAATGCGCCTTTCCCTTTCGACTTTTTGCGCTTTTTCTAATTCAGATAGGTTGAGCCACCCGCCTTTGATCAGAGCGTTCCTAGTCGTGAACATAAACAACTTAAGTAAGAATTTGTTTTTGAGAGAGAAAGCTTTGAAGATTTGCAGAGTGAAAATGAAAGTGATAGTAAAACAAT
Source organism: Limnanthes douglasii subsp. nivea (assembly GCA_036936605.1). NCBI lineage: Eukaryota > Viridiplantae > Streptophyta > Magnoliopsida > Brassicales > Limnanthaceae > Limnanthes > Limnanthes douglasii. Next base: position 84,271,351 of record JAUPFV010000003.1, read on the forward strand.
AGAAAAGTATCTCAATTTATAGTAAATCTCAAAAGGAAGTCTTGATTCCTAGGAGAATTCGAAAAGATTAGTAATGATTAAAAGACGGCGGTGACGTCACCTTCATTAATGAAGAGGTTGCTTTTCAAAGAAGGTGGGTGCGAGATTCAAGGTGAAAAAACGGCTGAGGCAACCAACCCAAGAGCGATACGTGTCCCATGAACTTTAGCAAAAAACCGTTTAGATTCACAGAGCTTTTTCAGTCCGGATAAAGCCATAACACAATTCAAAAGACCTGTCCGGGTAAAACTACCACTGACATCGGACTGTTTTTCAGGTTTTTGACAAAGGTATTTGAACAAACACCTAAAAAAGGGGCTCCTGATGAGTCCGAATGTGGCTACCTCTCCGGACGGGGACAGTTCAGACTAAGATCACCAAACCGGACGGGGCAGTTCGAACACCTCATCCATTGGACTGTTTGAACAAGGACTAAAGTACATAAAAATCTAATCACTTCTTGACTAAGCTGCCTGCTCTCCTACTAAGAACTCATGGGTCCTTAAACTTGACCAGGGTCCCTTAAACATGACCCGAAAGCCCATAAAGCCCAAATGTAAGGGTATAAATACCCAACCACCAACATTTAATGAGGGTAATGAAAATTAAATACAACCAGGCTGCTTGATTCTCCCTCTACTCTCTACTCAAACATTAAATACTTACAAACTTCCACAAAACTCAAAATAAAAGTTACAATCTTACCCTCAGACAAAAATTAACCACACCAAAGTCTATAGATATTATTTCAAGAACCATGTGCAAAGATGACAAAGTCATTTACAAAGGCCAAACAATTAATGATCAGATTACTCTTTGTGTTGTATCTCATACCCTGATGATTGTTAAACAAAATATTAATACCTCTAATGAGATATTCTTCTACAATGATAAAGAGACTGAGAAAGATGGGATCTCCCTGCCTTATACAATTTGAGGCCTTTAAAATAACCATTTAATTTTTCACTAAAGAGAATAGAGAAGAAAACAGAGTGAATACTATTACTTATAAGCTTAATAAAAATTATGATGAAACCCAAAGGCTCTCATAACATTTAAGATAAAAATATGATCCATTTAAAGGCCTTAGTCGTATCAAGTTTTAAAATTATGCTTCTTCATCTAGATTTTTTTATTATATCTTGAAGAATTTCCTTAGAAAGAAGGATGTGTTCATGGATGCTTCTTCAATGAACAAATTCTCCTTGCTCTCTAATGGATTTCATCATTTGATGGATTGTCAAGGAGATAGAGGTGATCAATACCAGAGTCTAATCTTGGGATTATGTTCATTGTATCCACATATTGATTAACAGGGTTTGTATTTGTTAGAAGAGTTTTAAAGTAATCAATTATAAAATCACTAATTTTACTGTAATATTCAATTCATCTTCCATTATGAAGAATTCCATTTATCTGATTATTTTTTTTCCTTTTTTACAGTCTTAAAACATAAAAGTATTTTTATCACCTTGTTTAATTCAATTTATGTTATTTTTTTGCTCACAATAAGATTCTTCTCGTGCCAAGAGAAGAAGAAGATGAGCAATAGCCTTGGATAAGTTAATTGTATCCTCATTAGTTTTGGTGTCTTGGTATTTACTTTCAAAATAGATTAGTTATTCCTCATCTTTGGCAATAACATTGAATATATTTTCAAAAGTCTCTTTATTCTAATATCGTAATTTAATTTTCAATCTCTTACATTTTTGCCAGAAATTATATATAGTTTGACCAGATAATGGAAGATTCCATGAATCCTCAATTATCTGGTTGAATTCAGGATGTTGGTACACACATGTTAAGGAATTAAAATGAAGTTTTGGGGTTAACTAAATTATTAGAGATTAAAATTATGATTAGAGCATGGTCAAAACAGGTTCTAGCCCAATACTTATTTTGGATATTATCAAAGAATTTTTTCATTGAGTTATTAATTAAGACTCTATCAGGTCTTTTCCAACTTCTTTTATTAGACCAAGTGAAAGAGGAACCAATAAAACCAGCATCATTTAAGGCATAGTCTAAGATAATGTTATTGATGTCATCAAGACTTCTTAAACACAAAGTTGAACATGAAAATTGCTTAGATGATTTTTTAATACAATCAAAATCTCATATAACAATCCATTCTAGTGGATTTTCTAGCCAATTTTCTCATTTTATCCCATAGAGAAAGACTATTACTTCTGGTACATTTAGCATATATGATTGTTACCATGATAGGCTTGTTATTTGTTGTGTGAGTAACCTTTAGATGGATGAGTTGATCATGATTGTAACCTACATCCACATCAAATATATATTTCCAAATAATCCATATCTTATTGTTTAGGTTTGAGATACTTTGATGGAAACCGAGGCTTTATATAATATGAGTAAGTCTGCTTTCAACAACCATATGTTCTTGTAAAACCAAGAAGTCAATTTGTTCAGATATTCAAACTGATTTCAATCTTGTAATTGTATTTTTGTTACCTACACCTCTTAAATTCCAATTCAAATTTTTATTAGTCATTCGAATGCTTTTTTGTTTTTTTATCTTTTGAAAATTATGTTTCCTTTTCGTAGATCGACATTTAACATGGTTTGATTTCTTATTTACAACTTCGTTAAATTCAATCTCTTTAATAGAATGTTCATGTTCTGGAGAAACTGACAAGTTGCCATTTAATGTTGGTTTTGGGAAATTTTATGTATGATCTTCATCATATGAGTCAATAAAAGAATTGAATCTATTACCAAGCTCAATTGAGTGAAGAACTTCAATAATTTCAGCATTAATATCATCTTTTGACAAAGAGTTATTTATAAAAAAAATACATGTCTTCGCGTTGGTTGTTTTTGCTATTATGATTGTTAATGTTGTTTGAATTAGACTTTGGGTTCATCTCATTTGTTCCATTGATCACTGTGGAACTTATCTTAGGTGTCAAGATTTCGATACTTTTAACATGTGACTATTTTATTTCGGTTCTAGTGTTATGTGAGATTTCTGTTTTTATTAAACTGATTTATATTATGTAATTTATATGATATTTGTTACAAATAAAAGAATCAGATACGAACATATAACCATTGATATAGCAATAGTTCACAAAAATTTATTTAAAAAATAGTAGAATTTGATTATAAAAATACAAATAAACAAAATCCAAAAATATAAAATACAAAATACAAAAAAGTTAGCTTAAAGGTAATATTAGACTAATACAAAATTAATAAAATGGTATTTTGATTTGTTTGTAGCAAAAATAAAAAAATAATCTTATAAAACCTTAAATAAACACTAAAGTGATTAATATTATATATTATATTAATGTATACTCCGATATTTATTCATAAATAATATAAAGAACATCAAATCATGATTATTATATAATTAATTTTGATATTTTAGACGATATAAAAACGTTTTTTAACATCCTTGTTGAAAATTCGAATAATGACATGTGCAGTGGCATTTGACACCCGGACGTACAGAGCAGGATCCCGAAGCATCATATTGGACTAACTTTTTACATACTGCTGTACAGTTGTTTACATCATGTTGATCTCCAGATAGCTCGGTTGTACATGCCTCAAGTCTTGTAGCTGTATATACACATACATTTGGATTAACATATAAATTAGATATTTAAAATATATACATTTAAAAAACATTTGGATATCACTTAAACACTTCTAAATGATTTATTATCTCCAAACATATATAAACAATATTTATATAAATCCAGCTAAATATAGTATATAAATTAATTATATAAATTTAAACAAATTAAAAATATTGATATAATTAAATTATAGCAGAGTTTAATCCAATGTGATATGGTTTAGAAATTAAAATATATATATTTAAACATGCTTTTATATGAAAAAAAACAATCTAAACATCAAATTTCAAAGCTTAACCAAATAAATTAATAAAACAAATCACCTGATAAAAGTAGGATGAGAAAAATAACAACATTTACTATTGATATTTTGTTTGCCATCATTTTTCCGAGATATTAAAATATTATGCTCAAATTAATGTTCAAATAAACTTAGATTTTGAGATATATCGCATTTTCTAAATACAGTTTCTTTATATTTATAGATAAAGTTTAAGTTGATGTATGTGAAGGAAAATTGTCCACAAGGTTTCCATTTTTAAATCTATTTTCACAAAAATGCAAAAGTATAGAGATCTACTAAAAAGAATCTTTGGTAAAAAGAAAAAAATCAATCCTTAGTCTTTACTGCGAAAACATAAATAAAATCTCTGATAGTTTTATCTGTTCTTTGAATTGTTTTAACGTATTCAAAATCTAATGTGTTAATAAATATTGATTTAATTTATGTTTTAGTTTAACTTTTATGAAATGTGATTATTATATGTTTCAAAAACATTTGAAATACAAAATAATTAAATTATCTAAAATTAGGGTTTATAAAAAAAATATATCCAAAACATATCACAAATTTCTTAATATGTAATATAAATGCGTTAGGAACTTAGGATAACTTTTCCCATATAACAACTAAAGTTAAGATAACTATTCCTTGTAATTAATTCTTTAACAATATAATAAATAATTATTTGGGTAAGTTACTTTAAAAATTTATTATATTTAATACAACCGTTTAAAAAATTATTATATCATACCAAATAATAGCAACATATTTGTTATTCAAAATTCCCTATACCAAATAATATCAACATATTTTAAAAATCGTTATTTTTAAAATCGTAATTTGATAAAAGAAATTCATAAATACCAATGATTTTTTTAAAAAAATAGATCCATAAGTTATATTTCCTTTTCACGAGCTCAAATGATTATCGCATCTAGTTTTGTAGTGTCACATCTATATTTTACAATCTCTCGCGCTGTCAGATTTTCACATTTGTCACTCGTTTTGCATCTATCTAAAATATATTTGGTCCCACATCTTTCTAAAAGTTTATTCTGCAATTTCTTGTATCTATCTAAAAAATATTTTATCATGTCCCGCATATATCAAAAACATATTTTACGATAAATATATGACTTGTCTCGCTTCTATCGATAAAATATTTTATAACGCCTCGCATCTATCACTAGTCCCTCATCTATCATCTAAATAAACATTTTACATTAGTCTTGCATCTAGCAAAGCTATGTGATAGATGAGAGATATTAGAGAGGGGTCTCACATCTAGCAATGCTAGATGCGAGATGTGAGACATGGAACAATACATAAACATATTAGAAAAATGTAAAAGCACAAAACTTACTTGAAAACACAGAATCGTTTTATTTCTCCCAACAATCTTCGATCCTAAATCTAGAAATAGATTCCGATTTGAATGTCAATTTCAACCAAAAATGTAGATCAGAGTTGTTAATAAAGATCAAATCGAGAGTGTTATTAAATCACTATGCAATTATCACAAAATGGCTCAAGCACAGAACATATGCGAATGCCAAACTGAAATGAACACATGATTTAACATGGTTCAACAATTGTCTACGTCCACGACCGCCGCCAGAGAAAAGAGTTTCACTATGATAGAAAAGGTTACAGATTTCATATTGTGTTTTGTGTAGTCATAGTAGTCTATTTCTAGGGAATAAATAAACTTACTAGACAGTTGGCCCAATGGGCTCATATACATTAATAAGAAAACCATCCATTATTACAGCTTACTATCAATTACACAAAATTGTACCACCGAACACGATACACTGGCAAGGCACTATTCGACTTATTCACAACAAATCTTCCCATTGAGGCGAATATCCTTTCTTCACTATCAGCAAATAAAATTCTCTACTTCTGACTCACCAAATGACCCTAAGGCATTCACTCTATACTGCGTACACCGATCCAGTTTAGGCACTTTCTAAACTTTCGAATTGATACTGCCTTGGTCATTATATCTGTTGAATTATCGTGTGTAGACACTTTCTTCACATCAACAATTCCCTTTGATATTATATCACGAATAAAATGATACCTGACATCTATATGCTTTGTACGCTCATGGTACATTTGGTTTCCTGTAAGGTGTATGGCGCTTTGACTGTCACAAAACAGTTTTTTCGTAGTCCTATCCAAGCCCAAACCTGCCACCAAACCTTGCAACCATATTGCTCTTTAACTGCTTCTGCTACTACTATGTACTCTGCCTCTGTTGTAGATAAAGCTACAGTATCTTGCAACTGTGATTTCTAACTGATTGCACTCCCATCTAGAGTAAATATATATCTAGTTAGAGATCTTTTTTTATCTATATCACCCGCAAAATCAGAATCAACAAAACCAACCAATGATCCTGCAACATCATTCAACGATTCACCAATATCGGTCTTGTTTAAAAGTTAAGCCAACGTTCAATTTCACTGCCTACTAGTGTTCTTTCCCATGGCATCCCATGTACCTGCTAACTACACTAACCGCATGTGAAATATCAAGACGTGTGCATACCATATCATACATGATACTGCCAACTTCACTTGCATATGAAACCTTCGACATTTGTTCCAACTCAGCATCGTCTTTGGCTGCTCCTACTGCAGACAACTTGAAATGAGTAGAAAACAGAATGCTAACTGCTTTAGCATCAATATAGCTTCGTTGAGATAAGTGTAATGATCCTACACTTCTGTTCATGATAATCTTCATGCCAAGAATTTTCTTTGCTCTACCCAGATCCTTCATCTCAAACTCGGCACTAAGCTGCTTCTTTATCTGCACAGTGTGTGAGATACTACAAGCAGCAATAAGCATATCATCCACATACAACAACAAGTAAACATAAGAATCATCTGACATCTTTTGATGATACACACAACTATCATATGGACTCCTCGTGAACCCTTTGACACCATAAGTGTATCAAAACGTTTGTACCATTTTCTAGGTGATTGTTTTAAACCATACAATGACTTTTTCAGCAGACAAACTTTTCCCTCCATATTAGGTTCGATAAATCCCTCTAGTTGTCGCATGTAGATTTTCTCCTCCAATTCACCATATAGAAACGCAGTATTCACATCCAACTGCTCAAGCTTTAAATCTTGCAAAACTACTATGGCTAACAAAACTTGAATCGAACTATGCTTCACAACTCGAGAAAAGACTTCATTGAAGTCGATTCTTTTCCTTTGAGTAAAACCCTTAGCGACCAGTATTGCTTTCAATTGAGATGTCTCGACCCCTAGATTACCTTAATTTTTCTTGAACACCCATTTACTGCCTACTATCTTCTGTCATTTAGGAAAGTATGGCTAACAAAACTTGAATCGAACTATGCTTCACAACTCGAGAAAAGACTTCATTGAAGTCGATTCTTTTCCTTTGAGTAAAACCCTTAGCGACCAGTATTGCTTTCAATTGAGATGTCTCAACCCCTAGATTACCTTAATTTTTCTTGAACACCCATTTACTGCCTACTATCTTCTGTCATTTAGGAAAGTCAACAAGCTTCCATGTTTGATTCTTATGAAGAGACTCAATCTCTTCCCCCATAGCACCAATCCATCAATCTGCCTCTAAACTCGCTATAGCTTCTCTGTAGCTACTAGGTTCCTGCATCTCAACTTCTTCTGCAACTGACAGAGCATATGCAACTAGATTCACATACCTTTTTGAAAGTATAATATCTCTTCTTTCTCTGCACAATGATATGCTATAAGGTTGTTTTTATGGTTCGGGCGCATCATCGTCACTATCATCTAATGTTGACGCTTCACCTCCTGATTCTAGATCCACGTTAGAACCACTTGAATTATTGGACCTGCTAGGAACTGATTCTACTTCAAGCTCCACCTGTTTACTCACAACCGATCCTGATTCGACCATTTCTCATACTTTCTTCTAACTGTCTATCAAAGAAAACTCATTTAAAAGTAACGTCCATACTGATGAGAAAACCTGGACACTTTGGAGAGGTACACCATAACCTATATCCCTTCACTCCAGTGGCATATCCTAGAAATATGCACCTCTTTACCCTCGACTCAAGCTTACCATCTCTCACATGAGCATACGCAGGACAACCGAACACCCTCAAATATTCATAATACCGATTCACCAAGTAAAACGTTGTATTGATAGCTTTAGCCCAAAAATCCTTTCCCACACCGGAATGCGAGAGCATACTTTGTGCCTTGTCACAAAGTGTTCAGTTCATTCTTTCTGCGACTCCATTATGTTGTGGTGTTCTAGAACAAATGCGATGACGCACTATTCCCTCAGCTTCGCAGAATTTGTTGAACTCACGATTGCAATATTCTAACTCATTATCTGTTCTAAGACGTTTGATTTTTCTTCCTGTTTGCTTCTCAATCATCGTCTTCCATTTGACAAAGGTTGTGTATGCCTCATATTTTGTTTCAGAAAGTAAACCCACACCATCCTTGAATTATCATCAATCAAACTCATGTAGTATCTGGCTCCGCTCTTGGATGGAATTCTGTTTGGACCCCAAACTTTCTTCTAACTGTCTATCAAAGAAAACTCATTAAAAATAACATCCCTAATGATGAGAAAACCTGGAGACTTTAGAGAGGTACACCATAACCTATATCCCTTCACTCCAGTAGCATATCCTAGAAATATGCACCTCTTTACCCTCGACTCAAGCTTACCATCTCTCACATGAGCATACGCAGGACAACCAAACACCCTCAAATATTCATAATCAGTCGACAATCCAGACCAAATCTCAAAAAGATTTTTACAATCAATAGCCGTTGATGGAGACTGATTCACCAAGTAACACGCTGTATTGATAGCTTCAGCCCAAATATTATTTCCCACACCGGAATGTGAGAGCATACTCTGTGCATTGTCGTAAAATGTTCTGTTCATTCTTTCTGCGACTCCATTCTATTATGGTGTTCTAGCACAAGTGCGATGGTGCACTATTCCCACAGCTTCACAGAACTCGTTGAACTCATGATTGCAATATTCTAACCCATTATATGTCCTAAGACGTTTGATTTTGCTTCCTATTTGCTTCTCAATCATTGTCTTCCATTTGATAAAGGTTGAATATACCTCATCTTTCGTTTTTAGAAAGTAAACCCACACCATCCTTGAATAATCACCAATAAAACGCACGTAGTATCTAGCCCCGCTCTTGGATGAAATTTTGTTTGGACCTTAAAGATCCGATTGAATGTAATTCACTGTCCCTTTAGTCTTTCTTACAGCCGATTTGCTGAATTTGACTCTAGTTTGTTTACCAAACACACAGTTCTCAAAGAATTCCAATGATTCTGCTTATACCCTTTCAACAAATCAATATTTCCCAAAACAGCTAATCATCTGTCACTCATGTGACCAAGACGCCAATGCAACGATTTATTTTGATCTTTCCTACTTTGGTTATTACTCCCTGATGATGCTACTACGGTATCACCCATAACAACACTCTCTTGGAGAATGTAAAGACCTTTCTGCAAACTGCTCTTCATGCATACCATTGAGTCTTTTGTCACTTTGATTACACCGTCTTCTGCATGGTACTTGTAACCCAGAGAGTCTAGAGTCCCAAGAGAAATTAGATTTCTCTTTAACCCAGGAACATGCCAGCACGTCAAGATTCTAACAACCCCGTCAAACATTCTGATTATGATGTTACCGATACCACCAACAGTCAACGAATGGTTGTTCCCTAAATAGACAGTTCCCTGCATTGGCTTATAAGTATCAAACCACTATTTGAACTGACACATGTGATATGTAGCGCCAGTATCGAATACCCAGTAGTTTTTTCCAAAGTCTGAACTCACAGACAATACATCTCCTCTACCACTGTTTTCACTATCGTCGGAATCGTTCACACCTTCAACAATGTTTGTTGCATTTTCCTTTTGATTTTCCTTCTTACCATTCCGTTTCGGATAATCTCTCCTATAATGACCTTGCTCACCGTATTCATAACAGTTTGAGTGCTTTACCTTTGACTTGGACTTCCAGTTCTTCCTTCTTAAAGAACTCGCTTTGCTTCTAGATCTTCCCCTAGTCATACAACCTTCCCCTTTAGCTTGATTGTCTGGATGCAACTGTCTCATCTCTTTTGGTTCCAGTGTCTCTTTTACATCTACTAGCGATAAATTATCATTACCATATAATGGTATTTGTAACAATCTCAATACAAACAGAGCTTGATCCTCATCCTCAATATTGATATCTATGTTCTCCAAGTCCAATATAATTGATTTAAAATTATCAAAGTGCTCAGTTATGGACATACTTTCTTTCAATATGAAATCGTACAAACGCTTCTTTAAGTATAATCGGTTAAGTACTGACTTTTCTGAGTAAAGATCTCCTAGCTTCTTCAATGTGCAGGCAGCAGTCTTCTCACCACTAATCTCGTGAAACACATTGTCTTTCACACTCGTTAAAATCCATCACAATGCCCTTTCTTGAAGATCTTGCTTCTCCTCTTATTTCTTCTCTTCTGGTAACTTATTCTCCACAGCCTTCCACACCGCTTGCGTTACCAATTAATATTTCAGTTTAATCTTCCGCAACGCAAAACTGGATCCCCCGTCAAATTTTTCAATCATGTATTTTGTTGTTGTAGACGCCTTTGTGAAACCCTAATTGCAAAAGCCCTAATTTCACCACGTGGCTCTCACACCAATTTTGTTATTAAATCACTATACAATTATCACAAAATGGCTCAAGCACAGAACATATGCGAAGGACAAACTGAAATGAACACAGGATTTAACGTGGTTCGACAATTGTCTATGTCCACGGACGCCGCCAGAGAAAAGAGTTTCACTATGATAGAAAATGTTACAGATTTGAGATTATGTTTTGTGTAGTCCTAGTAGTATTTATAGGGAATACATAGACTTACTAGACAGTGGGCCTAATGGGCTCATATACACTAATAATAAAATCATCCATTGTATTACAACTTACTGTCAATGACACAAAACTGTACCGCCAAACATGGTACACTGTCAAGGCACTATTCGACTCGTTCACAACAGATAGGAAATCATGAAAAAAACATAAGAAGATATATAGAATGTTTAATTTAAAAAAATGTTATAGATATATTCTGGTTTTAATGAAAATCGCAAAAAACAATTACTAATTATATATTCAGTCTTTAATGAAAATTTGAAAATTATTCAGTTTTTAATGAAAATGCTAGAGATATATTAAGTTTTTAATAAAAATCACAAATAATATTGGAGTAAAAAAATAGATTTATATAATCATTAAAGGTTTTTGAGGTATTTTAAAAAATTGTTGAGTATTAAACAATATATAAGAAAACTAAATTGATTTTTCCCAAAATAAATATAAAATTAAAAATAATAAGTAGATAATAGTTTAAGGTTTGAATATTTTATTTTAGTTTTTAAAAAATAAAAAAATATTATTGAATTTTAAAATTTAATACATGAAAAATTATTGAAATTATTTGAATATAAAATACGCCGACCTAAATTTAGACGCTAAATCAAAATAAAACTAAATTTAATTTCCAACACGAATATCGAGCTTCAATGAGTCTGAGCTCTTGTCGAAAATAACTCACCTTTACGTGTAGTTATTTTTCCAAATAAAAAACAGAATTGAACAGGAATACAGATTTCAACTAATGAGGAAGGGACAAAGCTCATTCGTGGATCATTAAAATCATGGAGACACTAAACCAAAGGATGAATTATCAACTGCTTGATTTAATGCCAAAGACAATCCTTGAGTCGCGAAACCATAGAAATTTATGTAAATCTAACATTATTTTTCATTTGAATTGATATCTAAAATAAAAGAGGTGTAGAAAAAGATTATGAATTTGATATTTTTTTTAGCTATTGCTCGATTTGAGTTATGGATATCTACGAATATTTTACTCTTCCTTTTTTAATCAAACTTTTGATTTATTACTAAATTGATAGTCTTACAAACAAACAAGGTTTAAATAAAGAAACCTTGAGAGATAAAGGTCTAAAGCCTTAATAAAACCATAAAATTGTAACAATCCCTAAATTAGATCAGGAACCCTAAATTGAAAGAAAGTAGCTCCACGAAACCATCACTTTCCCTAATAGATACACCCATCAACCTCAGCTTTAACCAAGCTTATCCCTCCCACCACCATCCCAAAAAACAAGCATTTGCTTGAATCCATATCGAACATAAGCTCCCAAATCCTCGCGAAACTTCTCTTCCCATCAAAATAACCTCTACTCAGTAGCAAGCAATCGCCCGGAGAAACATCACTCAGCACTCCAGTACATGCATTTGCTCCTCAAGTCTCCCCAATCAACTCTTTCCATCGAGATAGCCTCCACTCCTCAACATGCAATAAATCGACACTCTAGTTCCTGCATTTGAAGAACAAAAAATGGAAAGCCTAGTTTTCAACAGAAATGTAGCTCATATTGCTACTTTCGAGGTTGATAATAGCACGAAGGATTAGCGGAGCATTCAATTGATTGAATGTTTGATCCTTCTTGCTATTTAAGGTATATTTCGCGATCCAAGCAGCTACTTGATTCTGGATCCGTGAAATGTAATTCAACATCATAGTGGGAGCAAGAAGCATTCTGCAAATACTAAGAGTAGAGGAAAGGGGAAACAAGTACTTTCCTTCGCCAAGCATGTTGATAAGAGACAAACAATCCGTCTCAATATCAACATGCGTCAAACCACGAGCTTTACACAAAAGAAGAGCCTCCATCAATGCTCTCGATTCAGCAGCAATGGAAATAACTTGCCAAATGTTTTTCCAAGACCAACAATCAGCCCACCATTAGAGTTCCTGATGATGAGCCCCCCACTGGAGTCTTCCACGTGATTACAAGTAGCATCCAGGTTTAATTTGAACCTCCCACGAACAGGTGTCAACTACTTAAGGTACGTAAGTTTCTTGTTTTTTAAATGAGAATAACACCCCATAATACTACCAGCTTTGGCAGTATGAAGTCGATGCTTAGGAGATAGCTTGTTAGAAAATTCAAGCCCATAGATTATTTTGTAGACGATGATTGGTTCATGGCGTCTCCGGCACCGCCATGCTCTGCACCATGGTGGTCCATGTCATTGATAATACTCAGTCCTCGTTGAATCCGTTGATGGCTACCGGTATCTGCATAAAGAAGATCCACGCGGTGGCTCTAGGGTGGATTCCGATTTTGCTGCATCATAGTATTGTGATCTATGGTGAACCTTTCATGAACGGAGGCAAATCAGAGGCGGAGAATGTCGACATATGGAGAGGTTATCCAAACAGGTACCACACCCTTGTCTTGGGCCTTAGGCCGGTTAGCTTGACCCTTATACGGTGATTTACTTTGTGTTTTAGCCCTCATGTGTATATATATATATATATATATATATATATATATTACAATGTTTATCCAATGATTTTTATTTATATTACTAAGAAATCATTTGATAAAGTAATAAATATTTGGTTTATTAAGATAATTTATTTTTATGTTTTTCTTAAATTTCAAAGATAAGTTGTTTGACGATTAATATAATTCTTTGCCATCATTATACATATCTATTTTCGGAATGTAAGGGGTCTAAATGATCCCGTTAGATAAAAAGACATCTCTCATTATGTTTTTGCTAGTAATAGTACTCCAATTTGTTTGCTTGAAACTAAAGTTAACTCTGAAAAATATTGAGTTGATCATGAGAATGATGCTTTTTGTGATGGCACTTTAGATCCACCATCGTAATAGTGGAATTTTGATTGTTTGGAACCCTCGCCTCCATAGCATTGCCATTTAGCATGCTTCCCTCCAAATTATGGGTTATACTTTTAGCCTCATTGATATAAATCAAACATTTAACCTAAGTGTTGGTTATAAATTCAACGAGTCGGTCACCTTTTGCCTCTCTAGCATGACATTGCGCGCAATGCCAGAGTTATATTTAATAGGCCTTTGATTACATGGGAGATTTTAATGTCATGTGTAACCCCTTAGAGCGACTAGCAATACTGAGTGTTAGAATAGATCTATCAACGATTTCAATGACTGTTGCAATGCTAGTCCTCTACATGAGCATAATCAAATGGTTTACAATATACTTGGTCTAATAAGCATGTGGAAAACCCTATCTCCTCGAAGTTTGACATGACACTTGTTAAATTGTTTGTGGGATGACGTCTTCCCTAATTATTTCTCCCACTTTGATTTTCCCCACACGTAAGACAACACTCTCATAACCCTTTATCTCAACACTTCATATCTCCCCAAAAATAAACCTTTTAGATATTTTAATATGTGGCAATATCACCTTAGTTTTTCTAGCATTATAAATAATAAGTGGTGTACCCCTTGTCTTCGTTAGACAAATGCGATTTTAGTAACATTAGTGAAAGGGTTGAAAAATCCCAAGCTGCTTTATCCCAACCCTAGTTGAACTTGTCTCGTAACCCTTCCAACTAGGTCTCTAATCGACGGGGAGTACGAGGCCTCTAAGACCTATATCTTTTATATCCATGCTGAAGAGTATTTCCTCAAGCAAAAGTCCCGTGAAACCTAGCTTGTGATCAAAACTCAAAGTTCTTTCATAACAACATCAAGGCTCGAAGGCCAAGAAACAAAATTCTTGCTATTAACAATTATGACAGGACCACTTGCACCAACCCAAAGGACATATCAAACTCGTCTGTGACCTATTTCTTGAGTCTCCTTGAGTAGTTACCCTAACTACCCAGGACTTGATAGAGTTAGGTCTCTTATCAATTCCAAAATCATCCCCATTGACAAGTATGATATATAATTAAGCTTGTCACAGATGATGATACAAAAATATGTTTTTATATTAATATCAATAAAGTTGTGACTCCTGATGGCTTTCGTGCCACTTTCACCAAATCATGCACGAACACCATCAAGGTGGATCTGAGTAAAGCTGTCAACCATTTCTTCTATCAAGGAAAGATGAACTCGTTGGGGAACAAAACCCTTATTTACCTTATTTCCAAAGTTGACTCACCCACCACCCTTGCTGACTTTAGGCCTATTGCATGTTGTAGTGTGATCTGTAAGGTTATATCTAAGATCTTGACCGCTAGAATCAAGTCGATACTCCATTCGCTAATAGACTCCTCCCAGTCAGCCTTTATACATGGTGATGTAGCGAAGACTGCGAACAGACTGGTTTCTCGCCCAAGTATGGGGATTGGGTCAAACAGGTACTTAAATCGAATATTTCGACAAGCTCATCAGATTTCAAAAATGTGACTTTGTCACAAAGTTTGATACCCAATTCGACCTGTAAATCATTCAGAAACCAGTTTTAATATTTTAGTGTTAATTTTATTTATTTATTTTATTTTAAAATATTTATGTAATTTTCCTTATTTGGAATTAGGGTTTTGGGTAGTGCTATATATAGAGTCTTATACCCTATTTTACTGTTAGACTTTGATTAATAGACTTTTGAGATTATTTCTCCGAGTGACCTTTATTCTCTAACCTAGGGTTAGGGTAATATCTACTGTTTTCTTCTTCTAATATTCCGACACGCCATCAGTTGGTATCATAGACCAGCAATCCCTGCTACGCAGATACAAGAATCATGTTCCGGTTCCTCTTGATTTGAAGGCTAGAATAGAGAACGACATATTCCAGTCTACCTACACAATTTGAGGAAGAATTTGCAAATTTGTAATTGATTCAGATATCTATGAGAATCTGATTTTAGAGGAGGCTGTTCAGAAATTGGCGTTGAAGACCGAAGCTCTTCCATACCCGTACATACTGTCAGGATTGATAGACTACACCGAGGTAATAGTTTCTAAACGCTGTTAAATTGGATTTTCTGTTGGTAATTACAAAGATACAACATGGTGTGACATAGTTCTTATGGATGTTTGCCATCTAGTTTTAGGACGTCCATGACGATTTAAGAGAAATTCTACTTATGATAGTAGAACAAATCGATACAGTTTTGTGAAAGATGGTATCAAGTTTATATTAGTTCCATCTAGAGTAGTGTCTCCAAAACCACCACCAGTTAAGGAGTTTCATGCTCAAATTGCACTAGCTGTCGATCTTAGTCGTGATGCTAAAACTGTGTCTGACTCCGTGTTTGACAAGCCAGGTTGTGATAAAATATTTTTAAAGATGTACCATGGTCTGTATTTGACAAACCAGTCTACAATGAGTTTGATGATGACTGGGATGATGGAGATCTAATTAATGTTGAAGAGAAACTTGTAAATCGAGATATTGTCTCAGGCTTCAGTACACCAGACTACAGCGCTTCAGAAGTTCTATTGAAGAAAGATTACAAAGTAGCAGCTTTTATTATGGAGATGCATCTTCCATGTATTTTATGTTATCTTAAAATCAAACATTTGATTCGGTTTCTGTGGATACATGTTTTCATATTGGAAAAATGGAGGAGTGTATTTTTGTGTTTGAGATTATGAATAAATTGATAAAAGAAAAGAATAGTGTTTTAATGGATAAACGATTAGGTTTTGTATTATAACCTGGAGGAGTTTTTGGTGATGGTTGGGGAAGTAAAAAAAAAGTTACAAGTTAAAAGTATAACATTTCAGTGTTTTGAATCTGCTAGCAGAATTATACTCTGCAGAACTGGAGAAGCCATCTACTATTCGACAAAGAGTAATTGTTCCTTTCTGCAAGGGTTTTGATGTGATACAACAAGCACAGTCTGGAACTGGAAAGACAAAAACTTTTTACATGCGCAAGGGTGTTGTTGTGCTTAGTAAATGAGTTGAAAAATGAGACATAGAACAAGTGGGTGGAGTATATCTTGTTACTGCTGACCACAATAATGCCGATAACATGGTAAAAAAGGACAAAGCTGAGAAACCACTTCATGACAAGAGCTGCATCATTCAAATTCTGACCTCTCGCACCCTTATGCTGGTACCAGTTGAAATCAGTTGTGAACACGCCAACATTTTTGCAGTTCTGTCAATGTTTCAGCGTTCTGAATTCAAGATCGAATTCTTTCCAACCGGGAAATGATGATGTAGCGAAAACTGTGAACAGACTGGTTTCTCGCCCAATATCGGAATTGGATTAAACAGGTACTCAAATCGAAGATTTCGACGAGTCTGTCACATTTCAAAAATGTGACTTTGTCACAAAGTTTGATACCAAAATTCGACCTGTAAATCCCTCGAAAACCAGTTTTAATATTTTAGCATTAATTTTATTTATTTATTTTATTTTAAAACATTTATGTAATTTCCCTTATTAAGAATTAGAATTTTGGGTAGTGCTATATAAAGCATCTTATACCCTATTTTACGGTTAGACTTTGATTAATAGAATTTTGAGATTATTTCTTCGACTCTCCAATATTCACTAACCTAGGGTTGTAGTAATATCTACTGTTTTCTTCTTCTAATCTTCCGTCACGCCATCACATGTTTGAAGCATTTTAGATAATATTCTGCTTATCACCTCACGCATGGGTACCATACAAATCGTAAATGTTCGAGATGCACCCTGAATATTGACCTTATGAAGCCTTTGACAATGTTCATTGGAGAATCCTTTTAGATATTCTCTATGTTATGGATTTTCCCACCAAGATGATTGGTTGGATTCTCCAATGTGTCTCCTCTCATTTGTACGTCATTAACATAAATGGTAATATTTCTGGTTCCTTCAAGCGGAACAAAGGTCTCCAAAAAGGAGACCCTCTATCCCCGCACCTTTTAATTATTGTCATACAGGTTCTTTCTACCATCTTTCACGAGAAGAGCCTGGATCCTACCTTCGATTTCTATTGGAAGTGTCACAAGTTTAAAATCATCAACCTTTATTTCACTGATGATCTTGTGATATTTTGCACGGCTAAAATGGCCTCCATCCAGCTTATCAAGCAGTGCCTGAATGAGTTCATCATGTTATCTAGCCTTTCCTTTAATCTCAACAAAAGTCATATTTACATATATGGGGTCACGGACATTATGCGGCACAACATTACCGATTGTCTTAGTTTCTGCAAGAGAACACTTCCTGTCAGATACTTAGGTGTGTCGCTCATTAGTTTAAGACTTTCTTATAACAATTACAGGCCTTTGTTCCTAAAGATCACCAACCGCATCAATTCGTGGACAACCAGACACATCTCATATGCGGGAAGGCTACAATTTATTAAATTTGTCCTCTTTGCTAGCCAAGTTTATTGGTTATTTGTCTTTATCCTTCCTATTTGTGTTATGAATGAGCTTTCACAACTCTTCAAAAGATTCTTCTGGTCCGGTCCTAAGATGAATATTACTAGCGCTATAGTCGCTTGGGAAAAAATCACATTGCCCTTAAATGAGGGCGGTCTTGAGATCTTAAACCTCAAAGTTTAGAATCAGGCTCCCGCCCTAAAGATTTTTGGTCCATATTGACTATAAATCATGCATCGATTTGGGCCAGTTGGACTTTATCTGATAAGATAAAAGATAAAAAAAAATAGATCCTCTACTTGGGCTCCTCTCCAAGTTAGGAATACCGAAAAATTCTCAAACTCAGAACCCTTTTTGTTAGCCTTAACAAAGTCTATGTTGGCAATGGTTCTTCTACTTATATCTAGTACGCCCATGGTTGTTTACTAATTCTTTGGTTGATCGATATGGCCCCAACACCATCAGGTATTCTTATCTTTACAGTACAAACCTGGTCTTTGATATTATTTGTAAATGGTTCGTGGAACTGGTCCGTCCAGATTCGTGCGGGTAAAATGCTTCATCGGTGCCGTCTTCAGGACATTAGGGATGCTAGTACTCTTCTCTATGCCTCGGCTATTAGGGAGGACATCTCTGTATGATTTGAAAGACTTAATATTGATCAATTGATCTTAAAAGGAGAATACGCACTAATTGTGTATAATAAGAAAACTATTGTCACGAGTGCCTGCGGCAAGCGAAGGTATGTATGTTGATCTCGTGGACATTGTCAACTATTAGTGGTTGAGTCTTCATCAATCCATTCTAACCCTAAATAATTTACGAGAATCTGGGTTTTGGAGAAATTATGCTCAGTTTATGGTTGTAAATGTCTCGTTTGTGCTAGCCAAAGTTATAAGTGAGTCGTGAACCTCACAAACCAATGTTACAGTCTCTAAAACCAAAGTGGTCTCGATTATGCCAATTTCAATTTCCCCTCATCCTAAGGGGGTATACTTAAAGGTGAATATTGATAATTTTAAGCGTTTTCCTCATATTTAAAGGCGAAAAATGATAATCTTGGGGGTTCTCCCCCAATGACTGATGAGATTAAAGCTTCTGACCTGAAAGCCAAGATTTTTAGTATCGAAAGTGAAGGTTACTGATCATCTTTCTACAAAAATATGGTGCCTAACATAGCTTATTCGAAATTTATGTTAAGGCTAAAGTAGATACTCCTCATATTATGGTGTCTTGTACATAAACTTTATTTTCTAATATCCAGGTTTCTAATATTCATTACCAAAAAGAAAACATGGATCTTACCAAGGTTTTTCCCTCTTAATATTTGATTGTTGGGGAAAAGTGTAGTAGCAGGAGGAGTCCTTAAGTTATTTAGAAGACACTTTCTTTTGCTAGGAATGGGAGGACTTTTGTTGGTCGAACAACCAAGAGAATAAAAAGTCTAAAACTTTTGTCTACTTAGACTGAGTAATCAAAAAGGATAAAATGACGACAATGAGATTATGTTAAAGGGTCCAAGATGAATAAAGCAAGTAATGTTGGGACAATTGGTTATAAATATGGAAAACAATTTGGTTTTCTTGACCAAAAAATTATTGTTGAGGTTGTTAATGTTAATATTGTTCCTTGAACATATGCCATATGTCTCAGTCGCATCTGAACCTACAGTACAGGAACCCTAATGAAAGTAATTGATATTGAGAAGATTGTTGGTGATCGATTGCTGGAGTGGACTCCTATTATGGTGATTAAGCCTTTACCCATAAATAAAGTGACAAAAGTTTTCAATCACTTAGTTTCTAGAGGTGGATCTAGATTATTTTTGAACTTATTTCCCAACTAATATATATATATATATATATATATATATATATATATATATATATATATTTATTTATTTGTATTTGTGTTTGGAGTCCTTTAGGTAAAGGTGAAGGTTTTGGAGAAGTTTTTTAAGAAATAACTGGCTCCTCCTTTTCAAGTCGAAGCAGAGACTATCAATAGTTCTCTTCATTTAGCCTAGGCTAAAGAAGATATTATTAATCCCAGTCCTATAATTGTTATCGATGGTATAAATATTTTCACTCAAGAAGTCGAGGTAAAAAATTATTCACATGTTGCAATCTAAACTAGAAATGATCCTCTTTTTACAACTGAGATCGAAGTTGTTGTTGAGCTTCCTCCTATGATCTACGTTAATCTCTTTGAAGTTGTTGTAGTCGCCAAAAGGGTGATTCTTCAACATAAAATTGGGTTTCTTCATATTCTATATATTTTTAATTGGTTTTGCCATAAGATAAATATTTTTTAAGCAAAGGGAAAGTCCATAGAAGGCTAAGGATTTTTCATATATGCATTTTATTTTATTTTATTTTGAATTAGTTCATGTTTTTACCTTCAATTTTTTGTTAAAAAATAAAATAAGTGTAAGTTTCGGATTACGTTTTTCTTGATTTACTTTTCTTGTTTTATTTTGAATTTAAAGCCTTGGCGGTTGGATCCTTAGAAATAACATCTGACTAAGAATGTAGATTTGTTTAGTCATTGAAGTTAGTAATTTAGGCTCTCTAGTAATCCGTAACTTTGAGAAAGGCTTCGCACTTTAGTAACTCTAATTGAAGTCTTATTGAGGCTCGATAGTTCTTAGTTCATTACATATGTTGGCTATCTTCATATTGGAGGAAGAAAGTGTATTATCGAGAATCTGCTTATCCAAAAAGAATTGTCAATTCTGAAGGCCTAGAGGTTTTTGTTTATTTTTTTACTGGAAGTTGTGGGAAACTTAGTTTGTAGGACTATGCTATAAATGTTAGAGGGATTATGTGTACTCTTTAGTGTTTAGGAATACACTGAAATCATCAAATACATAGAGTTTGTAAGACTATGTTTAAAATCATCCACACACTATAAATGTTAGAAGGAGTATGTGGAATCCTTAGTGTTTAGGAATACGCTGAAATCATCCAATACATAGAGTTTTTGAAGGGTTTCAAAGAATCTCTTGAGTGTTTAGGATTACGTTTAGAATCATCCAACACTTCAAGTTTTGAAAGGGTTAATAAATCTTAAATTATTTAGGACTACGTTTAGAATCATACAACACTTAGATAAAAACAAAAATACTTATATTAATGATATGCATCTCATTAAAACCTTCCTACTTCATCGGGGGTAGGAAAGTAAGTCATCAAAATTAAAAATTTAATATAAATATTTAGAACTAGTAGTTGAAGTTATAAGATAGTTTTTATGAACTGTAGAGCTTCATATGCTCTATGTTTCAGGGATGTCGAAGATGTTATCTTTCTTCGACCAATAGTTCGTATGTTTGAGGCTTGCCTTTAACTTCAATTGTGTATGATCCCTCCCATTTTGTCCCAAGATTGTTAAAAGACTAATATTTTGTGTGCATGAACACACTTGAGAACTTTGTCTCATACTTCAAAGATTTGGAACAAAACTTTTGAAATATGTATTTTCTTACTAGGGTTATGTACGTTTTTGCTCTAAAGTAATATTCATTCATTTACTCTTCTATCATATCTAATTCAGCTCTTTTAACTTTGAAATTAACTAATTCATCATATATTAAGATTCTAAATAAATTCATGCATGTTTCTGTTGGCACTACCGCTTCCGTTCCATAGACCATAGTGAAGGGTCCCTTGGTTGTTATACCATAGGACATCTTATAGGAAGTCAGACAACTTTCTAATCTCACCTTCTTGCAATTTCTTGATTTCATCCATGATCGTTTTAATTGTAACTTCCACCTACCCATTTAAATTTGAATGGATGGAAGAGGAGGATAAACTTTATGTTATAGCTCTTGTTTGATAGAACAATTCCACACGAACATTCTAGAATTGCAGACCGTTGTTTGTTGTAATAACTTTTGGTATCTCATATTTGCAACAAATATTAAGCTTCAAGAAATTGAAAAATTCTTTTAGCATTATATTTGTTAAAGGTTACGCTTCTATCCATTTTGAAAAGTAGTCCATAGACACTAAGAGGTACTGTTCTCATGATGGATTTGGAAGGCCCTACAAGATCAAAGCCTAAATAGTCAAATAAAATCTCTTCTAATATAATCTCTAAGAGAACATGTGGAAAATAGATTGAGTTGGTGACGTGGTAAAAGGTGTTATGACGTTTGAAAAGTTATTTATGTCTACCAATGATTGCAATCCAATAATATTCCTATAGGAGCATTCTTCCGCGAAATAACTTGTAGACGCAATGAGCAATGCCTTGTGCTATCATGAATTTATCGTACAACAAAGCCACTTGTTTAGGCTCGAGACATCAAAGTAAATTTATGAGAATATGTTGTATGTATAAAGTTTAGGAACCCATATGTATCTGGTCGATCTAATTCTCATGTGCTTAAATCCGACTTTATCTACTCTAAGGTTATCTTTTACAAGATATACTTTTATAGATGTTCTCCAATCATCCTCATCTCTAATGACAATTACCTCAGGTGTCGAGGCATTTGGTAAGAGCATGTTATGTAAATTAACTGAATGTTTATCTTGAAGGAACATTCTTTGTGCATAATTTGAATAGGCTGAAGAAGAAAGAGCGTTAACTATTGCATTGTCTAGTTTTGGACACTTGTTCAAATATGAATTGATCAAGGGATGTTTCTTAGTGGCTAAACTCCCTCGGGGATTGGATCAAGTTATGTTTTTTAGCTTTTGAATGGCCTGGTGCCTGGTTGACTCACAAATGATCTATTTGAAGATCAACCCTTCTAACCCCACAAATTTTTGTGAGTCTCACTTCTGATGAGGTAAAAATATGATCAAAGGTTTTTTTGGTAGCTAGTTAAAAAGATATTTAATGTTTTGTGGCTCATAGTGAGATAATCAAGCTGATTATTTATTAGAGTAGTTAATTTTTAACCCCCTCATTAATGAACTCTTTTAAGGTATTTATGGTCAATTTTAGGGATATGGGATGAATAATGGGTTAAAAACTTAAAAAGCTCGGAGTGTATCAGTGTAAACACTATTTTAGTAGGCATACAACTGAGTCAAAAGGTAAACCATGTATTCTTAATTCTAGGTCTAAAATACCTTTCGAATTATTCTAACGCCTTTGAGGAACCGCTTCCAAAAATATCCAAACCTATCATACAACGCTCTTAGTCCTCTCAAGGATTTCTTTAAAAGAATAATAAATATTTATTCAGATCAAATCAATCTTATATTTCTGAATCGTTGTTTTCATCATTTTCTCTTAAGTAACGAACAAATTCAAACGAATTTTGAAATCGAAAAAGTTACCATTTTTATCAGTCGTACTTCTTGACACATGTGAACTGTTCATTGGATCTCATATTTTTTCTGTCCTAGATAAAGTAAATCAATTAATGAGCGACGTTTCCACATCCCTCATAATGTTTTAATTTCCCTAAGAATCTTCTTAGTGGGTGGTGCAACTACACCTAGTTTTTGGGGTACTTATGAATGATACGACCTCATTCATGGGGCTCTTAAGTATTTTTCTGTTATATTTCTATAAACTAAATCCTTATTTTTTTTAATTTTTACAAATCTTTAGAAATAGAAAGTTCAGTACATAAGAAAAATAATTTTTTTTGGTGTTTTTATGGTTACTGCTAGAACCGCTCTAATCAAAGGGGGTTGATTAAACTTATCCGAGTTAAAGAAAGAGAAAAAGAAAACCAAAATCATTGTTGGACTACTTATCTATTCAAGTTCAGTTGTCACTTTACAAGTTATCAATTATGGGGGGGGGGGTTATTCTTACAGTCGCAACATTCCCCAGAGCCTTCTACAATTGCTAAATCGTTTACTTCACACAAGTGCCCCTCACAGTCATCACAATCTTAAAAAGTCACAAGTCACCGGACTCCCTCGATATTTAGAGTTATGGATCAGATTCAGAGAATGTCACCCCACTTAGGGTGACTAGACAGCCAAAGGTAAAATCTAAAGTCGTTATGGAACCATTAGTATTAGTAGATTCTCCCTCTTCGCCAAATCTGAGTAAACAACAATCTGTTACAAAAGACAATGATAACGCTCAACCTATAGGACCATCAAGATTAGAACCAAAGATAAAGAAATAAATTATGGAAGATCTTAGTGAATATTCTCCCCTTGACACATCTAATCAAACATGGGAAACTTCAAAGCCCTTCATCAACAAAGTTTTGATGGGGAAGAAAATTTAGGGCGAAGGCGAAATCATTGAAAAAGAATCCGATGAGCTTCCAATCTTGTTGGATGGACGTGTCGGTCCAAATTTTAGGAAAGTAAGTGTAAAGTATCTTTAATCATAGAATCAGATATCTTATATTCGTTTTCATGATAAAGAATTGGATGTCATTCGTATTAAATGGGAATTCACATATGAGGTTAAGGTTATACTACCTAAGCCTGGGGAAACTCCAATGAATTACCGTTCTAATAGACTTGTAGTCTACACCGATGTGCTCAACTAAGACCTTTGGTTTCCCCTAGATCTTGAGATCGTTAGGTATTTTCATCTAGTTCGGTTGTGTCCAAGCCAGGCCAATACAAATGCTTATATCATACCATCATGATTTTCTAAAATTCCAATGCCCATAGAACAAATGACGGCTACTGTCAGGCAATGACCAAATAATAAGATTCCTTTCTACTACTTTAACGTGGGGAATGATTACAAAGTAGTAAACGATCTCTTAAAAGCGAACATGATATGAAAGACTCAGTTTCTTTTCATTAATGGGCCATGGGAAAACGAAAAAAAGATTTCTTATTTGAAAGGAAATCTGAGCCAACTTACTAGATTTTTGAAAAGCCCATGTAATCTTTTTAAACTCGTGTATCTTAGTTGTTTGATTATGTGTTCATCAATTATAATTTAATTTCCTTTATAGTTATTCTGAACCGTTTTGTACATTATTTGAAGGATGTGCAAGTCACTTTTGAGTAGTTACATAACTAGGAAGATAAAAAATAACATAATACTTTTCATAAATGTTTCACACTTAAAAATTTCACTCACATCCATCTTTGGATGATCAATCCCAAAAGAGAGCTGTCATGGCAAGAATTCACCACTCCTCCTCTATCTATTTCCCTTTTATTGAGGATTGAATCTATCGATGGGAAGCTATATCTCCCGAACAAGAAGAGAGCCCCCAGTCATCGGCTTAAAAAATATAAAAAGAAGAAGAAAGTAGGAGCTTCTCAAAGTGTCGTTGAAGCGGCTACCAAAGTACAATCCCTTGATATTGATGCATCATTATTAGATGCAGTTGTTTTCACTATGGAGGGAGGTGATGTGCCCACATATATTCTTGAGCCTAAGAAGAAGAAGGTTAAAAAAAGAAACAAGGAAGGCAATGACGAGATAAAGAAGAAGAAAAGTAAAACTTCAACCAATTCAGAGCTAGTATTACGTTCGAATACTAGTGTTCCCACGATACACGCACCTGATCGTACCTTTCTATTTCCAAACTTTAAGGGAGAAACTACTGCTGGAGTCAATAATCCAATGGACGACTTGGCAGAGTCTGATTATGAAGCATTCGACAAGGCCTTTCGCAGTAATGCACCCAACATAATATACGATGAAATACCCTTTGACGTTTAAAAGGAAAATGATACAGTTGGGTATTCAATAATGGTTTATATGAAACCTGTTGTCGAATTGGAAAGAGAGGTCAAATCTCCAAGAGGAACCATTTTCTCTCTTCAAGATGAAAACAGAAAATTACAAATTTCTATTTAAAGAGGAAATAGCTAATGCTAAAAAAGGCGATCAGAGAGGCTGATATATTAAAAAGGAGGTGAACATAAGTAAAAAATGAGGTAGTTAAGGTTCAAGATGATCTCAAGAAACTGAGGACATCCAGTTCTATTGAGATTACTTTATTGAAATCTTAGCAAAAGACAAATAAAAAAACTATGGATCAGATCCTTGGTGAAAAATAAACTCTTGGAAAAAGACTAAGAAATAGTTAGAAGAAAAAATCAAGTCTTGGGAAGCCAAGTCTATGCAGGAAGCTAACGAATCTGTCGAAGCATATGCTGATACCACTATAGATAAATTAAAGGAACTTATGGGAAATAATATCAGCTGGCACTCTAGTGACATCACTATTACACCATGTAAAAACATGTTGATTATTAATTTAAAAAGATAATAACCGGTGCTTTAATTCCGGTGTCAGCTTAGAACTAATTTTAACAATCTTGCCCTCTGCGAGGGAGTGGGTTTCAACTTCCTCAATAGGTATTATAACACTGGGAGCCTACCTGGGATCATTGATTTCATTTTGTTTTGCAAAAGGCTCCAATAGCTTCTAATCTTTGTTAACTCTGACTGCCCCTAGAGTCTTAAGGGCAAGGGTTGTTGTATATCATTCCCTGGCTATCTTCTGGTTGCTCCGGAAAACACCTACTTGTCCCTGGACAGCATACTTCAAACATTGTTGGATCATAGAGGCCACATCATGCATTCTAGAGAACCAAGAACTCCCAAATATTGCATTGTAAGATGTTAGGTAATCCACCACAACAAACAGTACTCTTACCATCTTTTTAAAGGGTCCCTTGCCCAACAATACTTCCTCTTCAAACTCCCCAATTACATATGTGAAATTTCTTGTGAAGCCTACATTGTTTCTATTTGAACGTTGTATAACCGAATGGTTTCTCATTTGCTTGTAGGAGCTTAAAAACAGGATGATTGCCGAACTGCATGTATCAATCAAAATTCGGCCTATATCGTTTCCCCCTATTGAAGCCCCTATTACCACCGCATCTTCATGAGGCCCTGCAATGTCCCTTAGGTCATCCTCATAAAAAACTATAAAGGGGGATGCGGATTGACACTGGTGGATGGACAGTCTACCATCTAACTGGGTGGCCAAATTATCGACATGCATCTTCTTGGATGAAGTAGAATGCGCAGTCATAGTATCCCCTCTGAAAATAGTTAGTGACTCAAAAAAGCTAATCAGACCGGAAACCAATTTGGTCTTGTCTATTGTCAACCCAACTTAATTTCAACTCGGATCTGGATCAAGATACTCAGAGTCTACATCAAATCTTTCAACAATTACCATTGCACCCTCTTGTGTAGATGTCCCAAGATTGTTGAAGGACCAGTCCAAAGAGTATTAGCTTATGCATTATTCGCTCTGCTTCCTCCTTGTTTTTTACATAGGTTCCTAACTTTCCCCTTTCAATGAGGTTCTGGACCTCTTGCTTCAAGGCTATATAATCATGTGTATCATGGCCTATGCCATTGTGGTATTGGCAAAAACGGGTGCTCCGATTTTCTCTAGGGGACTGCAATGTTTTTGGCTTTCTAAAAATGCACCTTATTTTTAGTATTATCATAAATTGTAGCCACACTCTCCCCCAATTCAGCAAACCACTCAAGTTGAACCCAGGCCCCCCTCTTATTTCTGACCTGTTGGCTCTGAATCTGATTAGACTAAATTTGTTTCAACCTGTTAGATCCTTGTCCGGTCTCTTTTGCCCTGTAACCAGATTGGTTAGTAGTTGGAGGTGTTGTTGTTGTAGGTGTGGACCTAACCTGGCGGTGTACTCTGGTTTTCATGGTCTCCTTTACATTGATTTACTTTCCCACTTGATTCAACAAACCACCCAGGTCATAGCCTTCTTCCGAGTCACTGAATCGGCTAGATTACCTTGATTTAAACCTTGTCTGAGGGAAGCAATTTCAACTTGTTCAAAGCCTGCTAGCCCATTCTTTGTGTTCACAAAATGATTGATGTACTCCTTTAGGGACTCGTTCGGCTTCTGAGCACAATGGATAATGGTGTCCCCGTTACCTTTGAGTTTCTTAATTCCAACAAATTACCTCCGGAAGGCAACCTAGAATGTATCAAAATTTCTTATGCACCCCTGAGGAAGACTGTTGTACCATTTGAGGGCACTTCCTGCGAAAGTTTGAGAGAAGGCTCTACACAATAGCTTGTCATCATCGTCAAAATTCGTCATCTTGTTCTTAAACTGCTCCAGATGGTTGTCCGGATCGCGACTCCCATCATATTTCTCCATCTTGGAGCTATCAAACCTCTTAGGAAGATGTCCAGAGAGTATTTTTGTGGATAAAGGGGATTGCCTCCAATTTTTACTGCGGCTTAAAACAATATCTTCATTAGGGGTAGCAAAAATAACTGGTTCGGACTGGAAAGCAAAATGATCAATTAGCAATTGGTTAATATGCTGGTGGGTTGACCCTTTACCCTTGTCATGGTGCTTCTTAAGCCTACCATGCCTTTCATTTTTCTTGACTGTTTTTTAGTCAGCCTCATTTTATTTTTTGATCGCCCTTCATCGGTGCTTGAAGACACTGATTCTTCAAGCTCTGCCTCATTAGATAAGCTACCAGAGGACCCAGATGTTGAACTCTCCACAGCTTTAGATCGGTGTGTGTTCTTAGAACTGAGATGGGTCTGCAAGGACTATTCGATTTCTCCAAGATTGTTAGTGTGGTGAATTACTAACACACCAGATTTTTCTTTGAGCCATTTCTCTGCTTGTTTTATTGCTCTTAGCGCCTCTATTTCAGCTCTCAATTGGTTGCGCTCCTCGGCAGTATACTCATTGTTTTCCTTTGCAACTTCCATCTCAGGAAGTGGTATATTCAGCTCATTCGCATCTATACGAACAAATTTGTTTGCTTGTTTTGAATTGTGAAATTCAGGCACTGTTGTGCTCCCACTGTGGTCGCCAATTTGGTGTGGTTAATTTCTTTCTAAGAGTACTTTTGTAAATTTTTTTGATGAATTTAATGTTTAAGTTAGAGAGTAGTGAGATAATTAAGTTGTGTGCTAGCAGTAAATTCTGATTACCCCCATTAATGAAAGTGGTTGGGGTATTTATACTTAATTAATGACCCATGGGCTTATCAGGTCCAGATTAAAGACCCATTAGTAACTTGGTGTGAAGTGACCAACATCTAGCTTAGTCACCATTTATTACATTTGTCATGTTCGGTTTTTTTTATAATAATGGTTATGGTCTGAACTGCTCATCGAATTTAATCAAGATTCAGCAGCTAAAATATCTGATATCATAGAAAAAAAAATACAAGAAATTTTGAAACCATCGACTACACTCTTTTGCAAACCCTTTGAAAATGTTAAAACGCGCGGTAGAACTCCCAAACGTGTCGGCGGACGCGGCCGTGCTTGGGGTAAAGATAGTAAACTCCAACGTGATTATTCTACGAAAAGAGATCCTTCATATCACGAATATGCCAAACATGAAATGTTTGCGTCTCACGGTAGTGTCGAAACTCCAAAAATTTTAACACCCGCCGCGAGTTTGGTTTAAGAACCATCGCGCATGGTATGGTCAGGTACGAAAGTGGATGGAAAATGGTTAGAGAAGCCATGGTTCATGAGTTAAAGAGCAACTGAAAGTTTTATAAACGTGTCGCATATTACGATGACGAAAGCGAAGTCGATAAGGAGATATAACGGTTGACTTATAAAAAAGATAATGCACCGTTAGAAAATTGGATGTCGTTGCCTAGTTGCGGAAAACTAGTCGCGACAACATTCAATTGTGTTTTCAATTGCCTATCTCCTGGTGGATGTACGGATTACTTAGCGGTGAAAAATACACCACCAAATGATGGTTCTATAAAGAAGATCAATGTAACTTTCGTGAATACAAACCATTTTGTTCACGTAAGTAAATCATTTTTAATGTAAAAGTATTTAGTTATTTTTTATATAAATGGTAAAATAAGTTTCAATGTCAAATTGTAGGTTGATTTGGTTCAAGGATCACCTTTACCGACTATAGATCCAACATGGATACGCACGGCTAGAGAAGACACTATTTCTTGGTCGATCCCCTTGTTAGATAGAGTCCGCGTATTTTCAAGACTTCAAAATCTTACGCCGAATCATTCCTTAGAATGTGAGCAACTCATAGTGGACTTAGAGAACGACTTCTAATTGAATATGTCTTGTAATATTAGATTCAAATAGGTTTAAGTTGTTGTTTTGTTGTTTACGTGTTATAAAGTTTGGCCTATTGTCGCCACACATTAGCAGAATGAAGTTCCATTCTGTCATTGTGTGGCGGCAATAGGCTAGGTCAGTTTTTTTAATTGTTTTTTTAATTTTTTAAAATTGTTACTCATTATTTTTTTATATCTTTAAATCCTATTTAATCAACTTATTTATATTTTATAGAAAATCTTTAATGTTCTACTAGAAACGAAGGTAGTGTTCTATTTCATAACAAAGGTAGTTCGAAACAACAGTTAAAGTGAACCTTAAAGTAAAACAACAATCATGCAAAGCTTCAGATAGGTGCGTACAAGTAAGATAGTTGAAATAACAACTTATCGAAACATGAAAACTCAAAATAAAACTCAAGAAAGCATAATGCTCAGTAGTCGAAGTCGTATCCCATGTTGTCTTCAAGATTATCCATCTCCTCTCTTTTTTCAATCCTATCCTCCAGATACGCTACCATGTCCCTAGCGATGTAATCTACCACCGTCATGTTCCATACGGAAACCGATTCTTGCTTAATTTTAAATGGCAAGAACAACAAACACTGGAGCGGTTGGACAAAAAGGTACTTGCGTCCGAGTTTGTCACGAATGCGTGCAACAAGACCTGTTGTTCCTTCGCGGTCGTAATTGAAATACATTATGCATAGGACCCAATCGAAAAACATATCGGTGGTATTTTATTCCAACTCACAAATCTTATATTCTTTTTTGTATTTTGAAATAGTTAAAGTCCTTGGATGGCCAATGAATTTTTTGTATTACTATTCGTTAAAGTCTGAATAGGTCCTCTGGAAAACCTAAAGTCCTTGGATGGCCAAGGCATGTTTTGTTCTCCTGTTCGGTTCAAGTCCGAATAAGTTTAATTTATGAGACTTTCCTTTGTTTAATAATGTCTTTTCTTTAAATTTTTCATGGCTAATGTTTAAGTAACCCCTAGCATTTCAGAAGTATCAAAGTGAGAGTGTTTAATATCTCCGATGACATATATTTGATGGTCATCACTTCACCAACTTTATCCGGTCTACTAAAGACCTAAAGTGTTGAACATGTGATTTATACTTGAATTCAATTGTAGTACAACCACTCCGAATATTTTAAGAAGGCAGCATATATTATTGAATAAAAGACCGGACACCTCATTAAAACCTCCCCGCACCACCAGAGTAGGAAATAGTATGCCCCCTAATATTTACATTGATCTTTAACAAGTTAATATTTACACAAAATATTTTACTCTAAATATAACCTGAGATGCTCAATATTCCATGGGTGCTTCAAAACGTTCCCATCTTTATCCTGAAGTCTATATGTCCCGAGTTTGAGCTTTTCACAAACCTCATAGGGGCCTTCCCAGTTTGGAGCTAACTTACCAAACTGCTTCTTGGTGTGTAAGAAACCTTTTCTTAACACCATATCTCCTGGTTGAAAATCTCTTCTCTTGACCTTGGAAGCAAATATGCTCCTCATCAAACCTTGGTAATGAGCTGTTCTTAAATGAGCTTTAACCTTTCTTTCTTTTATCAAGTCTAACTAATTCCTAATTGCTATCTCATTAGCTTGTTCAGAATACTTTTGAACCCTGTATGATGGTAGGATAGCTTCTATGGGGGTAATTGCATTCATCGTATATACCAAAGCAAAATGAGACTCTTGTGTAGCAGCTTGAGGAGTAGTTCTTGTACGCCCACAACACTTCTTGTAGATAGCTTGGCCACTTCCCTGCAGCTCCTTCTAGATTCTTTTTTAATCCGGACAAAATAGTCTTGTTCGAAACTTCAACCTGGCCATTTTCTTGTGGATGGAAATAAGAAGAAAAACAATGTTGAATTCCCCTAGAAGCACAAAAATTCTCAATATTCTTGTTATCAAACTGTGGCCCAGTGTCTGTGGTAATCTTTTGAGGGATCCCAAATCTACAACATATATTGGATAAGATAAATTTAATGATAACCTTCAAAGTGGTTCCTTCCAAAGGAGTTGCCTCTATCCATTTTGAGAAGTAATCGATAGCAACTATAATAGTTATGCACCTTCCGGACGCCATAGGCAGAGGTCCAACTAAGTCCATTCCCCATCAGGCAAAAGGTATTGGTTCAAAAATAGACTCCATAGGTACTGCTGGCACATGAACCTTTGACATGGATCACACTTCTTTACCGTTTGTTTAAAATCTGTCATTATGGATGGCCAATAGTACCCAACCAATAACACTCTTCGGGTTAGTGCACTGTACCTACAATGTGCTGATCCTTCTCCATCGTGTAGTTCAGATAAACGACTTGAGATTCTTCAACCCCTAAACAACGCAGGAGAGGTCTACTGAAAGATTTTTTATAGAGAACTCCCCTTATGATAAAAAAAACCACGAGTCTTATGTTTAATTTCTCTTGCTATAGCTTAATCCGGAGGCAAAACCCCATCAGAAATATATTGAAGAAGGGATAACCTCCAGTCTTTAGGTTGAATCACCTGTATACTCAAGCTTTTGTCATCTTCTCTGTTTTGACTTGGTTGTATGGATGGGCATTCTTGTATGTGAATCCAAGGGTAAGACTCAGAATATGCTATGGTTGCCAAAAAATCTGCCAATGTATTCTCTGACCTACGAATATGCTCATAACAAACACTTTTGAAGTTGGTTGCCACCTCTTTTAGGATGAGTAAGTATTTGATCAGTTGTTCTTTCTTCGCCTTAGACTGACCTTGAGCATGATGGATAAGAAGCTGAGAGTCACTCATCAACCGAACTCTCTTAGCCCCACAATGAAAAGCTAATTTAAGACTAGCTATAGTTGCTTCATATTCAGACTCATTGTTAGAAGCCCTGAACCCAAAGCATATAGCCTAGTACATCTTGTCACCATATGGAGAGGTTAGGAAAATTCCAGCTCCACACTCCATTGTGCTTGAACCACCATCACTTCGGACTACCCATTCTTTCTTGGCTTATTCTTATGAAGTTTGTTTGGAGTTCTTGTCCAAATGGAATTCTACCAGAAAATCAGCTACTGATTGAGCCTTGATAGCCGTTCGTGGGGAAAAATCAATGTTATAATCACCCAACTCTACTGACCACTTGGTCATCCTGCTTGATATGTCTGCCTTTTGAAGAACATTCTCAAATGTGAAAGATATCCGGACAATGATGGAATGAGATTGAAAATACGACATCATCTTTCTTACCGCAATTACTAAGGCTAATGCCAACTTTTCCAGCTTTAAGTACCTCTTCTCAGCATCTATTAAACTTTTGCTGATGTAGTACACGGGACGAGGGTATTTTTCCACTTCTCTCACCAATACTGCACTTATAGCACATTCTAACACGACCAAGTATACATAGAGTCTTTCTCCTTGAATATGTTTAAAAAGAGTCTTTGGTGAAGATAAGTGTTTCTTCATTTCAACAAAAGCTTGGCTGCACTGTGGAGACCAATTAAAATCTTTAGCATTCTTCAAGGTTTGGAAAAACGGAGCACATTTGTCCGAATACTTTGAAATAAAATGATTCAGGGCAGCCAATCTTCCGATGGCCTTTAAGATGATCCATTTTGGGCTGTATTCCTTTCTCACTTATCACATAACTCAAAAACTTTCTAGATTGAACCCCAAAAAAACATTTTTCTGGATTCAGTTTTAGATTCAAAACTATCAAATTAGAATATGTTTTTGAAAGATCAGTTATATGCAAATCCTCCTCTAAGATTTTAACCATCATATCATCTATGTATACCTCCATATTTCTACCAATCTGACTAGCCAATGTTTTGTTCACCAACCTCTGATAAGTAGCCCCAACATTCTTTAACCCAAAAGGCATCACCTTGTAGCAATGGAGACCTATGTCTGTGATAAAGGTAGTATGATTTTGATCATTCGGATTAACCCGTATCTGGTTGTACCCAGAGAAAGCATCCATGAAGGACAACAACTTGTTTCCATACGTTGAGTCTACCAACTAATCTATCCAGGGGACTGGATAAAGATCTTTTGGGCAAGCTCTGTTTAGGTTAGTGAAATCAATACACATACGCCATTTCCCATTCTTTTTCTTGAAAAACACCGGATTGGAAGTCCATAAAGGATATTGGGACTCCTTTATGTGTCCTATCTTGGTAAGTCGATCAACCTTTTGGACTATCACATCAGCTTTTTCCATAGAAAAAGCTCTCATTTTCTGTATAACAGGTACAGTATCACTGCGGATTGACAACTTGGGTGAGATAATGCTTGCAGGCACTCCGGGTACATCACCATTGCACCAAGCAAAGACATGCTGATGGTTTAGTAAAAAAGATAACAACTTCTTTTTCAATTCTGTCGTCATTTTGGAACCAATTTCGATATTTTTAACCTCTGCAAGGGAGTGGGTTTCAATCTCTTCAACCGGTATTATAACACTAGGAGCCTCTCTGAGGTCATCAATCTCACCCTCTCCCTCAGAAGGCTCCAATAACTGCTAATCTTCATTAATCCAAACTGCTCCCAAAGTTTTAGAAGTAACACCTACTTGTCCTTGAACTGCATACTTCAAACACTGATGGACTGTTGAGGCCACAACATGCATTCTGGAAAGCCAGGACTTTCCAAAATTGCATTGTAGGGTGTGGGGCAATCTACCACGACAAATAGCACCCTAACCATCTTTTTAAAGGGCCCTTTATCCAACAACACTTCTTCCTAAAATTCCCCAATTACATCCGCAGAGCTCCATGTGAGGCCCACAATGGTTCTGGTTGAGCGTTGAATGACGGCCGAATTCCTCATATGCTTGTAAGAGCTTAAGAAAAGGATGTTTGCTGAACTTCTTGTGTCTGTTAAAATCCGGCATATATCATTGCCCCCAATAGATGCTCATCTCACCACCGCATCCTCACGAGGCCCAGTAATATTTCTCAAATCATCCTCATCAAAAACTATGAATAGAAAAGGAATTTGGCACTGATGAGAAGACATTACTCCTTCCAACTGAGTGGCCAAACTATGTACATGCCTCTTCATTGATGAAGGGGTAGGGGCTGTCACAATATCTCCTCCAAAGATGGTGAGTGAGTCAAAGAAATTGATCAATCCAGACACCGTTTTGGTATGCTCTTTTATGACCCCCACTTTAATCCGAGTTGGATCAGGATCCAGGTATTCAGAATCAACATCAAATCTTTCAAGAATCACCATTGCCCCTTCTTGAGCAGATGTTCCTACATTGTTTCTAGGGCCTGTCCAGGGAGTACTGTCAGGCCTGTTTTCACTCTTTCTTTTGATATAAGCTCCCAGCTTGCCTCTTTCAATAAGATTTTTCAATTCTTGTTTCAATCCTATGCATTCTTGAGTATTATGGCCTATATCATTATGATATTGGCAAAAACAAGTTTTTCGAATTTCTCTAGGAGACTGCAGTACCGCTGGTTTCCGGAAATGGACTTCATTATTGGTCTTGTCATATATTGTGGCCACATTCTCTCTTAATTCTGCAAACCACTCCGGTTGAACCCAAGGACCTCTTTTAGCTATTGACTGTTGTCTCTGAGACCGATTCTGGTTGGAATGAGTTTGTTTAGCCCGGTTGGACCCTTGCCCGGTCTCCTTAGCCTTATATCCGGACTGGTTCTGAGCTGTTGTGGTGGACCTTACTTGATGGTGCACCTTGGTTTTCTTGATTTCTTCCACATTAATCTGTACACCCAGAATGTATCAAAATTTCTGATACACCGCTGGGGTAAGCTGTTGTACCACTTAAGAGCACTTCCTGTAAAAGTTTGGGAGAAGGCCCTGCACAAAAGTTTATCATCATCAAAATTCATCATGAAGTTCTTGAACTGCTCCAGATGGTTGTCTGGATCTTTACTTCCATCATACTTTTCCATTTAGAACTGTCAAACCTTTTGGGTAGGTTTCCGGACAGTATCTTGGAAGACAGGGGTGACTGTCTCCAGTTTTTATTACGACTAAAGACTATGTCTTCATTAGGTGTTGCAAAAATACATGGTTCGGTTTGAAAAGTAAAAGGATCTATCAGCAACTGATCAACATGCCTATGGTTGTGGGATGACCCTTTGCCCAGATGTCTTTTAAGCCTTCCATTCCTATCCCTCTTTCTTGAATATTTTTTAATTAATTTCATTTTTTCCTATATCTCCCTTCATCACTACTTGAGGACAAAGCTTCCTCAAGTTCAGCCTCATTCGAAAAGCTACTGGAGGAATCTGAGTGTGAGCTTTCAACAAGTTTGGACCGATGCGTCTTCTTAGAGCTCATGTGAGTCTTTTTTTTTTACCTCAAATGAGTCTTCACGGATTGATCATTCTCCCTAGGGTTTTCAGTATGATGAATAGTTGACGCTCCTGATTTCTCCCTTATACCATTTTCTTCCTGTTTTATGGGTCTCGTGGCCTATATTTCTGCCCTCAACTTTTCTCGCCCTTCAATGGTGTATTCTTTGTTTTCCCCAACCGTTTCCACCACAGATGGTGGAGTTCCTTGCTCGTTCGGATCCATCCGAACTGGTTTTTTATACTAGTTTTGTATGCAAGATTCAGGCACCTTCGCGCTCCCACTGTGGTCGCCAATTTGGTTTGATTTATTTTAGGCTGGGGGTAGTTTGGTAAAGTGTTTGGGTAATTTTAAGTATTTAGTATTTAGTGTGGAGAATAGTGAGATAATTAAGCAGCCTCATTGTATTAAATGTTGATCACCCTTATCAATGAGAGTGGTTGGGGTATTTATACTCTTAATCGATGACCCATGGGCTTACCGGGTCAAGTTATGAAACCGGGTCAAGTTTAAGGACCCATTAGTCTTTTAAGTTGATTAGTAAGTAGCTTAGTCAAAAGGTGTTTTACATTTGTCCTGTTCGGATTTTTCAGTGTAGTGTTATGGTCCGAATTACCCCTGTCGGGATTAAGCAGTGGGCTGTGTCTGAAGTATTCGAACTCATCAGACATAAACGATATATTTGTTAATCTCACATGAGTAAATCTTAAGTTGAATCCAGAAAAGTGCACCATCCGTGTAAAGTGTGACAAATTCTTGGGCTACATGGTGAATGAAAGTTAAATCGAGGCAGATTCAATTCAACTTTAAATTTTAGCAAAAAAAAAACATTTGAGGAATGCTAGGCCTTTTTCCAAGTTATAAGAAGAGTAGAAAAGTTTCAATGGACTCCACACTATGATGAAAATGTCTAACAAACATAATATTTTTTTGGATTCTCAAGAAGTGCTAACCAAACCTCGGCCAGGAGAAACCTCGTATTTGTACCTTACATTCTCGGACTATACGATCATCGCATTGCTGATCAACGAGGAAGAAAGTAACTATAAAGAAATTTATTATGTAAGTAAATATATATTACCAACTGAAACTAGATATTAACTAGATATTTATAGTTAGAAAATTTTATTGTAGCACTAGTAGTTGCAACTACAATGTAATCAAAGGGAGGGAAGGTCGATAAATGTGGACTAAAGTTTGATTTATTAGTGATACTTAAGATGGTGTATCCTCTAAAAATAGTATGCATAATCTATTTGTTTGGATCGAGATTCAGTAATCTGAGGCTTGCTTCAAATAAAGCTATGATTTAGCCTATAATGGGGATTTTAGCTTTTGCATTTTCTGTATCGGGCTCAGCCCGTGAATCCTATATTGCAATGCGCTTGGATTAAGGGCTTAGCCCTAAACAATTTTTTGAATCTTTTCCTCGTCGATGAGGTACTTAATTTTATCCTTTAAAGTTCAACAGTCTCCGGTATAATGACCATTATAATTTTAATACTTATAGAACCTATTTGGGTTTCAAGACTCTTTTTGGAACCTACATCTTCTTAGGTTTTCATAATACATGTTGAATATTAGGCTCAGTCATATACTGTGACTATGTCCTCGGTGAGATCAGTGTACTAGGTACTTGCACCCATACGATTGCAAGAATCTTGAGCTCTGGTAGGTCGTCGGTTATCTATTATAGCATTCCTGCTTTGAAAACAAAAATTATTGAGAAAGCCATCCATTAAGCGTATTTGATTGGACCCAACCAAAAAGGAGAATCTTGGTATTAAAAATAGATTAGGTGATATGATGGATACACATTTGGTATTCTCATCATTTGTGTACGTATCATCTATTCAACCTTGATTTGTTGCTCAACTTGCCCAAAAGCTCCTTAAAATTAAGAGAACTTCATGATATCCTTGCCTATGAGACTGTTCAGAATTCCTTGATGAAAAGCAAGACATGCCACAAAGTCAGGGAAATATTTTAGACAATTTTGTATATTGACAAACATCTAAGTATAAGCACATATTTTCATTCGGCTCTCGCTTGCAATGAATTATACAATCTTATATCTCCAGATTATCTTACTTCCAATAAAATGGTTCTGAAAGGCGGTTCAGAGTGCTTCAAAATTTTTAATAGAGCTTGGAGTAGATAATGGAAGCATGTTAGAGCGCTACCTCTGAAAGTCATGTATAATACTCGACATAACAACTTATTATCATCGTAGAACCCGAGTATCATGTTTAAGAACTACTCGATATGGGTCTTAAGATCTTCTATTCTATTTTTATTTTCTATATTTAATGGATCGAATTATCATGAAAAATTATATGCAGTCATCTCTCGTATGAGTGGTGATGGTGCTTGATGTTAACCATAATTTTTGTTTTTCTTACCTGAGTGGTTTGAATATTGTATGCCATATCTGGCTAATAGAGAGTGCTTCATGAAGGATAGAAGGGTTCAACGGATTTTTGGAACATCCGATCGACCATTTCTCTCTCTGATGACTGGCTCAATATATGATAAAACGTGATTTTAGCGATGACATACAAGAGATCGACTTCGTGAATATACCCGATAATGTCTAGGATGGCTAGGGCCGTGATTATCAATCAATCATTCCTCAGATCACGCCCGTTTACATTTGTGTCAGAAATATTTCTCTCACGGGCGATACTTTTTACGTTCATGGCATGGTGAATGGTTATTGTGTGGCAAATAGTCGGCTGATGGTCGGTAATACCTGATTGAAAGGAATAATTCATTGTCGTCTTCCCCCAAATGGTCTATATTGTTGGGGTAAGTTATTTTTTTATCAAAAGCATGGCCGATCTCTGAATCTTGCGATAAATCTCACATGTATTTTTTTAACGCTGAGAATAAATCATCTGATGGCCTAAATTTTATCCCATGTAAGTTTGGTGTATATCGCGTACACATCAGTAGGGTGTTTTTTACAATAATCACAATACGTTTTTGTCTGACGGTGGCAGTATCCACGCAACGATAACAATATTCTGAGAAGTTAATGGTCCCGACATGGTGAATAACACATTTTATTTCTAGATCGTGGTCCAAAAGAATTTTGATTCGGTTTTTAAGGAAAAATATTATAGGCTTCTTTCGGTTCCCACAGACAGTGTTAATTGATAATCAATAATTACTAATGTTGTAAGTTAGTTCAGGTCTAGAAATAGATGTGTTTATGTAAAAAATATAGTATCTAAGAGATGAAGTGTAAGGTAAGAAGATGAACAGTTTATACTAAATGTATCTGAACGAATAATATTTTCGAGGTTCATAATCATGCAAATATCTCAACCTCATCGTGTGGAGTTCTATTTATAGGTTATGTTATTTTTGTAACTTCTACAATAAATTATACTTATTACATAAGTAAAACCAAGGCTCGGTCAAATAGATATAGAGGTGCTTGATGAGCTCCCTTATAATACTAGGGCTCCGATAAGTACATTTTGAGCTCAACATATCATTGGGTTAGGAAATGTATAAATCTAGCATGTACTAATACTCAGATCAGTTACTGGAATCATGAAAACCAAAACGAATTTCTTAGTGCATTGCCTCCCCCAAATGAGATGCCAACTTAACCCCAATTCGATAATACAAATATCTTTCTGTGTGGAATCCAGTTAAGAAATTAGTTAGTAACTGATTTCTTAGACTGTGATTGTAGTTTTTGGTTCATAGGTTACGTCAAAGTCCCCCACCTCTACTAACCATTAGGTTGGACACCCATGTATGTCGTGTTTATGTATGGTATTATGAAGAGGGAAATATGTTTAGACAATAATAGAATGACTTTGAAAATAAGGTCTCATATTCCTAGTCGCCACAACTATGGTGAGAGCCAGTTTCTCTAGTTGAAGGTACTTTGTCTCTACATCTAGCATGTTATTTTTCACATAGTAGATGGGGTTCAGATTTATGTCCACCTTTCTGAAAAAATTAACATTTACAAATTATTCGGACACTTCCAGATAAAATTAGAGCTTCCCACCTTGAATGGATTTTGATACAATATTTGGAGATGACAAGTGTTCTTTAATCATATTGAAAGAATATTCGTAATGAACCTACGAGTGGAAGCGACATACATTCTTCAATACTTGGAATAATGAAATATTTCTCAGATGATGATATATGAACCTATTCAAATATGCTAACCTTGTTGTCAATAGTTGGACTTCCTTAATTGACCTTCGAGTGTTAATGGGTCGGCCTTTATCTCTCTCTTGCTTAACAGATAGCCAATAAATTTTCCTGACTACGCCCAAAGGAGAAATTTTATAGATTCAACTTTAGATTGATGACCCATAGATTTTGGAAGGACCCGACAAGGCCTATCTAACTTGTGAATTCCTTATTGACCAGCCTCTAATAGGTTGCCCTAATATTATTCAACCCAAATGGAATAACTTTATAACGATGTAGGTTTTGTTCTACAATTAAATTTAGTACTATATTGATAATCAGAATGCATTTGGATCTAAATTTACCCCGAAAAGACATCCATGAAGGAGACCAACTTGTTACAAGAGCTAGAGTCTATTAGGTTGTTGATCCTTAATACTGGGAATGGGGTGTTTGGACATGCTTTGTTCAAGTTTTTAAATTTCATGCACATTCTCGATTTCTCATACTTATTTCAGACAAGAATAGGGTTTTTTGTCTTGATTTGACCCTTAAATATGCCCCACATTAGAGACTTTGTTAACCTCTTCCACTATGACCTATTCTTTTTCAAATGAGAATGCACACTTTTTTTATAAGTCTTACATTTGGATTAACCGATAGTTTATAGCAAATGATATTGGATGTCACCTTTATCATGTTCTTTATTTCTCATGCAAAGACGTCTAGATGGGTAGATAAGAAAGCTACAAGCTAGCTCAAAGGTTACCTAATAATGCTTCTGAATTTTCAAAAATTTCCTTTTTTAATAACCAACGTCTTAGTGTTTTCTACATGAATAATCAAATTCGAATCCTCACAAGGGTTATCTATTCCATCGAACTCAATTGGGGTCCTACTTAACTTTCTAGATTGTTTCTCATAAATTATATCTTGTTCCCTATAATATATCCAAAACCCGATGTATAATTAAAGCAATAGTATGCATTTTATCAAGCCTTGATCTTCTAAAAGTAACATCATATGAAGAAGAAAATTCTACCACCATAAACATAGCTCATAGAACCTTTTTGTTCTTGTTTATTTCTAAAATTATCTCAACATCAAACTTGGCTTCTACACCCATAAAGACAATGTATGTCCTTACGAACTTCCAAAAGGTTGATGGGTTTTTTTTTTATCTTGACATAACTTCTTTTGAACAAAGTAACGATTGTGCTGCTGATACCAACCAGGATTATTATAGATTTTAACATAATGATATTAGCATTGATAAGTACAATATCTTTTTGAGATACAACTACCCCTCTGAAGTCATTATCATAAAAATGATTTGGGGGGGGGGGGGGTTAAGGTGCCCGTTAAATATGGGTATGCATTTTCCTTTGAAACTAAAACTTAAGATCTGCTGCATGAATTTTATTTGAAGACTATATAATTTCAGATAAACAGTGTCCTCCTACTATGGACCTATGATTTATCGGTAGGGTTCCGAGATTGAGGTTGATGAGTTTGGATATTGTAGACACAAGCTACCCATTAATCGAAACAGGGGTAATTCGGACCATATCACACCACTATAAATCCGAATAGGACATATGAAACTGATTTTGACTAAGCTATTTTCTAATATACTTAATAACTAATGAGTCTTTGCATTCGATCCGGTAAGCCCATGGGTCATTAATTAAAGTATAAATACCCTAACCACTCTCATTAATGAGGGTGATCAATATTTAATACAAGCAGGCTGCTTAATTATCTCACTACTCCTCACACTAAACACAAAATACCCCAAACTTACTAAAACTACCCCTAGCCCAAAATAAACCAAACCAAATTGGCGACCACAGTGGGAGCACGAAGGTGCCTGAATTTTACATTCAAAACCAGTAAGAAAACAGTTCGGATGGATCCAAATGAATAAGGTACTCCACCTCCTGTGGTGAAAACGGTGAGGGAGAATAAGGAATACACTGTTGAGGAGCGAGATCAGCTGAGAGGAACTAAGGGCCATAAAACAAGCAGAG
This sequence comes from Limnanthes douglasii subsp. nivea, assembly GCA_036936605.1. NCBI lineage: Eukaryota > Viridiplantae > Streptophyta > Magnoliopsida > Brassicales > Limnanthaceae > Limnanthes > Limnanthes douglasii. The sequence goes on from JAUPFV010000003.1 coordinate 84,314,035, forward strand.
AAAGGTATCAGGGAGAAATCGGAGGCGTCAGCTATTTACCATACTGATAATCCTGGGGAGAATGAGCCATCGCTAAAGACGCATCTTAGTTCAAAAAATACTTATCTCAGCTTTAAGAAAACACATCGGTCCAAGCCTGTTGAAATTTCAGAGTCTGAGTCTTCTAGTAAATCTTCGAATGAGGTTGAGCTTGAGGAATCTTTGTCATCAAGCAGTGAAGAGGGGAAATCTAGAAAAACGATAAAGTTAACCAAAAAACATTCAAGAAAGAGGGATATGCATGGTAGGATTAAAAGGCATCTCGGCAGAGGGTCATCCCACAGACATACTGATCAATTGCTGATAGATCCTTTTGCTTTTCAGACTGAACCAGGTATTTTTGCAACACCTAATGAAGATACAGTCTTTAGTCGTAGTAAAAACTGGAGGCAGTCACCTTTGGCTGCAAAAATACTGTCCGGATATCTAAAAGATTTGATAGATCCAAAATGGAAAAGTATGATGAAAGTCGAGATCCTGACAACGATCTGGAGAAATTCAAGAACTTCATGATGAATTTTGATAACGATGACAAACTCTTGTGCAGAGCCTTCTCCCAAACTTTTACGGCGAGTGCTCTTAAATGGTGCAATAGTTCACCTCAAGGGTGTATTAGAAACTTTAATACATATGGGTTGCCTTCCGAAGGCAATATTCGTTGGAAGTAAAGAGGTGAAGGGTAATGAGGATACCATTATCTATTGTGCCCAAGAGCCGAACGAATATTTAAAAGACTACATAAGTTGGTTTGTGAATACAAAGAACGGATTAACAGATTGTTTTGAGCAGGTGGCAATTGCTTTTCTGAGACAGGGGTTGAATCCTGGGAACCTAGCTGATTCTGTAACCAGGAAGAAAGCTATGACCTGGGATGGCTTGTTGAATCAAGTGGGAAAGCAGATTAATGTGGAGGAAACAAAGAAAACCAGGGTGCACCATCAAGTGAGGTCCACCATAATAGCTCCTCCAGCCGCTAACTAGTCCCATTACAAGGCTAAGGAGACCGCACAAGGGTCCAACCGGTCTAAACAAACTCAATCCAACCAGAACCAGACCCAGAGCCAACAATCAAGAGGTAAAAAGGGTCCTTGGGTTCAGTCTGAGTGGTTTGCAGAGTTAAGGGAAAATTTAGCCACAATCTATGATAAGACCAAGGAGGAAGTCCATTTTCGAAAGCCGGCGGCATTGCAGTCTCCTAAAGAAAGCCGAAATACTTGTTTTTGCCAGTATCACAACGATATAGGCCATGTCACTCGATACTGCATCGCATTAAAACAGGAAGTTCAGAATCTTATTGAGAGAGGCAAACTGGGAGCATATGTTAAAAGAAGAAGTGGAAACAGAGCTGACAATGCTCCTCAGACAGGTCCTACAAACAATCCGAGAACATCTGCTCAAGAAGGGGCAATTATTATTCTTGAAAGGTTCGATGTAGATTTTGAGTATCTGGATCCTGATCCAACTCAGAATATGGTGGGAGTAATAACTAAACAAACTAAGATGGTATCCAGACTGATCAATGTTTTTGAGTCATTAACTATCTTTGGAGGGGATACTGTAACTGCAACTACCCCTTCCTCAAGGAAGAGGCATGTCCACAGTCTGGCTACTCAATTAGAAGGGGGAATGTCTTCCCATCAGTGTTAGTTCCCGTTCCCATTTATAGTATTTGATGAAGATGATTTGAGGAATATTGATGGGCCTCACGAATATGCAGTGGTCATAGGAGTTTCTATAAGGGGAAACGATATACGCCGAATTTTGATCGATATGGGCAGTTCGGAAAACATCATATTCTAAAGCTCCTACAAACAGATGAGGAATCCGCTTGTTATTCAACTCTCGAACATAACTATTGTGGGCTTCACAGGAAGCTTTTCGGATGTAATTGGGGAATTTGAAGAAGAAGTGTTGTTGGGCAAGGGGCCTTTTAAAAAGATGATGAGGGTGCTATTTGTTGTGGTACACTGCCCCACATAATACCATGCAATTTTTGGGAGGTCTTGGCTTTCCAGAATGCATGTTGTGGTCTCAACAGTCCATCAGTGTTTAAAGTATGCAGTTCAAGGACAAGTAGGTTTTGTCCGAAGTAGTCAGAAGATAGCCTTAGAGTGCTATGCAACAGCTCTTACTCCTAAGACTCTAGGGGCAGTTCGGATTAATGAAGATTAGTAGTTACTAAGCCTTTTGTTGGGGAAAGTTAGATTGATGACCCCAGAGAGGCTCCCAGTGTTATAATACCCATTGAATAAGTTGACACTCACTCCCGTACAGAGGGTAAGAATATCAAGATTGATTTTAAGATGGCACTAGAGTTAAAAAAGAAGTTGTTGTCTTTTTTGCTCAAAAATAAGCATGTGTTTGCTTGGTGCAATAGTGATGTAGCCGGAGTACCCGCAAGCGTTTTTTCACACAAGTTGTCCATCCTGAGTGATGTTGCACCTGTTGTACAGAAAAGAAGAGCTTTTTCTAAGGAAAAAGTTGATGTGTAGTTCAAAAGGTTGATCGGCTGACCAAGATAGGACACATTAAAGAATCCCAATATCCTTTATGGACCGACAATCTAGTGTTAGTCAAGAAAAAGAACGGGAAATGGCGTATGTGCATTGATTTCACTGACCTTAACAGAGCTTGCCTTAAGGATCTCTATCATGTCCCAGGGATAGATCAGTTGGTAGACTCTACGTCTAAAAACAAATTGCAGTCCTTCATGGATGCCTTCTCTGGGTATAATCAGATACAGGTGGATCCGAAGGATCAAGATCACACTATCTTTTTAACAGACAGAGATCTCCACTGCTACAAGGTGATGCCCTTTGGGTTAAAAAATATTGGGGCTACTTATCAGAGGTTGGTGAACAAAACATTTGCTAATCAGATTGGCAGAAATATGGAAGTATACATAGATAACATGATGGTCAAGAGCATGGAGGAAGATCTGCACATAACTGATCTTCAAGAAACATTTGCTAATTTAGCTTCTGTAAAATTTGAAATTGAATCCATAGAAATGTGTGTTTTAGGGTATGATCTGGGAAGTTTATGGGGTACATAACAAGTGAGAGAGGTATCCAACCTGATCCGGACCAGCTTAATATGTTATTAAAAATTGACCCTCCTCGAAACATTAAAGAAGTCCAAAGGTTCACCGGAAGGTTGGCTGCCTTAAACAGGTTTATTTCAAGGTCATCAGACAAGTGCGCTCTGTTTTTTCAAACCTTGAAAAATGTTAAAGACTTCAAATGGTCCCCACAGTGCAACTAGGCCTTCATGGAGATAAAGAAACACTTATCCTCACCAAAGACTCTTTTCAAACCCATTCAAGAAGAAAGCTGTCTGTATACCTAGCTGTATTAGAGTGTGCTATAAGTACTATCCTGGTAAGAGAAGTGGACGATTATCCTCGTTCGGTGTACTATATTAGTAAAAGTTTATTAGATGTTGAAAAGAGGTATTTAAAATTGGAAAAGTTGGCACTGGCCTTACTGATTGCGACAAGAAATATGAGGTCGTATTTTCAATCTCATTCTATCATTGCCCGGACATCTTTCCCATTAAAAAATATTCTTCAAAAGGCAGATATATCAAGCAGGATGACCAAGTAGTCAGTAGAATTGGGCGATTACAACATTGATTTTTCCCCCCGAACAGCTACTAAAGCTCAATCAGTGGCTGATTTCTTAGTGGAATTCCATGCAGACAAGAACTCTAAACAAACTTCAGAAGGTAAAACCAAGAACGAGCGGGTGGTCCAAACTGATGGTGGATCAAACACTATGGGTTGTGGACCTGGAGTTTTCTTAACCTCTTCTTATGGTGATAAGATGTATCAAGCTATATGCTTTGGGTTCAAGGCTTCCAACAATGAGTCCGAATATAAAGTAGTTATAACCGGTCTTAAATTGGCTCTCCTGTGTGGAGCTAAAAGAGTTCAGTTAATGAGTGAATCTCAATTGCTCATCCATCATGCTCAAGGTCATTCTAAGGCCAAGAAGGAGCAACTGATCAAGTACTTACTCGTTTTGAAAGAAGTGGCAGCAGACTTCAAAAGTGTTTGTTATGAACATATTCCCAGATCGGAGAATACACTGGCAAACTCTCTAGCAACTATAGAATATTCTGAGTCCTACCTTTGGATTAACTTACAAGAATGCATGTCTATACAGCTAAGTCAAAACAAAGAAGATGGGAACCGTATGAGCATACACGTGATTCAACCTAAAGACTATAAATATACCCTCTTTTAATATATTTATGATGGGGCTTTGCCTTCGGACAAAGCTATGGCAAAAATAATTAAATGCAACGCACGTGGTTTTTTGATGATAAGGGGAATAATCTATAAGAAATCTTCCACTAGACCTCTCCTACATTGTTTGGGGTTTGAAGAATCCCAAGTTGTTCTGTCCGAACTGCATGCTGGGGAGGGCTCAGCACATTGTGGGTACATGGCATTGACCCGGACATTTCTATTCGCTGGATACTATTGGCCAACCATAATGGCAGATGTTAAAGAAATAGTAAAGAAATGTGATCCATGTCAAAGGTATGGGAATGAAATTCATGTGCCGGCAGTACCCATGGAGTCTATTTCTGAGCCAATACCTTTTACTAGGTGGGGGATTGATCTGGTTGGGCCTCTACCCATGGCATCCAGAGGATGCAAAACTATTATAATCGTCATTGACTATTTCTCAAAGTGGATAGAAGCAGCTCCTTTGGCAGGAACCACATCTAAGGCTATCATTAAATTTATCTTATCTAATATCTGTTGCAGATTTGGAGCTTCTCAAAAGATTACTACAGAAAATGGGCCACAGTTTGATAACAAAGATATGGAGGATTTATGTGGCTCTAGAGGTATTCAGCATTGTTTTTCTTCTCCTTTTCATCCACAAGCGAACAGCCAAGTTGAAGTTGCAAACAGGACGATTTTTTCTAGGATTAAAAAAGAATTTAGAAGGTGCTGCAGGGAAGTGGCCAAGCTATTTACAAAAAGTATTATGGGCCTACCGAACTACTCCTCGGGCTGCTACACAAGAGTCTCATTTTGCCTTGGTGCATAGAATGGATGCAATTACCCCCATAGAAGCTACCTTACCATCATACATAGTCCATAACTATTCCAAATAGGCTAATGAGATAGCAATTAGGAATGAGCTGGACTTAGTAGAAGAAAGAAGAGTTAAAGCACACTTAAGAACAGCACACTATCAAGGTTTGATGGGAAGTAAGTTTTCCTCCAAAGTCAAAAGAAGATATTTTCAACCAGGGGATAAGTTATTAAGGAAATTTTTCTTATATACCAAGGAGAAGCAGTTTGGTAAGTTAGCTCCAAACTGGGGAGGCCCCTATGAGGTCTGTGAGAAGCTCAAACGTGGGACATATAGGCTTCAAGACAAAGAAGGGAGAGCTTTGAAGCATCCATTGAATGTTGAGCATCTCAGGTTATATTTAGAATAAAATTTTTATGTAAATATTTACCTGTTAAATATCAATGTAAATATCAGGAGGGCATACAATTTCCTACCCTTGTGGCGCGGGGAGGTTTTAATGAGGTGTTCGGTTTTCTCTTCAATAATACATAATGATTTCTTCAAAAATTTGGTGTGATTTTTACTTCAATTCGATTCAAGTATAAATCACGTATATAATACCCCGGATCTCTAATAGATTAGATAAACCTGGTGATTGGTCATGACTATTAAATATATGTCATTGGAGATATTAAATACTTTCAATTCAATACTTCTGAAATTCTATGGGCTATTTAAACATCAGCCATGGAAGATTTAAAGTAAAGTATTAAACAAAAAGAAAATTGGGTAAATTAAACATGTCCGGACTTAAACCGAACAATAATACAAAACATGTCTTGGCCACCCAAGGACTTTGGCTGTTCGAAGGACTTATTCGGACTTCAACCAAACAGTAATACAAAATGTGCATTGGCCATCCAAGACTTTAATTGTTCAAAAAACTGAGAAAGATACATGATAAAAACCTTAGGGTTTGTTCCCTTCGGATGTTCCTTCACCACCATCTTTTTTGGGACTTTTGAGTTCAGCACTTGAACTCTCACCCGTACCTTCTTCATTATCAGTGGAATCAATTCCACTAGAGTAGTTGTGCTTGTCACCATCTGCCATATTATGAAATAGGAGGTCTTCGTACTCCACATATTTTCATAAGGAACCAAGGGTCCTCTTAGGGAAGGTCTCACGGAACAACAGCACCATGTCGGATTTGATCACATCATCTCTTTTTTCGAAGGAGTCTACCACTCCATTGGCATATTCTTCAATACCTTCCTTGATAGCTTGCTCTTGCTAACTCTTCATGGCCTCTTTTTCCTTGGTCATCTCTGAAACAGTGCCTTCCAACGTAGTCTTCTCGTTGGTTAGGGTTTGGATAACACCATCTTTAGTCTTCAGCTGCTCCTCTAAAGCTTTGAGTTTTTGTGAAGAAGAATTCTCCAAGTTAGAGTGTTTTGTTTGGACCTTAGTTTTGGCTACTTCTGATGCGGTTAGCTTGGTTGTCAAATCCTCATTTTCCTTCTTCAACAACTTTATGCTTTACCGAGCACTTAGAAGACTGTCTGACATAGATTGCTTGTCAAAAGTGAGAGAGTTGATAATGTTGGTTTAATTTTTTAGTTGCCTCTCCAGATCGATTACTGCTCGGATGCAACCAAGAAAAGCATGAATTAAGGTATCCTGCTCTCCGGATATGGAAAGAGATTTCCCATTGTAAGTCACCATGTTTGAGGAACTGGAGGGACGATAAAGGCCTGCAAAATCATCTTTCTCAAAGTCATTAAAGTACAGACTAATGTCTTGAAGGGCAGAGAGGTCCACTTCATCGTTCCTTCCACCAACAATCTGTCTGGACTGAAGGTCTGTGGGGATTTCCTCTTGCAGAGTAGGGTTGGTAGGAGTTGGTGGTGGGATTTACAAAGGGCGAAGGATTATTTCTTCCCCTAAGGTGACCTTCTTCTTCTTGGCAGCTTTTTCATCGTTGTTGGCCATGCGCTTCCTGTCTTTTTTAGGAGGCCTTGGTGGGTTCTTTGACCCTCCAGCTTCCCTTACTGTCTGGACCACTACTGCCTTGAGTAAAGACACATCAATACCACCCTGGTTTCCCAAACCAGTCCTTTCTGTAGTTGTTTGATCCAGATCTGTCGTAGCCTTCATGTTCTTGTTCTTCATTTTACTAGGAGCCTTAGCCCTGGAATGCAAGAACAACTTGGCGTCTTTGGCTTCTGTTCTTCTCAAAATCACGTCAGCAGGAGGAGGGTTGGTTAGCTCTTCCCATGAAAGGTCTCTCTGGCTTGTGGTGTTCCACAAGTGAGACCTCACAAAATTGGCCGACTTGAAGCAATTGTGGAAGGCATTCCCCCAGTTTTCTGAAGCCCATGTATTGAGCTTTGCACAAGTTTTTTTCCCTTCTTCCAAGTGGCTGGTGAACTCCTTCCGCAGAACTAAAGAGAAATAACAAATTAGTCAGAATAAGAAAACTTGTAATTTAAGAAGTAAAAAAGAAAAAGAATGAGAGACTTACCCGTGCTTTTCCACCTGCTGGTCAGCAAACTAGGGTTGGTGTTTGCCTTTATCTTCTTACCATTTTCCCATGTTCCACTAACAAAAAGGAACTGTATCCTCTAAGGTTTTTCGGACTCTAACAGTTCTTCCAAAACCTTGAAATCATTCCCCATGTTATAGTGGTAGAAGATAATTTGATGGTTCTTGCACAAGCTTGCTACAGCAGCAAAATGCTCCATTGGAAGAGGGATCTTTGACAATCTGGATTCCATGCTACAGGAGAGGAGTGTGTACCAGGCATTGGGGCTTAGCTCACTGGGATAAAGTTTGACCAAATGGAAGTACTTGACAATCTCTGGGTCTAAAGGGAACCAGAGTCCCCAGTTCAGCACTTCAGTGTATACTACCACCTCATTCAATTTGCAATCCATAGGGGCCTCTGGGGTAATTAGTATCCTCACTTTAACAGACTACGGAATCCCCCATTTGGTCCGGATTCGACCTAACTAAACAGTGTGAGTGTAGACATAGTTGATATTTTGCAAAGCCAGCAGATATTTAACGTTGACATGTTTTAAAACAAGGGCATACTTTACCCTTTAAACACTCCGGAAGAGAGTCTGGATGAGTCATGAAAATTTTCACTTTACTTTTACCTTTTTTATCTGAGGTTGCATCCCCTGTCTGACCGGATGCTTCGGTCTCAAAAGGGGCCTCTTCGATGTTGTTTTCCATATTCTCTTCTATCATTGTGGAAGGTTTTTCGGTGGTCTTTGAAGAAGGTTGCTCTGTTTCCTTCATCGAAAGTTGTTCTAGTGGTCGTGCACTTGTTGCCTCTGAGAGCCTGTTATCTGGTAAAGGTTGTGATTCAGAGGGATTGGCCTGCGGAGCCGCTTTAGCTACCTCTGATCCGGAGGGTTTTGAAGTTGATGGTGTGGACTGAGTTTTGGTTTGGTGAGTTGTCTGGCGAGGAGTTATCTCTCCAGTGACTTTTTTGTGTCAGGACCCATGTCTATGAATTGTGAGGGTTTTCAGATGCTTGAAACAGCCTTTTCCTTAGAAAAGGGGTGTTGAGATTCTTGTACGGAAGAACCAGAAAGGAGGGGTGAAAGGTTTGGTCTAAATGGGAGCTTTCTGGGTCTAGGGTTTCTTGAGGAAGATGACCCTTGATCGGCGTCCTTATTTGGCTGACTGTATTTCTCGCCTGGAGAAACGGGGAGACCGGCGGCGATACGGTTTTCTCTCTCTATTTTCCTTGCTCTCTCTAACTCTAATAAATTCAACCAGCCACCTTTAACTAAAACATTTTTGGCCGTGAACATATAATCTCTCAAGAACAGTTTGAAAATGAAGATGATTTTCTCTCTAAGAAAGTTTTTAGTGTGAAAGACAATGGAATAGTAAAAAGATATATATATATATATATATATATATATATATATATATATATATATATATATATATATATATATATATATATATATAACAGTAAAAAGCAATAGTTACCAAGGAGAAGTTGAACAGAGTTTTTTGCAATGATTAAAGGCTGCGCAGCGTGTGAAAAATTAAAATCTAGGTAACTTTCTAAACCTAGTGGGTGCGGTGATCTAGGAAAAATAATAGCTGGGAGGTCAAACCAGATATTGACACATGTCCCATGATTAATGAAAAATAATAGTGGGTGCGGCGATCTAGGAAAAATAATAGCTGGAAATTTTTCTTATATACCAAGGAGAAGCAGTTCGGTAAGTTAGCTCCAAACTAGGGAGGCCCCTATGAGGTCTGCGAGAAGCTCAAACGTGGGATATATAGGCTTCAAGACAAAGAAGGGAGAGCTTTGAAGCATCCATTGAATGTTGAGCATCTCATGTTATATTTAGAGTAAAATTTTTATGTAAATATTTACTTGTTAAATATCAATGTAAATATCAGGAGGGCATACTCTTTCCTACCCTGATGGCACAGGGAGGTTTTAATGAGGTGCTCGGTTTTCTCTTCAATAATACATAATGATTTCTTCAAAAATTGGGTGTGATTTTTACTTCAATTCAATTCAAGTATAAATCACGTAATGAATACCCCGGATCTCTAATAGATTGGATAAACCTGGTGATTGGTCATGACTATTAAATATATGTCATTGGAGATATTAAATACTTTCAATTTAATAATTCTGAAACTCTATGGGCTACTTAAACATCAGCCATGGAAGATTTAAAGTAAAGTATTAAACAAAAAGGAAATTGGGTAAATTAAACATGTCCGGACTTAAACCGAACAATAATACAAAACATGTCTTGGCCACCCAACGACTTTGGTTGTTCGAAGGACTTATTCGGACTTCAACCAAACAGTAATAAAAAATGTGCATTGGCCATCCAAGGACTTTAATTTTTCAAAAAACTGAGAAAGATACATGATAAAAACTTTAGTGCTAGTTCCCTTCGGATGTTCCTTCACCACCATCTTTTTTGGGACTTTTGAGTTCAGCACTTGAACTCTCACCCGTACCTTCTTCATTATCAGTGGAATCAATTCCACTAGAGTAGTTGTGCTTGTCGCCATCTTCCATATTATGAAATAGGAGGTCTTCGTACTCCACATATTTTCATAAGGAACCAAGGGTCCTCTTAGGGAAGGTCTCACGGAACAACAGCACCATGTCGGATTTGATCACATCATCTTTTTTTTGAAGGAGTCTACCACTCCATTGGCATATTCTTCAATACCTGCCTTGATAGCTTGCTCTTGCTGACTCTTCAAGGCCTCTTTTTCCTTGGTCATCTCTAAAATAGTGCCTTCCAACGTAGTCTTCTCGTTGGTTAGGGTTTGGATAACACCATCTTTAGTCTTCAGCTGCTCCTCTAAAGCTTTGAGTTTTTGTAAAGAAACATTCTCCAAGTTAGAGTGTTTTGTTTGGACCTTAGTTTTGGCTGCTTCTGATGCGGTTAACTTGGTTTCCAAACTACATCTTAGGTTGAGTCCCTAGATTTAGACCACGATGGCACATTGTCTGGGTAACTTCGGAGGAGAAAAGTCTCCTAGTAGAGTAGCATTTGACCAAACTCGGGGAAGAGTCGAGGTATAAGAAAAACCTTGATTTTTTATTATTATTTGAACTAAAAAGTACTCGGATTGCTAGGGAAAACTAACTCTCTTATTGTATAGAATGTCTTATGATATTATGCTCTTGATAAATATAGTAATGCTTTATTTTTATATTTGATCGCTAACATGAGTTTGTAACTCGAGAAGGGGCATTCGTTTGTTGGGGCCTTGGTCTAGACCTGTAGATCTGACCAAATGAGTTAGGTTTCCCACAACATATGGGTCTATTTTTTAGCTTCTAGCTCGAGGGGTTTGGATAAAACTAAACTCCCCACATCCCTTATGAAATTTCCAACAATAGATGGGTCTATTTTCGAGCTCTTAGCTAGAGGGGTTAGGGTAACACCAAACTCCATAGATTCCTTATGAAATTTCCCACAATATATTGGTATATTTTAGAGCTCGTAGCTTGAAGGGTTCAGGTGAAAACAAACTCTCCATAGCTCTTAAGAATAAAAATGTTAGCAAGTGTTGGAACATGAAGTGAGAACTTGCATGACCAAGATAAAGTTATGTTTTGATTCGTGACAACAGACTTTTGTTTTGGGGAAACACGCTACAAACAATGTCCCTAAATTGGAAGTATACGATCCAAAAATACATATAATTAAAGCATAAAGTAAGTTAATGCAACTTAAAAGCAAAGTGGTCGAGTTCATATCATTCGACTTGAGTAGGAACTTTAAAATGAGAAGCGATAGGGAGGTATCATCATCGGTTGGGGAGTCTGAGCTCGTTTGATTTCAGGGTCCAGACTTAAATTAGTTTGACTTAGCCCTCACCCTTTTATATGTCTTTTCTTTCAGGCTCAAACCCAAAATTTGATTTGAATTCCAACGACACCCGTGGGGACGTTTTGCTTCAGAAACATGCTCTCAAAAGGGTCCCAACTTGAAATTTAGGGAAGCATAAGGAATTCCAAAATCATTTCTTCTCGGATCTCTTATCCTTTGATCATCTCCCGCCTACTATAGTAATGCATATTTTAACTATTCTTATCTTTCATCTTCTTAGCCTCCTTTTCAAGTTCGGCGACCTTGGCCCTAGACCATCAATAATTTCATCGTCAAGAAGGCGATTCTAGAGTTCGACCTTTTTATTTTGAGTGTTGACTATTAAATATATCGTCTCACCTTATCTGACTCTTCACCATCAAGTACGTGTTTGATAGGTTTTTCGCTAGGGTAGATATGTTAAGAGGGGTGGCCCCGTCTACCTCGTAATCTCTTGCAGCATATCCCAAGTGTTTTTAAGACCTGTGAATATAGAAAAGTACTTGAGAATCAAGAATGATGCGAGCCCAACAAACGTTAGTGGTAAAATAGAACTACCTTGTTATGGAAAGCAAGGTGCCAGGTCATAGCGTCACGAATAAAGAGTATGCAACAAAGAGTTTACATATCAGGCGGCGACTTCAGGCAAGACTTCAAATTCAGCCATGATTTCGTGCGCCTTCCCTTTCAGTTGGATATGTTGGAAGGATCGTGGGAGACTTGAGCCACTTCAACGACAAACAAGCCAGTTTCTTTATCAGCTGTTTCCATATTTACACACTCGAGTCCACCACTAGAAGTTTCCTCATGAAAGCTAGATGAGCTCACCTACTTTGACGGATCAGAAGACACTGAATATCCATCATGTTTCACATTCGTTTGCAAATGATGAGACCTTTCTACTGGGAAAGATCACTTATGCTGAGTTTCTCCTAGAGCGGGAAGTTTGACAGTTCCCTCTAATTTATTTTCGAGCTTCAAAAGGATGGCCTCATCAGTTCCCTCACAATTGTCAGGTAGGTTCCATAACCTCGAGCATATCATGCTTTCAGCGGTATATTATTTTTGGAATTCAGGATCTCAAGCATTCTTGGCCTAAACACTCAGTTTCTAGAGTTATTATTTTTCCTGATTCAACATCGGCGTGAAACAACTTCATATATTCTATAAGGACTCCACAAAAATAGAAATGATGATTAGCCAAGCAGAAGAGAAAGAAACTCTGCATATTGACATCATGGTACTAAGATAGATTACTTACTTTTGTTTCTCTATAAGTTTTCAATAAATCTTGGGTTAGTATAATTTTTGGGAATCTTAGTTTCTCACACCTTTCGTACAAAAATGAATTGTTTCCTCCATTTCTAGTCAGATTTTGGCAGATCAGTTATCACTATAAGTTCTTTTAAGACATAAATATAGTAATCATAGTAGTTTGTGTTGTATTAAATGATAGAATTGGGAATCAATTGCTCCGTTATGAGTGTAATCCTCGAAAGCTCTAGAGCGATTACGAAGGGCATCAAATTCTTCCAAGCATTTGGACTAATCTAGCTAGGACAAAGGTCCAGTACACTGAAGAACTCCCCAATTCCTGGATGGAAAGGGAATCGCAATCCAAAATTTCCGATTTCAATGAATAAGACCACTACGTCAGATTTCGCGGAAAAAATAGGTTTCTCATTTTACTGGAAGTCGAAGCTTGAATTTGTCTGGGATTTTCCAATAGACCCTCATCTTAGGAAGCCCACTGGGTTAGAGTATTTATAGGTTAGTTTCTCGAGGACGGCGTGATGTGGAGGACAGATGTTGAAAGACAAAACTGGTCGATCGGCTCGAGAGGGTCCATGAGAGGTTATGCTCTTTGTTGTCATAATAAAACTCTAACCTCTTTCAATATGGTAGCCATATGATGGATTATATGCGTAGAATATTGGAGGGAGTTGTGAAAGTAACCTCATTTGATTTGTATCTCAGGGAAAAAACACCTAAACAAATGAAAATTTGGTCGGCAAAAGCACGCGGTGGTTAGAATAGGATCATAATAGGAGGTGACATAGACTTTGTCTCTACTTAGAAGAATTCTTGCTCAAAAGAGAAGCAATGAGGAGAAGGAAATCTACTGTACGTGTACCGCTAGTCTACAAGAGGCTTGTCACTAGGTTATGGAAAAATAACATGTAAAAGGATTTGAGAGGCCCCACGAGGGTGCCAGGGTGTCTTAAAGGATTAGGGAGTTACAACTACAACCAAAGTTCATATTAATTAGAAAGCAATCCTGATAAGTAGGAGACAAATCGTCAAGAACACTCTGCACACTCACCGCAAAGCTATAAGTACTAGATTAATTTACATGGGTCAAAGTAGATGCAACACATGGTTTAAATAAGAGGATTTAGCATTAGAAGATGCAAAACGTGAGCTTAGAACAATTTTTAAATTCCTTTGGGAAGAACCTCGAGGTATCCACTCCGAAGAAAAAACTTCATCGGGAACCAACACATTAAGACATACGTGCTCAACTAGAGTAGAAGACCAACATTTTTATGGTAGGGAAATATCATTCGTAGCTTTGCAAAATCCATCATGGTAGTGTATTTTAAAGTCCATGTTTTGGGGAAAGCTATAGAACCATCTATCGCTTTGAAACAGATTAGCCCAATCAATTAAAAGAATCCCCAAACGATTTACTCTGGTTGCAAGGACTACTCGGAAAATCTCTTCAAACCTTACTATGGATTTCCCGTACTCTTGTCTCGACCAGCTCGATAGGAATATATGGCTACTTATAAGGAAAGGGCTAGGCTAAAATGAGACCCGTTTTCTTTACAGTGAGACCCGCTTATAGTGAGACCTGGCTTGGCTATAACGAGACCCCTCTTATTTACAAAAATGCCATCGATATAAATACAAAAATTCCCAAATTCTACAATTTTCTTTCTTCGAAAACCCTAACTCTCTCTAACCCAATATTTAAAAATGCTAGATATTTAAAATCCAACTGCATAGACTTGTTAAAGTATGAATTATCTACACCATTGTGCTATTTTTAAAAAATTTGGATCTATATTTGTAGTGATATTTAGAGTTTATTTTTCGGATATAAAAATCGAATTTTCCCCTACTTGTAGTTGTTGTTTGGTTGTTTGATTATATGTATATGCTTAATTAGATCGTTGGCTTCAATTCGGTATAAGTTTTGCTGGATTTGACCCCGTAAAAACCACGTTTAAGAGTTGCATGTGGGTATTCTGAAACAGGCATTTCCACGCACAGTCGTGCGTGGAAATGTCTGTTTATATATATATATATATATATATATATATATATATATATATATATATAATTTATAATAATTTCTAATAGTTTCGAATAATTTATAATAATTATAATCATATATTATAATTATAATTAATTCAAATTTCTAATAATTTATAATTTATATATTTTTTATATAATTTATAAAAAATTTTTATAAATTAATAATCATATATTTATATAATTATTTTTACTACATTTTATATAATTATTGAATTGTAATAACAAACGTAAATTGTAAGAATATACACGCTAAATTTGGCATGAAAGTTTTTTCAATTGGCGAAATTCGGCATGGAATAGTATTTTGAATTGACAAAATTCGTCATGAAAGCGCAAAAATTTGACAAAATTCGGCATAAAAGTGCAAAAATTTGACCAAATTCATGCATAAACATGCGTGATTTCGGCCAAATTCACGCACGAACATGGGTGATTTCGGCCAAATTCACACACGAATGTTCGAAACGGCGCACGAAAAGGTGTGAATTTATGTAAAAATATAAATTTTTTCTCCAAGCCATATATTTAGAGATGATTTTTTGTTTTTTTAAGTTCATGGGTTTATGGGTTTATGTTGAATATTAGAGAGATAGGTAGTTGAGAGAGAAGAGAAATATAGTAAATATGTATGCGTTTGAGCTTTAAAACCTAGGATTTATAGTTGAATTTATTGTTTTTTGAGTTAATGGGTTTATGGATTTTTAGGGTTTTTATGAAAATTAGAGAGAAAAGTAGAGAAGAGAGAGAGGAGAGGAGGAAAAAATGAAATGTCCAAGAAATTATGGTTTTTATATCTAGTGGCATTTTGGTAATTTCACGTTTTCAGAAAAAATCAAGATTTGAGGTCTCACTATAAAGAAAAAGGGTCTCATTTTAGCCGTGCCCATAAGGAAAATATCTATTAGCCCTAAAGTTTAGTCTTGGACCAGCTTTAGGCCTTATATGTCGTAAATAAGCTTAAGCCCTATAAGGTATTCTATGTATAAATGGGCCAAAGGAGCTCAAAACCTACTTTCGTTAATATAAATAGTGAACATTTATTTTATTACCATTTGACATTTTGTTACTTCCACTTTCTCTCTAGTAGATTTCTCTCTCGAAAATAGTATTTACCTACCGATTCTAGGTGAGTCTATTTTGAGCTCATAATATATCGCATTAATTTTTATCATATAATACATAAATTTAAACTAATAAGCTGAAAATATCCACATTAGGAGTTAAAAGTAATAGGTCAATGTTCAAATTATTTTTCGTGATGGCAAAATATAGATTATACTTTTATAAAATAAAAATCAGACTTCAAAGGAGATTACTTATTGAAAAAATGTTATTTTTAAATGCATAATCACTTGATATTCAGATATAATATAAGAATATCGTTAGTAGATAAGTTTACTTTTAATCAATCCAATTATCCGTTGATTGAATGATATGAACGCACTAGGTGTAGTATAAAACCCAAAAAATGTATCATAAATCATTTTTCACATATATCATAAGTTTCAGTCCGTTTTATTTAAAGAAGGGAACACAGATGTTTTATGGTGTAGGAAATTATAGAAAGGTTTTTGGAATCATTTTTAAAAGATATTAGTATCAATCATTGACATCATTTCTCTTTATTCATTATATATAAACAATTGTTGCTATTTGTTTTATATTAGGATCAAATTCATTATCAAACTATTGATCAAAATTAAACATAACTCACGAGTCACTGTGAAGAACAATCAAATTAATATTTTTTTAACAATGTGATGCTAACTTTACTCATAAATAGGGAAGTGACCGACCATATTGTAGAATTATAAAATAGAGGTTTGGAGGTAGACACCTCTCCAAATGAGCTAACGGTGTGTAACAATATGCTTGTATTTGAATTTGCTCAACAAATTTTCAGCATGATCAATCAATAGCATTTGAAAAAGTTTTGAAACATATAATAGTGAAATTTTATGCAAGACCATCCAACTTCTAAATATAAAAATTCTTGCGAGAAAATCAACCAAACCTCTAAATCCTTTGAGGATTGTTCTAGATAAGTATGTCTCGGGATATAAAATAAATTATTTTGAGAAGTCAACTGTCTAATTTTTAAATAATAAATATACTTAGTATTTACTTCCTACATTGAATTCGACTGTGATCTCTTTGGTCCATAGTCACATTTTGAATTAACTATCTTGATGTTTGACTCAAGTTATGTATTATTTTCTACTTGTGCATAGATTATTATGCAAAATAAACATATATTTCAATTAATAAATATTACACACAAATATTTTCTACTAACATGTAATGTTAGTGCTATGATACATATATATTTTTAAATTAATTTGAAACTTAAATTCTATATGTAAAATAATCTTTATTTTTTAAATAATATAAGTGTTGATAATATATCGTATTGTCGAACTATGATATGAACATATAAAGTCTCATACAAGTATTCATTTGTAATTATTACACATGTGTATAATAATAATCATAACCAACGTAATGGTGTAAATACAATGGCAAATGAGGTTTTTTCAAACTTTATGCCGAACTAAGTGGTTAAATGTATAATCATCGAAATTTAAAATGAACATTTTTTCATAAACATATATTTGATTAACTAACTAGTTATAGGAATAAGAAAAAGTTTTAATGTTTTTTTCTTAAGATAAAAATATTAGTGTTTTAATGTTCCTGAGATTTAGATATGCTTTCACCTTTCGGGTGGGATTGATCATCTTATTTAAAAATAATCCAACCACATTGACATTCTGATTGGAGAGAGGTCATCAATGTCTCGTTGATTGGTAAATGAATAGTCTGAAAAACGACTAATTCAATATTATAACAAAAAGATGTTTATATAGTCCAAACATATTACTACGCTAATAAAGTTCGAAAATATTCAACCAATATTAGCAAGTTTATTCGAAGAATAATGTGAGTCAACCAACCCAAAAGAGAAACATGAAATTTGCATATCATGTTAGCCCTTTTCAGAATCAAATAAATGTTTCTCTCGTTGAATATCTTAATATAAAAAATCAAAAAGTCTTATATCTAATGAGATAATAGTATTGCAACATAAGGGTTCAACACTCCCTTTCATTGAATAATAAGTTAATTGATAAAAAAGTCGAAACTTCCTCGTGGCCGAATGTTTATTGAGCTTGCAGAATTATATCAGTTACCTACCAACAATATGTTAAGAAATGCATAAATAAAAGAATGAAAATTATTACTTGTTTCAAGATAATATAAATTTAACTTAATTCTGAAGTTTTGAAAAAGGTTTGTTTGAAACAATTATGGATAATTTTTTTTAAAATTAAAATTTATTTTTTTATATATTCAAAATGAGGGTCATATAGTTTTTAAACACTTGCAAAACCAACCAACTTTGAAATGATAGATTTTATATTCTTTTAGTTCCAAATTTTTTTGTTTCCTTTCTTTAGCTAAATAGATTTGAATATAAATACTTTGCTAAACAATTAAAAACCAACCAACAGGAGAGTAAAAAAAAGTAAGATTATTTGAATTTAAAAATTGGTTTGGAATGCATTATACAAATATTATTAAATAAACGACATAACAATTCATCCACTACTGTAAAAAAAACCTTAACTCAGTTAATCAAAAACTTTTAATACATAAAAAAAATAGAAAATATAATCCTAAATAAAATTTATTTGGTTTCCAAATTTACCATGATCGCTCAAAAACTTTTGTTTCAAACAATAAAAATAAAATAACATATATATATATATAAACGAGTTTGTTGTCGGACGATTTGTAAGAACGTCCAAAGTAAAGAAATAAATTCGGCTTAGTTTAAATTCAAAGAACGAGTTATGTAGATCGTTCATTGTTTCTTTTAACCTAGATCCTATAATTTCTCTAAGTCAAGATACTTTTAATAATTTATTAAAAGTTTGCATTAAATAGGTTGGTTTGAACTCTTATTGTTGTCTCGTTTATTGCCTCAATTGCAGTACTCATCATTTTTTTTTTGCTTTTTTTTTTTATGTCAGCTAGATATCATTTTTATGGATAGATTCCAAGCTTTTTTACTTCCAAACTTCTTTATTCTTTTTCACGGGACATATGAAGATTTGTTTACAGAGATTTTGTTAAATAATTGAAATCTGACAAAAAGAGGACGAGAAAAAATAAGTAGAATTATCAAAAAAAGAAAATTAGTTCGATCTACATTGTATAAAATTAAAAACTAAAAAATTCATCAATTATTGTTTAAAACTTACCTCGTCTGACCAATGAATTTTTAATACATAAACGATAGAAAATATAAACCTCAAAACGTGCAGTTCTAAAGTTTTTCACTGTGACCCAAATATTTTGTTTCAACCAAAACAACAAAACAACAGCATGCATATTAAAAAAAACAATTTGGTTATCGGATGGTTTGTCAAACCACATGACCCACCTTCAGCAAATTGTAGAGTAATAAAATTGCCTCGCTATGAGTTCGGAAGATAGTGAAATAAGTGTTGAATGCTGGTAACAAATAAAAGAAGAAGTGGATAATGCAGGAAGACGAGTGGCCAATTTTAAGTTGTGGAAGCAGTAGGGAGGGGTGTTACCGGTCTATTTCGGCCCAGGTTTAGATGGAACTACTGGATTCTTAAGTTTATTGGTTTGTACGGTTCTGGTTTTTAGAATCGGACTGGATCATTAATTTTCTGATTCAGTTTGGTGCGGTTTGATTTCCGCTTCCGTTTCGATTCGAGTTTGGTCTGTTTCGGTTTGGTTGGGTAATGTCAAGTCGATTTTAGAAAAATTTAATTTAATTATAATTTAATTCTCAATTTTTTCACTAAGATAAATAACATAAAAATTAAAGTTTAGAGGTTAATCTTTCATTTTTATTAAAAGTTGATATTTAAATATTAATTTTGGCAATATAATGTATAAAAATATATTAAAACAGAAAATAATCGGTTTTAACAATTTTATATCGGGTTTATCAATTTTTCGGTTCGGTTCCTAATGGGTCATACCGATTTATCGGTTTAGTTCCGAACCGATTTTATTGTTTCGGTTCCTAATCGGTCGTACCGATTTATCGGTTTTATCAGTTCAGTTCCGAACCGATTTTATTGTTTCGGTTATTTATCGGTCTAGATTTTTAAAATGAAACTGCAAACCAGACCGTTAAAACTCTCGATACTAATCCAGTACTTGTCGGTTCACTTTGGATCCGATTTTAGATTCTCTATAACCGTTGTCAACACTAATAACAAGAGAGATAGTGTTACATTTGAATCTATAAAGAGGAAGAGATTAAAAGTATGTTTTGTAATTATAGATATTATACTGAAAAAGATCTTTTTCACTACAATGGTGGTGAAGGTTGGAAGGGGCCAATTGGATGCTTCTATGAACCAAGTGATCCAATTTGAGTTATGAAACGAGGGGAACCCAAGTTTGGAGGGAGCATACTCCTAAAACCTCCGGGATAAACTAAAGTAATGAAGAATGTGACTAATAATTTCATCGTTGGAATTGCAGAAAATGCAAGTTTGTATAATTGTTAATCATCGAAGTTAGAGGCTTGACACAAGTCAAATGATAAAAGAATGACGAGGAATATTATATTTATGTCATATTAGCCTCACCCACCCAACGCAAAGAATGAAAGTTCGGAATTCAGATGGCATTGTAGGTGTCTTTAATCGTGAATTTGATGGATCCATCCTTAGCAATCCAGTAATAGATATTGTTGAGGAGGACGTCTGGGGAGAAGAAGGGAAAGAATGATGTTACGTATTTCCAAAAGATTGTTCTTATTCCTCGCACTTGCTCATCTCTTATTAGAATTCCATATCCAACGTCCATCGGAGATAAAATCGAAAACATTAAGGTTCTTACACAACCTTGAAACATAGATGATATTCTGCCTGTAATGAGAGACAAGTGAAGTATTAAGAAACTAAGGGTCATACCAAAATGAGGTATTATTACCGTTTCCGATTGCTACCCTAAAAAAAGAATTACCCAAAGGTTTAAGGGATACAAATTTTTTCCAAGTCCAGGAGGGGAAACAACCAAGGTTGATATCCCAGAAGTTGTTTAATTTTTCAGCATTAATCCAAAACACGAGAGAGAGTTGGAATTATTACTAATAATGGACCAAAGATGTTTAAAGACGATCATCTAATTCTAAGTTTTTAAATCTAGAATCTCAAGTCGTCTTCCGAAAAAGATAAAGTAACTGTCAACCATGCCACTTTAGCCCCGAGATTTTTATCTCGTGGTCGAACCGGAGGAAGTGACAAAGATTTTGGAAGAGCTTTTTAAAAAATCTTGATGAGAGGATGACAATAGAGCACCAATAAACTTGTCCAACGAATGAGACAGACTTAATAAGTTGAATCCGACCACATGAGAAAGGTATTTCGAGGTCCAAGAACAAATACAAACGGTGATTTTGTGGAGGAGTGGACGACAATCAATATAAGATAATCAACTAGTGAGCGAAAAAAATCTAATATATATGACCGGAAGAGAGCCAACTTTAAAACCTAAATTTTTTACTATATTAAATTTGAGAGTAAAATTAAATAATAAAAAAAGTTAATTCGTATCGCTAATTTGGAATCAAGATACGGTTACGAACACATAAAAACTTGTTTTTTCATTGAAAAAAAAAACTCGAAGTCCATTTATTTTTATATTTATTTGTGTTTATTAAAATTTAACTGGTTTTTCATTTTGTTTATTTATAAAAGTTGAATTATCTATTCAGTTTTTTTAAATTATAAATTTATAATAATGTTATATTTTAAATTATTCAATGCTCAATAAATTATAAATTTTAAAAATAATTTTTTATATAAATTATTATTCGTGTTGTTCTGCTCAGATTTTGTTCTGAAACAAATAACTATAATTTAAACAACAATAATTTAAGCCAATAAAAAAATAATGATATGTAATTTTGTTTACGAAACTAAAATCTATTAGGCCTATCAACTTGAGATGTTTTGTATTAATTAGATCCGTGTATATATATTTTAGGTTTTATGTGAATTGAATTTAAAAATAATAATGGGTGAAGCTATTTCCCTTATCAATTATGCTATTTCCTCCATAATTGAGAAAATATTTTATGTTGTTATTTCCTCCATATAAGAAATGATATATTTATCCTTTTTTATTTTTAATCATAAATTCCAATTTCGACAGGTTTTATCGACAAACAACTGATTCCGAGATGGTATTTAGGAATGAGTTGTTTTGTGCAAAACAACTGATTCCGAAGTGGCATCTCAGAAGTAGTTTTTTTTTTCACAGAACAATTAATTCCGAGATACCACCTCAGAATCAGTTGTTTTTAGAATCAGTTGATTTTGCACAAAACATCTTATTCTGATGTGGTGTCTCAAAATTAGTTGTTCTGTGCAAAAATAACCGATTTCGAGATACCACCTCGGAAATAGGTGTTTGTCGCTAGCACCTGCAGAAATCGGGATTTGTGATTAAAAGAGTTTTTTCTAACACGGATTTTCAAGTTACATGAATATACAACTTAAAAACAAGACTAAATTACATTGTTGATTGGGTGATGTTTTCCGGTGTTAAATCTTTGGTTTGGGTGTCTTCCTCCACTATAGGTAATTTTTATCAAATTTAGGATTTTTTTTTGTTTTTAGGGTTTAATTTTATAAGTTAAAACATATATGTTGGATTCAATTAGGTTAAATCTTTTGTTTGTTGATATAAGTGTTTGAAAATGGTTAGTGGCATAAAATTATAAATTAAAAAATAGAATTAGGGTAAAATAGTAAAAACGAGTGATGAGTGTTTTTTATAGTTTGAATTATTGAGGAAATAAAAAAAGTGATGGTTTCACCAATAAAAGATAGTTAATTTTACTGTATATATTTAACTATCTTATTTTTTATATATTTAATAATTTTATTTGCGATTAAATAAAATTAAAAATAAATAAATAAACTTTTAATATATCTATGGCTAATTTTGATTGATATCTGGAGTCAAAAGTATGCTGATTTTAACTTCCTCTTCTTCTTTTCGTTTTGTTTTGGGATCGCGGTAGAGTATTGTTGGTTGCGCCCGTCTTAGTATAATTTTATTACGTCTATTTGCATGAAACACTTTGAACCAATCCATTAATGTCTTTTTTTCATTAGATACAAACAAATATCTCCATTAATGTCTTTTTTTTCATTAGATACAAACAAATATCTCTATTATAATAAAGACTATTTTAATATATACTTTTAACAAAAAACTAATTAAAATACTATTTATATAAAAAAATATTTTAGTAAAAATAATGTTTAGAACGAAACAATTATTTCAAGTGAGAGTTTGGTTGCGTTAAACATCTCGTATGGTTGGGCTAAACATCATGGATCTCCATGAAACATCTCAAAATAGAAACAGCCCATGGAAGAAAGATTGATGGACCAATATTAAACTTCATTCGCTCTTTTCCGCATCTTATACTCCATTTTCAATCGAACGAGCTTTTCGAATCATATAACTTATAACTTCAAGCCTTAACCACCATAAAAAGCTCCTTTTGACTCAGACACTTAACAAATCTGGACTTGGAGAATATTTTTTTCATACGTACATTGTTAGGTTAGTAATCTGTTCTTATCTATATCTGTATCGACTATGGATTAAATTCAAATGCTTTGTTTTAGTATTTAGGCTTCCAATCTTTTTTTCATTTTTTGTAGGACACTCAATGTTTTGTGACTTTTAGTTTCGTGATTCATGCTCATCAATAATATCAATCTTGCTATAAATGTTACTGTATATAGAAATGAAGAATTCGAATGTCTTTTAATGTAAAGGATTATATTACTCATTTTGTGGATTTATAATTTAACTTTTTCTGGTCCTAAGTGTGTTTAGATTTTATGTCGGTATTGAACTTTTGGTACAATTACTTTTGTTTGGAATTGACATATACTATGTTAGAAATCACTATGAAATTTGTCACAAATGGTTCAAGCACAGAACACAATATTTAACGTGGTTCGATAATTGTCTACGTCCACGGGCGCCGCTAGAGAAAAGTGTTTCACTATGAACTATTAGAGTTACAAATTTTTGTAACTATGTTTTTTATAGTCCTAGTAGTCAATTTATATGGAATAAAAAGAACTTACTAGATAAGGAGGATCCATCAATTACAGCTTTACTGTCAATGACACAAAACTATACCGCTAAACACGATACACTGTCAATGCATTATACGACTCATTCTTAACAAATCTTCCCTTTGAGGTGAATATCATTTCTTCACTATTAATAAAGAAACTTCTCTTCTTCTGTCTCACAAAATGTCGCTAAGGCATTCATTGTATACCGCGAACACCAATCCAATTTAGGCACTCATTAAACTTTCGAACTGATATTTCCTTTGTCATTATATCTGCTGGATTATCGTGTGTAGACACTTACACATCAACAATTACCTTTGATATTATCACGAACAAAATGATATCTGACATCTATGTGTTTAGTACGCTCGTGGTACATTTGGTTCATTGTAAGGTGTATGACGCTTTGTTCCAACTCAACATCGTCATTGGATGCTCCTGCTGCAGACAACTTGAAATGAGTAGCAAACGGGATGCTAACTCCCTTAACATCAAACATGTTGAATCGTTGTAGCACTTTCTCAATGTAACTTCGTTGAGACAAGTGTAATAATCCTACATATTTGTTCCCGATATCCATGAATGTATCAAAACGTTTGTACCATTCTCCAGGTGACTATTTCAAACCATACAATGACTTTTTTCAGCAGACAAACCTTGTCCTCCATATTAGGTTCAATAAATCCCTCTGGTTTTCGCATGTAGATTCACTTCTCCAATTCACCATGTAGACTCGCAGTCTTCACATCTATCTACTCAAGTTCTAAAGCTTATAAAACTACCATGGCTAACAAAACTAGTATTAAACTATGCTTCGCCATTGGAGAAAACACTTCATTGAAGTCGATTCATTCCCTTTGACTAAAACCCTTAGCGATCAGTCTTGCCTTGAATCGAGATGCCTCAACCCCTGGAGTATCTTATTTTTCTTGAACATCTATTTGATATCTACTACTTTATGTCCTTTAAGCTAGTCAACAAGTTTCCATGTTTGATTCTTATGAAGAGATTCAATCTCTTCCCTCATAGCACCAATCCATCGATCTGCCTCTGAACTCGCGATAGCTTCCCAATAGCTACTAGGTTCCGGTATCTCAACTTCTTCTACAACTGACAGAGCATATGCAACTAGATTCGTATACCTTTCTAGAAGTCTAATATATCTTCTTTCTATGCTTAATGTTATGCTATAAGGTTGTTGTTCTGGTTCGGGTACATCATTGTCACTATCATCCGATGTTTCACCTCCTGATTTGGATCTACCTCAGAATCACTCAAATTATTGGACCTGCTAGGAACTGATTCTACTTTAAGCTCCACTTTCTTACTTATAATCGGTCCTGATTCAACTATTTCTCCTACTTCCTTTTGATTGTCTACCGAAGAAAACCAGTTAAAATCCACCTCCCTACTGATGAGAAAACCTAAAGATTTTGGAGAGCTACATCAAAACCTATATCCCTTCACTCTGGTAGTATATCCTAGAAATATGCACATTTTTCCCTCGGCTCAAGCTTACCATCTCTCAGATGAGCATAAGCAGGACAACTGAACACCCTCAACGTTTGGTAATTAGCCAATGATCCAGACTAAATCTCAAAAGGAGTTTTACAATCAATAATCGTTGATGGAGAGCGATTCACCAAGTAGCACGTTGTATTAATAGCTTCAGCCTAAAAATCCTTTCCCACATCTGAATGTGAGAGCATGCTTGGTGCATTGTCACAAATCATGCTGTTTATTCTTTCTACGACCCCATTTTGTTGTGGTGTTGTAAAACAAGTACGATCCCCCATTATTCCCTCAGTTTTGCAGAACTCGTTGAACTCACAACTACAATATTCTAACCCATTATATGTCATAAGATGTTTGATTTTTCTTCATGTTTTCTTCTCAATCATCTTCTTCCATTTAAAAAATGTTGAATATGCATCATCTTTCGTTTTCAGAAATTAAACCCACACCATCCTTGAATAATCATCGATCAAACTTATGTAGTATATAACTCCGTTCTTCGATAGAATTCTCTTAGGGCCCTAAATTTATGAGTGAATATAGTTCATTATCCCTTTAGTATTTCTCATAGCCGATTTGTTGAATTTGACTCTAGTTTGTTTACCAAACACACAGTGCTCACAAAATCCCAATGATTCTACTTTATACCATTTCAACAAATCTATCTTTCCTAAAGAAATCTAATCTTATATCACTCATGTGACCAAGACATCAATGCCATAACTTATTTTGGTCTTTCTAACTTTGTCTATTATTCCCTGATGATGCTACTGCAGCATCGCCCATAACCACACTCTCCTGAAGAATGTAAAACCTCTTCTGTAAACTGCTTTTCATACTACCATTGAGCCTTTTGTTACTTTGATTGCACCGCCTTCTGCACGGTACTTGTAACCCCAAGATTCTAGTGTCCTAAATGAAATCAGGCTTCTTTTCAACCCAAAACATGCAAGCGCTTCACAATTCTAACCATCTCATTAAACATTCTGATTTTGACGTTACTGATACCACCAATAGGTAATGAATGATTGTTTCTTTAAATAAATAGTTCCTTGCATTGGCTTGTAAGTATTTAACTATTTCTTGAACTGACACGTGTGATATGTAGTGTCACTATCGAGTACCCAAGAGTTTTTCCCATAGTCTGAAAATAAACAAAGCTTGATCATATTCTTTAATGTTGATATCAATGTTCTTCAAGTCCATTGTAATTAATTTCAAATTATCGAAATGTTCAGTTATGGACAGACAGAACACAAATGAAGAACAAAAAAATTAAAGAACACATGATTTAACGTGGTTTGACAATTGCCTACGTCCACGGGCGCCGCTAGAGAAAAGTGTTTCACTATGATAGGATATGGTTACGGATTTTCAGATTATGTTTTGTATAGTCCTAGTAGTCTATTTATCTGGAATAAATAGAACTTACTAGATAATTGGCCTAATGGGCTCATATACATAAAACTATATGAGGAAATATCCATTACAACTTCATTGTCAATGATACAAAACTGTACCGCCAAACACGGTACACTGTTAAGGTTATTATTCGACTAATTCTGAATATAATAGATCTCGGGTTCACTCTTCGCTAAATTAAGTTTGAGATTATTACAGTATTGTCCAAAAGCAAACTAAAACTGAACAGTCAGTAAAACAAAATAGGATTCTTTAGTTTAGTTAAAAGTTGGGTCTGAAGGTAGTTATTAAATCTGTGTTCTTTATTTTGACTAGGTGACAGCTTTGTATCTACACCAACATTTCTTAGCATGGGTCAGGAGGCTGCAAGGATTACTCGGGATTCTCTAGACTTGATGTTTTACATGTCAAAATTATTTGATTCGGGGCTTGATCGTCACACCTTAGGTCTTCTGATAGCACTTTGTGACAGGGGTGTCAACCCATAAGCTTTAGCTGCTCTTGTCAAGGAGCTTCATACAGGTCCTTTAACGACATCCTCAATATCTAGTTCTGTTCCTTGACATTGCTTTGTTTGTTTAGAAACTGATGTTATGGTAAATGAAGTATACTCTTAGTTTATGACTAAATTAAAAATCTTCTTATGTATTTCCTTACAGGGATTTGAAGATCTAGGGAAGAGTTAGATTTTTTTATAAGCTAATTATAAATGGTATAACATTTTATTCTCATGTATGTTGTAAATTAAATTAAATTCTTGGTGTAGTGGTTGCTTGATAACAAGAGCTATTTGACAAAAATCAAATCTGCATTATTAGTATGATCAAAATAAATTACTTCCTTAATGCAAGAAACATTTGATAATGTGTTTATGAGTAAAGATTAAACTTAGCAACCATCATTCTTTAATGGAGAGTATGCAACAACGAACGGTGGTTTATGTGGTAATCGTTCTGCAAATTTGTAAATTACATGTAAACACAGTCTATGCTACATTCTCTATTAGCGAACCTGGCTGATAGCCACTATACCTCTTTGAACCATAATGTGTTGCAGTGAATGTGGCTGATGACCACTGTACTTGTTTGAAACGTCATATTTTTCCTTTCCACTACGACAGGTTGGAATGAGTCTTGTCCAAATTCAGGAGATGATTTATAGATGTTACTCCATATACATGATCTATTTAACTAAATATTCCTAATAATTATGTATGAGTACTGCAAATTTATCCATAGTTCTTTCAAGAAACTTCTATACTTACTGTAGTTTATTGGATTCCAACCTTTGCTAGCAGTTACTCTCTAAATCAATCGATATGACATAATCCAAATGTAAAATTGTAGCGAAGCATAACACAATTTTAACCTTATTAAGGTTTCTCAAATATAGTTACAGATTTGAGAGAAAGCAAATATAGCTCGTTGTTTCTAGTTTTTTTACAATGTCATTTGAAAGTTGGAACAATATGAATTTGGAATTTTATAGTAATTTATTATGGTGCAGATGTCGTGTTTTAGAACTGTTTTCTTGTTTTTACTTACGAGTTTTTGCATTTTTTATTATCTTAAAATGATTTGTCTAGGATTTAGTTGAATTGCATCATAGTTATATGTATTTGTAATGTACTAAAATGTAATACACCGACTTACATGGTTCATATTGAATAATTCTACACTACAATATGATAGAAGCATTGGTATATTGGTGATTAAAAAATATATTTATGGTAGATGAATTTTAAGAGTTTTATATAACGTAAAAATAACTAATCTTGAGTTTGAATAACCAATTTTATAACTATTTTTAGTTCAATCAACTAGTGTTGTAACTATATTTAAAGTTCATGTAAGCAACAACAATTTCAACTATGAACCAACCTCTCAAATTCTTCATCTTAGTTAAAATTAATCGACATTTATTGTCCTAATATCCTCGTCTATATATTTATGGAGATCTTCATCCCTTTGGCATCTCATACTTGTATAAAAATTAATTTTACAACGGATAAAACTTTGGTTAGTGCATAAGACAAATATGTATCTCTCTTGCATCACATACTTGGATAAATTCATGCAAAAGTTGAACTTTGCAACTCGTAAAACTTTGGTTACTGCATAAGAGATATTATCTTGAGTTCCCATGTTATCAACGTTCACTTGTCTCCTCTCTAAAATATCTATAATAAAATTAAGCTCAATATTCACATACTTGAATCTATAATGAAATTTAAAAAATTTCATTATGTGAAGTACCATCTGATTGTTGGAGTAAAATATGATCTTTTGAGGTGATCCAATCACTTCGCTAAACATTCGTTTAAGTCGTATTACGTATTTATGGTTCTAATGTTGCAATGCATTTAATATACGTTGATGAGAATAACTTTATTTAAACAATCTAAACACACAACTAAAGAGATCATAATTTACTAAAATTACCATAAATGATGAAATCACTAAAATTTATGTGGATTCATATCGTAAGATTTTTTGTTCCTCTTGAGTATCTCATGAGATATTTCAATGCATGCCAATGAGGTGTGCCTAATACAACATGATCAAAATATTTATAGAGAAAGCCAAGTCATATCTTGTACAGATCGTGAAATACAAGATGATTCCAATCACATTTACATAAGGGATATTTTCTATGAGAACCTTACATGCCTCGGTTTTGAATGCTTGAGTAGTAATAAAATTAATTTGAACTCCAAGAGGTGTAGTAACATTTTTATCTCATGTTATCCAATATTTGTTTATTATTTTAAATTAATATGTATTACTTTTTATGTTTCCTTTCATATATGTTCGAAATATTTTCTATATTTTCGTACCTTTCATTTCAACACCATTGAGATTTGTATTCAAGTTCAATTTTATTTATGTTGATTCAAACAATTAATATCTCATCAACATACAATATCATCATAATTTGCTTCTCAATGCGTGTTTTTCCATTGTAATACATATAATTATTATACATGATTTTATTGTGGTTATAGTCTTCATGAATGAATTACATCTTATATCCCAAATTTATGTTATACACTGGTCTTTTCAAAAGACAAGCATCATATGCAATTCATTCTTCAAACCCTTGATGTATGAAAAAAGGCAATAATAGCATCCATTTGATCAATTTTCATATCAAATTTAACTACAAAAAAATAGAAGAACTTTCATTAAAATTTGCTTACAACTGTTAAGAAAGTCTCATTGTAATCAATTCTTTCTTTTTATAATCTAAACAATTCAATTTATGTAATTCACGGACACCTTTTTGCACCTTTGTCACCTCCAATATATTCATTTTTTTTACGATCTAGACAATTCAACTTATGGAGTTCAATGACCCACC
This sequence comes from Limnanthes douglasii subsp. nivea, assembly GCA_036936605.1. Lineage (NCBI taxonomy): Eukaryota > Viridiplantae > Streptophyta > Magnoliopsida > Brassicales > Limnanthaceae > Limnanthes > Limnanthes douglasii. Next base: position 84,344,278 of record JAUPFV010000003.1, read on the forward strand.
TTTGCACCTACTTTCCCTCCAATTTACAAAATTGGTCATATGATTCTTAGGTAGGTCAGAATATATAAATACACCTTAAAAATTTACTGTTAATCGTCCGAATTTATCCTATTCACTTCTTATTTATCGATTTTTTATTTGATCTTTTTTATTTAAGTTAGCTATATAAAAATTATAATTTGTATAATTCATCACATCTCATATGCATTTTTAGAGTTTCTCTTTAAAACATATTTATTGCCCTAAAATTTTCAACTATATTCTAACAAATTAAAACCTGATCGTATGCACTTTTAGATTTTCTCTTTAAAATATTTTTATTTCCCTAAACGTTTTGACTATATTCTCACAAATTAAAATTTGATCATAGTGATTAAATGAGTATAAGAGATCACTTTATTATTTTTAGTTTTTGTTTTTGGTTTGCTTAAAAAAATTTATTAGAAATTTTTACTATTAATTACCAAATACACGTTTATTGATAAATTAGAGAACGAAATAAAATTGCAGTTTAAATTGTAAAATGTCATATCAGGGATCGACAAATACTCAAGCTAACTCTCTCTCATAAAAAATCAATCTGAAAAATTATGTATTAAACACACTTATTCAAGAAATTATATTGCACGTTAATTTAAGTTTTTTTAATTATAATTTTAATTTGGGTTTTCGATCGTTTTATAATATCATGCATTTTAAAACTTTTATTAAACTGCTTTTTATCCATGTTTAATCATAACCGCACTAATAGTGTGTTATACGCTCAAGTCACGGAAAAAAGAACTATGAATTAATATTATGTTTTGATAATCCGATTATATAGCATTTGAAATGAGAGAAACACAACGTTGGTTCGTGGAACTAGTACTCCATAAACGAGAATCACCTAGGACAGTCCAAAAATTGCAAAAACATCTGCAATTTATTTCTTATCGTACCTAACACACTGAAATGATGACATAACTATAATTTTAAAAAATACAAACTAAAAGATTCCTAAGATAGAAGTGTATATTAATTTTTTTATTTGAAAAAACATAAACATGATGGGTTAGGTTAATATGTATAATATTTACGTGTTGACTTTTAATATTTAAGGTAAATTACAATATTTTAACTTTTATTTGGTAAAAAAAATCAAAGTACATAGGAAAAAAAATATTTTTATATTTTTTACCATATATATAAAAGTAAGTGAAATTCGTTTAGTAAAATTATCGGCTATTTAAAAGATTAATATCATTAGACTATGATTTAAAAGTAAAAAATAGATGAAATAAGTGTGATAAATTGTATAGCAACACATTGAAGAAAAATGATATAAAAATGCACAAATTTAGAACTTTTGTTCTTCTTAGCTTATGTCATGTTGCCAAAAATAGAAAATTATTTCATGCATTAATGATCTTTTGAATAAAAAAAATTATAATTGCCATATTTTACATGTTTTTATATTATCTTTATGCATACATAGTGATTCAAACCGCCTGATCTCACTAAACTTAAATTATTTATACCGAACTGACATTGTATGTGGGAAGCGATTGCTATTTTAAATATTTTTCTTCTAATTTTTTTAAATAGACAAGGAACTAACTAATGGTGACTTTAAATGTAGATGTTGATCCGTTCGTTGATGAAGGCGTAGAAGTAGAGATTTCATGCGTTCGAACACCATTTCTGATAGCTATAGTCACGAATATCTAGCAGGTAGCACATGAGCTGTCCCAGGAACAAGCTAAAAATTATACAATTTTGCATGCTATATTTTCACTTAGTCCCCGCGAGTAAGAAAAGCAATGAAAAGAGAAAAACCCTTATGTAAAAACACGATGGTGAAAGAAAAGATTAGAAATTTAGAGACTAAGATCCCTCCAACCATAAGTTTGTCAAGACAAGCTGAAGTACTAACAAGCGCTCAGGTCACCCGAATGGACATTAGCTTACATTAGTACCGCCAGAACTATAACTAAATTAACAACAGTCTCCTCTAACATTGTAGTTGAATCTCTAGCAAACTCCTACAAATTTCTAATCGAATTTCCAGCAGACTCATCCGACGTTTCAGTCGAATCTCCAACGAACCTCCTCTGGGTTCCAGCCAAGAAATTAGGCGGCCCATCGATAATCTAAAGTCCACTCAAACCATCAATATACTTCTGTGCCATTTCTAAGAGTTCATCATAAAAAATACCAAGTGATTTCACATATGCATCTACATCAACACATTTATGCACCACTATATATTAATATGAACCAATGATACACACATGCACCAAGTTATGCTTAATACCCATAGGGATACCAGTCGACATTTCAAAGTAAGTACAATGCAACATATTTGGTTAAGCAATGCAAAGACCGGGACATTAGCAGGTTTACCTGATTTTCGCCAAAACAAACAACATCTGAACAAGTAATATGAGAAGAACTTCCTGGAAGAAGAATCTCACTTAGCTTTAAACATCATGTATGAAGACTTTTCACCAAAATTCCTTAACTGCAAGACGGAAAAATAAAGTGTTAATAAAGATCTGGAGCACTATAAATTTGAGATGACGCGGTACAAGGAAGATGATAAGATGAAGTGCATGGTTGTTTTAATGACTTTCCAAGCTAGCTCCTTGAATTAGTTCACAACCTCCCCTTATGATGCATCAAAATTTTCAAGTTGCTGAGAACGACCTTCAAAAACCATTTCATTATTTCTAAGATGATCAAGAAAAGTTGAGAATATACTGTCATGACTTGGTGGCTGTTGCAGCATATAAATAAAGAATTATTCCCGAACCTTTATCAGATGACAAAGAATGTACTCAGCTTTGAATATTTGCTAAAGCAGGTTGTTACATAACACAAAGGTCAAGGATATTTCTTGAGCATGGATTAATGTAGACACAACAAATCCAATTACATACCCATCTTACGTTAGTCTAGAGCAAATCAATAAATAATATAGAGTGGTGCAGGTGAACTTCAACCACATAATGAAAACCTCAAAAAAAAATTGAATGTCTAGTAAGACCAAACTATTATAATCAAGATAACCGAAAGAGTCCCAGAAACAGTTACAACAATAACAACAATGGATGAAAGCAAAAATGTCTAATAAGGGGATCATTCATTATGCTAACCAAAAATTCAAGAGTTATCTATGACTGCACTAAAAATATAATCACATACCATAGACCAGAGAAGTTACAAATAGCAAGGAATACATTAGCAAGAACAAGTTATGTAAGTTCTATAATGACATTGAGACAATATATCATGCATTATAGGGCTTTGCAAGATCAGGTCCAAAATATGATTACTGAAGGAAAACTCTCAGAGTTCTTTAAGAAAAATAATAAACGAACCAAGACATGTATCGGAGAACTGAGAACCTCCGCCAAGACATAAGAGGAAATCTGTAGCAACACTTGATGAACCGAGAGCTCTGGGTAACAATGTAATTATTAAACTAGAATAGAAGTATTATATGGACCTTGATCCTAACAAATAAACTGTCAGAGTCATTGCTGAAGAGGATCCATACTCCGACATCACTACAAATTTAAGAAAACAGCACGTGGATGATATAGAAATTCAACACTACAACTAAAACCCACTCATGCCAAAATCAAAATACACAACAAATAAAATAAAGAAGACAAACAAAAAATACAAGTTACATGCTTATTGTTTTGCGCAACATTTTACATGATGTTTCACAATTTACGTTAATATGACGTTTATACATCACACTTAATTCACATATTGATTCTTGTTATTCACACATCTCTTTATATGATGTTTTTTTTATATGCATAATATGATGTTTCACACTTTGAGTTAAGTCCACTTGTAAATTCTCGTTATTTCGTGTATTGTTTTTACATGATATTTCATGATTTTCATTTGGTTATATTCTTAGTTTGTGATTCAAATTCAAGTTTATGTTTCATGTTTTTGCTTGATAAGTCATGTGATTAGAAAACAATTAGTTGTTTTATAGTGTACATATAATAAGTAGAGGCATCCGCACATTGTTAAACGTGTGAATCATTTTTGTCATAAACTTTGTGGATGTACGATTCAAAGCATACTTAAAATTCATAATAAGATGAATTATTTAATACACATGATAGTCATTTGGAAACAAAGTAGAAACAAAATTAACAATACTTAAGTAACGATCCAAAATAAATTGATATGACGATCTAACAAGTGATGCTTCAACATTTTAAGAAATCATGTCTAATTATCCCAATCTTATGACCACACAATATCAACTTCAAGCAAGAATATATTTGCAAAGTTATAGAGAAATAAAAATTAATAAGCACTCGTGGTAGTGGTTTCATAATTTGTACATATAAATTACACGTATTTTGTGATTTACGTTTATGCAAAAAATGATTTACGTCCGCAATTTAGATATAACTCTTTCACAATAATATATATATATATATATATATATATTAAAATATATTCTCAAATTGCATTCTCCCATGTGGTTCAAGATTCGCATAATTCAAACCATAACACATGTTCCATGATTCGCACTTATTATCATATGTTTCACGATGCATAAATAAACTAAAATCAACACTTATTTTTTATTTCACATACGATAAAAGACGTTTTTCGTGATTCACATGTATCTATACTGACTGCATGATTTAAAACTAAAAAAAGAATGAATCTACTAACCATTAATACCATTTTTGGCTATGGTAGATACTATTACTCATTTATATTTTCTATTAAAAAAGTTCCATCTATGAATAAAAATGGGCAGTAAGTATGGAAAATTTAGACATAAGACACAAATATTATGAAATATTGCTTGAAGAAGTTGGGTTGATGAGTATATTCGAGTGCGTAGTTACTTGTAATATCAAGACTCTTCAATTATTTGAAATACCCTTTAATTATATCGAATGAAGTAGAATTATCTCTATAAACGGCCCTCCTATATTTCTCTATAGTTCTCCATAAAAGACGGTACAAGATATCTAAACCTTAGTCATTTTAACAAATAATTGTACGCTATTAGTTGTTATATCATGTTTGGATCTAATAGATCGTGTATCTCTGACACAATCAAATCCGAAGTAAAATTATTTTTACTTTTTTATAAAAATCAGTACCACAAGTATGTTGTTTTATATATTTCTTAATAACCATAAACCCAGTAAATGTATCAAGTGATGAAAAAAACCTTCCTCTACATTCCTTTAACACTTTATTCCCGCAATAAACAGTTCTTTTGTGAATACGAATGTATTTAAATAAAAAAATCATGCTTTAAATCATAACGACGTAAAACTAATCTTAAAGCGGGAGTTCTTTACTAAACAAGTTGGCCAACACCTATAATTCCATCAACCAACCATTAGTAGCAAGTTGTTTTTTATGACAAAATAAACTAATATTTGAACTACTTTCTATACTGATTAAATTATAATCTGAATCTTCAAATAAACTATCAGTTTTTGTATGAATTTCTCGATCAATAATATCGAGAATAATGTCTATAAGAACAATTGGACAACTTACAATATCAATGATTGCTAGCATACCCATAAAATCAACATCACTACTAATAAAATTACCCTTCAGTTCATAAAAATAATAGATTAATAAAATATCATCTAACTAAGTGGTCTTATTTGTTTACAAAAAATTGTATAATGTTTTCGAAGTACTCAAACTCATAAAGAGAATGAATTTTTGTTTGATAATCACTTCGTGCTTCAATTAAACATCATTTCACAATTCGCAAAAAAAAAAAAAATTGTAATTACGTTAGTGATTCACGATTCACGTTTCAGCTTATCAAGGTTTCACAATTGTTGAACGTTGATATATAATTTGACAAACAATATAATGATATATGTCTCATGAGATTTATATAATTATTAGTGTTTTAAATCGATATAACTACCTAAAATTCTATAAATACCGCAAAACCTTACTAAACCTCACGTTATCCCTTATTTAAAAACAAATTAACAGTAAAATAAAAAATAATTCTCTTATAACTATTAAATTTGAGAGAATAAAGAGAGCAAAAATGTTTAATAAATCCATAAAAAATTAATATAAAACTTAAAAGTATTTCATATATTAAAAAACTGAAAAGTAAATAATAATTGATAAAAATTAGTTGATCTTAAATAATGATACATATATATTTTTTTAATATTGAGTAGAATTTTGTTTTTGTTTTTAAGTACATGATGTATTATATTTAAAATATTAAGGAATGTCCAAATTGCTTGTTAATGAAACATTTGTTTACTATTTTTAAAATATTTTTTACTTTTTAAAAATAAATTAACCAGATTGAAAAAATAATAATTACAGAATATTTGTAAATATATAATTTCTTTAATAAACAAAGTGGGAATCCATTATTATTAACTTTAAAATAAAATATTTTTTAATGTAAGATTGTTTATTTTAAAAGGCATTTTTGAAATCTTGAACCTTAAAAATTGGAATCGTACCGTTGTTTTATAATAATTGCGATCCTCAATTAGTAAAAATAATATCTCAATCGGATGTAATTAGAATACTAAAAATAATTAAAAATAATATTTTATAGGCTTTAATCTTGACTCATCTCTCTCATGGACTTGCACGAAAATGTTACGTCTATAACCATTAGCTATCAAAATGTAAATTATATCGATCAAAATGGATAATAATATCTATGATGATATCTGGAAGTGGTCATCCGAAATAAGATATGCAAGTGTCAATAATCATTGCAGCCTTCTAGAGATTAACAAACACATTTACTTTCTACATCCTCGTAACATCAACTATAACGATGTCCATTATTGGTATTTGTTATTTTTTTTATTTGAATTTGATTTTTGTTTTGCTTTTGCATATTTCAGGTTTTGGATTTCATTTAGGTTTGAGTTTTGGATTTGGTTTAAGTTTTGTTTTGGTTTTGGATTTGGATTTGGATTTGGATTTGAATATAAATTTAAAAATTGAAAATCGAAAAGAATATGTGAAAAAAATGTTTGAAGAAGTAATATGAAAAATATTATGTATAAAAAGAATATAAACAATAATCATTGTAGAAGAAACCGTTTGAAAGATAAAAATAATATTATATTTGAAGGTTGTTTGAAGATTGAAACCAACTTACGAATATTTTGAAAAATATGTTGTTTGAAGATAACTTAAAAATTAAAAACAACTTACACATCTCTACAAAAATGTTCCGCTAACCTCTTAATTTTTTTCACTTTTTATGTGACAAACTCTCACTCCAACTTGTTAAAATTATATCGGGAATTTGAAAAACGAAATTCGATAACTAACTCATTAAAAAAAATTAAAGCACCGTACTAAACTTATTAGCATATTAATACTCTTAACCGTGATCGTCTTTTTATTTTCTATGTTTTACTCAAATAATTTTAGAAATATATTCTAACTAATTATAAAAGGAGTTTCACATTATTTAATACTTAAGAAAATATACTCCCTCTGTCTCATAATATCTGTCTTTCTAGAAAAGATTTTTTGTCTCATAATATATGTCGATTTCGTTTTACAATGCAGCATTATTACATATAATCCATTTTCAACCAATAAAATAGTTAACTTTCTCCATAAGTTATTAACTCCACCAATCAAATTTATTTTCTTTTATTCTTTCGAAGTCATTATTAATTTTCTTAATATTGGTGAAGAAACCTTAAAAGACTAATATTATGAGATGGAAGGAGTAATAAATAAAGCATTACAAGTTCGCTATTAGATTTAAGAAAATCTGTTCACTTTCCTGGCTGGCACGTACAATCTTTGCTTAACTTTACAGAGTTGTATACTATTCAATTCGCGCTTATCTTGCTGACCATTAAATGTTTAGTACTGTATGACCTTCCGAATTTAATTTTAAGGTAGGAATTTTGAGTACACTCGCAATCGCAATAATTAAAGAGCTTTCAAAAGGTGTGGAATTTCAAAGATGCCCAATCAATCAATCCCTTTAAAGGTTTCTAAACAAGGATACCATACGAGTTTAATTCTTACGGTCAATAAGTGCGGCTCCTTAACAACATTTATTTATAACTTATTATGAGGTTGGGATCCTTAACTATTTGTACGGAATCAACTTCCAACTTACTAGTCTACAATAAATATAGGAGAGGTTCGTAACCACTTCATATGTTCTCGCTTAGGATTATATGTAACTATTAAATACTACGTATTTTAAAAATTAAATATAGCATATTTATATATGTTATTTTATATTTACCGAAGATATATCCCTAAGTGTCGTATATTTGAAGCTATATCTCATTTCTTATTTGACGGTAGTTTCACTCAGAGTATTTGGACCAATGTTAGTTTTAAATTAGGATTCTCCCTCTCGGCCTCGTGCTGGCAATTTTGGATTAGCGAGGCGTCTCTTTGGCTTCGACCGTGTTTCCGGGGCACAGTTGAATGTAGATATCATGAATGCGAGGTGTAGGATACCGGGCCGAGAAATCCGGGCATTCGCTCTCGTGACCATCACACTTGGCGCACTTGTTTTGGCGCGGTTATTTACCACGTCTGGAAGGAGCGGAACTCCATAATATTTGGTTCCGCCCCTTCCACTGCCTCCATGGTCTTTTACCGAATCATTTCGGATCTCCAGTTTAGATTTCATGGTACCAAGATTGGCTGGAATTTTGAATGTCTACTTACTTACTTACTCTTTCTATTATTACCTTATGCAGGATCATTCTCACTTTGGTTTGGCTCGTGCTCATCTTGCTGCGACACTCCCAATACCCTGGTTTTCTTCCGTCTGATGTCCTGTTTTTAACCATCACGTTGACGTTTTAGTTCCTTCGATTTACTTTTGATGTTACAATCCTACTTTTTGCCATTTCCTCCTTGCCCTAGATTTTGTATGAACTAATTTCAATTAATTTAAAGTTTTATTTCACAAAAAAAAGACAAAAAAAGACGTATATTAAATCCATAAATAGGATAATTTTAAAATGAAATAAGAACATTCTGTATAATTTAAATAACAACAAAATTTAATATTTTGAACGATAAAAATCATAAAATATGTTATGGTTAGAAAAAATGGGATTTTGATTATTCTCATATATATATATATATATTTATTTATTTTCTGTACGATAAATAAATCTATTGATTGAAATATGCCAATAGACTGTCGTGTTACAACATGATTATTTTAATTTAAAAACAAAATTAAAGTTCACAAATAATATTCTATTAATTAGATGAAGTTCAAAATAAATATTTTGAAATCATAAGGAAGTTGTTTACTTACATCTAGGTATTTGAATGATTGGATCCCTAATGAATTTGGTCTTTTATTTTTTGGCTTAAAAAATATTTCAATTACAGTTGTTTGGGTATTTTCATTTCTTTCATGGTCACCAATGTGTAAAAATTGTGATCCACTTCTTGTTTAAGGTTCCAACCAAGTGTTTTTTATCCATTTTTTTCTTTTGCTTTTCAATTTTGGTTCTATTTTTCCATTTGAACTTGTAAAACAGTGGAACATATAGAAGTCATGTAGTTAATCTGCTTAAAAGAGTGTTAGGAACATCTTATTATAATATAGATTGATTTGATCTTTGGTACAATACTTTATTGGTAACTTATTTAATGTTTACTGCCTATTTACCTAGACTTTCTAGGAAAATAATAGCTCTGAGTTGAGCATGTGTCTTATTTTACCTTTGTTTTAAAGATAAAGAAGGGCGTGAACTTTTTATCCGTCGTATGCCTACTTTTTTTGAAACATTTCCTGTTGTTTTGGTAGACGGAGACGGGATTGTTAGAGCCGATGTTCCTTTTAAAAGGGCAGAATCAAAATATAGTGTCGAACAAGTAGGTGTAACTGTTGAGTTTTCTGGTGGCGAACTCAATGGAGTGAGTTATAGTGATCCCCCGACTGTGAAAAAATACGAAACCTATGAATTCAAAAGATTCTATTGAAAATGAGTTCTAATTATTCATTGAGTGGGATGGCGGAACAAACCGGAAACCTAATTATCTATTTTAATTATGAGAGGTCGTGGGCTAGCCCTAACCCTAAAACTGAAATAGATATTTACTGTGGTCTATATTTCCCTAGCATTCCAGCTAATAATATTTATTGTCATTGTTGAATTTGAGTTAAAAGATCTAGTTAATCCTTTTAAGGGGATCAACTTTGTATTTATAGGACCTCTATATAGTTTTGTTTTAGGTATTCTAATCATTTTATTAATTCTTTTTGTATTGTCAAACATCTCTGTTTTATTTTTAGGATTATGGGATAAATGAGGGGCACCCTATAGATTATGGTTAGTGGGATTTGAAGCTTGAATCCATATTTTCAAACTTTCAGATTATTCTAATCCAAAGTTTCAAAATTGTGTTTCTTTTTACTATCTTTGATTGTTGAATATATGTTTATTGAGTTTATATTTTTTTTCCTTTAATGAAAAGATTATTATCCTGTTTAGTATAATCCTTGTCTATATTTTTATTTTGATCATTTTGAAAAATAATGGATTTACTTTTAGTTGGTTGTTTTGTAACCCATGTTCCTTGTTCGGAAGATGGACTCTAAAATAAACTTTCTAATTTGTTAGTTGATTTATAAGAAGGTTTAGAAAGTGAACCTTCATTGATGTTTTCAGACTTTTAACAGTATTTTGCTTGGTTGTCTAAATTCTTGTAATCTACACGATAAAAAGTTTTCCCCCATAAATTATGGTATGTCGGTATCCTTCTTCATTACCGAAACCAATCCAATTTTTTCAAGGGAAGGTCTGGGAAACATTGAGTTCCAACCACGCCCTACAACAATTGAATATGACCATGTTTTTATGGAACCTAGATAGAAATTGGCCTTTTGATGGTTTTAACTATATGTACAGTCGTGTCATGATTGTACATGAATTTGGGTAAATTAGGGAATAAAACCCAAAAAGGGGTTAAAATTGATTCAATTCTTAGATTGAATCTCAAGTACCATTTTAACAATCTTAGTGAGTGTTGGTCCAAGTTCCACACATTTCTTTTCCAATTGTTTTTACGTATTTAAAATGTTCTAGTTCAATTAAAGAATTTCTATAGTCTCATTGAGATAGACTAAATGTTTTAGAAAATTTGAAAATTTCAAGGAAATTATATATTTTGTAAGATTTACCAAAAGATAATTTTGCTATCAATGTAGATTTAGAAGTTGAGAGAATATTGGACTTATCTTTCTCCGCGAAGATGATAGATTTGGGTAAATTAGGGAATAAAACCCAAGAAGGGGTTAAAAAGGATTCAATTCTTAGATTGAATCTCAAGCACCATTTTAACAATCTTAGTGAGTGTTGACCCAAGTTCCACACATTTCTTTTCCAATTTTTTTTTACATCTTTAAAATGTTCTAGTTCAATTAAAGAATTTTTATAGTCTCATTGAGATAAACTAAATGTTTTATAAAATTTGAAAATTTCAAGGAAATTATGTATTTTGTAAGGTCTACCAAAAGATAATTTTGCTATCAATGTAAATTTAGAAGTTGAGAGAATATTGGACTTATCTTTCTTCGTGAAGATGATGGATTTGAACTCTTATTTTGTATAGACTTTGACTCTTTCGTGGATGATTTTTGAATTCTTTATTCTTGTAGCGTCCACATATGTTTATGATTTGTTTTCCTCATTTCTCTATTAGGTTGAATATTGATTCTGAGTTGAAACTTTGTCGAATATAGGATTGTTGAGGAATTATTGAATATGGTTGTCCTCAAATTTATCCAAATATAAGGGTTTTTGAATCAGAGATGGGAATTCTGCTTCGTAACTACCATCTCTTGAAATCGTGGCATATTGGTTGCTCGATTTGCCTCTGCATGTTATATCTATTTGCTTCTTATCGACATCTGTAGAATCTTACTTATGTAGAATTTTAGTCGCGATCTCATGCAAAGGTTGAGATGGATGAACCACCATCATGAATTTCCCTTCCGTTTGTTTCACTTCTCTATCGGTACAAATATTGGATTTGTCTATGGTTTTTAGATTAGAGTCAAAGAAGAAGAAAAGAGGTTTTTAAGGGTTTTGAGTGTAAGAGTAGCTTTCTTGGATGGAATTGGGAATTTTGACCCCATTCCCCCGACCTTTTCTATATGCCCAAAAAAAATACATATACAATAAACAAATAATAATGATTTTTTTGATGTTAATCTATATAATGTTGAAAATATTGATTAAAAATTATTGAAGTTGATTCCATAATGAATTTGGATTGTTAGAATCAATCTAAAATTTCAAAAACAAATTAGAAGAAAAAAAAATAAGTAGTTAACTAAACAAAATGATCAAAAGAGATTTGGATTCACGTGGTAAAAAGATGAGTTTTCAGCGATAAGCTAGATACAAACTTCATAATTTGAGATTACATGTCTTTGTAATCTCATAATTTGAGATTACACGTCTTTGTCGTGGTAAAGCTTTTGGTTGTTACAACAACACTGTAACTTAAAAAATTAAATGACAATGTTTTGGCTTGATGTGGCAAAAATTAGACAATATTTTCGTGACAAACATTAAGTTATTGCGGCAAAACACCTAGTTGTTGAAACCAAGTATCATTAAATGACGAATTTCCATATTTTGAATGTTTTCAGAAATGAAAATGTGTTTTTTATAATATATTTCTTCAATTTTTTTTTTATCAAATATAAATTTTTGTAGGGTTTCCATGAATCTTATAAATACTACTATACTGACTAATAGATGAATTACACAATTAATTATTCTCTCAAAATCTTTAAGCATAAATATTTCTCTCATCTACCAAATCTTTGTTAAATTTGAATTTTGATTTCTAGTTGCTTGTATCGAAATTCACAAGGCTTGTTATATCCCCAAAATAACTTTCATCGAAAGGTTAAAGAAATAGGGTGATCAAAACAATTCTTTATAAAAATGCATATAAGACGTGTCTCAAGTCTCTTCATCAATCTGGTGAATTTATGGTGAGAGTTTCAAGAAAGTTCTGTAAATTATTGTTTATGGTACTCTATTTTTAATCAATAAAAATAATTAGTATTAATAAAAAAAGAAAACATACAAGACTACTACCAAAACCTAGCATGGAGGAAACCATACAAGGTGGAAGGACAAAAGGATGTTCTAGACATTAGCATTCATATATGAATCATATTTAAGGAGAAACATAGGTACCACTAACTCTCTTATATCTAAATATGAAATTTATAAGTTTTTAGTTGAATTTTTTTTCTCCTCAAACTCTTGATTTAGAAACATAGTTAAAGTGATTGTATCTACAAAAGCGGAGGAATATTCTAAAAGTATAAATTTCAGGAATATGAATATGATTGAAACCAAAAGAAAGAAAAATAAACTCTCATAAATTACAGTTGGAACAAAAAACATAATAAATTTCTAGAATAGTATAATTATGTGTTTTGTTTATGGTAGGTTAGACCATTTTGAAATAGATTGTAATTTTCAAAAGTAGAGTGAAATCATACATATTATGAAAGAGAAAATTGTGGAAATGGTGACTGAAGTCAATATTGTGGAAGATAAATTTGGTGGCTAGTGGTATGATACATTTACATTAGTGCCTGTTATTCGTGATAAAGCTATATTCAAATTAAATGAAGAAATTAGTGATGTACGTGAGATGTAAAATGAGAAACAACGACAAATCAAAAGTGGGAAGATGTTTAAATATTTAGTTAGTGTTTACAAATGAGAAAATTATAAATTTTACCAACATCATATATGTTTTTAAACTAACAAAAAATTTAGTGTGTGGTGATTTTTTGGCTAAAATGGGAATTCATTCAGTGTATGGATCCAGGAAACTTATTCTGACCAAGTGAAGTATTTTTGTTGAGAACTGATACTTAAGGACATAATGTTACAACTATATTCTTCTAAAATTTAATGAGTATAACAAAAAACTCATGCCATTTCTCTTGTAATGAATATTTCTTACAATCATTCAACTTTAGGCAGAGCCTATAATGACATATATAATGAGAATTCTAGATATTTAAGTCTAATACATGGGTACCTTAGACAGCAGATTCAAACTGCAATCATATCGATCTCGTACTTGTGCTCTAACAAGAACCTGGAAAATTCATTACCAAACTATTAACTCGAGAATTGGTAAAATTTATATTTAAAAAGATGTGACTAAAGATCTTAAATCGATATTTTACAAATAATAACAATCCAGTTTGACTATATTGAACATATACATCAAATTTAAAATAGATAACAATAAGTTATTAGTATATTTTTCCATATATAAAAATAATTTTCTTTGCGATGTGTGTGTTACATATTAATCGTTTTCGTGGAGAGATAAGTTCAAAATAAATTATAATATAATTCAGTCTATGTGTGACATGTGTTTATAAATGTGACGAAAACCATGCAAGAATTGTACATATAAGAATCTAGGACTAACATCGTCTCTCATGAGAGAACACTATCAGACTAGTGCTAAGCGACCCATTGATAAATAGATCAATAAAATAATTGCATACGTGAGATCTCTGGTTAGGCTACATGGAAGTCTGGTTTAAAGTTATGACTACCAAATTTTTATCGTTTAACTTTGTTGTCTTTACACTAAGGAAAAATTTAAATCAAAATATGTTTTAATTTATACTTTAAAGTTATCTGAGTGAGAAAAACAAAGATATTGTTTAATCAAGTGGGGAATTGTTAGAAATTTTGAGTAAATAAATTATATGAGTTGATCCACGACTTTGGATCATCGAAATCAACCTAAAATTAAAAGAGCAAACTAGGATAAAAGGTAGGTAGTTATCCAATGCAAAATGGCAAAAAAAGGTCGGACCATTACAACAAATAATTAGGCTTTATGTACCAATATGGATAAAAGGACCCAAAATTTTAGATTACAGATCATTGTCATGATGAAAAAAATTGGTTACTGCGACGATACTGTAACTTGAAGGGTCTAAAAATATCCAAGGGGAAAATACATCCATAATATTTCGAGAAAAGTCACACGTAAGTTAGAGAGAGAAGTTAAGACAAAATTCTAGAGAGAGAATTTGTCAAAAATAGTAAGAGAATAGTATTTATTCACATTTTTATGGACAAGTTACATTTCTTTATATAGTAATGGTAATTAGTTTTTATGCAAATATTACTAGTCCATGTATGGCTATTAAATCCTATTAATTCACTATTATTAAATATATTTACTCTTTATTACACAAAGTACCCTCAATATTACATATTTGTTAGGTTTATATTACAAGTTAAATATCAGTCAAATATTTAATTGGTTCGACTTGTGGGTCGGATAAATCATGCCCTTATCAGTAGCCTCATAGTCCTTGTGAAGATTCTTCAGGAAAACTAACTTTAGCATTGCTTCAGATTTCATACATACCCTAGCTCCAGATTGCAACAAACTCTGTGGTTCGAAATATTTTGGGTCAGATAACTTTGTCTCCAATTATCGTTGATGTGAAGATAATTGGTCTCGTGAATTTTGCATTACACGTGACTTACTCATGTGCACGTGTCATGAAAGAATTCGACCTATGCAATAAAACCTTAGTGGTGAAGCGTGAAGAGATGATGAAGAGACATTTCCCATATTCAATGTAAGTATCTGTTAGGGTGTGAAATGATAGCTAAGATACCTTTTCACCCACACGTAGGTGTTTGGTGGGCCTTCGAAAGGTGTCCAGTTGGGCTTTAGAAATCCTATCTATAAATTCATTATTCTATTTCGTATTATTTTTACTTCTTACATCGAAAGAGAAAATATTTTTCTCTTGCCACCATAAAGCCCAATATCCAAACAACTTGTTTGAGGTGAATTCCTTAACCATAAGCTTAATTTCTTTATACATTTTTCCTCAACAACGCCATAGAATCGTTGTCAACTCTAAGTAAGCCAAAGCAAGAAGGGATGCCAGGATTATAGACGAATGACTTGTTCATGCTTTTTAAGTGTTTGATTATGAAGACAATGCATCAAGAAGAAAAAAAATCCAAACTGATTGGCCACGTGTCTTCTTCAAACCCTTATGCTCACCCTTCAACGAAAACACTTACGCTTCCAGATAAGCTCATTCTTAAAAAGATGAACACCGATCGGGATTTATTATGATGTGTCAATATGAAATCTAAGAGATAACCCCGTAAAAACCCTTCATTACCTGTGGAGAAAAGAATACGCTCTCCAAATCGATCGTAAAATAAATTGAAGAGAACCATGATAATTCCTCTAGACCATGATAATCGCTCGGACGAATTGTTTAGGCTTAAAAGAAGAAGAACTTTAGTCGACTTCAAAGGTATTGGAATTGTACACGTTAGTAGGGTCAACCAAATCATTTTAAAATTATTAAAAATGTTTTAATTTTTTTAATCTTTTACTTCTCACTAGATCTTCTTTCACAAGAATCTCGAGGTCCCAACAACAACATCTGAAAGATGTTAAGAATACCTTCACACAACTGAGCTAGTTGGGTAGAGAAAATTGGTCAAACGAATTTTATAATTGCTTTACTCCGATTAACCTTGTCTGAAGCCACCTTTGGAGTATGAGTCAAGAAACTACCCTCAGAACAGCTGAAGACTCCTCCCGAGTCGGTTGAAGTTGTGGAATGATTGATTGCTCTAGATTCTCAATGAAGGAACTTGTTTACAGGCAGAGAAATCCAGTAAATGTTAAGGCTTTGGGTTAAATATGAACAATATTTAACGTAATGCTGACTTGAAATTGTTAACACTAAATATGTTCAAGTCTAAAACTCTTCGACTTTTAAAATTACTAAAACTTCTAAATTATAACTTGTACTAATTGTTAAACTTTTAAAAAATATTAAGGCCTAAAGTTGTTAGAACTTTTAGATTCAAAGTCTTCAATCATTTACAAAATATAAGAAATAAATATTATAAAATTGTTAAAGCTAAACCTGTTAAAACGTTAAAACTATTAAAACTTGTAAATCCTAACATTGTGAAAAATGTTTAAACTTTTAATAAAAATTAAAACTTTTAAAAAAAATTAACATATTAAATTGTTTAAAATTGT